>OZ026823.1:4200547-4853068 GCA_964023185.1 Macaria liturata | reverse complement strand
GAATGAATCACTGCGGCAATTTCAGGACATACGAGTACGCTCATACACTAATTTTGAGGGTGATTTTATGTCATCATCATGAAAAGGTTACAGAGCTCACTGAGCTCACCATAGGATATAAGCCACTTTATAGGGATCCGTACCCAAAATTTATATATCTTTATTATGAGCTTTACTAATCCCCCACACAGGTATTACTACAGATAGTATTTTGTTATTTAAAAATTAACCGGTACTTTTTTTACAACAACAATTTGTAGATGTTGTACATATATTGGAAGTTATTGATTCTACATAAATTTTATTAAAAACACACCTGAGGCATAGCTCCGTAATGCGCGCAGTAGACCGCCGGGAAGGCGTCGAGGCGCACGGGTCCTAGCGCCCGCAGCCGCTGCGCCAGCACCGGCCGCGCCTTCCCCGGCGCGAGCTGCACCGCCTTCTCACCAACTCCGTTACAGATCCTCACAGACTCCGGGATCAGCTCGAACAGCTCCGCCAGCTTGCCGCAGCCATAGTGCGCCACGCGGAGCTGGCGGCCGAAGTGCGCGTGGTACGAGGGCACGAAGCGAGAGAACTCCATGCGCAGGTTCGGGGTGTAGCTCAGCAGTTCCACGGTCTGTGGGGTAATTTAGTGATTAGTGTTATAATAAGGATAAAGAAAATGGCTGCATTAATGGCATTAAATTGTGTGTTGTACTTTTTGGATGTTTTTTGTTGTGATAGCCTTGGAATAGGCCTGTTCCCCGCGAACTATAATCATACAAGCGCACTCCATTCTAGACTTTAAAGATAACATACAAAATCAAGAGAATTCTTATCAAGTGCTCACATTTATTGAATGCGATTAATTAAAAAATTCAGAGTTTTTACAATTAGTTTATATATTTTCTAACAGAGGATGACTTTTATCTTCTCTCTTTTCGAGTATTTTTTTCATTGAGTCTACATCTGTTCTTGTAACGATAATAATACAGTACCTGCAATGCGAAGTGGTGCGTCCGAGCGCGCTCGTCGGGCGTGGGCGTGCGTCGCGGCGCCGCCAGCGTGCCGTCCGCCAGCACCGCCACGGCGGGCGCGGCGCGGGACACCAGCTCGCCCACGCTGCACACGCCGTACTCCTGCGGGGCGAACGCGCGACCGAACACCTGCAGATACAGAACATGGTAAACGGTGACATTGGCGAAATTGCGCCAATACCGCAGAGGCCAAAAAAAAAAAGAAAAGAACATGCTTAAATTCATTTTTTGTTTTCGTTTTGATAGTCATGTATGTCGAAGTGACTTTGTTTTGAAAGTGCCTTGTACTTTGAAGGCCTTCCGACCTGTCAAGGCGGGGGGGATGTTAACGCCAATGCGTAACAGGAAACGTTATTTTTACAATCGCGTAAAGTAATTTGGCAGATTGTAATGTCTCCTTTCCTCCTATCCAAATTTCCTATTCCCGTCCTTGTCTATCAATCAAGTAGTGGGGCCATCGCGCTGAACAAGAAGAAGCAATCCACCCTCGGACGTGATGGCTGCAATAAATTCAGCTCTGCGCGCGCGCATAATAAATTAATTGATCTATACCAAAACCTATTCAAGAAGCCTTTGCAGTGTTGTTAAACCGCGTATACGTTGCATACAAGCGATCCCGGAGGAGCTGCCGCATATTTCACGAAGGAAGACCCTACCTACCCACGTGAGTCCTTTCACTTTTTACTCTCTGCCAAAATTAGGTCATAATTTCGCAATTACACATATTAAGAATCCAGGCGCATTCAGTGACAATAGTTGGATTGTTTAATTTAGTACATGTAAATGACACTAGATGGCGCTCTACCGCTTTCTTAAACACAACGGAGAAATTCTCAAGTATCAATATTTTAATACAGTTAATTTAATAGGCCAAGGGAATAATTTATTTAATAAATGACAACGCTATGGGACTTCAAACTTATACTATATAATACACGCACACAATATCGCTTCATGTGGTGGCGCAATGATGTAAAATATTTAAGTAATTAATTAAATAAATAATTGGAATAGTTTGTAATGTACAGGTCTCTCTAGATAGCACGCACGATAGCATTATCAAAAATCCAGGGGATGAACCCAAAAAACCATGATAAACGATAGTTGATCCAAATGGATTTAAATCCAACATCATAACTTAACTTATGTGTGGGGCAGACTTATTTATTTATTTATTATATGTATGTATGTGTGTATATTTGGTAAATCTGTCTCAATAAATGTTTTTCTATTCTGTTCTATACCAGTGGAGTGTCGTACCTCGTGGTATATCCTGGGCAGGTCGTTGAGGTGCACGGCGCGGCCCGGCGCCGCCTTCACCAGCTTGGCCAGGTCGGAGCCCCAGCGCCGCGCCTGCGCCGCGCTCGACAGCGTGATGATGCGGGACGAGCCTGAGCCGAGCACCTGGGCAAATAGAATTATCGTATAACTAGTTGTGGTTAATGAAGAGTTTTATTACACATTGAATGTTAATGCACTCGCTGGTCGTCTGCCCACTAACGCTTAGAATACAAAGCCTAAGCAAGCAAAACGTAAGCCGCAGATATAGTGAGCGCAGAATGCAATCATACAATAGCGCAAAGTCCAGAACACAAAGCGCAGAGACCAAAAACAAAAAGCACAGAGCCCTAATACACAAAACATAGAGCCCAATCTGGTATGTTTTCGTAAGACACTAATAAACAGAAACGTAAGCTTCGTTACTCTCGACAAGTCAAGACAAGACTAAAACAAAAACTATATTTTTTTATTTGCAAATCTAAATTTGTTTTTTATCCAAAACTAGCGGACCCGGCGAACTCTGGTCCGCCTTAGAGGCAATAAATAAGCAGATTTTGGATTTTATTCGATTCAATTTAAAAAAACGGGTTAAAAGGTATCTATATCTGTCTCCTGGTTCTAAGCTACCTCCCCGCCAATTTTCAGCTAAATCCGTTTAGCTGTTTTTCTCACTTTCTTTTATATATATTGATGTGTGACTTACCACAATAGTATTGCTCAGTGCGGCGAGCAGGTCCGGTAGTTTTGTGAACCCGTAGTCTGCCACGCGGCACTGCCGACCGAAGTGGTGGTGGAATGCTGGGATTAGCCTGTGGGGTGAATGAACAAGGTTACTGTCTGGTTTTAGTTTATTTATATTTTTTCAGGACGAAAATAAAGCGGTTCTTGAAAAAGCAATTTGCTCTAAAACAAAAAGATACAATTGGCAACTTTCAATCCTGCTTCTAAAGCAGTCAATAAGTTTGTGAATAAAATTGTAGTGTAAGACATGGCCAAATAAGAAATAACAAAGAATTTCATAGAATATTTTCTTCTTTTTTTTCTAGAACAATATCACAACATACTTTAGTTATATTAGATTTTGGTTTTATTTGTATTTTATTTCCGCTTTACCCTCCGTGTAAATCTCTCTGCGAGTCGTATTTCCTCATGGCTGAGGGTCGTGACTCCCCGCAGAATTAATTCTTTAGGGGAGTTCTCTTGGCCAGCTACATCGTGGTGGGCGCCCATATCCTTCCACGGAAGACACAATGTCCTCAGACATTGTGGTCCTCAAACATGTCGGATTTCTCACGATGTTTTCCTTCACCGTTTTCGTTAAGCGAGTGCAAATCCACACATAACTTGATACAAATAAGTCATTGATGTAGGGCCGTATTCGTATCAGGGTGCGTCTGGATGAAAAGCAGACACTGGTACCGCTGAGCCACACTCGCTTAAATGTGTAAATATACTTTGCATAACATGTTTATTATATACGTACTTGCTGAATGGTATGGAGCAGCGCGGCGCGGTGCGCAGCAGGTCCACGAGCTCCCGCTCGAACAGCGCCAGCATAGGCTCCAGCACCGGCGCCGTGCGCGCGCGCTCGCGCTCGCCGCTGCAGCGGGAGCTGTCGCCTGGGGGGAAGGATAATTATATCTGACTGGCCTGTTAGTTAGCTAGCTTAGTTGGTAGAAACAAACAGCGTACAACATGTAGTATTAACATATTGGACGCTCGCTTATGGAATAGAAACACCAATGTATGGGAGTGACGTAATATTTCCCCCCGCGGAGCGATGTCAATTCCATACATTGGTCTTTCTATTTCGTAAGTGAGCGACAGTACGCTCACTAAAATACGCCTCTTGTCTAAGGGGGCATCACTTGTTCGCCAACGATGTCGATATATGGAAAATATATACTGACAACAAAAACCGTCGTATGTTTTCTTTATTTATTTATTTATAAATAGTCTGCAAAACAGGCACTAAGCTAAAACACACATAATATAACAGTAAATAAGAAGAAAATTACGAGTACTTGAAGCCCTCTTGATGCAGACTTAATGCACCTATTATGTTTAAAGGATCGCCTAGTATTATTAATAATAATAATAATAATAATAGGTAGAGTTCAAAAGGTTACCACAATAAAAAAAAATGTAAAACAAGAGAGAATTTAACAAGTTATTCAAAACAAATACAGCAGATCCGAGGTCTACCGTCTAATATAATGATCTCTATGTTTCGTCTGTTTAATGCAACGTGAAACATGCACAAATAACACTGAAGCTAGTGTCAATCAAGGTACAGGCAAGTCGGCTACTCCAACTTAAACCATAGCATCGCTTCTGCAGGTGTCTATATTATAGGCAACTGGTCATTAACTGCACGACTGTGAAGCGAAGAACATAATGTGTACTCACTTTGTGCTTGGTTCCCCGGCGGCGTGCAGTCCCCCTCGGCGCGGAGGGCGAGGTGGCGCGAGGGCGTGTCGCGCACCTCCACGCCCGCCACGCTGCGCAGGAGCAGCTCCAGCGGCACGCCGCGCGGGTCCGCCGCCAGCGGGGGGAAGCTCGCCTCGTAGCACTCCACGAAACTAGACACGTACAGATATTCATTAATATACAAAAATGACAGTGTAATAAGTTATATGTCATTCCGATGTTATAAATGCCGTTTTAGTTTAAGTATTTTTGTTTCTTCTTCACTATAGAGTGAAGCAGATTTAGGAAAACAAGTTATAAATAACACTAATGTTATAAATGCCATTTTTGATTGAGTGTATGTATGTTTCGTCTTCACTCCCAATCAGATAAGAAATTGTGGATTATCATAGAAGCTATGTTATTCTGGAATAATACCACAGGGAATTGTAGACATGATTTTTAAGAAGTGTTAAATAAATTACGTTTGTTACCAGAAAAAAAATATGGAACTGAAATCAATAATCTTGAGGCTCGGCGATGTGGGCATTTACTATCAAAAACATCAGCAATATCATACAACTCACCTCAACAACGGCAAGATGCCTCCATGACTCTCAAGCAACAACTTGACATTGTGCGCCAGGACATTGACCTCCATATACACCAGCTGCAGGATCCTGCTGCCATCCTCCTGTCCCGTACTCATCGACGCGTGAATGTGACACTTCCACGGCGCCTCTTCCATTTCTACTGACGACACCGGATTCAGGTCTATCAACTGCACCATTCGACCGAAACCGTCATGGATTATAACCGTGTCTTTCACTTTGGCGATATCCGAAGTAGTCAGAGCACAGCAATGGCGGCTGGCGTACGCGTCACGCAGACGTAGCAACGGCAACATGTGGTGTTTTTGATCCAGTAAAATGGCTCGGAGACGCGCCCGTAGTACATCCAGATTGGGGGTGGGTGACGGGCGTCCTAGAGACAGTTCCAGTCGTCTGCCCGCGAACTGATGTTCTAGTCTCCGCTTGTGGACGCGCGCGATGCACACGCGGGCGTCCCACTCCGAGCGGAGCACCACGTTGGCGAGCGGACCCTCGGAGCCCGCCCACACAGACACGCGGACCACTGGCACGAACTGGCTGAACAGCTTCAACAGCATCTCCTGATTGAGACACGGATGTTTAGATCGATAGATAGAAAACACTTTATTATAAACACCAAAACAGGAAAAAAACACAATGAAACATGCAAAACTTAAAATGATTGTACTAATTGGCGACCTTATCCAGGAAACCAATCTGGCAGGGATCAGGGATTTATGTGTTTAGTGGAGCATACGAGAATGTAGCAAATAGTGAATCAGATTTGTAGTCTGGATTATTCTGGATGAAAATCGATAGATTTTACTGTAGGAAATTGTTCAAACAGTCAATGAATAAGTTTATTGTGCAGATTTTCAGTCTGACCGTTCGCACTATAAGATTGAAAAACGTTACAGCATATGGATATAAGTTTTATTACTTAATTTTTACGTAGCAGTTCTATAGAGATAGCTATGTTCTGACCTGCAGCGCAGCAGAGTCGAGCGGCGGCAAGTTGGCGACAGTGAGCTCGGCGGCAGACTCCTCCCCCTCGCTGTGCTCGCTGTAGCTGGCGGAGGAGTTCCACGGGGAGGCGGCGCGGAGGCGGCTGTCGTCGCCGCTATTGCTGGAAGAGCACCCGGATCGATCTAAGTTCACAGAACCTGCGAAGAAGACACATAGTCAGTTTATTAAAACTGGACTTACCGACTGATAAATATAGTCCAAAAAATTGTATGCAACTACGCTAGAGTTTGTTAAATGAGATTTATTTTTCGCTTCTACAATCTCTGTAAACGTTTCAACGCTTTTTCAGCCACCGCCGTTCTGTGAAACAGTCGTGATCACGTTGAGAAGTTCCCGGCAAAGATCAAAACAACAAAGAAGAAAAATATGTAAAATCAGGCGGTACTTTGCGGAAATTCATTACAGGTGAGAATTTTAGAGCAGATGACACTTTTATTCACATCTAATCTAAACATATAAAACTCAAAGGTGACTGACTGACTGACGGGCTGATATAGTGATCTATCACACACAGCCTAAACTACTGGACGGATCGGGCTGAAATTTGGCGTGCAGGTAGATGATATGACGTAGGCATCCGCTAACTAATAATTTTAGGAAATGGCACTTTTAAAGGGTGTAATAGGAGATGCCATTTTTTCTTCTTAATGCGAGCAAAGCCGCGAGCACCCGCTAGTTTATAATAAACAAACAAGAAGTTTCAAAGTACATGTTTTCACCAGTATCACATGCTCACCATGGGTGCCCCTAATCTTGCGTGGTTTGGGTGCGGGCGGCGGGCAGAAGTCGAGCGGCGGCGGCGTGGGAGCCGGCAGCTGCTGCAGCGCCATTGCCCACTCGTCCACCACGCGGGGCGGCTCCGGACATGCCTGGGGGGATACATGACATTGCTCGATATCATTGAAGTGGTATTGGTATAACATCGCAGCAACCGTTCGCGTCACCGAAAGTATAATGTGCCACTATGTACATTCGATAGTTAAGTAATTATAATTATGTACATATATATATTACATTACATTTATATACATCAGCCCTACACCACACCAATGTCTTGTTATTGTGTGAATAGAGAGTGATACAGTTAAGCGAATGCAAACTCTCTTAACGGTGAAGTAAAACATCGTGAAAAAAAGGAAGCCACCATGCGTGAGGACCACAAATCTGACACCATGCGTCTCTCGTGGAAGGATCTGGTCGCCCACCACCATTCAATAGCCCAAGAAAACTTCCCCAATGAGTAAAACCTGCGGTCCAAATAATCCATCCATATAGATAAGTTATCTTAAGAAAAAACATTATAAAGAAAATATATAAAAATAAAACATATTAAGGATAGGTCGGGTCTTATAGGGATATGGTTTGGTGGTTTTCTAGGTTAGTTTTTGTTCAATCACCGACTTAAGAAGAAAAAGAAAATCTGCGGGGAGTCACGACCCTCATTAATGAGGAACACAAGAAGAGGAGTATCATTATGTATGTGTACCTGCGGCGCGGGCGGTGCGGGGGGGTGGGGCGGCGGCGCGGGGTGCACTGCGGCCGGCGCCGTGCTGTACCCCTCGTCGCTGGAGTAGGCCGCCGCGAGCGAGCTGCGAGCGTACCGCGTGCTGATCTTGCGACCGAACACGTCCTCGCCGTCCATGCGTTTTAGTGCCCTGAGGACACAGAATAGAACAAGATTAGGAACAGATTAAGAAACTATTGAGGACAGATTGGGAATAGACTGGGACCAGATTGAGAACATTGACGTTCAAAAATGTACACCCATAAAACCTACACGAACGAAAAAAAAAATTGTAAACAGATATGGAACAAATAATGCAAAATAGTCTACTAAACGAATATATAAATGTTGGATCGATTGATTTTGTTATATGTTACCAGCAATCTGTATAATTCAGGCATTCTATACAATGACTAGGCAATGTATAGAATGCCTGAATTATACAGATTGCTGGTAACATATACACTGTTTAATTGAATAAAAATTCTTGCACTATAAAAACTACCTATGTACTTATTTAGCTGAATCACAGAATATGATGCCTAATAGATAAACCAAGTCCGTAGGTGAGACTCCAGAGTTACCTACTCATGTAGGTAATCATAACGACTTCCATCAGAAAAGGTAGTTCATGTTCCCGGGTAGTGTTTACTCCTAAACAAAATCCAAAATGGATAAGTCGTTTCCGCGTAGAAATGTGGATTTTAAAAGCAAACGATTCAATTTCATATGTAATTATGATTAGTTTAGACTAATTAGTGACAAAATCCCACTATTTCATCCTAACTTTTCATCCAAACTGATTTGAATAAAATTTGGTATGGAGATAGATTACACCTTGGATTGTCACAAGGGCTGATTATATCCCGGAATTATACGGGTTGAAACCGCGGGGCGTCGCTAGTACTAGACAAAATTAGCTAAATAATATGAGAAAGAAAGGAAAATACAGAAAACTTCAAATTATTCTACCTAAACTATGTTTATGTTCACAGGAGCTTACGCAATTTCACCACCGTGAAATCGAGAACAATGTCGTTTGACTTTCCGTCACTGCCACGGTTCGTTTAGTTTTAGCGTAAAATCTTCAAGTAAAATACGCCATCAGCTGTTGCATAGTAATAGCACGTAAAAGCGTAAACGAAACGACGAACATATTTTAATAATAAAAAAAAACTAATATAATACTATGATTTCGTTGGACGTGACTACAGCTCCTACAAAAATCTGTGATTCATCATATTCTTTTCATATTTACTATGCATTCCTAAACGTACGAATGTATCTAAGCATCAACAGTTAATCAAGAATGTAATCTATTTTTATAACGTTCTGAATGTCCAAGATCATGCAAATGACCGTTATTTTATAGAGGGGTTTTCCCGCGAAATCTTGCAGAGGTATGTCAACATTTGACAGCTGATTTGTGTCATCTATCAAAGGAATGTCTGGAATTTCGCGCGCTTTCTAACGGTTTGCTACGTCATTCGGCATTCCATACTAACATCTATACATCGAAGTATAGGTATATTTAAACTGCAATAAAATTATGAAATTTACAGTGAAAATAAGCTACAATAAACCTGAAATCAGGATTTATATACATAATTTAAAAACCATAATATATAAAGCCACCAACGCCTTATGAAGAGGCATGTGTGGCGTGACTAAAAGCATTGCATAGAAAGAGTTTTGTATTCACTAATAACTGAAAATATGCTAGGAATTATACTGAAATCAGCTGGTATAAAGAAAGATATAGGAAAATCAGAACAACTAAGTGAAATCAACGATTAAAACAAAAAAATATTGAAAACTCACCCTGAGAGTAACATTTTAAACTAAGGTTATCACTTATCACTATTGGAACTTAACATTAAAATAAAAACAGCAATGCAATGACTAGATGCCACATTAGCTCAAAAACTGGGAAATCCGTTACTTTTTTGAATAAAATTATTATAAAATTAACTAGTGCACTTGCTTGTGTCCAGACGAGCAATGACTGATAAAACTACATTGATCCCAGCTGTCTTGAAATTGTTGTAAAATTGAGGGTACTTTGACATAAGTAACCGGAAATCGTTCTTTAGTTAAATCAACTCACCTCCCTTTTCTACATATCTCTTTTTCTATTAGTGATGTGCCTTGTATACAGTGGTTTGAAACTATTCGAATAAAAATCACAACATTGAAAAAGATTGTATAGAAACTGTAAAATAGTATCCCGTAAATATCACACTAATCGCTGTATAACCTAAAAATTCGGCAATCACATCTATAACAGAAAAATAGGGGCAAAACGAATGACATAAAATCAAGCTCAGCTTTAGCAATACTGAAAAAATTGTGGTACTTACCCTAGCAGACAAACGAATTGATAAAAATGTACATCAAAAATGATTTAAATTTTAAGACATTTTGTATACCTAGTTGTATTCATCATCAAAAAAAGTAGTTGTAAATCTATATAAACTATTTGGAAATAAGACACGTATTCGATCTGTGACGCCTAAAGCTAAATTGTCAACGACTTGCGCGAAAAATCGTATCGTCATGAAGGATAAAGCGTAAGACTTACCTAGAAGCATGATCGGGCGTCGGGAATTTAAGCGTAGCTGTGGTCAGGTTGATTTTTAGCACCTTGCCCCCGCAATTATCAGCTAGCCGCCTGAGTCGTTTGGACACTCTCTCCGGGGGCTGGTCGAGAGGCAGATTGCACACTTCCATCTCGCATGTCGGCTCGGCATCTTCGTCATCGTGCGATTGACTTAACGACTGAAAGAATAGATCTTGTTAGTTATGAAACTAAATACATATATATATGAAGCTGAATTCACCTCTTTTAAGATTGCCAGTATTCTCAGTGTATAAAACTCAAAGATGACTGACTGATACAGTGATATATCAACGCACAGCCCAAACCACTAGCCGGATCGGGCTGAAATTTGGCATGCAGGGAGATGTTATGACGTAGGCATCTGCTAAGAAAGGATTTTTGGAAATGCCACTTTTAAAGGTTGAAATAGGGGTTGCAAGTTTTACTTCCTAATGCGAGCGAAACCGCGAGCACCCACTTGTTTTATATATAATTGATGATAGTGTAATTTATGGTTTCTTGGAGACACAAGGGCGGCCAGACGTTTTTAAAATAAGTACATATTCATAAATGTGTGTTACAAATAAGAACTTGAACTAATTATCTAATTGAGAGGAATTGGAGGTCAAATGCCTGACTGTCCCGTCCTGTATAAAAAGGTTAGAAAGTTAATAATATAATTAGAATTGATGTAGCCTCAATACTACGAGAGATCAGCAATCTTCACGTTAGGTAATATTGGCGTAACAATGCAACTGCTTTTGAGGAGTTACTCAATAAATAAGGTATGCTTATAAAATTAATGCAAGTATCAATGGCATTGTTGGAAAAACCTGCATTTTTTTATTGTTCACGATGTAGGATATTTAAAAGTTAGAACATAAGGATATTTCTTTTGTTTTTTTCTTGAAATCCAATACAAATCCGAGAACATTAAAGTTAGTTACTGTTTTAGTAAATAACAAAAGAGTAATTGTATGTTTATGGCCTACTTAGTTAACTTTAACTATTTCTTAATCTGTTTCTTACGACAGTAATAATGTATATAAATGTATGTATGAGCAAAGTGGTTTGTTATCAGCCTCTGTTCTCAATAGGTTAGATAAGCACTAAATACGTAGTAAACAAGAAATCTTCAAGACTATCATATCGTTGGAAAACGTCAATAAAGTATTCCTAAAGATTTATCGTAAAATTAGTCATTTTTAATTCCTTCTATGATTTAAATGTAGATTCATTAATGAATTTCAAAATATCATGTAGTACAATTAATGAAATTGAAGTGTGGTATTAATTTTAATACCATAATATTTTCACACATCATACTACATTCCTTTATAAATAAAACTACTGCTGTTTTTTCTTTCTGACAGGATGTGGTAACAGTGATATATTTGTATGAACAAACATATATTATATTCTTATGCATAGTAGGTAGGTAATGTTTTGTCGTATGCATGGTGATAATATATTTACTGATAAGCTTTACAATGTAGCGTATACCCAGAAGGATCCTATTAAATTCTGGGTTTAGATTTGTTACAAAGTTTTGATGTGGGTAGTTTTATTCGTTTTTTAATGCTATCATTAATCATCATCATCAATTTACAAAATTCTTTTTTTATTTTAGTGTTAGTTTAAGATTTTTACGAAGGAATCTTGTAGTATATAGTTACTAGTGGCTTACGTATAACCTTTAAATATTAGCTATATCACATCAATACATACGATTTTTGTCCGTTACTTTTTACAAATGTTCAAAAATTATCCCCAATACTTCACAGTACTTAACATTTTCGATTTCTAAAAATCATAGAACAAGCATTATTTATATACTTATAACTAAAGCCGTTTTAGTGTGATGAGCGTTTAAACAAACACATAAACAGAGACTGACAGTCAAAATCTCCAATTTTTTAAATATCTTCAATGTTCAGACTTTCAACCCTCTTCAGCTTTATGATATGTATATATAGATAGATATATCAATGGTTGTCTATAATACCTTGGGGTTCCTGGGCAGGGCGGCCGTCAGTTGATTATAGCAGTAATGGGAGGATGCGCACGCGATTAACGCGGATGATGTGTTCTGTTTATGCACCAATATCACTTCCATATTTTTCCTATTAAATAAATATAAGTTAGATACATAGCGGGACTACACCGGTATAAATAAACGGTGGGAATGAATAAGCATTGTGTTTGTATGTGATAAATAAGCTGAAATATAAGAAGCCAAAAAAACAAAGTATTTATACTAAAGCAGATTGATATTGTCACGTAAGTAGATTATGTATATTTGCTGGATGACAATGTTTGAAAAGATTGTAAATAATATCTTATGAAAACTGAGACGGCCACTGTTTCTTAAGAAGGCATTGTCTCAAATTCACACCACTTTGAAGTGCAATGTGCAAGTTATTTTTAATGTACCTACTTTCAACTGTTAGGATGATAAAATAAGAATCAATTTACAACACATTTTTATTTGTAATGTAATATGATTACTTATATAGAGTAATAGAAAGATGGCTTGAAAAAGATAAATCTGTAACAAAATGACAAGATATCTCACCTATGTCTAAAATCGCTGAGATCGGCTGCAAAGTTAATATCTCCAGATATTAATAGTAAAGCTGCAGGGGCGGAGTGCAACTCTCCAAATCTCCTCATGCATTGTCTTAGCTTCTCATCTGCTGCATTCTTTTGTGTTCCACATACATGTATTAGGCTCACCTGCAAAAAAGTTATGTACATTAATTTCATCAATAAGTTTGAAGAGTGTGAAATATTTTGATATGAAGGATAGATTCTGTTTAATGAAAGATAGATTGTAGACAACCTAACGGCTACCTCCTCTGACCTCGTGTCAAAGGATTCCAAACATTTTGTGACATAATTTCTTTGGCAAATAAATGATTTTGTATTTTTTGTAGATTCTGTTTAATGAAGAGCAGGGCAATTACTGAATATACAATAAAATACATATATGTAAGTAATGTGATGATATCTATTGCTTAGATGTGATAAATAATAAAATCATTCACAGATATATTCAGTTGATATATCAGTACTTAGGTAGGTACATAAAAAACATCATGATAGAAGATCAGTTATATTTTTCATACACAGCAACAAATTTTAAGAAGATAAATGAAATAACTATGATAATATATTTTTAAAGAAAAGTACACCTGTTCTAGCTTACTTTGATAAAATTATAATAAAACTCTGTAACGGATTAATTCTGCGGGGGAGTCACGACCCTCAGTCATGAGGAAATACGACTCAAAGAGGGAGAGAGAAAGAGAGATAATAAGACTCACTTGTGCGTCATTTAATTCCTGTAGTCTATTGGCGGCCTCCTTCCTAACGTCACAGACCACCACAAAGTCTGCCTCTCGTCTCCCCGAGAGAAATTTGGCACGGATTGCTGCCACCACATCTATAGCAGAGCACCCTCGGGGCACCTACGAATTAACGAGAATATGTTTAAAGAAGATACACAACTAATATTAAAAACATTGGTATTTTAATTGAGGAAGGCTATGTGTGTGTGAGTTGTTTGATTCTCTTTCATTCATAGTACAGTATATTGTAAAATCATTCAAAAATTTCCATAATGTGTCATAGCCTAATAAAAAAAAGGCTTTATCTATGCCTCTATGGTTTACAATATTTGTGTTTTGTTTACGTAATTAAAAAAAAAACTATTTTCTTAGCACTGTGTTTCATGCTCTTTAGCTCGTCTTCCGACAGAGGCCTCCTCCAAAAAATAGCCATTGCCTGGGATAGGCCATAGGATACTTTTAATCCTGATATAAAGCGAGAGGGGTCACAAGCATCTATTAGTATTTTATATGTATGTTTTAAAAAACAAATATAAAAAGACACATAATTTTTATACCCAATAAGAATCTTCATGTACTACAGATAGAGATATATGACCACATAGTTTGATGGAGGATGACTGCTAAATATACAAAAAAAACATTATTAATTAAAAATATAAGACAACACTCACTTGGCAGTTCTCAATATCCCAGAATATGCCAATAGGCATACTGACAGAGCGAGACTTGTGGTGGCGGAACCGGGACCTCACTCTCTGTCTCTCCATCACCACACCCTCATCTCTCAAACTCCCGTCCACTTCATCTGATGACTCATCTTCTATGTCTGTAATGTGGTGAAATATGTTCAGCGTTATTGCATTACTATTGCACAGAAAAAATATTATTGATTAGAAACTAAACAATTAAACTTGATCCTTATATTTCATTTAAATAAGTCTAAGGTTTAAAAGTCTAGAACAGAGAATTTTTTTGAGTCTATACATGAAAAATTTGTTTTGGTACATTTATTTCCATAAAATATTACTTGAGCATGATGTATCTGATCATGAAATACATCAGTAATGTGTGTGTGTAGTTCAACATACACTAGATAACTACTTATATGCTAACAAATCAATATTACAGTATTTGTATGATTATACTTTGTGTAAATGCTAAAAAAACATGTCAAGTATCTTGGGCATCTAAGGTCAAATGCAATGTATGTACTTATGTTAAGAAATGAGTATTGTATTTTACAATCGACATTACAATGAGTAGGTATTGCAAGGCTCTTATCACATACAACACAATGGGGCCATTACTTTGTTATTTATAAATGTTTAGTTTCACCTGACACAGCTGCCTACTAGAAACCAGTGTTTGGTTACAATCTCAACTCTGATTACATAGCTGTAGTTTTTATTTATGTTTTATAGCTAAGTTATATAAACAATGACACACTAATATACATATAAGCAGTTGGTAAATCAACACTTCAAAACATGAACTGTTTTGTATTCATGCTGGTTTCAATTTACATTTAGGTCACATGATGTATTCAAAGTCTCGCATGAAACTAAATAATGGATGAACCGAAGTGATAACAAGATGGATAATAGTTACCTGTAATCCACATTCTAGGTGGTAAGGGGATTTTCATTGCAGGGCTAGATATGGCAGTAGCGAGTCCTTGGGCTGAGTGACTTCTAGCTCCCCTGCTGCGTCCTACATCAGCTTCTTCTATATACCTTGACAAACTCATTCTGTCGATTGCTAGGTGCTATTTATTTATAAAAAAGGAAAGTAGTCCAACATATGTTGGAAAAAAACAAAGACAATTATAACGGCTAGCAGTGGATGAAACTCACTGCACGTCAAATGCATTAAAATAGGAACTAAACTTAGATTAACTCATTAAGCATAAATCTCATGAAATCTGCGTCAAAGCAAAACAATTTACATCTAAAATGTAAAAATAAATCAATCGACACCACTACGCCATATTTGCACTTGTCACAGAATGAATGATTTGAATGAACGTCGTAAGAGATCGAAAATAGCATGATTTTCATTCGCTTGAAATTATCGATAATTCAACCGGAAGTTGAACTATTTGATCAGTTGCTATAAATAAAAAATAAAAACTACAGACTAAATAGAAATGTGAGTCTGTGGAAAAGTAAAATTTTCATTCATTAATCATTACGTTATGTTCGTTCTCATTGCTTTGCTTGCAGTTTTGTCGTGAGTTAGCAAAATTATTGCTATACATTGAAATTATAAATAAAAGTACTTTATTTGGAGTATTATAAAATACTAGTAAGTCCTTTATACTTAATTCATGTGTTATCAATAAGTTGTAGAGGATTTATGTGTAACTTTTTTGTTTAGTAGGAACAATGACTACCAACGGAGATATCGGCAGCCTGGATACCAGTGGCAAAATTATTAAAATGGAAGTAAGTATACGTGTTCTGTTTATTATAACATATAGTTTAATGTATAAAGAAGTACTGGTTTCAATAATATTTATTACAGAATCCTCCTAAGTACAGAAAATGCATGTACCTTAATCATCATCACAACCTGTACAATGTACATCATTATTCCTTGTTTACAGCTATTATCAGATTAATATATTAGATTTCCAAGAGTGTGTCTTCTTATTCATAGTGGGACATCGTAATAAACATTACCTACTATGCTTTGAAATATAAAATTCTCTGCATCATAATATAACTCTTACTTATCTAACTACTCAACTATTTTCAGGTAGACTACAGTACCACATGCGATGAAAAAATACCGCTATGGAAGTCCTGGGCAGCCAAGGGCAAGATCCAAGAGGCCATTGACCAGCTGCTGGCCCTTGAAAAACAAACAAGAACTGTAAGATTTAGTTTATAAGCCGTGACATACTTCTTTTATATTAAAACCATCCAGAAGCTTCTGATGCACAGGTTCCTGACTTCTTTGTGGTGATTCAATACTGATAACTATCAGTATTAAGAATATTGGTGGTATTCTGCAGTGCCTGTCCGAAGATTTGTATGGTCCCATTTACTAATTGATCCTGGATACCTATTTGATTGAGGGTATTCTTTATGATAAGTAATTTATATTATTTCAACTAGTTTATTGCCATTTTTGTAATTTGATACGGATTCTATTACCTGGAAATAAAGTAATTTTTTGATTAAAGTATTTCAAGTTCAGTAGCATTCAGTTTGAATAAAAACAATTGGCTTTTGTTTTTGTTTTAATTTTTTATCCCTAATTATTTGTACTTTCTTCCAGGGTGCTGATATGGTGTCTACAGGCAGGATCCTAGTAGCAATTGTCCAAATATGCTATGATGCTAAGAACTGGTCTGCTCTAAATGACCATATTGTTCTTCTGTCTAAGAGAAGGTAAAATACAATTATTACATAGTTTTTAAGACCATTTATATGCCCCTTCCTGTTGCTTGTACTCATGTATTACTATATATTAGAGTACCTAAATAATTATGTGACACTTGGCTGTCCCTTCCAGTCCATGTTGTAGGCAAACTTTAATAATTTTATAATTGTTAAAAACAAAACAATTTTAAATTTTCCGTTATTTTATAGTGTGTACTTAACAAAAAACTATAAATCAGAACTTTAGCAAAAATTACTTCCTACTTTTTAAAACTAAAATAAAGCAAATTATTATTCACAGATCACAACTCAAGCAAGCTGTTGTGAAGATGGTGCAAGAATGCTACACATATGTTGACAAAACCCCAGACAAGGAAACCAAGGTCAAACTCATCGAGACTCTCCGCACAATCACCGAGGGAAAGATCTATGTGGAAGTAGAACGAGCAAGACTTACACATATCTTGGCTAAAATCAGAGAAGAAGAAAACAATGTGGCGGAAGCTGCAAAGATCATACAAGAACTGCAAGTAGAGACCTACGGTTCTATGGATAAGAGAGAGAAGGTGGAACTTATCCTGGAACAGATGAGACTGTGTCTCGCCATCAAGGACTATGTTCGTACTCACATTATTTCCAAGAAAATTAATACTAAGTTCTTTGAAGAGGAGAATACTAAGGTAAGCATTACTTTTATTAGATATAGGTATCTTCTAGGTAAGTGTGTTACACCCTAGGCTGCAGCAATGCTTAACATCAGGCAGGCTGTAGACAAACGTAAACCTATCCCATGTAAAAAAATAAATAAATATTGCAGTACAACAGACAGATTATTTTAGTACATTCAACTATTATTTAATAGCAATAGATTAGCAGTCAGTTAGTTTTTCCATCAAAAAATTCTTATTGCAACTGGATAAAGATAAGTTGCTGACCAAAACTGCAGACCAAACTGATATTTTGTCATAAAAAATATATTAGCTTTCAGTTAGTAAATAACGTTGGCACGTCATTTCGATACAAATCATTGCTTAGTTTCCCTAGTGAATTACCTCAACTCATAGAATATACTTGTTTCTTCCAGGAGCTAAAAGAGAAGTTCTACCGGCTGATGATAGCAGTGGACCAGCACAACGGAGCTTACTTGTCTGTGTGTCGCCACTTCAGGGCGCTTGGACCTGATGCAGGTAATCATTGTCCACTAGTTATTTGTCTAATAATGTGAATTCATCATCATCATCCACAGCATTCTCTTTCCCACTGCTGGGCATAGGCTTCTCATTGAATGTGCCAGCTGCGTCGATCTTGTTCAGACCTCATCCATAAAGACCTACGACTCGAATAATGTCGTCGACCCATCTCACCGCCGGACAACCCATTCCTCATCTGCCTGTTCTTGGCCACCGCTTAATAATAATGTGGATTAAGTTAGTTAATCGATCTCTTATTTAAGAATATAATATAATTGCAAAATATCTTCTGCATTTTGCATCTTGGATCTCCAATGGACACAGTAACAATTGATCATTAAAAAAATAACACAGCCAATCATAGCACACCATTGATTTGGTTCAAGTTTCTTTAATTTATTGATACATACATATTTGCTGGTACTGCATATTTAGTCCTGATTTTATAAGAGCATTAGTTTTGAAGTAATAATATCCACTGTCAGAATTCCTTTGAGGTCTTTAAATTAACTAGTCATAATGATAAAATTGTAGGTCCAGGCTGCTTGTCTAGTACGGAAGTCGTTGAGCCATGTCAGAGGCCTTAGGGTGGCTTGATTAACTCTCGACACCAGAGATGGCCACTCTCATTCGATAGGAAGAAGAAGAATTAGTCATAATAAATAACACTAGGTTTTAATATTAAAACTTTCGTGAGACATTTTATCAA
The DNA here is from genome assembly GCA_964023185.1 of Macaria liturata. Lineage (NCBI taxonomy): Eukaryota > Metazoa > Arthropoda > Insecta > Lepidoptera > Geometridae > Macaria > Macaria liturata. The sequence goes on along the minus strand of OZ026823.1, from coordinate 4,834,002 downwards.
TATGTTAACTAAACGGTTTTCACTCACGTGTAACTCGTGAACATACGTTCTGTAGATGGATGTCATAACATCCGAAACGCGTAAACAACATACGCGAGTTACACGTGAGTGAACACCGTTTAGTTAACATATAGAACACTAGGTTTGTTTTGTAGTTTTAATTGTAATGTAATTTTTAACTGGCCCGTTAGCTTAGTTGGTAGTGGCTCTGCCTTCTAATCTAGGAGTTGCGGGTTCGATTCCCGAATGACACAAGTATTTATGCATCATAAAAATTTATAAGTACTTGTGTTGATTCTGGTCGTTTCTATGTATAATAAGTATGTATTTACAAAAGAAAAGTATATAAGTATTATATCCGTTATCTAGTACCCACGACACAAGCGTTTGCTTGTGTCGTGGGTGTGCTAGATGGCGCTGTGTGCAATGTCCCGGAATATTTATTTATTTATTTAATTCCAGGTGCCGAGGCTCTGATCGGCAGCGTGGTGTTCCTGATCCTGGCTCCGTACGACAACGAGCAGGCCGACCTTACCCACAGAGTCAACGAGGATAAGGAGCTCGACAAACTGCCCGAATACAAGTAGGTTCACAATATGAATAAATATTCTGAGAAATATTACATATAGGCAGATAGATAATACTTAATTAAGTATTTAGGATAAAAAACAAAAGGAAAAAAAATATCATTAATCCTATTTATTCTAGTCTCAAAAGTAGGTGCATTATCGCTGACAGCCATCTGTTCTAGGCAACTATAGGGTGGGAAAGTTCAAAGATGTGGTTTTACTTGCATTACTTCTGAATAAAAAGTGTATGCGTTAGTTCACTGTTTAACCGAAGTCCATATCAATATTTGCCTAAATTGTAACAACCTTTCTTTTTTTTTTAACGAAAAATACTCTTGCGTTAAGAGGTGGTTACCAGCAGGGCACAAGGACTAATAGTCTTTCACCATTTTAATCCACTTGGTATATGGTGACAGGTCTTTCCACCATTTTTATCCTTATGCAGTAATTGCAGTAACAAGATCTGCCGGGCTAGCACGGCATTGTACACATAAATCGCCATTACCTTTCGCTTTCAAATTATTTCCTGCAATATGGCGCTACTTTTGTTACTTTGACACTTAAAAGACTTGAAACTAGGTTGTAGTAAGTTAAACTAATATCTTGTTTTTTTTTTAACTTACCACAACAACTTCCAGACAAATCCTGGAGCTGTACATAAACCCGGAGATATGCCTTGAAATATTTATTTATATTATCATCACCATTTCCAGACAAATCCTGGAGCAGTTCATAAACCCGGAGATCATCAGGTGGAACACACTCTGCGCGTCGTACGAGCGCAGCCTGCGCGCCACGCCCTACTTCCACGCGGCCGAGGACAAGGGGCAGGAGCGCTGGACACACCTCAAGAACAGGGTCGTGGAACATGTACGTAACACATCCTTAAACTTCTAATGGAAAATGAGCGAGAATAGCTAATAGAAAAGTTTGTTTGTTTGTTTGTTTGAACGCTCTAATCTCAGAAACTACTGGTGCGAATTGAAAAATTCTTTTTGTGTTTAATAAACCATTTATCGAGGTAGGCTTTAGGCTATATAACATCACGCTGCAACTAGTAGGAGCGATGAAACAAAGGAAAATGTGGAAAAAACAGGGAAAATTATTTATCTCTGAGGGCTTCCGTTGCATGCGCTGCGAAAATGGTTCAAGTCGTGGGTAACAGCTATAATTTATAAAGCTGAAGAGGTTGTTTGCAAAAATAAATATGGTGCCCAAAATAACTATTCCACGCGGACAAAGTCGCGGGCACAGCTAGTGTAATAATAATTAGTCTGAAGTGTTTGGAAATAAGTGTGGTTTTTCGCACCTGGCAATTAGTAGACCGTAGTCTAAGGCGTTCTGACGGTAGCAGACATACGCAGGTTCGAATCCTGTCGGTCGTGATTGTTTTCGCTCATTTTCCAATAAAAGTATAAGTTAAACAACCATAGCGTGGGTTTAGCACTTGACAAAATAACTCATGACTTATCCTTATTGTATAGGAGTCACTAACTCTATTGTAAGAAAGTTAACAAACCTTAGAATCCTGAGTGTCAAAAGAAAGGAAAGATCAAAATAAACAATAATTCTCGTGTCGTGTCGAGAGGTAACGAACCACCTAAGGTTTCAAACGAAGGCATCTTAATAGAAAAAAAAGAAAAAAAAATAGAATTTCATTTTTGGTCAACCATTCAATATTCGACAACATTGCCAATCGCTGTGTTGATGCCGCGTGAGTACTACTGCTAGTTAATCTATAAATTGAGTATTCTCTTCTATACTACTCTGAATGAAACCAAATTTTATTATAGTATAAATTACTTACGAATTTTAATTATATTTACGAATAACTTTAATTTCCAATATAAATCTAAAATCGTCAATCTTCTTTACATAGTTTTTCCCATTTGCAGAACATCCGCATAATGTCGATGTACTATACACGCATCACTGTCACTCGCATGAGCGAGCTGCTTGGTCTGAGCGAGACAGAGACCGAGGACGCGCTCAGCTCACTGGTCGTTAGCAGCGTGGTGCGAGCCAAGATAGACCGACCTGCTGGAGTTGTGCATTTCAGGTACGTTTCTTAGCCATACATAAAATAAAATAAATAAATAAATATTCCGGGACATACAGCGCCATCTAGTCCAACACTAAGCAAACGCTTGTGCCGCGCGTACTAGAGAACAAATTAAATAGTATAGTTATCTCGGCTACTCCCGTGAGAAAATGACTGATCATTTCATACATATAAACACTATTGTTGACATGAATAACATGCTGGGTCATATCCAGGATTTTTTGTCTCTCTGATTCACCTGAATCAGAATATAAATAAGTCCTTAGCTGGACCCTTCACAAAGCCAAATAATACCTATATTCCATAATGTGGTATTTTTTTTTATCTCAGTAGCGCCTGTACAGAATGAGCACCTGAAATATAGCGAGATAGTTATATAGGACTCCAATAGCGTAGCTATATTAAAGAATAACAAATGGACACTTGCGCATTTTTTGTTCATTTATGAGCTCCTATAAGTATTGAAATGTTAAGCTTTTCTACGTCTTAAACGCTGGGATTTAGGAGCGTTGTCCACTCTTAAAAAAATATTTACACAATAATAAATCTGTATTTTCATTTCAGTCTAAACATGGACGCCTCGGACCGTCTCAACGAGTGGTCCAACAACCTCAACACCCTCATGCAGCTGGTCAACAAAACAACACATCTCATCAACAAAGAGGAATGTGTGCATAAACATCTACTGGCCACTGCTGAGTAAAATATATCTTAATTAACTATGTATTTACATATTTACCTACATGTGAAGAAATTTGAACCAATCCGGACAGACATGTTTCAAAGGCCACAGTGTTTAGTTGTCGAACATCTGGCTTTAATGTATAAAAAAAGTTAGCCAAACAATTGACTATTTCCGTATCTCTAAAAAACAACTTTCAGAAGACTCGATAACCTCCTTTTTTCGGAGTCGATATAAAAAAGTCTCCAGTTTTATATCTGTGACAAAATGGCTTGACATTTTTCAGTACAGAAATGTTTTTACATTATAATAAAAATGTCCAGATTGATTTTGTTGAAATAGCTCATAACACCCAATGGAAGCAACTGTAGGTATTACATTACTTTACTAAATGTTATTATAGTAAATTACAGGATTATGTTGTAATAAATAACTCCCTAAAATAATAATGTTGTGTTTATTTTCCAAACGAATAATGTAAGTTTGGCTTACCTCAGGTATTTTAATTATTTACTTTGTGTAATATAATAGTAGTTTATGCAACTGTCATATAATGAAGGGTATTAAAACACGATGCGCTCGTTTCATAATAGTAACGAGTGTTTTAATACCCGTGTTATATGCAGTTGCATAAACTACTATTATATTACACAAAGTAAATAATGTTTATATTTCCAATATATGTTTATGTTTCCAATACTTGACTTATAAATTATAAGTCAAGTATTGGAAACATAAGTAGAATATTACAACATTAGTGTAGATAAAATTAGTTAGGAATGTTGTTACACATATATTTTCTAGTGAGTGAAGCCTCTCTACTCAAACCATCTATAAAATTCTAAGTAAGCAAGTATGTTAAGTAACAAGTTTACTACCTACTATGTATTTACAATTAAATCTGTCAATAGTGAAAATCACCAAAAACTAAGGAATGTATTCCTTATGTTATGAACGTAATGTATGAATGTAATCCTTATGTTATGAACGTAATGTATGAATGTAATCCTTATGTTATGAACGTAATGTATGAATGTATTCCTTATGTTATGAACGTAATGTATGAATGTAATCCTTATGTTATGAACGTAATGTATGAATGTAATCCTTATGTTATGAACGTAATGTATGAATGTAAGCCTTATGTTATGAACGTAATGTATGAATGTAATCCTTATGTTATGAACGTAATGTATGAATGTAATCCTTATGTTATGTAGGTGGATTATATACAGTTTTCACTTCTGTACTTGCGGATATGGAATATATACCTTCAGTATACACTTATGTACACTAATAATTATCCCCAAATCTTAAGTTACATATAATCCCTACAAAATATCTAAAATACAATTTACAGCTGCATTCCACCTGGGCCCGATTTCAAAATGTTAAAAACATCAATTACAATGATAGGCGATATATTACCGTATGTTATCTAATTGATACGGATAACTTTGATAATTTGACAAACATAATTACGTTTATTTTATTTCGAAACTAAACTAGGCCGGTCCTAATAAAATTTTATTTTAAGAAATTATTGTTTAACAAAATGTGGTGGATAATATTATATTTCTTAGCCGTGCCTACGTGTGCAGTTTTATTTTTAAGTTATTTGAACAAGCCGTATAATCCTCCTTTGTATGGTATATATCAACAGAAAAACAAACTGTATTGGGTGAAATTCGTGTTTATGTATTCAATGCTGAAAGTTAGGCAAGTAAGTATACATGATTATATATTTTGGTTAGTACCTACGGCAGTCGTTAAGCCATATCAGAGGCCCTTGGGCGGCTCGATAAACTCTCGACACCAGAGTTGGCTACTCTCATTCGATAAGAAGAAGAATATGTTTTCGTACATAATATAGATAGGTAGGTACATTATCTAATTGTAGTTGTAGATACATACATATATAAATAAAAATTTATAATGTGAGAATGCTCGATTCTATTCCTATTTAAATAATATTATAATAACTCACCAACACTTAAAAATAGTCATACTTTATACCATTTATAAATCTTTGAAAGTAGGTAAGTACTTATATCTACAATAGATTATGTTATGAATTGACTATATACTTATTGCATCATTAAATAAATCTTATTGGAAAGTAGATAAATAAATACCATTAATAATAGGTATACGATTACCTGTAACGTCAAGTACTAATTAAAATCGTCGAGCAATCATGACTTTCAAATTTTATTTTTATTTTTGGAATGTAATTTTTCCTAACACATTTTCAGACCATTACAAGATTAAAGCGAAGCTACGCTGTCGAAACCGGTAAGAGTTGCGACGGTACTATAGAAATACATCGCGAAGACGAACTTTTGGAGAGAAAATTCTTCTTCGCGGACTACCCTCAAGTGAGTATCGATAAATAACATCATTCTATTCCGTATATATGTTACGGCTAATACCCGAAGTGCGGCTACACCTAGTTTTAGCCGGTAAGAACTAGGTGTAGCCACTTAGTCTTGGTTAAACCCTGAATCGAGACATGTTTTGAAAGAAGTTGGCTCCTCCTCGCTTCGCTCGTCGTCGCATGTGCGTGGTAGAAAGCAACCTAACGAACCTAATCTACCTTCTGTCACAGACAAGTGACTTCGAGTCCAACACTTGCACTACAACAGGACTTGAGACCTAGTTTTACCCGAAAACAATCGGCTCGTACTAGGTTTAACCACACATATAAGTAAGGTTTTAAGTACCTAATTCAAATATAATTGTCTGATAATTTTGTGCATACCCAAGATTGTCAATGAACCAGAAAGATGGTGCTAACTCCCTTGAGAAATTGTTACAAGCGGACCTAATTACACTCCATTATTTGATAGCCAACAATGTATTGATCCTATGAACTGTTATATATAAGAACTACATTAAATATACAAACTTAGGCTACTCATCATCATCATTAGCATCATTTTCAACCAAATATATGTGTAACTTTTATACGTAGGTATATAATGTCTTTTCTAAGTAACTACCTACATAATACTTTTTCAGGGAATAGACGCTGTTTATTTCAACGGAGTGTCCAAAGATGAAGCCATTATTTGTTCTTTCGCTCGGAGACCTGGACAAGTTTGTGATGTTTCTCTATTTATAAAGGTGAGCCTATGATTTCTTCTTTATCGTGTCGGTGATTTACCAAAAAATTTACCTAGATTCAGAGCTAACCTATCTATACATATAATAAAGCTGAAAAGGATGGAAAGTCTGAACATTGAAGATATTTAAAAAACTTCAAATTAGTAGCAGAACACGTTCCAACAATTTCTAGAAAATTTGTCTGTTTATCTGTGTCTCTGTTTATCTGTTTATTTAAACGCTCAACGTGCTAAAACGGCTGAACGGATTATCATGATTTTTGGTATATAGGACCTACCTAGGTAGTGAGGTCTTAGGGTTGTCATAGGTTACTTTTTATCCTGAAATAATACGAGCGAAGCCTTGGGCGTCCACTAGTTCCTAATATGTGTTTTGTGTATTTTTTTTGTTCATTTGTTTTTTCTAATGATTCAGACCCGGGATAGATGGGCGGGGATGTTGGCGGTCACGGTGGGTTCCTTGGACGCTTAGGATGTCACAATTAGAACCATAGCTGTGCCTCATAGTCTTATTAGTTAATCCAAGATAAAAAGTAGCATAATTGTTGTAATCCAGGATCTAACCTACCTCCATACCAAATTTCCCTTAAATCGTTTCAACCTTTTTAGCGTGAAGAGGTCATAACCATACCTACACGCACAAACGTTTACGATAGTAATTACCACTTGTATTACGTACGCACAAACTTTTGCGACGTAAAAAGTTGTTATGATATCCATGTTGGATGAGACGTCATGTCAAAAAATTCTCGTATTTCCTCATGACTGAGGGTCGTGGTTCCCCGCATTTTTATACGTTAGGAGAGCTCTCTTGGACAGATACATTGTGGTGGTCACCCAGGCCCTACTTCCACGGAATACACATGTCCTCGGATAACCTGGTGATGATACCTACTTGTCGGTTTCCTCACGACATTTTCCTTTACCGCTAAGCGTGTGCAAATCGACACATAACTTGAACATACAAGTTATTGGTGTAGGGCCGGTTTCGAACCAGGGTGCGTCTGGATGAAAAGCAGACACTGGCACCGCTAAGCCACACTCGCTTATCGTTGCTTTGTTGTTCGTCAATATTACTTTAGCTGGTGCTGTTACCCAACTGGCTCCTCATGGCCTACGACACTAAAAGGATTGTGCGGAGGGTTGACAACCCGCCCACTTAAAAATACTGTTGTACCAAAACCAATACGAAAAGATTTGGTCAATACTACTTTATTAACACTATTATTTTCCTCAGCTAAAAGACCAAGACCTGCTCCTACACCCGAACCTACCCGACACTTACCATCAACAAAGCAGCAGTGAAACTGGTGACTACAAAGCCAACGGACTCAATATCGACAACTTTATACCCATGAGGACTTGGAATGTCACTTATGATGGGGATATGAAGTTAGTATGAATTAATTTTCTGTTTAATTTAACAGGAAAACTAAAAATCTGTGTTGAAAAAAATCTTAACATATTATATTGTTAAGTACATGTTCACGTTTTGCAAGTTGCCTGATGTTAAGCATTGCTGTAGTCTAGCATCTAGTTTTCTCAAAAGGATCCTATTAACTCTAGCTTTGTATTTCGTCATTGTCAATGAATACGTATTTTTTTAATTGTGTGTAATGTACATAAGTGTAAGCTCAGATGACTCAAATAACTCTTAAAAAGGCCTTCAAAAACGATTCTGGAAAGGTTCCAATAGTGACATAAGCTACTCTTTTTATCCTTGATCAATCTTAGCCGCAGCATCCACCAGTATTTTTAATAAAATATATAATAAAACTTCACAGATACAGCAAAAACCAAGACAAGTTAGTGAAAGTAAAAGCTGACCTAACATGGAGTGCATTGTGGGCGCCATTCAACTACGACTTCCAGATGTCGCCACTTTGTATGGCGCGGGACATGGCGAGGGAACCCTGGTCTAGAGAGTACTTCAAACGGTTGGAGAAGTAAGTTTATTGTGTTCATTATAGCCTAGCCAGCCTCTACTAATTATTGCTACTGAGTATGGTCTTTTAATTTTCATCACTTGCGTTCTAGCGAGCATTTCCATGTTGTCGTTTTTTAGGGTTCCGTACCCAAAGGGTAAAACGGGACCCTATTACCAAGCCTCCGCTGTCTGTCTGTCTGTCTCCAGGCTGTATCTCTTAAACCGTGATAGCTAGAAAGCTGAAATTTTCACAAATGATGTATTTCCGTCGCCGCTATAACAACAAATAAAAAAATAATAAAAATATTTGGGGGGGGGGTATTTATATACAATACAATAAACGCAATTTTTACTCGATCTTAATAATCAGGTAGAAACTTGAATATTTGTAAGTAAATAAGTAATTATTTAGAAATATACTAACTATAAAAATAAATATTTAATCTAATACATAAAAACTCACAAAATGAAAATAATCCGTGCATCTAAACGCCGCGGCGTGGTGGTGGCGCGAGCGCGAGGCGGTTAGCGGGGGAGGTAACATAACAGACTAAAAATTAGTATACCCACAACAAACGTGATTTTCTATTATAGATAGAAACTATAGTACGGAACGGAACCCTTGATTGACATACTGTGGAAACATTTAACAAATTTGGGTTATTTGTGTAGGCATGGCTGTTTGAATATGTCTGTTATAAAATGATTTACTGAAGAATAAAATATTTTACCTTCAATTACATCTCTTGGTAATTCGATTTCCACTAACTTTTCTTGATAAATAATTTTATGAAATATTGTTCTACAGAATCCATCAATCCCACTACGAACAGATGGGCTCTATAAAAGGAACAGTGACTGTAGATGGCAAAGAACACTACATAAGAATACCCTGTGTCAGAGATCATACGTTTGGTAAGTTAGTAATTCTCTCTTTCTTGAGTCGTATTTCCTCATGACTGAGGGTCGTGACTCCCCCGCAGAATTAATTCGTTAGGGAACTCTTGGGCAAATACAACGTGATGGTCCTCGGATATGGTGGTCCTCAAACATGTCGGTTTCCTCACGATATTTTCTTTCACCGTTAAGCGAGTGCAAATGCACACTTAACTTGAAAATACAAGTCATTGGTGTAGGGCCGGATTCTAACCAGGGTGCATCTGGATGAAGCAAACACTGGAACCGCTGAGCCACACTCGCTTATAAGTTAGTAATAAAATTATTAGTCAAATATCTATAGTAGTGTAAGATTGTAATACTACCTAGTAGTACCTAAGTGTGTATTTTGTTCAATTTTATGTATGATATTACGTATCTAGGTATTTTTACCATTATGCTAAATATACACAATTCACTGCTTTACTAGACTATTGATTAACCGCTCGCTTTGTTCCTTGACAGAATATAGTCCATGTTACGTCCGGTACCCCACCATGCTTAGACCAAAAAACACGATTATCCATAGCTAATAATGAGAGAACCAAGAAATACACTTTTGTTTTATAGTAGCAAATCATTATTGGACTTAAGTATGTACAAAAATTACTTAACAATACATACAGAAGAAAAAATAACTTACAAAACACAGATAATTTTACAAAAAAACTTAGCACACCGTCCATACTGTCGCTGTGCGGCAGGATCCCAGGATACTGGCAGTATTTCCTCTTTGAATGGATAGACTCAAACGTTGAGAGAAATAGCTGCCAGCCCTGAGATCTCCTGTGGCAAGGACCAAACGTTTGTTAATTTAATTTGGACTTAAGTAACATGAATTCACACATAGACTCAGACATTTCTATACCACTTAATCTTATATCAGAAATTTTATATTTATTAAGTACGTATTTTCTCTTAAAGGCAAATTCCGTGACTGGCGCACGTTCCACCGCTACGTGCTGCATTACATCTTTCTGGACAACGGAGATTGCATGGAAATCGGCTCCGTCAGTCAACCCAACGTGCTTTCACAGTGAGTAATCAAACGAATTATTTTTTTTAACAAGGAGTGTGATTGCACTTGACTGTTATTCGCCTGATGGTAAGCAATCATTACGGTCTCTCGCTTTGAAGGTCGCAAAATTATATTCCGCGGGGAACAGGGAGAAAAATATTACTCTATGAATCAAACCCTAATTAATGATACTTTATTTCCTCTCTCTCCATCTATCTTGTGGTGTCACCTGCAGCATTTCGGTGTAAATGTAACCCTATGTAATTACGAAGCAAACACTTCCAAATAGTGAATAGAAATCCTAATGTATTATTATCTTATATGTACGTGTATATAGGTATATTGATCATCCACATTATTCGATGATTTAACGCCTTTTTTTCTGGCTGATGATGATTTTTATGTATCGTCGGATGATACATACCTTTAATTACCTATAAGTCGTGGCTAACCAAGTTGTGCCGTCTCAGACTATTATTTTAATGACGACGTCAAACGAATCACTGTTTATTTCTAGTTTATATTAATAATAAAAAACGTTAATTTGCAACTTATAAAGGAATTTACATACTATAACTTAACACTGGAACTAAGTAGTAGGCAACTAATTAATGTGTTTTTCAAGTTATTGTACAATAATGGAGATTTCTATCCATTTACAGTTTACACTAGGTATACCTGTGTTGTGAATAGTAGTATATTACTGCGCTATTAAGTTTTTATCTTAATTTTTAACTGGCTTTAAAAAAGGAGGTGTTTAATGCAACATTTCAGCCTTACAATCGGCTACCTATGTCGCAAAGCAGACCAGTCAGTGGTTCCAGTTGACAGCTGCGACTTCCAGCTGTACCAGCACGGGGAGAACCAGGATATGCCCAAGGATTATGGATTCACTTTTGTAGCTGGTATGTATTTTAAATTAAGTATTTTAGTGTTATTTGTTGCCTAAAAGAATTTAATGGGCCTTATTACAAAACGTGGTTTAAATTTAAGTCCAGACCAAGTCCGTTTTGGTTGTTCGAAAATTGTCTGTCTACTGTCATAATTATCAAACTGTCAAAATGTGTTAAATCAAAGTTCCAATTTGAAGTTGTCATTTTGATTGCTTGTATGTGATGTCTGAACAACAAAAACCCACTTTTTATTTTCAAATTCCTGGACTAATACTTAAACCGCGTTTTGTAATAGGACGGTATATGTCTAGGCAATGGAGAAATAAATTAATAATGTACGTACCGTTGCCTTATTATTTTGATATTAATTAGGTACATACCGTAATAGTATAGAGAAAAATAATTACAAAACAGTTACAGTGTTGTTCTGTTTTTCCTTTTTCTGAGGTGTACAATGAAGACCTTTGTTATTATATTATTATTGCGGAACTAAAAGAAGAATAAACAAACCAGCAAAAACACTTTTGCTTTAATACAATAATGGAACGATATTATGACATTGCTAAATTTGTCCTCAAAAGGTTTTGTGAAGTTACCAGCCCTATTATTCCATACGTGAGCGACGGTACGCTCACTGAAATAAGCCTCTTGTCTAAGAGGGCTTTACTCGTAATTCGCAAAAAAAAAATACAGTAGATTTCATGGTCCCTAAACTCTGTAAATATCTGACTAATTTATTAGTTAATGTTAGTAACTATATACTTTGTTTTCTATCCAATATATTTGTTTGCGTCAACATTCTGCATTTGCCACTTTCAGGTCGAGTTCAACACACAGTGCGCGTCCGAGTAGAAGACGAAACAATATTCTATATCGACAAAGAGAGAGTTTGCAAAATATACGAGCGATGGGCCTCGGTCGAAGTGAACGGTGTCAAGGGGCGAGCTTGTCTAGAGTGGCAGTATAATAATGTTCAGGATAGTAAGAAGACTAAGTAAATTATTTATATCAGATAATTAATTTATTACAATAAATGTGTCATTTAATGTAACAACAATTTATATTGTTTTAATTTTTATAACTAAGAAAAGCGTTACGGATATTACTATGTTCCTATAAGAAATCCATCTATTAACGAATTGTAATAAAAAATAAAGGTTATTTTGCACCCAATTCGCACCACACAGTAATCAAATAAGTAATTAAGTTAAGTAAGTAGTAATTTTGTGACTTAAAAACTACTGCCCAAAAATATTTTTTGTAGCTTAACAGACAAAGATTCTATTAAGTGTTCTAACGTGTTCTGTTATCAATTCTCAGTATCTCCAAGCAAGCATTATTTTTGAATATCTTCAATGTTCAGACTTTTGACCCTATTCAGCTTTATTATATGTAGAGATATATATATATATAGATAAATATTATTATGCGGCTAATGAGGTGAAAAAATGTGCCAGACACCTATTCAGCCACTGTGAGTAGATTAGATTATAAAACCAACTGAGCTCACTTTAATCTTTCTCAGCTTAAAGATACTTTCATTATCTAGATCAAAGTCTTACATAACTAAGATACAAGTTGGCCAAAATGTCTATGAAAGGTTTATATTTTGTTTTAGACATTTATGAGATCCAAATAAAATAATATCTCAACTTTCTTAAGACAGCTCCGCGGTTTCAGTGTCTGCTTTTTATCTAGACGCACCCTGGATCGAATCCGACCCTGCACCAATGACTTGTATTTTCAAGTTATGGGTGGATTTGCACTCGCTTAACGGTGAAGGAAAACATCGTGAAGTAACCGACTTGTCTGAGGACCACATTATCCGAGGACATGTGTCTTCCGTGGAAGGATCTGGGCGCCCACCACGATGTATCTGTCCAAGAGAACTCTCCTAACGAATTCATTCTGCGGGGGAGTCACGACCCTCAGTGAGGAAATGTGACTCAGGACAGACAAGACTTTAAAAAGTACTTTATAAATTAAAAAAACAATGACCCATATCAGTGGCGTTTCTTATTCACTATGGTGACTTTAATTATAATCACCTACCTATCTATAACCTTTTGATTAGATAACAATATTACAACTGGCTAGGTTAATCTCCCACTTTAGTTACATTCGAATAATTATATCAGTACCACGTATACCATACCCGTGTTGTAAAAAATTATGTTGACTTTATTAGTTTCTTCCCTAGTTTCTATAAGTATAGTGCTAGTTTTTAGGTTTATAAATAAGCCTCACATACCGCCTTTGTTCGGGATTTATCAACAGAAGAATAAAACTTACTGGCTCAAGTTTGTATTTTTACTTGTGATTTTATATGTGAGGCAGGTGAGTTTTTTTTTTTTATATATTTGCTTTAAAATAGATTTTACATAGCTACTATTTTAATAACACTGAATAATTAAGTTATCAGATCAAATATCCAATAACTTTCCGGTTTTGTAGGAAGGAATTTTATTATTGAAGATAAGTACCTATACGTTTTGTGAAAACAGAGTTGATGCATGACTTAAATTTGTTTTATAAGGTTTATTAAAATATTTAATTTGGTTTATCAATTTCCTTCGAATTTATTATCTTGTTAATCACGTACCTACCTAATAAAAATATTAAAGTAATAATCTAATAGATGTAAATAACTTGACAGTAAGTGCCTTATTTTATTGGCGTTTTAGATAAATAGAAATTTTACTAAAAAAGTTGAAAACAACTACGTACTTTATAAGTTTTGTCTGTAATTAAATTCTGCAGTGGTATTGGCGTTTGAAAAGAAGCTATGCTGTGGAGACAGGGAAGAGTGGAGATGGAACTATCACAGTACATGAAGACGATGTGACTCTGGAGAACAAATATGACCTTGGAGATCATTCTCAGGTGGGTCACAATCTAAGCTTTATAATAGATTTCACAATAGGTACTTTTAAATAGTGTTACTTGTATTATTTTTATTCTGTGGCGTAACCCGTAGCACAGAATAAAAATAAACCCGTAGGTAATACTAAATTTCTTAGTTATGGCTACACTTATGTACTTCAAAACACAACAATACCAACAAGTTTCTTCTACGATATTTCCTACAGCAAAAGTTGTCGATTTTGATGTATGTTTTTATGTAAGCAAAAAACAGTATTTTACGGTTTCACATATTATTTTGGTTGAATTATTTTCCAGGCAGTCGACTCTGTGTTTTTCAACGGTATATCCGAGGATGGGAACGCAGCCGTTGTCTTCATGCTCGCTAGAAGACCTGCTAATTATTGCGATGCTTACGTTAGCATTAAGGTAAACTTTAAAAATCCTTACAATTTAAATATTATACATAGCACAGCATACTAGCTAATGCGTTTAAAAATGTTAATCACATACTTTATCACCCTTGGCTAGCAACCACCTTTAAATGGTGTATTAGGTTTTGTTTGTTGACATTCATAAGTGTACAAAACTAAGTTTAGTTTTTAACTAAATGCAGAAATAAATAAATAAAATGAAATATATAAACGAAATGTAAAATCTGTTGCCAACGCTTGTTCCGGTAGCCTCTTTGGAGAGCCAATTTCATTCCAGTACAGTGCTTATGGATGTTGCTTCAAATAAGTTGCTGGACAAAACCCTGCCAATGCCAAAGCAAGGTGCAACATATTTCATAGATAGTATACAAGAGAGAGAGAAAGAGAGCTGGCGCTTACCTCGGTCAACGTTTAAGTTTGGCGATTCAGCGAGGTAACGCCGCCAGCATTTTAGGCACCTTGCCCGCAGATTCCGATTTAAGTTTAGTATATTATTTGTAAGGTTTTACCTATATATTTTAGATTACCTATACTTACAGTTGTTAATTTTATTGATTTTGTTGTAGTGTTTCTTCAATTGCTTTCAAATTAAAATATAAGTACTATTATACAAGACACTCCCTTGCTCCATATATAAAATGAAACCAAGCATGGTACTTATTTTATATATTTTCCATTTTCCAGTTGGACGGCGAAGACTACCTATCTCCACAACTGCCTGACACGTACCTAGAACAAAGTGAAAACGACCACGGGGAGTTCAAAGTACAAGGCATTCAGATAGAAAACTTTATACCTATGCGTACCTGGAAACTTTCGTACAATGGTGAAATGAAGTGAGTACTTATCAGTATCTACACAGTATAAATTCAAATCAAATTAAAAATTCCTTTATTTATCCATAATATAAAACTTGAAAATGAAAGCGCCATCTGTTGTCTTGGCAACCAAAACCATCTGGTTACCAAAGAGTAAGTAGCAATGAGGGGCAAGGATTTTCATCCCTCTCATAAGGGGTTCCAATTTTAAACTTTTAAAGCACCATCTCTGCCCGAATAACCTACATATTAAAAAAAAATAGCAGTTGATGCTATAAAGGATTTGCCTTTTATGTAATATTATATTAAGTGCCTGTGCATGAATAACATCCATGACATACGTAAGTTTAAGACCAGATGGCGCTGTGTGATTGTGTCCTAAAATATTTATTTAATTTTATTAACACGTAATTTGCAGATCCAAACAAAACCCCAGCAAAGTGGTGAAAGTCCAAGCCGATTTGACTTGGAGCGCTCTGTTCGCTCCTTTCCACCACAAGTACCAGATGTCGCCGCGCGGCGCTGCGAGCGATATGGCGAGAGAACCTTGGTCGAGAGATTACTTCCGTCTCATAGAAAAGTAAGTTAAAAAAATATGTAAGTAAGTAAATATCTAACTACGTATAGCTAACCATTTCCTGCCTTTTCTTGACGATAAGACTGTTGTAATCACGAAAATAAAAAGTAACCAATCAAAAGTAGGTATCAACTTTTGTTTCACTGTTGTAATTTGTTTTTGTCTAGAAAAGAATTAAGAAATTATTAACATTTCTACTCATTTTGGTTTTCCTGTTGTACTACCTACTCTTTTTTATTTATTTTATTTATATAAGTACACTAAACTGAAATGTACTAATACTATTTTAATATTAAAACTTTCGTGAGACATTTTAGCAATAGATATATTAATTAAACGGTTTTCACTCACGTGTAAATCGCGTAAGTTGTTTACGCGTTTCGGATGTTATGACATCCATCTTCAGAACGTATGTTCTGGGACCGTGGCAGCACGCAGACTGAGCGCCGCCGCGCGAGCGGCCCGCCGGGACACGGGCGCGGGGGCCTGGGGTGGTGGGGGTGGAAGCGAGGCGATGTTACTACTTCCGGCCGCTTCGTCCTCGGGTCGCTCCACTGCTTCATCAGGGACAGCAACATCGACCGATGTACCGGCGCACACAAAACTGACCGTATCTTGATCCAAAGTTCCAATGATCCTTCTCTTTGGCATCGTATTATGAGCTGGGACCCACGCCGGAGGAAGCGCCCATCCACGGTCTCGGTTGAAATTCGGGTAGCGGTTGATCTCTATAGCCTCTCGTACTTTCCGTGGAATAAAAGACTTCTCTCTCGCCAGCACAGAAGCTTGATCAAACCGAATGTAATGCTGTACATCCGAGACAACAACTTACGCGATTTACACGTGAGTGAAAACCGTTTAGTTAATATATTGGTACTGTACTAACCTAATAACGTTATGTCACGTATTACTTATAATATTTTTGTACTATTTATTAACTGCAATACACTAACAATTTTAGATTGTTTTCCAAGGAAATGGAACTAACCTACTATTGATTGCACAATTTCAGATTGAGTATTACCTACTATGAACAAATGGGTTCCATCAAAGGCACTGTGAAGGTGGATGGCAAAGAACATGAACTGAAAATGCCCGCTTTCAAAGACCATACGTTTGGTAAGTCAACACGCTATTGATTAATTTCATAGTTACTTATCCTAAAAAACCTAACTATATCACTTATTTTTTTAATAAACAATGAATTTTCAATAAATATTTAAAATATAGTTGTTATCTTATTTTCTAACTACCAACTCCCGTTTAGCATGGAGCAATTATTACGTACCTACCAAGTTAATCTTACAAGGTATTTGTCTTTGCGAAGAGAGATTATAGCATGGTTATATTGACACAAATAATACTTACAGAGAATTGTTTTCTTATACATATTTTCACAATAAAAAAATCTATAATTTTAGTACTATCTATTTACAGAACATTGAAATTAAAGTTCGTTTAGCGGCGAGGACAGCCTTCCAGCTTTTGCAGCTTTGACCTATTTGTTTTTTTGGAGATCTGAAAAAGATTAAACGCCCCGCGCTTTTACTCGTTAATCCAGGATCTATTCTATCGCTATACTGAATTTCACCCGAATCGGTTCAACCATTTGAGCGTGAAGAATGATCAAACATACACAAAATATAAATTATTTCAATTTTTAATTAGTAATACAAACTTTCAGGTAAGACCCAAGATTGGCGTAACATCCATCGCTACGTATACCACACCCTATACCTCGACAATGGAGACTGCATCGCTGTCGGCGCGCTCTCTCAGACACTCCTCATGTCACAGTTAGTACAACTTTCCTCCTCCTCATTAATTAGGGTCGTGACTCCCCCGCAAAACTTGCTCATTGGAGAAGTTACTATGTACATCGTTATGGGCACTCAGATGGAAGACGCATGCTCTTGGATTTTTTGCTGTCAAATATGTCGGTTTCTTCACGATGTTTTTCTTCGCCGTGGAGCGACACTATTTTGACACCCAAAAAAAAGATTTAAGGCCAGATTTGAGCTAGAATTGTTCGCTCAAGTAAAGATAGTTAAACATTATATTATATATTCTGTTTGAAACAGATGGAGCATATTCGCTAGTTAAAAATATTTATTTCAAACAACTAACCGATCCATGCCTGACTCATATGGGAAAGATGTTCTTGATTCCTTTTCCTTGGTTCCAAAAACACTAACCAAATGCTATTTTATTATTTATTTCTCTTTGTATATGTACGTCTCATCTTGTCTGTTTGTTTACCTGCCTTCTTGTACGTGCGTGACGTCACAGCCAGCCCCAACAGAAGACCAGTGCTGGTTGCTACCACACAACCAGCATTATGCTGAGTCGGGGCTGTGTTGTGGCAGATTTTATGTTTGTTTGTTGTATGTAGGTACTTGTGTCTGTTCCTCTGTTAAATCTGCCACAATAAATGATTTCTTACTTTCTTTCTATTATTTCAGTGTAACCATGGGCCATGTATGTCACAAGGGTGACCCGATCACAGCGCCAGTTCAGAGCAGCGACTTCAAACTGTATCAGCACGGAGAAAACTACACACCTCCTACTGATTATGGATTTACATTCAAAGCAGGTGAGTTTTTCATAAGATTTTAGGACTAAAACTTAGTTAGGTTAGATAACCATTTAAAAGAACCCGCTAATCGAACACTAATGGTTATAAGTCTAAATTTAAAGCTTCAAGCCATAACTACCTTAATGTATGGACAAATCAACTATTGACTCCTAATCAAAACCTACCATGAAAATAGCTTTGGCAGACTCCATATTTTCTTGTTGAAACTTTTTTCCTAATTATGATCATCATATATATTCATGTAGCTTGATATGTATATTTGATACTTACATACCAATTTAACTGATCGCAATACTATTTTTATTTATTTTATTTTACATTTTTTAGGGAAACTTACAACTAATTTATAGGTATTATATAAACACAAACATAACTAACTGAAGGTTATTTACAAATTACCACTTTTTTTTTTGCTGTTATTTTCAAAATTTCCAGGTGGTAAGCGCTACACCGTTCAGGTAAACGTGGACAGCGAGTCCGTCTCTTACGTGGGCGCACACCGCGTCGGCAAGCTGCACGACCGGTGGGTCAGCGTCGATGTCAACGGGGTGAGGGGGAGGGGGTTCTGCCAATGGCACTACAACACGCAGGCGTCGAATAAACTGTCGTGATGTCAATAAACTTATTACTATCGAAACATGTAGTTATTGTTTCCTAGAAAGCATCCCGCTATATCTACGCTGCTAGGTATTTGTTGTCTTTGTGGTCTTTATATTTTCTTTGTAATGTTTTTTTCCAGCTCTAAAAGGAAGTAGGTAGGTACCTTTTAATAGTTGACACACTGGAAGAACCCTGGATACTGCAACACAGGGAATCCTAAAGCAGTAGACAGGACCCCAATTTGAATTTGAACTTTAATAATTTAGATACTTTTATATTATGTAAAAATGATAACCTGTTTTAGTGGAAATAAATATTTTTTATCATTTTTATCTTTTTACCTATAACATTTGAATTGCGAAACATTTGCGATAGCATCTTATTACTAAACTAAGTTTGAGTCTTAACTCTGCCATAAATAAATTTATTTGTACCTATTGGAGTTGCGTTGTTTCCATCTTAATATTACAAAGTAAAACCACAAGTTAGAGACGAAAGTTAACTTTATTTAGCCATAACATCTGTATTACTTATGACTTAGAAACTTATACTATAAACATGGACTAGGAAAAATACTTTCATGTTACATAACGACGATGTAAATTGCGCCATAATTATATCACTAGGTAATTATATAACTCACAACAAAATAATAACATAACGAAGAAAAAAACTACTTAATAAAAAAAAACATAAAAAACAATACTCCGGTTAAAAACAAAACATAAAAACAACACAATACATTGAATATAAAATATTTTTTGTTTACTTTTATAGCCATACAAGTTCATTTAGCAAATAATTAATTTTATAATCAGTTAAGTATAGATAATACTTCTCGCAGGCGGTTTAATATATTTGGCTTTTCGTATAAGTACACGAACAAACAACAAAAAGCTATTGAGTCGCTATTGATCATTATTTATAAAATTATTATTCGGTAATGTAACACAATGTATGGTGACGATACAAATAAATCGTTGATTAACACAATTTTAATCACTTCTTCATTCTAATATGCGACAATTACTTATGTTTGAAAGAATACTTATAACATGATTTCAAACATTGGTTAAACAGAAAGCTATATATATCCCACTAAAATACATATATATTTATTTTTTAACTTTTAAAATATCCTTTATTGTAGGTAATACGGGTTGCATACAAAAGAGCTAGTCAGACGAATTATTACAATCAATCGAATCAGATCTGACTTTGTTGGATCATTTCCAAAAATCCTTTCGTGGCGGATTCTTACGTCATAACATCTACCTGCATGCTTTCAGCCTGGTCCGTCCAGTGGTTTGGGCTGTGCGTTGATAGATCACTATGTCAGTCAGTCAGTCGATTTATATTATTTTCTATGTATCTATGAGTCACAAGATAGAATGAAGAAGGCCAGATTACAAAACACTATAAATTGTTGTACTTTATCAGTTATATTTAGCCAGCCTCATACCAGATCAGTTCATAGTATGTTACATAGATTTATCTAACAATTAACCTACGCACCGAGTTGCAAGAAAATCCTTTAAATTTTAAAGTCACATTGAAGCTCACTTGCATAACGGTTCTTAAAGTCATTTAGCGGCGAAAGTACCTAACAAAAGAATAGGCTAGAATTACAAAAAAAAAATTACATTGAATTCAGCGCCATCTAGCTCCACACTAAGCAGACACTTGTATCGTGGGTACGAGATAACGGATATAATACTTATACACTTTTATTTTGTAAATATATACTTATTATACATAGAAACGACCAGACACGACACAAGTAATTACAAATTTTAAAATTCAAATTAATTAGTGTTTTTAGTCTTGCTAGTGGTCATAAAAGTAGGACTTTTGTTAGAAATGTGACAAGGCAGTTTTCTGTGTCAATTTTAATATTGCAACGTCCGTACGTTGTAGTATTAAAATTATGTCTAATAGACAAAATATATTCTTGTTTTCTCGTAAAAAGTCTCTGTTCATATCGTAGCATTCAATGTAGGGTCACTTGTTCAACAACTTAGCCTTTTTTATTATAACTTAGTCACTAAATACGTTTAAGAATCTTTGTGCAAGTAAGTCCCTGCAATTCGGTGACAACCGTGTAATATAATTAATTTGATGACGCTAAATGAGTTGAGGTGATATAATTATTATTATCTGTATAAATAAATATGTACAGCTAAACACATGAAGCGCTAATACATAATAAATATATGAATACACTTTAATGGACGTAATGTAAAGAAACTTTGTCTAATATGATATTGTCGCATAGCAACTATACAGTGTAAGCTTATATGTACTTTTTTTATTGAAATCGAACCATTTCGTGATTTTCAAGAACATTTATATGACATATCAATGAAATTAGGCATATTTTGACTGTTTTGATGATTTTTGATAGAAACATACATGCTTACTAGTAAGTTATGCAAACCGTTTTAAGGATTTAGTATATCAATACTTACAATATTGTTCTCTTGAGAATTCGCGAAAGTTGCCTACTATATTATATTTTCCCTTTACTTTTTGGTCGTTTATTTCTTTCAAGTTAGTAGAAATTTAAAGTCATTTAGCGGTGTTTCAGGGGACACAATTTCTTTTTCGAAATCTCCCAAAAAGACCATTGGTCGAGATAACTACAAAACTCGTACTAATTATACTGTAATTGAATCTACACATAAATTTGGACAATCCTAACATGTTCTAATAAAGTGTGCGAATTCGATTCCCTACCGCTATTAGTGGGATATAATAATTATAATATGCGCTAATTAATAAGAAATTATATTTTAAATAGACGAATACGTTTTCATTTAATGATTTAGGTATATATAACACAAAGGCGTGCGAAGATATGATTGTAAAATATAATATTTTTGGACAATTCCATCAATTTGTTTCTAAGATTTAGTATACATACCGGGGAGTTCCTAGATTAAATATTTAACTTAGCTGCTTAAAGCAGTTTCTAACATATTTAAGGTTTTTTGGACAAAAAAGTTTTTCGAATCTTCTGAATAATGTGATGTTTTGTTCCTCCCGTAATTTTCGTATGAGTGTAGTACACTGCATTTACATTACATGTTTTTACTTTTTAAATTTATTTATACATGTTACCATATTATTGTGATTTTATTTTATTGGACATGTGAATTGTGAACAAGATTTGTGGTGCGTAATATTAGCTCCTACTGAACATGCATTTACAGAAATTCCCTTATTATTTTTACATTATGGAAGACAGTCGGTGTCGTACAAAATTGGAAATACTTTCTTTGTTTACTTCAACAAGGTTTTTAATTAGCTTGTTACTATATAAATTACTCATGTACTGGTTCCTAATAAACAACTTTAACTTTTACTTTTTTTTAATATCTGAAACACCTCGTCCTACTCACTTATTTTGAAGAATATAATCCTGCCAGATTGGTTGCCTGGAAGAGATCGCTCTTTTATCGCAAATTTTATTTTCTATGTTTTTTTTTTGTATTGTTTTTTATATATGTGTGTTTTAATAAAGAATTTATCTATCTAACTTTTAGGTTTTAGTGTATCAATTCATAAAAGATGTTGATGCCTTTTAATTATGATATAAAAAACAATACCGCATAAGCGTTTAGTGATTTTGAGATCTAAAAACCGTAGAATAAAAGTAAACGGTGATGTTTTATATAGATTTTAAATAGTGAAAGATTGTTCATAGGTACCAGTAACGCAGTATGACTAGGTATTTACAGATTGGGATTTCAGATCAAAGATGGCAAGTCGTTGCGAATAATAAATTGCGTGAAGGTCAATAAACAACCTATTTTATTAAGTGAAATAATTACGTTAAAATAAATAATGTTGAGTGTTGGCAATATGTATTCATAATATATATAATATAGGGTACGGACATACCTATTATTAAGGCAACAAAAAGAGACAGAGACAGAGACAAATGTGCGTTCAAAAAGAACAGGATTTTTATCGCAAGTACATCATCCTCAATATCGTTTGACTATTTGACTTTAATTTCGTTTAATTGACACAAGATTGTGTTGAAATTTCCTAATAATTTCTTTAAATGTGCGTTTGATATTACAAATTAGACCGCGACCGCCACCGCCGTGCCATTTAATTTTGGCACTTTATGTTTTAGATTACAAAGTGACACACATATACTTCAATGGTATTATTTTAAAAGGAGATAATTAAACGTAGGTATAAAGTTTTTACACAATGTAATTACAATATAAAAAATACTGTGAAAATAAAACATTTAGCTTTTTAGCTTTACATACATAAATGTCAGAAGAATTTATTGTATTAACCTCCGTTATAGTAGAATTATATTATTTATCCCTATATGTATCGAAATTGTTGTTCACAAAAAAAATCTGAAGAATGTATTTCTATGCGTGCTATGTGTTCACAAAAATATTTTAGGTACCTTCTAAATTATTGTTTTTTTTTTACTGAATACGGAATCAATAATAAAGGTAAACTTGCACTTATCTCCATAATTTGATTTCGAGAACATCTACTGATATCGACTGATTATTCGGTTAACATCTTCTCGTAATCGAGTAATAGTCAGAACTAAACTTTGACTCGGCACATTATATGCCATATAGGCTAAGTAAGACTTAGCTACATTTAAATTGGGACAGGTTTACAACCGTTATAGATTTTCTCTCAGTTATAAGTACTATACTTTATAGATAGATGCTAATTGCGGTGACATACATTGTGTTTAACTAATGTCAAAAAATATAACCAAATAAATAAATATTATTGAACGTCAGATATGATTTTTTATAGCAAAAGTCTCAACAACGTAATTTTCGTACGGTACCACAATAGATATGTTTGCAGGTTTCTTTAAAACAAGTTTAAAAAGTCACAACTCATATACTAAATTCACATTAAAACAAAAGAAACAGAGTTCTAAAGCTAATCAATGTTGTTTGTTATTTTATTACAAATAAATATATATTAACATATTTTCATATCACCGCAAAGCATTGGAATGAATTCAAGACTAGTCCAGTTATAATCACAGCACTCATACAGTTATTTTATTGAAATGTCAAACATTTCCAACATCAGTATTAAGGCAGAAAATGTTAAGTACCGTTTTTAAAACAAACGTTTTTTAAACACGTCCTATTGTCAAAGTTTATAGTTAATTCATAATTTCAGTTATTTTTTAACGTTTTAGTGAATATATTCATAGCTGCCACATCATATACCTTTTTTATTTATCATGGACTAACAACTCTGACTCGCGGGTCAACCACTCAGTCTACATTGACAAGGAAGGCATTTTTTCCAAAAGAATCAGGATAGTCAACGTCAATTTAGTTTCAAACTACTTTTTTAGTTAACAGATAAGTACGTTAAGTAAACAATAATTCCTCATCATCATCATCATCCACAGCCTTCTCTATCCCACTGCTGAGCATAGGCCTCTCTTTGAATGTGCCAGCTGCGTCGATCTTGTGCAGACCTCATCCATAAAGAACCCGCGACTCGTACAATGTCGTCGACCCATCTCGCTGCCGGACGACCCTAATTCCTACAAGTTTTTAAATCTAATTTTCTAGACATGACATGTCCCCAATTTTAAGCTCAATACCCCTAATTTAGTCTAATGATTAGTCACACAAATTAATTTTTAGTCAATTAAATAGACACAAAACAAGTATAGCTAAACGCAGCTAAATGTTATAAGCGATTGCACAAAGCTCATTGGAGTCAATTCAGCCATATTATTTTCTGATTTGAATTTATAAAGTCCGAACACATAACAGTAAGGTATAATATACGGATGCAACATACACAATACTTGGTGTTTCTTAACCGGAGTTTAGTGGCAGCATGTATGTAAGTGACAGATGTACATGTGTTTACTACTAATAACATAGAGTGCATAATTTTTTTTGCAACAAAAATGATAACTGCGCTGACATTTATTGAAAATAATTCGCCAAGCACACCTTAAATTATCACGTCATCAATAACAACATTTTGAGCTTCTTTCAATACCTTTTTCAAATATTAGGCACATGATTTTTGTTAGTTTAGTTAAGAATATGTATATGACTGAATTGACCCCACTAATACAATAATATAATATCAACTATGGTAAATAATACCATACTAAACATTAATTAATAATAACTATTCATTGTAAACATAAATTATTGTTGTAAATACTGATTTCGTTTTGGACACTGACTAGATTTGTCTTTTATGTAGTTGTTATTTTTATTTCCTATCGTTCTTATATTATAATTATTATTAGTTGTCTTTTATTTTATGTTGTGCAGGCGTTACATAAAGCCAAATCTAATAATAGTTTTATCATGGTTTTAAAATAAAATATATTTTTGGTATTTGAGACCTTTGCCCAGGTGTGGGACGGCATAAATAAAAAAAAAAAGGTTTTTTAAATAGTTCATAATCAGCAAACTTACGTTTTAATTTACGTCTTTTTTGTCATTATAATTTAATTTGACATAAACAATAAATGTGTTTTATTACTTTTCGTTATTAACTACCATTAAATCTGTATAATAAAAAAATGTAACGCCTGAAGCACATTTTTTTGTCTTTTATGCATTGCACCTTTTCAACTTTTACAAAGATAATTTAAATTGTAATTAACTGTGACAAAAATTACAACTGAAAAACAATATTAAGTACATTAACATAATTAACACAAAAAATATAATCAAAAAATAAAATCATACTTTTAAGTACGAACAAATAAGTACAACGTATATTAAACGACGCGAAAGAAATTATTTTCTGAATCAAATATTCCACTGACCCAAAGACAGTTTCGAAAGTTTTTCAATCAAAAACGTTACTCTTTGAAGTATTGTGTATGTAGTTTTTTTTTTATAACGACGCAAATAACTGTAAAATTTAATTTCTTACTTTTACCTTGGAACTTGAATGGTATATACTGCTCACTGGACTGCTGTATATACATCTAATGTTTTAACAGTTGAGTTTACTCACCGCGTCCGCGTCCGTTTGAACCGAAATTCATTGAAGAAAGAATTTCAATGAATTTCGGTTCAAGAGACGACTTTGCCGAATAATTTTACCTTGAACGAGTTTAAAATATGACTAGTCATAAAAAAGGATAGCAAGTGATATAGAAACTGCACATTATCACAAAATCGGGCTCTGATAAAAAGTACCTCAAAGACTGAGTACCAAAGATCTCAGCCTCTGATATAGTTCTCTTGAAAATCTATCTCGATAATAATCTCTAAGATAATCGTCGGTACATACAGCTGAAAGGCGTTTAGACATCGCGCAAGCAAGTGGACTTGAACGGACAAGTTTGTTACAATGAAAAGTACCAAAAAAAAATACAGCCAGTTTTAAAGAAACTGCCCATTATCACAGAATCAGGTTCTGGTTTGGGTACCTTAGTATCAGTAGACAGTCTACTGAGTACCACAGAGCTCCAGCCACTGTTATAGTTCACTTGATAATAACATTTGAAATAATCATCGCTACATACGAGTACAGCTGAAAGGCGTTTAGATATCGCGAAATCAAGTGGACTTGAACGGACAAGTTTGTTACAATGACCAGTACCAAAAAAAAAACTGCAGTTTATCACAGAATCGGGCTCTGGTCGTGAGTACCTTGTTTGTAGTTGTCTACTGAGTACCACAGAGCTCCAGCCACTGTTATTGCAGCGCGCACACCGCGGAGGTGCCCGGCGCGTGGTCCAGGAGCGCGCGGCGCCGCTTGATGCCTTCCAGGTATACCTCGCGGTTGAACAGGCCCGCTGCTAGAGGGACCCTGGAATAATCATAATCATTTTTATTCCATAAGTCATTTATACGTAATAATATAGTCTCTGTTAGTCCCCGAGTAAAATACATAACCCGAATAAATTTGTGAACGCTCGTAGGTGCGATAGTACTTACAAAGACAGAGGCAATATTGAATCTAGCCGTTATATGTACATATATTATATGTAAGCCTTTTATTTGCCGTCATGCGTTCACTCAAGGACCTCTTCTATAGAGTAAAGTGAATGTAGCGCTTAGTAACAGTTAATTACTTCACTTTAATTCCGGTTTGAATAGTTTCTTAAGTTGTGTGTGAATTTGATCTCGGTCAGTGGTGAAGGTTAGTGGTTTTAAAAAAAAGCGAGTGTGGCTCAGCGGTTGCAGTGTCTGCTTTTCATCCAGACGCACCCGGGTTCGAATCCAGCCCTACATCAATGACTTGAATTTTCAAATTATGTGTAGATTTGCACCCGCTTAGCGGTGAAGGAAAACATCGAGAGGAAACCGACATGTTTGAGGACTTTGACTTTGACTTTGACCACAATATCCAAGGAAATGTTTCTTCCGTGGTAGGAACTGGGCGCCTACTACGATGTATGTTCTCAAGAGAACTCCCCTAACTGCTAACCCTCAGTCATGAGGAAATACGACTCAAGAGGGGTGACGGAAACCATAAGAATATAAAGTGAAAAGCTACTGACACGTCGGTCCCCGGTCGCAGCGTGGTGGAGAACAGAGCCCACACGGGCTTGTGGTCGCTCGTGCACACGGATTGCACCGAGTTGTACGCCAGGCACTTCACGCCCGCCGCCGGGGGCGCCGCGCTGGCGCGCCGGAGGCCTGTAAACATATAACTCATTCAAAGGGGTTTCCTGTTATGTGTGAAGTATTCTCTAATCTCTTTAAGACATATCTTCATAACTCGATTCATAATGTGCTCCTCAGATCACATATGAAGATAATAATGAAGGTAACGGTTCGAAAACCCGAGGATTTTCTAACCTTTCTTGATTCGATACATGCATGCATTGATGCAAAAAACGCGTAAGCGCACAGGTAGAAGTACTGGTAAGGAAACAATTATTACTAGTGTCAAAATACACCCTATTTTGACACGAGTAATTATTTATTATTTATAAAATAGATTAATTAACTTAATTTAATTAACTAAATCAATTAACTAATTTATTTTTTAGAGCTTTGCGTATCCCTTGACAAGTACTTTGCTACTCCTAAAGTCTTTTCTGATCTGAGTGACGTTGCATGTCAATCGTCGAGATGTCAATCCCATACATTGCTCTTTCTATTCTATAAGTGAGCGACAATACGCTCACTAAAATACGGCTCTTGTCTAAGGGGGTTGTTCTTTTTTATATAGTCGCCAGCATTGTCCATTACCTATTCTTGAACCATGCTCAGCACCTATACATATTTTTTCTACTACTCTTTGACTGCTACTGACCAGAGAATGCAGAGGACGAGTTGGCAGCCATAGTCCTGGACTTGTACAGTATGCGGTCAGTGTACGCCGGCGCGCGCTGCTTGCTGGACGTGTCGAACTGCTGGCTGCCCGGGTCGTACTGAATAATAATAAAAAATAGCTTTTAATCTACTATCATAACAAGTGTTTCTATAAAAAGACGTTTCTATTTCTATAGAAGGAAAGGATTAATCACTTCACTTGATCCATTTGACGATTTTTTTAGTATACATAATGTAACAAACAAGTATGTATAATTTAGTGCATATAACGATTTTGTTATAGCACAAGTGGCGCCACCGACAGCTTACACCGAAAACTTGAATATGGATGTGAATTTTTCCACCAGTCGACAAATCAGCAAAGAATTTTGGGTTTTAATTTTGAATTTACAAGATGTAACTTCGAAATCTCGCGGTTGTGATTCTTTTTGCTCATTTTCCAATAAGTTTTTTAATAATTAAATAAATCAATTGTTATATAACAATAAAATGTGCAGTATAGCCACAGAATCTAACAAGAAAACATCTTTTTTATATTTAATAGTGCCAGAGGCAGTAGCCCGACTGCATTTTCATACAATTAAACTGTTGTGAAAAAAAAACCTATCCCACCTAAACCTACTTACGATAACATTAATAATTGTAACTGAACTATTAACTATAAAAAAAAATTAAGGAAGGTTATCGTTAGCTACATTTTTAATTTAAAGTGTTATTTCTCTCTTGGTTTTAGACTTAGCTATTGTGCAACTGTTTCTATATCAATATTAATGTCCCGCAAGTAAAATATGCATTTTTTATTTCTTTACTGCAACGTACCTTATAAGTAGGCGGGAAGGTGATGGGCGCCTCCCGGAAGTCCCGGAAGGCGGCGCCGTCCTCCAGCACCGCCGTGAGCTGGTCGGCGTGCAGCAGCCCGGCCGGCAGGTGGTGCGGCAGCGGGAACTGCGGGAAAATACACCTTATTGTACAGGAATAAAGTGTATTTTTAAGTGCTCAACTGGAAAAATATTGCAGCTCTTTTGTTTTTGTAAAATATGTACTATGGAAGCATAAGACCGCTATACTAGAGACTACATAATATGTAGTCTTCGTAGACCCTTTTTCGAAAGCGCAAATTAATATATTATATTAATTTGCGCTTCCGAAAAAGGGCACATCTGAACATCATAGCTATATTGGACTATCATTTTAGTTTTTTACTAAGAAGCTACATACATAATATGTTACTGATATAAGTTTTTATCTTGAAAAATAACTTCGCATCGCAGGGAACAGTGGAATTCAGTCTATTAATTAAAGAATTGAAATTATGTAAGTATTTAACGCTAAAAATACAATTTTAAAATCTTCAATCCTAATACAATGTAGCAATCTTTGAATTGAGATCAAACCGTAAATTGTAGAAGCAGCATGGTCAAACGCAAGTTCGTTTTAGTTTAAAAAGTATAGCATTTTATTGGGCATTCAATAATTATATGTATCGGACAATAGTAATATGACTAACCTCAGTCTGTTCTATCCACCTCATCAAGGCAGCTCTGGGCTCACCCAGCCTGAAGTTCAGGTCTCCACACCAGAACACATAGTCGAAATTATTTGTTACATCTGAAACACAAAAAAATAAAATAAAAAATGGAACCAAGAAAATACAATACCCCTACCGAGCGGTGATAATCACAATCCGAAGATTTTATTTTTAAAGTCCGAAGTAGTATTACAACCTAAACCTAATTGTGAACTGTGGTTCACAATAAAATTCCGTCTTCTCCCAGTTAAAAAGTTAAGGTTTTCCAGTTTCTAATACGATGACGTTTCATTCCATTCATCCATCAAAACAACCGATTCATGCATTGAAACTTTGTTCAAAATTGGAAATAGAGCCAAAATGTAGGTACAAAACCAAAACCAGTGTTGGCCACAGCCCCAATAAATAAAATTATGAAAAAAATCAACATACCTTTACTTTTATGCCGACACGGCAAATTCTTAGGCAAGTCAATAGACCGTATAATCCTCTTGATATCCGACACTCGTTCCTTCACTTTCTCTTGATGTGCTGTTAAATGGGCAGTTACAAATAGAAACGTAGATCCGAATAGTGCAAAAGATATGGCCACAGCCCCTTTGGTTCTGAAAGCGGTGCCGGGTCGCACTGACAGGCTGGCGTCCTCGGGGAGAGAACAGAACCAGATCAGGTCCCGGCGGATGAATACTGTTAAGTGGATTGTACCTGGAAAGAAGAGATTTTGGAGTTAAAAGTAAAAAAAATATATATCATGATTGAAATTGGAAAATTTGCCATCAAAGGAAATAAAGTTGAGTAAAATGGTTTTAGACAATACAATTGTTTTTCAAACACTGACCTAAATGGATTTTTGTAACTCTGACTGATGTGACAGAATATAATCGTAGCACAAATCTTAATTATTTAAAGGTGTGATAAATTAAGATAGGCATTATCTTTATATATAAAACTGAACTCAAAGGTGACCGACTGACTGACTGATATAGTGATCTATCAACGCACAGCCCAAACCACTGGACGGATTGGGCTGAAATTTGGAATGAAGGTAGATGTTATGATGTAGGCATCCGCTAAGAAAGGATTTTTGGAAATGCCATAATATATACCACATTTTACAAATCTGTGTAATTGATGATTAATTAATTAATACAATAAATATATTTTATACATGGCTTATAATGTTAAATTATAGGGAGACTTATTGTATAGAATTGTATCAACATCTATTTAATTGTATTCGTGTGCAACTGAAACATGTCAATCAATATTATTTGTGGCTTTAGTTAGAAAATCTTACCTAAATAATAAGAATGCAGTAATAGATGCGATGGTCCCAACACTTCCTGTATGGTGATCTCCCACTCGGTGCGCTCTGAGAAGGACTCCTGCGTGCCGATGGCAAATATGTCCGGAACGTGCTTCACTTGGTTCGGGAATATGAAGTCTGCTAACTCCCTGGAAGCAGATCAATATAATCATCATTTAAAGTTGTCTTACTAGAAGTAAGTGAAGTATAAAATATATTTATTGAGACACAAAACAACATTAAAAACAGAACATAACAAATGAGTTGTGTCACAACCCTAACTCAGCATGTGCTGGATGCAAGCATCCAGCGCTAGTCTTCCATTGGGACTGTGACACATAAGTACTTCATCTGGTTTTTTCGAATCCTCTTAGTTCATCCATACATTCTATACAAACAATTTAATATTCTGCAGGTTATGGAAAGTAATTGTCTGCTCTACAATTATTTCCTGGTTTGTCTATTTGTTCCTCTATCACGGTGCATTGCTGACAGATGATTATTAAGTATTTAGCCATGTATATATATATTCCTTACACTAATTGTAAGGAATATAGTTTTAAGTAGATATTGTAAAAATTGTTATGCCCTAAACTTCAAAAAAGCAACAGGGTCACACAACTCAACCTTGTTTTGGAATTAGTTCTTAAATGTAATAATGTATTGTGTACAGCATAAATAAATCACTCAGAGTCCTCAGAGTTACTAGTACATTACAACATAGTCTACTTTATAACCTGAAATAACGCGAACTAGATATGACACAGACACATTTGTAGAGTAATATAAATCTAAGATAGTTGTGTTGGTATATGAGATTATTATAACCAACAATAAAAGGATTAGAGGCACTATTATATATTTGTTAATCACATGCAAATCTATCTACAACGTGGTAGGCGAATTGGTACAACGTGATAGGTGAATTGGTACAACGTGGTAGGTGAATTGGTACAACGTGGTAGGTGAATTGGTACAACGCGGTAGGTGAATCGGTACAACGTGGTAGGTGAATTGGTACAACGCGGTAGGTGAATTGGTACAACGTGGTAGGTGAATTGGTACAACGTGGTAGGTGAATTGGTACAACGCGGTAGGTGAATTGGTAACCAAACAACACTGAGGGCCAAATAATATATCTTCTATAGTTAAGTACAGTTTTTTAACAAGTAATTATTCTATTTTTCAGATTATACTATATTCAATGTGTGGTTTTAGTTATGATGATTTCTATTACATAAATAAGTATTTTTAATTATTTTTTATAGCATTGGCAGTCTTAGATGAAAGAACTATATTTATAGCTCTAAAAACTACTACACTTACTTAGGAGGTGCCTGTCCATTCATGTTCCAAGTGCCAACAAACACTCTGACCTCTCTGTCAGGGAACACATGTTCTAACTCTGCTGCCCCCAGCAGTGAGTGTGAAGCAAGTCTGCCGTACAGGTAGTTTCTGTAATCAAATTAATTTTAGCTTTATATATATGAATTTTCAAATTGTGGATATCTTTGCTGGAATATCTGTTCCCCATGAACTATAATTATAGTTCAATTTAAAATTATAATTTAATGGTTTTCTAGTGAAGAGTGAACCAGACTCTTTTATAAAAGTAGCCTAGATTGTTAGATTAACACATTTCTTAACATGAGGCATGTTTTTTTAAATGATGATAAAATTATTGCAGTTAGGAGTCATTATAATCTATGAGGGTATATTCTTGTCCAGTAAGAACCTATTCACTCTTGCTTTAAAGATGGCTAGATTGTGGTTCATAGAAAACTAGAAATGTTAACAAGATATATATGAGTAATTAAATCAAAAATTTACAAATAAATCTATTTATCTATTACTATTATTAAAAAATATGAGATATAGATAAATAATTCCTGGTTTTAGAAAAATTTACCCACCCATAACTAATATATTATTATAGAAACAATGGTTATATACAATTATATATAGGTTACAGATGACTACTGGTCATGTAGGAAGTATAGTTGATGTATGAGCTAATAGCACATTGTTTTCTATCAGCAAGCACAATGGAAACAGTATTGATGGTTGGCAATTATCACCATGATTTCTATGAGTGAATGATTATAATGTGTAGGTAAAGTTAATGTAATGTCTTTAGTAACCATTAAAAGTAAATTTATGCTTACCTATGTTTAACAAACCCAAAGAACAACAATCAATCTAATTTTTCCCATCAAATAGATTTCAAAATATTTACTTACTGTGATAGGCTGAAAATCAGAAATCTACTCATGGCAGCTTGATTTGATGGCAAAATTAAACCAATTTTTATTTTAGACACCAGACATATTAACTAAATATTCTCCATATAATGTATGCTTGAAAGCATTTTGTAATAATATAGCTATACCACAGTTGTTAGTGACTCAAAAATATGAACAGAAACACAAAAGCTGACCTTTCCCGAGCTTCCTGAGTGGGAATGAGACGTAACACTTGTGCAGCAAGCAAGGAGTTGCGTGCCAAGCTGTCCGTGCTCCCGGCACGCGACGCTGACCGGGTTATTGTTGATTTGGTCCTATTCGAGCAGACAACACATATGTTACACAAGTACCATAACCAGAACCTTTGTTATTTACATTTATATTACAACCTACATACAACTTACCTCCTTTTCCTGTCTAAAGAACTGCTCCTGTCACTCTCAGGAGATGATGATCTGTACAAAGGCTTACATTCATTAGAGATAAGATGGTCAGCTGACAATCGTTTTACAAACAATTTGTTTTTAGTCTTGATTCCTTCAAAAGATCCTGAGTGCTCAAAACAGTTCTTCTTAGAATCATCCTTTGGAAATTTCACAGTTGCTTTAGGAATTTCTTCAGATTTCGACTGAGATCCAGACATGGTTTGGTCACTAATACTGTTAGAGTTGTTGACTGGACTACACTCTCTTGAAGACGCATATTCTTTGGATGTGTTTTGGTGGTTATCTATTAGGCTCTTCGGGCGCGACCTCCTGAAGAAGGTTCTGCAGCATTTGGGGTTGTTATCGTCGTCATTATTCAAGTGCTCGGCGTTAATACTGGAGTGATTACATGTCGCTTCGTGATAGGAGTTCCGAGCCGAATCACCAGTTTCTACGTGTATATCCGCATACAGGGCGCTATGCGCAATGAAAGGATCCGCAGGGGATATTGGTCGTGAAGAAGACTGGGCGAGTTCATCATGAGAATCGGCATCAACATAACACCCGACTTTTGGTGACTTCTTAACGAAGAGCCTCTTCCGAAGCGATAGCTTCTGTTTTGTCTTCGTAGGGGATGTTGTCATGTTTGGTTTGAAACCAGTGGAACAGCTGATTTATGTTATTTTATCACATTTTTAATAAATAAATAAATCCTAACCTTAACACTACACTGATTGTCATTTTGCGACTTTGCGAAACTGTCATTGTTACTTTTTTATTCAAGGCGCTGCGTTCAAAAAGACGTTGAACACTATTCATAAAAACTTTAAAGTCGTAGACATTATTATGCAAGTGATTTTATCAAAAGTACTCATGTTGTATACGTAGAATTAAAATTAATTATCTAGTATTTACGGTTTCATTAAAAATTGTCACCATGACAACCACTTAGCTTTATTTGCAAGCAAAACATTTATAGTGATTTGCAAGTAAAAAAAAACAGGCGTTATATTCCTACGTATATAGTTATTGTCTTTTGTATATATAAATAAAATAACAATAAATGCAGATATGATGTGATTATTTATTGGAAATATATCGTTAACAAACTCATCATGATCAAAGTGACACTTATTGTAAGACTACTCGCTCCATTCGGATCTCTACCGGTTCCAGGCACAAGCAGATTGTCTCCATCGTATTGGGGATATGAATTCAAGTTGCCTCCGGTAATTGATTCGATTCCATTTCCTATAAAATATCAAAGTTGGTAATGCATATGGATGGATACATAGATTTGATAGAATATAGGTAGGTAGGTACCTAACTTTATTGTAGGTACACCAGAAAAAAATATACATTAACCAATCTAAAGAGTCATAACTTAACCTAGGTACATTGGGTGGCCTTATCGCACCTTGATGTGTATCACCAAATTAAAACAAAAGCATAAAACTACATGTAGATACTTACACGTGTAATATTTGCATAAGTAGGTAGGTACTTACCAATGTTACAAAGATCACTAGTACAAGCTCGATAGTAAGTTTTGAAACTGGAATCAGTGATTTCATGGTTCAAAAAATCCGGATGCGATTCACAGCCTCGCGAGAAACTGGCAACCATACCACTTGGATCCTGCAATAAAAAGTGTAACGCCTGATAAGTTTTTGAACGCAATTCAGATCATATTCACTAGGAATCCCAAAACCTAGGAATAGTGTAACCCGGGCTAATTACTTAGGCAATAGGTAAGGCATTAAATAAAAACACTAACATTTCTAATATAATAAAAGAGAACTTCTGTCGAAATTAAGTATGTACCTACATACAAATTCAAGATAACAATAAAATTATACTTATCATCGATTGTTTTTTTAATTACTAAGTACCTACCAAATATTCCTGTCGCAATATGGTGCAGTAAGGATGTGGACACTCCACAGTATTCGTGCTAACAGATATGGTGAGACATAACTGGTCCGATTCTGATGCAGAAAAACTGCAGGCGTAGCAACGCAAACCTAAAAATAACAGTTGAAAATCACAGGACTTGATAAACAAATCAATATCGCTGTTTTTGCCCTTATTTTCAAAACACAAGTTGATCTAATTTAACATGGCAGTTTATGGTTGCAAACTTAGGAGCATTGTCGAGCCGCAATCAAGTGTAGCTATTAGTAACATCAAAATAACTTTAACATTATTTACTTACCAACAGTTTTTCCAACTAAAACAGCACAGAACACAAATAATGCACTTTTCCAATCCATAGCTATGTCTGTCGTAGTTGTTACCTAAATAAAACAAAAGGTAATTGAAATTTGAATGATAATTCAATAACAAATTCCTTATCATTATAAAATTATCATTAGTGGAATAGGTGCTCGGCGATTATTATCATAATATGATATCTAATCTAAGTAAACTTTAAGAATTTAAATAAAAACGCCGCCTTTGTTAATTCTACAAACAGATAAACAATGTATTGGTAATCAAAAGCTTACACGTCAATTACGTTTATAATACGCCAATTAATACAAATTACAATTGTACATAACATAAATTAAATAACATAAATTAAATTACGCTTCTACCATTAATTGAGTTTTCTACCATCAATATTTAGCCAGGTAGCTTTTTTTATTTATTTTGAAGAACTCGTCTATGGAGTACTGTAGTATGTTTCTTGAACGAGCCACTTTTTAAATTTACTTTTAAAAAAAAACACATAGGTACCTAAGTTTTTCCCCTGAACCAAATCGACACCGCAGTTGTTTTTAATAAAAAATAATAGTGTCTACCTAGTAGTCTGTCGTACAGCCTACGTAGAAACTAACGCATAACCTTTGAAGGGCGGCTTTAGTATTTAGTTTAGCTTATGTTGTCAAAAACTAAAATCGGGATAAATACTAAAATAGTAAGTTTTCAACCAGATGAGAAATAATAGAATTGATTCAAAACAAATTTATTAAATGAATTGCTTTTAGTTTGAACAGTGCGCGCAGTTTTGAAATTGGGCGATCAATCTAGTTACATAGGTACCTAGATAGTTTAGAACTAGTTCGTCTACAAAGTCAGTTAATGTAGGACTCCATTTCCTTGCGATTACGCGAAAAATATGGTCCCTAGAGGTAAATAGCTCTAATCGCACTAGAGATCTAGTGTGCAGTAATCGATTCCCGTAATTGCTAACTACCGGTTTCACAAGTTGAGATAGTTGCTAATGAGTTTTACCGAGACTGCCTGGCTCGGTTAGGTGGTCTAGGAATTACAAGAAAGTACCTGTAGCTATTTATTATCTATAGGTATGTATCTAAGTACTTTTCCTATACAGTAGGTACCTACCACTTAAGTAAGGGCCTAAGTGTCCATATTTTAAAAGGAAAATAGTCGCATGGTTTAGTAAAATAGTTGTTTTTTTGTTGCAGTACTTCGGTAATACTTACTAAATATGATATTGTTGTCTTGTAAAAAATAAAAAAATATTTTATCCCATACAGTTACATCTTTATTTTTCTACGTCAGTACTCCTTATAATAAGTAAATAATTATGATGGGAGATTTTAACATAATTCTTAAAAGTGCTACATTACATTTGGTGCTTAATTTGACGCAGGCTGATCACACGAGATCCTAGTTGTTAATATTCAGCTTTGAATATTCAACTAATTGTCCGAGCTTAGAAGAGACTATGCAGCAATTTAAAGGTGCTTATCAAATTAGGTCCAAACTATGTCTACCTAAATGTATCCCACGCATTGTTTACTTTACTTTAGGCATATAGTAAAATGACTACTTATTGATTCGTTCATAGAGCGACTGACATCAGATCTCCGCAACCTAAAGGGGATACAGATATGCGGTACCCAAGTACCTATATCTACCTATTATATCTACACTTATAAAATGTTAATCATGCAAATGAGCATCATTATGCATTTGCCGTCTCAATTTCAGCTTTTTCTTCAATATATGCCATCTATATATAATATTCTCCATTACACACAAACCTAAAGCAATAGCTGTACCGTAAAAAAGCACCAGCAATGCTGGGTAACAGTCCACCATACTAACGGATACGAAATTAGACTCTCTTCCTGAGCATTTAGGTCTCTTTTCGTATAGCAAACGATTCTCTCGGCTTTGCAGACCATGCTCTTGGATGCGTTTCATTCTGCAAGGAAAAGGATAAAGGATATATTTTAGCGTCAATTCGAAATAATAATAACCGATATCTAAAGTTCAGAATACAAAAGTATGTATGTAGAGATTTACATAATATTTAGTAGGCTGAAATGTAGTCCAATAACACTGCTGTCTGTAGGAAGGATTGTAGCTTCCAAAAATAGTTAATTTTACCTTAGTCTTTATTTGTGAGAATGAAGAAATGAAATGACTTTTCAATGTAACGTATGATGCTATAAACGGTCAGTGTACCTAACTCTTATATAGGCCTAAGTTTACTAGGTACCCTGTTGGACTGCAGAAAACATTA
The DNA here is from genome assembly GCA_964023185.1 of Macaria liturata. NCBI lineage: Eukaryota > Metazoa > Arthropoda > Insecta > Lepidoptera > Geometridae > Macaria > Macaria liturata. Next base: position 4,795,613 of record OZ026823.1, on the reverse strand, counting down.
TGTAAACTAGACGATTTACGAACCCTATTTTGAACATTTCCTTGTAAGGCGTATTTTTCCTGACTGCAAGCCAGGGGTCTATAACTTGCAAGTACTGGATTTCCTTGAGGCCACACTTCTCACTCTCTAGGAAGTATTTTCCGACGAACTTGTATCCAACGCCTGTTTCCATATGAAATGCGAATAAACCCTACAAAAAACACAATCTTCATGTTATTTAAAAAAATACACTTTACAGTCAGGCATTTCATGAATAGAAGTCATATTTAGTCAGATTTGTGATAAGGCCGCTCAATATTCCTAAGTTATGTTTCTGTAAATTGTTTTGTATATTGTTTCTGCTGTGCAATATAATTCTGTAGTAGGTATTGTCCTTATAGAAAAACACCCCCCTGAATCGAACACACACAATTTTAGGCATTGTGGATGCCGTATATATATTTAAATGAAATTTAATAGAATTTAGGATTATTAGCCATACTTATATCCATGATTACAAGTACCTTGCGCATCTTCTTGACTCCATCTTCCATGGACATGAAGCGAGGAGTGACGCCAGGTGGAGCGATCTTCTTCTCATAAATAGCCTTCCTCACTGGTTCTGTTGCAGTCTAAAATAGGTACAGAGATACAGAGAATTTCGGGAAAAGTGCACTGTTGACGACCACTTTGTTTTTTTTTTACAATTAGTTTTTTATTCTTATATCAAGCTAAATTAAAAAATAACACACGACACATTTATCTACCTACATTGAATTTGTAACTTGCTATTAATCGCGTCATTATTTACTAGTTTAGTAGTTTCTAGTCTCTGTATTTTCATCACAATCGCTAAAATGGATTTAAAACGGCCACTGAATCGTTTTAGTGATTGTGATGAAAATAAAGCCTTAAAATCTACTAAGGAAGCAAGTAAAATGCGTTTATTTGCAAACTGCAAATTTTACATCAGGATGCACTTGCAGATGTCAGTTACTTAAAACATATATCAGTTTAGTTATGTGGGTTCTATGTTTACTTACCGAGAAATAATATCTATTAAACACAGTATCATCAACTCCAAAACTAAGCCGAGAGTGTAACAGATCTTCCAATGTCCTTATTTGTGACGAACTGGATTGAAGCAAAGCCACGATGTTTGCAGAATAAGATGTGTAAAGGAACATTAGTGCTAGAAATAGTACAAGCATGACTACTCTGCCGAGAGATCCTGGAAAAGACAATTCATGACAGTATTAGATAGATAGATAGATTAATACTTTATTGGACACTCACATAAAAAACACAATACAAAACGGAAAAAAAATACTAATGCCACAAATGGCGGCCTTATCGCTAAAAACGATCTCTTCCAGTATTCAGTATTATGATTAATTTATTCAGATAATTAATACATGTAATTTCAACGAATTCTCTCTCTCCATCTTGAGTCGTATCTCCTCATGACTGAGGGTAGTGACTCTTCCGCTGAATTAATAAATTAGGGAGTTCTCTTGTGCAGATACATCGTGGTGGGCGTTCAAGTCCTTCCACGGAAGACTCATGTCCTCGGATATTGAGGTTCTCAAAACATGTCGGTTTCCTCACGATGTATTCCTTCATCGCTAAGCGAGTGTAAATCTCACTTAACTTGAAAATACAAGTCATTAGTGTAGAGCCAGATTCGAACTAGGGTTTGTCTGGATGAAAAGAAGACACTGGAACCGCTGTGACACACTCGCTTCTTCTTATTGCTTCATTTATATGATTTCATGCAAATATATTTGCCTATTTGTCCATTTTGTATGACGGAGTGATGCGGTCAGACGCATATAAGTAGGTATCACTATTTTGTGTTGGCTTTACCAAAAAGCTCCGCCCATTTGTGTTTTGGTCATAATTCCTACACTTACTTAGCACTTTTTTCCATGTTATAAACAAATAACTTGATGTAGCGTAAATAAGTTTAATAAATTAGTTGATACAAAGTAGTAGTAGGAGGCTGTAGTCAAACGTAAACCTATCCCACGTAAAAAAAAAAAATACAATATACCTTTCAACTCCACAGTACTGCCTTGTTGACAAGTCGCACCAAACACCAACATACCGACATCACTAGCTCTTGGCCTTAAAATTCCAGAATTGCCATCTTTCTACGAACAAGTAAGTACTTATAAGTACGAATGAGAAAGGCAAACTCTATTTTTGAGGGTTCTAAAACTGCCCAAATTTGTGTGTTTCGAAAATTCGGAAATGATCACTCCAAAACGAAACGTCAACCAAAAACATTTAGGATAGGACAGAAGTTCCAAGGGTTTCTAGGATTGGCGTTTGGTTTTCACGTGAAAGTTTTTGAATTTGTAATACTCCACAGCCTTGTCTGAGCCTACAGCTGACATTTAAAATGTGCTCAAATTAGCATAAAATTAAATGCAAACAAGTTACGTATCTACAGTGTTGATAATAACCAATCCTATATGAAGTTTGAAAATAATCTAAGATCTTACCAATATAATATCAGAGCCAGGTTTCTTCCACTCCCAAAAAGCAACCGCGAGTATTGCCAGAAACATTAAAAAGATGAGACCCAAAGAACTGTACCATACAGTCCAACGGAAAGAAAGCAGAAACAAGTTATTCTCGTATGATAACTTTGGCTGTCGGAATACAAACTTCGATCGGGTGGGAGTCGGGCTTGCGATGTAGTCTACTATGGTTATACGTTCTGATGTGAAGAACATTGGTGAACCTGACAAAAATATAATATTTAAGGGATAACTGACTAACGACTGCTCCGTTAGCTGAGTTGGTAGTGGCTCTGCCTTCTAATCTAGGGGTGCGGGTTCGATTCCCGCATAACACAAGTAATTATGAATATTAAAATTTGTAATTACTTGTGTTGAGTCTGGTCGTTTCTATGTATAATAAGTATGTATTTACAAAAGAAAAGTATACATAATATGTATTATATCCGTTATCTAGTACCCATGATACAAGCGTAAGCTTAGTATGGGGCTAGATGGCGCTGTGTGATATGTTCTGAAATATTTATTTATTATTTATTATTATTTAACTAATTGATTGTTTTGCATACAGCAAGCAACTCAAACAAGCCAAAAGTAACTAACCAAATCTGAAAATTGGGTTTATGTTATTTTATGTTTCTTGTATAGCACTGTAGAAATTCTCCTCCTTGAGTAGGTAGTATTACTACATGACTGAGGGGACTCCGTAGATTAATTCGTCAGGATAGTTCTCTTGGGCAGATAAATCGTGGTGGGCTCTCAGGTCCTTCCACTGGCACTTTTGTACATTATAAATCTCTTTTTAATATCTAAGCTGATTCACGAATTTTACAATGTCAGGAAATAGGTTTAAATTTCTTCAAATTTAATAACAATAAGCTAATGCACCATGTGCACCTCAAAAGTAGGTAGGTAGGCAATGAGGTAAATAGTAACTTCTCATTACATGTTTCAAAAAGAAAGATGACAGCATTTTCCTTCCACTTGGGATGTCCCCGGTACATCGGTAAAGCGTGTCTTGCACGTGATTGTGCAAACAAAACAACTAAGAAAAATACACGGATACGAGTAGGTAAGTACCTAGGTACCTAACCTATAATTTGTAAATGTGCATAAACGGGTCTGAAGCATAGGCATTGATTATGATATTATGCAGTTATGCACTAGCTACCTAAGTAATAATCATGAGTATTTGATGACGTTAAGTAACGTATGTATTGCAATTTGCGCTAATTTTGCGCAAGGCAATAAATAAAAGTAACATTAAATTTTCGTCATCAATTCATGTCTGCTACTCGATGTGCTTTTATCAGGCGTTACACAAGAACGTACTTATTTTAGAATTTGATTTGTCATTCGTTTTTTTTTCTAGTCTAGTCTAGATACCAGATAGTCTCACTCATGCTATTTTTAATAATCTATTCTAATAATATATAGCTAAAGAGTTTGTTTGTTTGTTTGAACGCGCTAATCTCAGGAACTACTAGTGCGAATTGAAAAAATATTTTTGTGTTGAATAGACCATTTATCGAGGAAGGCTTTAGGCTATATAACATCACGCTGCAACTAATAGGAGCGAAGAAACAATGGAAAATGTAGAAAAAACGGGAAAAATTATTCATCTTTGTGGGCTTCCGTTGCGTGCGCTGCGAAAACGGTTCAAATTCAAAAAAATAATGCCCAAAATAACTATTCCACGCGGACGAAGTCGCAGGCACAGCTAGTGTAGGTATATGTATGTAATTTGAATATCATTTTTAGATACTTTTTTAGTGGACAGTGTTTGTATTGACAGAAACAAAAGAAACTAAATATACTTACTTACCTAACCACTACATATTAAAAAAACCACTTGAAAATCTTTAGGAAAATACTACGATGTTGCGGGTGTTATAGTGACGACTTGACTGTAGAGTCTCTATTTCGAAGAATTTAAGTAGGGAACTTCGAATAATTATGCACAGTCGTAATAACTTGTCACATTTACTAATATTTTATTTTTTACCTATCTCATCATACTTATTTTGTATCAATATGGCGATAATTTATCTGTTAGTTTACCTCCAATTTCCACTTCATTCCTGACCAGATACCCCGTCATACCATTCCAAGAACCATTAACTTTGTACCCCCAAGTGCTGGCAAAGTAAAATTTCCGACCAGCGTGCAGGAAATCCAACAAATGATTCGTCGTGGGAAAATTCACCTTTGTGATTGTATCGATGTGGTCATTCCTGGAAACGATGCAATGTTTATGACGTCGGTAATAGTAGAAAGGAGTTAGTGAATTCTTAACTATGAAGCTTACGTCTTATATAGCTTACTTAAATTTATGATTGCGGAGGGAGTAGCGCGGTTTGCTCGCGTTTATCCGAGATCAAAGTACCTTATGTGCTAATCGAGGATATAGGTAATCTATTTCTACAACAAATTCCATACACATAAGTTAAAGAAACTCACTTTCAAACTTTCGCATTTACAATAGTCTTTACAATCATAAAAGCCCTTATTTTCAGAAGGGTATTTCTTCCAGTTTTGTAGAATAAAACATAATAGAAATGAGGTTTACATAGGTAGATACAATAAAACTTACACTTCATCCGTCAAATGGTTAATGCTATCATTATTAGTTAGAACATAGCTGATTTTGATAACAAATCCATCTAAATCCAAGCGTCTCAGAACCATAGCTTCATTGCTCAAAGATTTTTGAAACCCATTCTCAATGTCCCAACGTCCGTAAGGTTCTGTTTTCCACGGCCAGCTGGAACTTATTTTATATACTGAAAAAAAAAGTTCATAGAAATTACCTCCTATAGATAACATATAAATAAATATTCCGGGACATTTCACACAGCGCCATCTAGCCCCACACTAAGCAAACGCTTGTGTCGTGGGTATTAGATAACGGATATAATACTTATATACTTTTCTTTTGTAAATACATACTTATTATACATACAAACGACCAGACTCAACACAAGTAATTATATTTTTTTAAAGTACATAAATACTTGTGTCATGCGGGAATCGAACCCGCGACCTCTAGATTAGAAGGCAGAGCCACTACCAACTAAGCTAACAGGCCAGTCGATATAAATTAGCATAGTCATTTTCACAAGTAAACAAAGCGACGGAAAGTTGGAAAAACTAGGTTTTAGGTCGTCTTTCATTTCACTACATACCATAAAAAAATACATATGTGCGGTACATAAAAAATAATACTTACCCAAGAATAAATCAAAAGAGTCCTCAGTCTTTGTTTGCGCTAAAATCACTTCACCATCGGGTAAAATATCGAGACGAGATATCGCCTCAGGAATCATACTATCATCAACAACATAACTTTCAGTGCTATTGAAATACTTTCTTTTATCGTCTATGAAGATCCATCTGAATGGCGTTCTGAATAGGATCTTGGTGTTATTCTAGAAAGATAAATAACGATAACATTTGTATAAACGACAAACTTACAACGCGTTGATCTCTTTTCTAGCAATTTTAATTAACCGCTAGCAAAAGATTTCAACGCGTGCGCTGACAGCTCACTTGATTCGTTGTGTGCTTTACTTATTTAATTTTATAGTGAGATAGACAGGTTTCTTAACAATTTCCAATATACGTAACACAAGGTAATAACAAAAATTCTAAAAAATAAATCAGACAAGTTGTGTTGATTGGAGTAATTTTCAAAATTTTGACAACATTTTGATGTCATTTAAACTATGCATAGAAAAAAATCAATAGCCATCTAACCAGAAGTCCTATTTTGTCGATCATTTTATAGTCACTTATAATAAATAGCTTAATAACAACGACAAACAGAAAAAAATGTGGGTTACTTACTGCATTTAAATACTGGATAACTTCTGGACAAGCGAGATCGGCAAGGAATACCACATCCTGTTCTCTATAGTATAGGTACATATTTGCTACAGGATCTTCCATAAACTGCAACATGATTGGTTGGCTCAGGTTTCCACCAAGAGTGTTGAACAATTGAAGTTTTTCATCTAAAATGAAACAAAAGTTTTAGTTTATATTACTAAGCTAAAATTTCCGTTACATTTTTGTTAGCAATCAAATCTGATACGCAGGTACGAGTGTAATGAAAACATTTTTTATAAAATGTAATAAAGGTTGAGCTGTCCAGAGAAATCTCATAGCTGTGTAAGTTATTCTGACGCTTAGTATCCTGGCGATGTGGTTTTGATATAGCATAGCTTAGCCTTGGGATAACATAGCTTTATAATAAGAAACACAGTGTTCTTTCGACCAGGCTCGTGACTTAACCGATTTGTCTGTATTTATAGTACGTGTACCATACGACCAGCATATTTTTATTCCCAAAATAGACGAGGGTTTCCCGAAAGATCGCACAACGTCTGCCACCATTTCTGCATTTTGGTTTCTTTTTGCACATACTAAAGAAAAATAAACGGCAAGAAGGTAAAAACTTCTCATAGCTGTTACAGAGAAGCTATAGGTATATCAATTTGAACAAAAAAATGCAAGCCATGGCCTTTTATTTCTTCGCGAAAATTGTATTTGCTTTGCAAATTGCATGTCGTCTAGCATTTGGTAGAAGGTTATTGGAAGAATTTAGGTTTAAGAATTCATGTCTGGGTTACGTTCGTCCGTATTTTGGTAGAAGAAACAAAGCTAGTAAACTTACCACTTGACCATAAAGTAGCATTGTATTTTTGGCGCTTCCGTGGGTCGGATGACACGTTAAATTGTAGACCCGACGGCTGTCGTTAAGTCATGTCAGAAGTCCTTAGGGCAGCTTGATAAACTCTCGATACCAGAGTTGGCCACTCTCATTCGATAAGAAGAAGAAGTAAACTTACCAAATATTAGGTATTTTCTTTTCTTTTCACATACAAAACAATTATGGTTCTCCCTGCCTGACCTCCTGTTCCCCACACCCTATAATCGCCAGTAATATAGCGATCTTCAACGCGAGACTAAACCGGTTTACCATGGGTAAGCACGTTTCATCTTAGGCCATAGCAATTGCTTACCATCAAGCAAACTATGGCCAAGTGCAAACACATTTCACTTAAAAAAAGAAACTCTTATTACTCTATTTTGTCAAAGTAGATTATAGCAGTCGTTAGGCAATGTCAGTTGCAATAAACATGTACAAACTGTCAATTTGTTAGCTACCTTCGTATTAATTAGACACTGGCATTAAATAGTCAATTATCTAATGAGAGCTACCTAAATATTTGAGAAGCAACCGGTAATTACAAGTCTTTAGCTTATCTATATTAATACGTAGGTGTATTTACTGGAATAATTGTTTACATTCCTTATCTGTCATGTATTTTTCCGTGAGATCCATTTGCAATAATAAATATTTATAACGTTACAGGCTTAAGATTAAGATTTTAAATAATAAATATGTATTAGTGTCAAAAAAAATGCTATCTTATGTCCGTGTAATATGAAAAATTTAAATTATTATGACCTGTTCTTTTTAGAATCTTGTAATCTTAATCTGTAAGTGTCTGTAATAAAATTAATTAATGATCTATCAATCATAGTACCTACAACTATGATAGAATCAACTCAAGTTAACATTTCTTAGCATTGATGTATTATGTATTCTATGGCATTGATTTTATTTTACTATTTAAATAGTACATTCTGTCACAGAATGGCTTCCACGCGAGGAGAGAAGACAAAGAGGCAGACCAAAAAGGAGATGGGACGATGTTTTTACTCACAAATATGGACAGGAATGGAGGCGGATGGCGAAGGATAGAAAGCTATGGTCGCAACTGGGGGAGGCCTACGCCAAAGAGGCGACATCTACTTAAATTAAGCTGTAACACAGGGACCTAAAACAATGTATGACATTAATATTTATTTTATTTGACATAAGCATACCTACAAATACATTAACATTTTTATTTTCATTTTTATTTGACATTAAATTTATACAAGAGTAATTATGGACATTGTCATGAAATTTTTATCGAAAACGGATGAATAAATGGCTATTTTATTTATTTATTATTTAAATAGTACCTCTAAGTTTGGAAGAAACCAGTTTAATTCTATTTATCTAAACATTATCATAGGCCATTCACATAGAATGACCCATCCGTGCCTTTTTTACATTGTATTGTTATCACTAAACATAAATACGTAAACAAATTAATTAGGTAAGTAAGTATACATATAATCAGCTGTTTACAAGTCCCGGCTCTATCCAGTTTTATAAGAGACATTGATGAATACGCATGAATGTATGACAAAAAATTGCAAAGAAAGTGGTTTTTACTAGTGAATCAAACAATTTTAAAAGATGGTAAAGAATGCCATTGCAAAAGTGATTCTAAATAGCAGTAGATTAAAGTCAACTTCGTTTAGCAAAGGAGTGTCATCGGAATGGACGCCGTTGCTGAAAAACCATTCGGAAATACCGAGTCAAGGTAAGCCCTTTATGGGTTTGACTAATTTTCCTTAACTTTATTGCGTTTAGCATTGTTGTAAAGTAAAAAGTAGCTGTGGGGCTATGTTAAATCAAATAAAACATAATAAGATAAAAGTTCATTGATAATTGCTTGAGGTTACGGATCGCAGGTGTGAGTCAATTTGAAAATATTATAAACTAGTGGACGCCCGCGGCTTTACTCGCATTACCTACTGCGGGATAAGCCCTTGTCACAGAACCTCATACTACCTACAAAAAATCATGATGATCCATTCAGACATTTTTCCTTGATGCCCGTTTAAATAAACACAAAAACAGATAAATAAACAAAAATTCTAAAAACTGCTGAAACGTGTTCTGTTATCGATTCAAATATTTTTGACCCCAACGATTTTTTTTCTAATATTTTATTTGAACAGATTTTTGACTCTCTTCAGCTTTATTATATGTATAGTAGATAGATGTTGGTACGTAAAGTAACTGGTAGTAACAATAATTGTAACCAGTTACTAAGCTGTCTAATGTATATCGTATACACAAGTTATGTATAAGATAGTACTTGAACGAGTGATAACTTGTTGAAGTAGGACGCGCAAAACTTCCACTGCATTTACGGAGACGGCGACATCTATACAGACGTGTACAACCTCCGGCACAGAACTATACGCGTCTAATGGGCCAAATAGAATCGCTTACAGTGAATATCAAGGGATTGCATTCTCATTGTTATGTAGGTACTGACCTTCATCACTTAGGTGTGAAAACTAAAAAAATAAATCCGTAAAATCAAATGCATACAAGTAAACATATACTATATATACTTACTTACTAATGTGGCGCTGCGACCCAATGTGGATCCTGGCCTCCGACACAAAGAGCCGCTACTACTCTCGGTTCTGCACCATCTCCTGCCACTCGATAGCATGGAGTTATTGCGGATCCTCCTCAATCTGGTCTTTTCAGCGGTATTTATTTTACGCTTTCTTCAGAGCACGATCCTCTCCCATCCTTTCCACGTGACCGAGCCAGCGAAGTCTATGCGACTTTATTTATACTATACATGGCATACTATTTTCCATCAAGTATATCAAAACTTTTATAGTGAATAACATTGTTAAAACTAAAAAAAAACAAATACTTATATCACACATATTACTGACTTCGATATAACCAATCTAATATTTCATGCTGTCTCTAAACAATAAATTTGTCTTCACCTTCACCATTATCATATGAGATCATTGCATTTTTAAATCTATTCACAATAAACATATCGTCATCAAAACGATAATTTTATAAAAACAAAGAATGTAGGTAATTTGATCGTGTAATGTTGTAACATACGAAAGGTACCTATAATTTAAGTTCAATACACACTGCAGCATAATAACCTATGCAAATGCGATTCTCACAGATTGGCCAAAATGTCAAGAAATGTAACTTATTATCTAAATTAAAAAAATAACGTATGCTGATGCTGCCACCGTTTACTCGTAACATTTTTTTTATATTTTCATAATAATAACAGGATAATCGTATAGAAAAGAACAAGAAAATTAACAACTTGTAGTCCAAGTGGCGCCCCAATTGAATTCAACAGTTAGTGACTAAACTTTTTTTACGAGTAAATATCTCATGTTATCTGCTTAACGGCCGTATACAGTACAACTATGAATGCCCTGTCATAGCACTGACACTGAGGCATGAGTAAAGAGCTTTAGGTTTATTCCACGCACTCTCACTGACTACAGATTAGTTAAACGATTAGGAGGAAAGTTTCCATGATAGTTTCTAAGTTTATCGTACGGATGGTAAAGCTATGGAACATTTTAAAGCTGTGTTTCCTGCGAACTACAATCCAGGAGTCTTCAAATCTAGATTTAATAGGTATCTTCTAGGTAATTGTGTTACGCCATAGGCTGCAGCAAAGCTTAACATCAGGCAGGATGTAGTCAAACGCAAACCTATCCTACGTAAAAAAAAACGAGGTGACACGTAATTGTATGCGATATTTACAAGACGACCGGACTACAACATTACAATAAAAACTGGTTTATTCCAACTAGTCCTACCAGTAGTTCGATAGTCGAACTGTTTGGAAGGTTTTGTTCCAAGTAGTTCGACTGTCGAACTAGTTGGAATTTTTTATTCCAATTTGTTATACTGACGGATCGAACTATTTTTACTTTTAACAGAAATGTACCTAAGCTTTGGTGTAGGTATCTATATAATTATTACACGTCTATATTTCTGTTATTGCATTAATTGCAGTAAAATAAATAATAAATATTCCGGGACATAGCACACAGCGCCATCTAGCCCCACACTAAGCAAACGCTTGTGTCGTGGGTATTAAATAACGGATATAATACTTATATACTTTTCTTTTGTAAATACATACTTATTATACAAACGACCAGACTCAACACAAGTAATTATAAATTTTTAAAGTACATAAATACTTGTGCCGTGCGGGAATCGAACCCGCGACCTCTAGATTAGAAGGCAGAGCCACTACCAACTAAGCTAACAGGCCAGTCCAAATCCAGAGTTGAATAGTCCAATTATGTATTGCGTTAAGTCGAATTCTCCATTTGATTCAAACCCCCAAACATTGAAATTAACTCGGACCTTGACCAGCAAGAAATAAAGTATTCAAGAACGAATTGATTTCTTGTGAATAACCGCGAAATTATAGCGATACCTTATTGTTGTTAGATTTCCCTAATACCGAACATCTAGAGCAAATCAAATGATCCTACCTGATGGAAAGTTGGGCTACATTAACAAACTTTTTACAACAATCGTAGGTTTTGTACGCTATATTTGAAGGTTACTTTTGAAAAGTCATCATACTATTATATTATAGAATATAATAATACAAACGTGTATTTCTTGCTTTTCATGTTCCGCATTTAGGTAAGCCGCAACGCAGCGACAAATTTAATATTTTTAGTGTGCCGTGGACAATGGACTTATTATTATAATAATAAATAAATAATAAATATGTTTATTGGACACACAAATTCTTATAATACTAACACTTATTAATAATGTAATTTAAAATAGGGCATTTTAGAAAACAAAAGATATGTCGAGCAGCTGCTACGCTGAGAGAAAGTGGTCTAGGTATTATGTAGGTCACTTTTAATCCCGGAACAACGCGAAGGAAGCTGGAGGCATCCATTTGTATTCGTTGTGCACTTTTGATTCTGAACTGTATAATCAAATATGTTTTGCCACAAAATCAAAACATTTATTTACACAACATAGGATACATAAAGTTGATAACAGGTATTACAGAGCGCAATTTTCTTACCCATAGGGTGTGCAAATATGTACATTAAAATTAACAACATGCTATCTTAAACTTGATACTAGTTAACCCGGTAACATAATTCAATCTTTTAATTTTAATTGTTTAGCAAGACCTTAGTTAACAAATTATCAAACAAACTTTCCTCTAAAAATTTGCAATGTTCATCAACATTGGCCTACTTATGTATTATTATATCTATGTCATTGGAATTAATTAAACATTTTATTCAAAATCATTAAAAGCGAGAAATATCTTAAAATTCATCACTCATTATCAGTATTTTATTGCATTTTAGTTATGCGCATACCAATTGAACAATATTCACTTGAACTTGAAACCTTAACCAACAATTTTATAAACATATAAAAACCACTGACTTAACGAGCGAAAAACGGAAAATCAAACAAATTATAAAAAAACATTTAAATCAGCTATGATTAGAAAAGTACCCTGGCGTGGCGAGGGACGATATCGTCAGTTCAACAGAATTAGAATGAGGAAGTAAAGTTTCTAAAGTAATCGGACAGAATCACGATCCATTTTTTGTTGGCGGAGCAAAATAACTGAAAATAGATTTGTTGTCATTGAATGATGTGGAAAATGTTCATTGTACATGAAGACGACATTTTTCGTAGCTAAACGTAAATATTATTATATGTTTTCATTAATACATCTGCCCATATAGATAAATAATAAATAATATATAAATAAATAAATTTCTTTATTGTCCGACACAATATAATCCATAAAAATAACTACGGATTTCTCCGAAACTATAGTAACATACATATTTTTCTAATGAATGATTAAAGTAGCATATGCTAGTACACAGTGTTAGTTTTATTACAATTAGTTCAGCAGATTTTACATGGGTTATGGATATGTTGTCAAAAATCAAAATTCAATGTAGGTTTGGACAACTGATGCCTAAACTAGTAATAAAACTGTATCTTAGGCATCAGTGCTTCCCAGAGTAAAAGGATTCCAGTGTTGATAGTTAAATGTTATTGATAAGTCACTTCAGGTATTATTAAATGCTTCAAATACATATGTATATGTATAGTAATGTACTCATTAATACTATTTTTTTTACTAGTGAGTGCTAGCATTAAAAAGTAAAACTTACATCTCCTATTTCACCCCTTTAAAAATGGCATTCCCAAAAATACTTTCTTAGCGGATGCCTACGTCATAACATCTACCTGCATGCCAAATTGTAGCGGCCCTACGTCTAGTGGTTTAGGCAGTGCGTTGATAGATCACTATGTCAGCCAGTCAGTCAGACACCTTTGAGTTTTATATATACCTATATATACATAGATACATGACTGGTTTTTGATTGACCTTCTTTTAATTCCCATCGAAAAATAAGCAGTTTGCCTATAACTTGTTGCTAGGCGTATTTTCACTTTTTTGTTCCTACTAAGTAAAAGTAAATGACTCGTGCGGTGTGAAATCCCATTAGAATCCTAATTAAGTTATGTGCTTTGCTTCCTAATACACAAGCTGCCTATTTCCATAGCTTAAAATTTAAAACACGTTAATGTGTTCTAAATTCCTTTTCTTAATCTTGGCCTGAATAGCGCAATACATTTACTTGCGCTTTACTTATTGAAAGGAGTCTTGCTCTAAGACCTAAAAAAATATGTTACACAAATTAGGTAGATAGATAGAAAATTCTGAATTGCAAAACACGATAAACGTTACAAAGAAAGGAAACAAAAAAACTCTCTAAAAGCAAAACTAACAAAGCTTCTCCAGGAAAACATTCAATGGAAAGGTATAAGATATAAGAGATTTCAAAGGAACACAATATACAATAGAAAGGGAAAAGATGAGCTTAAAAATATATACAACAAACCTACTTAATAAACTGTACATATAAATCATACACCCTAATACATAAATGTAATCGGTACGGTATTTTAACACATATTTTCTGAACGCCAGTCTATACTGGATGCTAAAATTCACTAGACTCAAAAACTACATCTTTAATAATCTCCACACATTACAAAAAATCTATCTATCTATGTACACTAATATAATAAAGAGGAAAGATTTGATTGTTTGTTTGAATTGAAGAAAAATAGGGAACCACGTGAAAATTTCGACAATGTAACCCAACGGATGAAAAAAATACCAACAACGGCAGGGGCGGTCCTTACTTTGTATCCCGACAAATCGCGAAGTCGTGAGCAGTAGCTAGTCTATTTAATCATTATTAGGAAAAGACAAAATTACCTTTTAACTTACCTTATTAAATGCAGCGCGGTTTTCCCGCGAGAACATTATCTAATGTTTGATACATCTAGATCAAGGATTTGTAGGCGAGAAAGGTGATTTTAATATAACTGATCTTGTAACGGTTTAAAGAGCAAATAATATTTTAATTACCTATTCATTTTAACTCTTAATTATTAAGAGCTATAAAAAAGTACTTATTGTATTTATCTTATAGTTATAAATGTCCTAGATATTACTTTATTTATGAAAGAATTTAATTCATTTGTTAAATATACAAATAACAAATCAGCCATCACTTGTGTGTATTATCTAGGATTTTTACAAAAAAACTCACTAATTAGCTATTAGAGCCGGACATAGGTATAATGTAAGTATTATATCCGTTACCTAGTACCCACGACATAAGCGTTAGCTTAGTTTATTATTATTATTATTTATTTATTTAATGTTAAAAGATAAATAACTAAGTATAATCCGAAATCGCACCCCATCTCAAAATATTTATTGTTAATTCATACATTACATACTTATATTATTTGTGTTTGAAACAAGAACCGTCGTGATCTGTAGGAGTAAAGGGCAGTAAATTGGTAATTTATACATATTTTAAAAATATGAAATTAAAGTTAGCGATATTGTCATTCGAAGACTTACTATGAATAAAATAATAATAATAATAAATATTCCGGGACATTCCACACAGCGCCATCTAGCCCCACACTAAGCAAACGCTTGTGTCGTGGGTACTAGATAACGGATATAATACTTATATACTTTTCTTTTGTAAATACATACTTATTATACATACAAACAACCAGACTCAACACAATGAGATTTGTATTATGACTGACACAACCGACACATGCAACATGTTGGTCACCCATCCGAGGACTAGCCGCGTTGACAGTGGATTAACAAACGAATACTTGTACCAGCTTGGATACTGATGTTTACCATTAATTAAATAATAATAAAAAAGGTTGAATGACATCACTAGAGACAAGAACGCTGGCTGGTTCCTTGCGCAAAGGATTTCTATAGCAATCCAGCGTGGGAATGCAGCCAGCGTTCTTGGCACCATACCACATGTAGATGTTTTAAATTTATGTGTATATATTGTTTAATTAATTTGAATATCCTAAGTTAAAATCTAAAAAAATATATTTTAAAAAGGTATAGGTTAATTAGTCAATTTAAATGCAAGTATCTGTTCTCTGAAATAACAAATCTTATATCGGTCGTCCGGCTGCGAGATGGGTCGACGACATTGTTAAAGTTGAGGGTCCTTAAGAAAAGACAGACAGACAGAGATTATATAGATTTGTGACTACCACAGTTTAGACAACTTGCGTGTTTTATATAATCACATCTATTCTAAATCCAAGAACCATCGACATGTTTATTTGAAGATCAGGATATAGTTATGAGGATAATTTTTATGCTATATCCGTATTTGTCTTTTTTTAACAAAAACATTATATGTATTGAGAGAAAAGGTCATTAACACTTTTTGAAATCCTTATATTCTACATATACATATAGATAAAGATAAGATAAAGATTCATTTATTTGCCAGATGTAGTTTTTTACATGATGGTAGGTGATAAAATATCAAATATTAGAATCATACATCTCAACCATTACTGGTATGCAAATTAGACATAAAAACTATACTTAATTCAATTTTAATTATTATTATAAAAAAGAAAATTTAAGAAATGTCAAAGTTATATACTTAAAAAAGTCAAATTTATATACTTGTCAAAGTTATAAATTAAATTAATGTCACAAATTAGTTATCTTATCATTTAAATATAATTTCACACTATAATAACATTTAGATAGTAAAAAATCAAACAATTTTCTTCTAAAAACAGTCAAATTTACATATTCGCGAATCGACTTTGGCAGGTGATTAAAGATTGTTGGTCCCATACCTAAGACACTTTTCCTAAACAGAGCCGTTTTATGCCGTGGGATACAAATCTTGCTTTTCAGTCTCTTACCCTTTGCTAGAACAAACATGTGTATGTTTCTACGTACAAACATTGCAGTTTCAAATATATACAGACATGGGAATGGTAATATTTTTAATTTTAAAAAGTATGGTTTACAGGAATCCATTGGTCTTAAATGACACACTGACCTTATACATTTTTTCTGTGCACGGAAAATAGTCTCCCTTTTCGTACAATTCCCCCAAAATATTACCCCGTACCGTAGGGTTGACGTCACGTACGCATGATAAGACGTAAGCACAGCTTGTTGGTTCACCACCTTAGATAACCTGGACAATGCATAGGCGAATCTGCTCAGTTTGGAGCATAATGTTTCGGCTTGTTTATTCCATTTTAGTTCACAATCTACATATAGCCCTAGGAACTTCGTTACCGCAGTCTCTTCTATGTCAATATCCTTATAACTAATTTTTGATGTCAATTGTCTGTATTTATAAAATGTCATGATATTGGTTTTAGTCAAGTTAATCAATAAATTGTTACATGTCAACCACTCTATAATTTTATTTAAAGCTAAGTTTATTTCCTCTTCTGGACGTTCATTTTTATTTCCTACAAATATACCCGTACTATCGTCAACGAATAGTACCATAGGTTGTTTTATAGCGCTTGGCATGTCATTTATGTACAAGATAAAAAGTAATGGTCCCAATACGCTTCCTTGCGGTACACCACATTTAACTTTACTGTCATCAGAAGTATACTTCATTTCTGTTTTAGATTTAGGACAAACTTGAATTATTTGTGTTCTTTGAAATCGGTCACTAAGATAGGACTCTATGAGAGCTAAGACGTTACCTCTGATACCGTAAGTTTCTAGTTTGTTTATTAAAATTTTATGGTCCACAAAATCGAAAGCTTTAGTCAAATCCATAAATAAAGCAACTACAGATACCCTCTTTTCACACCCTGATATAATGTTTTCTAAAAATCTATATATAGCAAGATTAATTGATTTGTTTTTCCTGAAACCGAGCTGTTCGTCAATTAATATATTGTATTTTTCTAAGTAATTGTAGATACTGGAGTGAATATATTTCTCAAATACCTTCGAAAAGACAGGGACTAGAGCCACAGGTCTATAGTTACTTATGTTTTCTCTGTCTTCCTTTTTATATAATGGCTTCACCACTGTCAACTTTAATTTATCCGGGAAAATACCCTGGTCAATACATAAGTTATTTATATGACTAAGAAGTGGGGATATTATAAACGAGACATGCTTGATTATGTTTGTCGATATATCATCATATCCTGTACTCTGAGTATTTTTTAGAGACATGATGATTTTCAAAATATCGTTTGATGTGGAATGTGGCATAAACATAGAGTTAGGTCTATTTATGGCTGTCAATTTAGTGTTGTTTTTGCTTATATTCTTTTGATTTGTCTGATTTATGTAAAAGTCATTAAAAGCCTGCGCTATGTCCTTTGGATCAGCATATACTTTATCATTACATTTAATGCGTTTTATATCCACGTTTGGAGGTTTTATATTTGTGTTCCTGTTAATTATATTCCAGGTTGCCTTAGTTTTATTCTTTGCAGTTTTTATCGCAAAATTATTTCTAGACTTCTGTGTCAAATTTATAATATGTTTGAACCTCTTTGAGTAATTTTTAAATGCTATTCTATTCTCAGCACTGGGAAATCGTCTATATTTCCATAACATCATTCGTTTTTTTGTTGAACATATTCTTATACCTTTTGATACCTATGCAGCTTTCTTATGTATAATGTTTTTGCGTCTAGTCAAAGGAAAACAAAGGTCATAAAATAATTTGAAAGTGTCGTGAAAATAATTAAAAGCTATATTTGGGCAACTACTATCATAAATTTCTTGAAATGTTAGGCTACCTAGGCATTCCCTAAATTTGTCTAAATTTTCTGTGCTATAATCACGCCTATATGAGTACCAGTATCGAACTGGAAAGTACTCCTTTACGGGACAGGTAAAATATTGAGCTTTATGGTCTGATAAAACTAGTTGTAATGACTCACAAGAGGATCCTCTCGTATTGTGCAGGAAGTTATCAAGACATTTACCACTAGTTGGTCTCGTTGGTTCGTATAGAGATAATTTTAGATTTAAACTTTTTAAACGTTCTGAAAACTTTTAGTAATCTCACTATCTTCTAGTACGTTGATATTAAAATCACCACATATCACAACTTTTTTCCTTTTTGAGCAAGTAAGGTTGAGTATATTTTCAAGACAGCTGAAAAATTTTTTATAAGAAGACTTATCCTTCTTTGGTGCTCTGTATACACAAACAAAAATCACATTATGCTCATATAGTTCTAATGCGCAACACTCCACAATTTTTTCCACGCTAAAATCTTTTATCTTACTAATTTCTCTAAACTGATAGCTCTTATGTATAAGAATGCAAGCACCACCATGGCGTGATTTACGACAACTGCTAGATGCTAACGTAAAATTAGGAACATTAAGGAACCCTGTGTCACTACTGATCATATTATGCTCAGTAATTCCAATGACGTCTATACTTTTCTTAATTTCACTAAGTTTTTGTAGCTCTACTGTCAGTTGATCTGCTTTATTAATTAACCCGTCAATATTTTGATGAAGGAAGTGGATATCATTCTTAGCTAAGAAAAAACTGCTCTTGTGAAGTGCTATTATTTGATGTTGGATCATTATTTTTATCATTAGGTATACATATTTTCTGTCTATACTATAATAATATTATAAAGCTGAAAAGTTTGTTTGTTTGTTTGAACGCGCTAATCTCAGAAACTACTGGTGCGAATTGAAAAATTATTTTGTGTTGGATAGACCATTAATTGAGGAAGGCTTTAGGCTATATAACATCACTCTGCAACTTATATGAGCGAAGAAACAATGGAAAATGAGAAAATAACGGGGAAAATTATTCAACTGTGAGGGTTTCCGTTGCGTGTGCTGCAAAAACGGTTCAAGATATCAAAAAAATATGTATGAAAGAATTATTCCTCTTGAAATAATCTAACAAAATGTCTGCAACAGTATATGTCTATCTTTTAAGATTAACTAACTAGAACCGTTTTTATGGTAATAACTATTCCATGCGGACGAAGTCGCTGGCACAGCTAGTTTATAATAAGTTGACGCAAGCTATTGATTTCATTAATAAGTTTTCGATAATATTGTTAGATACTCAGGTAAATATTTTTACCATCTCATTCACAACACCTATATTATGCAAACAAACCGTTTCAAGCCTAGTTTCCACAGACAAAAATAGGTATATTTGAGACAAAAAAGAGGATAACAGTTTATGAAAAAGTTTTCGGAATTATATTTATGTTTTAAACAAGAAATAAAATAAAAATGTATGTACATTAAAATATTAGGTAAACCGTCAAAAATACTAACAGCATTAGATAGCAGGATATGGAAGCTGGTGATATATGTGACCTCTCGTCACAAACGTGTTGTGTATCTTAACAATAATCTAAGTAGGTAATCCTAAAATAGCTGCCGGAAATAAGTACCTACCTAGTTTATACGCGAATACTAGAGATATTGACCAAAATACTTAAATCCACTTGTGTCCGAGGATAAACTTACTCGTAATATATTCGCGTTGGGAATCTGAAGTGAATATTTATCATGCTATCAATAGGTACTTATCAAATCAGTTGAGTTGATCGGGAGCTGACCAGAATAAAAGGAATATGACTTAGAGAACAACAAGGAAAAAAATGTTGTATGGTGAAAACTGATTCAAATAAAAAAAAAACAGGCAAGTCTATGAAACTTTCATCAGGAAGCGATGTTTCTTTTGTAAGGAACAGCTGATTTATTTCCGTGAATTTGCAAATAACGTAGAACATCATATTTATGTTATATGATATATAGTATTAGCACAGTTTAATATCTATTCTACTTTTTCTTCCTATGAGAGTGGCCAACTCTGTTGTCAAGAGTTTTCAGACTGCCTTTAAGGACCTCTGACATGACTTATTGACTGCCGAACCGTGAGTCACATCTTAATATCTAATGACGACCGACCCTTATTTTTTACAAATTGCGTGCTCATTTTTTCAAACTCAAAGATTAGACCAATTTATAGTTTAGATCATTGCCGTTTTCTTGCTTAATTCGTGTATCGAAAGTAGAGCTAAGGTAACAATGTGGTAGGTAAGTTATGAACAAAAAGTCAAGTTCGCACCGATTATGAAATGGAGTCTGGACGGCTGTTATGGAATTTTCATAACGTTTGCTTTAGGCAGAAACCTAGTTATAACAAGACTAGCTGTGCTCGCGACTTCATCCGCGTGGAATAGTTATTTTGGGCATTATATTTATTTTTGAAAACAACCTCTTCAGCTTTATAAATTATAGCTGTTACCCACGACTTGAACCGTTTTCGCAGCGCACGCAACGGAAGCCCTCAAAGATGAATAATTTTCCCCGTTTTTCCCACATTTTCCTTTGTTTCTTCGCTCCTATTAATTGCATTGTGTGAATTTTCAATTCGGACCAGTAGTTCCTGAGATTAGCGCGTTCAAACAAACAAACAAACTCTTCAGCTTTATAATATTATAGTATAGATATGCTTACAAGGTTGAACTCGTATATCGACTGTGAAATGGACTGAAAGTACCGTAGATACATAAATACATATGTACTCTAATTAAGTATTTTACTATTATCGGTGATATTAGTACCCCAGTTAAGAAAAAGTTATGTTAGTAAATATTGAAATCCATATACATATTATTTTTTAAGAAACGTTTGTTTTTCTCGAAATTTTAAGAATTTTGGTCATTTAAATGAAAACCACGGGCCTAGGCCAAGTGGAGATCATTTTGAGTGTTATTTTCAGAAGCTAAATCGTCCTGCAAGAACTTCCTCACGATCCTGCCAGTATTCAGCACTGCTGCATCGTCATGTAAATGTTTATGTCTAAGTCTATTTGTTTCAGGTAGTGGAGTAGGTGTTTTGGGATGGCTCCGGTGCTGGAGAGCACCAGTGGCATAATTGATACCCTGTTCATGTTCCAAAGGCGTATAATTTCTTCTTTCAACTCTATACATATTATTATTATAATTAGTATAAGTAGGTATATTATTTTATAGATAATACATTGCCTACATTTTTAATTCACATTTAGTTGTTTTTTGTACTTCACTACTGCTACATTTTACTTAAACTTTTCGAGCCCGTTTTTCTATAAAAATTATTATGATAAATAATTGTTTTACTGCAGGAGTATTGCCATATAAACGGAACTGTTTCTGGAACGATTTTCAACTTCCTCATATACAAACATCCTTGTTTTTGAATAAGTTTATTTGTAACTGTAAATCGTCAAAGCCAATGATACTGCCAGTTATGGAATTAGAATATCAGACGTTTTTCCGACGTCAATTTGTTATAATTTAGCAACACTGGTGTCATAACAATAGTTCGTAGAGTCCGTTCAACATTGTTACAGATTTCCTTTCAGCAGCAAGGCTGTGGCCCTCAGATTGTCTAATATTAGAATTCAAACTTGAGGAAAATTTTACGACGCAGTTTTATAAGAAGCTTTATACGAACACTAAACTAGGAAATGCCTGCGGCTACGACCGTTTTGTTTCAGTATAAAAGGGCAATGCTTTGTACAAGACTATTGAATGTCCGCGGTTTAAAAACCCTTTGATTCGGGATTATTACCCTGTGAGGACTCTCTTGATACTACTACCAAAAATGCCGATGATCTGCTGTCGATTTTAACCTGAGTTATACAGACCAACAAATAATTGAACAAATCAATAATTACACTTTCATTACGCATGATAACTAGCTGGCAAAGCAACACTTTAGCAATGTTTTGATATATCCAGGAAATGCTTTATGCAAAACTATTTAGTTACGCTTCTATCCGCAATCATAATAATCTTGCGCGGATTCTATTTGACTTGATTTGTGAGGAACTTCTTTAAATGGTCAACGGATATCGCGAGTTCATGATGTATTAGTGAGGTCTCATGTCAGATGTGAAAGACTTATGTTTCCTCTTTGTAGATAAAGTTGTGTTAATATAATTGTGCAAGTTATGCCTGAATTGGGGATAACAATTTCGCATTTTTTTTATTGATTTAGATAATGGGTACAGAAACAATAGACAGCGTTTTGTTTCTTAAATTTTATTAAGAAACATTTGAGAGTTCGGCATTGACTTGAAACCCCATATAATTTTTCTCCAGGAATTCATTTAGGTACTTAAAATACTCTTTATAACAAAAACTAAAAAACGATTCAAAAAAATAAACTATTTACTAAGTCTTTTTTAATTTATGTCAAGAAATACCATCTCGTTGTTATTTTTAGTTTCTGAGAAATCTGCAGACGAATAAACATTCACCAAACACACATTATTGAGATGTAGTGCTTATGTGCTTAGTAGATGTTCAAAATTATTCTAACAATATTTTTTATTTACAACAATAATAAATAAATTAATGATAAACAAGGGATTATATTAACCAAACTACTTTTAACTGTTAAGCTTGTAGATGATGTAAGCGGGCTGGACCCACTGCTAGAAGGCAGAGTGACCAGTATACTGGCCGCAGTACCACGCTGGATGGCAATGCTAATGTTGAACCAGAATAAGACCAGCATTTTAGTCATACGATGCAACAATGATACTATGTTCCATAAAAACACGCTTAAAAGTATCGCTTAAAGATAAATTCTATATGGAATCGACCAAAAATAAAATAAAAGATTTTCTCAGAATTTTACTTAGATCAAACATCGTGCCATGGTGATAGGTATGCGAATAGGATACCGCACTACATATTAGCTTTAACTTAACCAACAACTTAAGTAAATAGCCCCCAAGTAATGAGCTCATTGTTTGCCTCTAATAAAATGCTGTAAATGTCAGTATTTAAATAAGTAGATACCCATCTATAGTAATAGCTCTTATCGTATGAGGAAGTTTTTAGTTGGAAAAATCATCTTCCATTTGTTGATAGTCGTAGTTATTCCATAAGTTTTTGGTATTATTGATAACTTAACATTAATATACAGATTCAATCCGTTACTTCCAATAACATATAAGAATATCAGTTGTTGAACTGTTTATTTTTTTTAAAGTTTTAAACTCTTTATTACCTATACTCAGGGTATGAATCTATCTAAACTCTCCCCATGATTTAATTTTGCAGGGAGCCACGACCCACCGTAATGAGGAATACAACGCAAGGAGGAGGATCAATCAATGTTGTTTTGAACAAGGCACACATTATCTGCGAATAATATGTCCCCAAATATAGCTCAGTAGCTATTAGTTTTATATTATCGTCACCTACGCAAATCATATTTTTAAAATCCTAAGAAACAAATTAGTATACCAGACACCGAAAACAAATATTTCATCTATATTTATTGTTATACTGTAAAGAAGAAACAAAAGAGTTTAATTATTCCGTCTTTTGTTTAACATTATGACGTACATTCACGACAGAGTGACGCTCAATTTTGCACAAATTGACTTCCCAACTGTTTACTAAATGTTTGGAATATATGGTGGGTTGTTTGATCTTCTAGAATTATCTTATTATTTAGAAATACGGTGTTTCTTTTTATCGCAATCTTTCTTCTTCTTTTGACGTTTTCCGTACCCAGCTGTCAGGAACTGTTTTGACATTCATTAAAGAGTTTACTAGTCGTCTTCTTTGCCGAACATTAGTTCCTTTCGATTTGAGGAGGTCTGCTGGCAGTCAATTAGCAGAATTGAGGTTGGATGGTTCAAAAACATTGTTGAAATCGAAGGTTAACCTGAATTAGGTCTGCACTAGATCGACGTACATGACAGATCGGAAGACTTGTAATCAGCAGAACAGAAAGTTAGAAACCATTCCGTCATTTTATGAGACAGCCTTTTAAGGAAAATTTAGTGACGTCTCTCTCTGTATCACATAAAATGTATTCAATACTAAATGCAGATAAATCATGAAAAATACGTAGAATTTGCAAGGAAATTAACAAATCTTCATAAATTAGCATCGCTACAATACTCAATTAATACACGTAAATTATATGATAAATGTTTGAACAGGGAAATTGCCATGTGCTGTTAATGTATGCTCATACACGTGAGATTTGGGGCTTTACCAATTTATTTTTAAATTTCTTTCTTTGATTGTTTATTTTTCCGGCAACGGAAATATTTACTTAAATAATTCGTTTATAAATGTTTTGACTTCAAAATTAATATGTAATTACGAAATAATATAAATTCTAGAAACAGAAGTTTTATTTTACATGCATTAAATTTAAATTAAATTCTCAAACGTTTGGAGTTATTTTTAAAATAATGAAATAAATAGATAAAAATAAATAATTAAATATTTCAGGACATAATCACACAGCGCCATCTAGCCCCTTACTAATCTTACGTTTGTATCATGGGTACTAGATAACCGATATAATACATTATTTACTTTCCTTTTTGTAAATACATACTTATAATTATAATACATGGAAATATTAATATTATTACTTCATAATGTGAGTTTAATTTAATCTAAATAATACTACAGCAAAAGTTATTTGCCAAATATCAGGTGTTTGTAATTAATATATAATATTGTAGGCACGCGATAAGCACTAACATATTAAGCAATCGCTACAAAAACGCACGCTAATTCCATTCTCTCATGAAACCATTACAATTCGTTCGATTTTGTAACCAGATAATCGAGTCGACATAGCGTTTTGAACTTGACCGATTACATAATGACGTCTAGTTTTGGATTGTACGATGCGGTATGGCGTAAAAAAATCCGGAAAGGTTGAAAATTATTTTCTTTATGCTTAAAAATGCGGGACGCTTGCTCGGTCTGTGTATATAGAGCTCGGAACCATGCGCGGCCGCCTATTGCAGGCTGTATGTCAAACCTAAGAGCGCATGACACGGCGCGCGGTCATCTGGTGCAAAACGGCGCGAAATACGACTTTTAAAAAAGATTGTTTAAAAAGTTTTACACACAAATGAATGAAAACTTTTTGATTATAATATTGAGATTTGAATCACATATGGACGGTGCTTCAGTGAGGTCGATATAGAAATTGTGTATTTTTTTCAAGTTTGTGAACGTGTGGTGTTAGTTTTTTTCAAGATGTTGACGGGGTGGCAGCTTATTCTATCTAAATGTAAGTTATATTTTACAGTCATTTTCATATACCTACAGTATTATATTTTATTTGATTAGATTCGATATATTTTCTTGCGATCGTATAACATCATCTAAGTTTTAATGTGGCTTAAATTTTGCATCGTTTAAGACTTGTGATATTTTTATCGTCAATTGTAATGTGTTGTTAATAATCAATGGATGTAATATTAATTTTGAATGCATGTAATAGTTTTTCCATCGTAAAGTCATCCATAAGAGATAGCATCTGACGATAAGGTTGCCATTTGTAGCAATGCATAGTTTTATAAAATATGTTTTTGGCTTTAAGAGTAATCTATATTTTCTTATTTGTATGAAATATAAAAAGTACAAATTCTTGGCATTTTAATATTCATGAATAAGTTGTTTAGTGGCATTTATTCATTTGGATGATATACGGAATAAGGAATACTTTATGTCTTTGATTAATTTGAATTGACCATCGACCTGTCAATTTAAATAACAGTTGTTCTGACCGGTTTCCAATCTGATTTAAAGTTCATCTCTCTCTCTTGAGTCGTATTCCACAAGACTGAGGATCGTGACTCCCCCGCAGAATCAATTCGCTAGGGGTGTTTTCTTGGGCAGATACATCGCGCTGGGCACCCAGGTCCTTCCACGGAAGACATGTCCTCGGATATTGTGGTCCTCAAACATGTCGGTTTCCTCACTATGTTTTCATTCACCGCTAAGTGAGTGCAAATCTACAATTAACTTGAAAATACAAGTCATTGGTGTAGGGCCGGATTCAAACCAGGTTGCGTCTGGATGAAAAGCAGACACTGGAACCGCTAAGCCACACTCGCTCAAAACTCGCTTAAAGTTCATAACGATATTAAATTAGAAATTTATTTATTTTTGCATTTAGGTGCCTTGCTTTATATTATGTATTTATATGCTACTCTCAGGTTGTTGAAAATCTCAAGTAACTACATAAAATAAAACATACCATATAAGTGTATGTAAATTATGCAGACGATATCAGATGAATAGATGTTGTTACTAGTGGATGTCAGGTCTATAAACATTATATTGACCGAACGAGTGAAGTAAGCGAATTTATTGTTCACTGATTTAAAAATATAATATTTTTCTAAAATATAAGTAGCCCATGACACTCCTAAGACCTCATACTACCTACATAACAACAATCATGATGAGCCGTTCAGCCGTTTTTGAGTTATAAGCGATTTTTTTTACATGAAATAGGCTTACGCTTGACTACAACTTGCCTGATGTTAAGCAACGTTATAATCTACGATCTAGCGCGGTTGCCTAGAAGAAACCGGTTTACTCTCGACTTGAAGACCGACAAATTATAGTTCAAGGGGAATAGAGATTCGGGCAGGGAGTTCTACAGCTAACGTTTAACTAAACAGAGACACAGATAAACATACAAAATTTCTAGAAATTATTGGAACGTGTTCTGCTTACAATTCGAAGTATCTCCATTTTTTTATGTCTTTATTGTTCAGACTTTCGACCCTCTTCAGCTTTATTATATGTATAGATTAGCAACCTTATTAAATCGTTCGTGCGGTCTCATATTGCCAGCATCACTAGCTACTATAGGAAGGTGCATTGAACACATCGTTATACGATCACTCGCGCAAAAAGCATAAAAAGATTTGTAGGCAATTCCGCAAGCCACTCTCTGGCAACCTTCAGACTAACTTCAATTCAATTTACTTTTAATTTGATAAATTGTTATCATTTACAACACAATGCGGCAGCATAGTTTGTATTGATTTCTTTGACCAAAATTTAGGCAACTTCTAGTCATTTCTTAGAACTGAAATGTTTATAAAATTATATTTAATCTGGCTATAACATTTTTGAAACATTTTTAATTAAAACAAGTAGACGCCCGCGGCTTGGCTCGCATTATTTCAGGATAAAAAGTGACATATGACGCTCCTAAAACCTCATACTACCTACTTACCAAAAATCATGATGATGTTCACCAGTTTTTGCGTTATGAGCGTTTAAATAAACTTTTTATCTCGAAATAAAGCGAGACAAGCCGAGGGCGTTCACTAACTATGTAATAAATTAAGATTATGAGAAGCATGTATCATAATTAAGATAATTGATACAGCCATTTAAAGTTAATAAACTCATCAAAGTTTTCTTCACTTTGTAAGTGACGTTTTATTACGGCTACGTTAATTACAAATAAGTTCGTATGTATATACATTTATAGGTACATACATACATACGTAATACGTAGTACTATTATAAGAGATCGGATATTTACACAAATGTGAACTATTTACAGATTAAATTCGTAAATCGCAACAAGTAAACACATTTAAGTAACTTATTTATTTATTTTACGTATTCTTGTACACCGCCTATTTAAGATTCTAAATCCTGTCCATCCAAAGGTTGCCTGGAAGAAATCGCCTAAGGCGATAAGGCCGCCCAATGTGCATTAAATTAGTTTTTAAATTTCTTTTTATTATGTAATTTCTTTGGTGTGCATTAAAGACATATCTTATCTTAAGTAAACATTGGTTACGTCAATGGATATGAAGTAAAAGCATTAGTGATCAAATAACTATCGCTTCTCAAAATTAACATAAATTAAAAAAATCATAACTGAATTTTTTTATGGATGTCTTAATTATTCACAAGAAAATGGAACATCTCTGCTAAACTGTATCATTTAGCTAATGACAAGTCCATCTATATTATCTCTACATAATTATAATAAAGCTGAAGAGGGTCGGAAATCTGAACATAAAAGATAATAGAAAAAAAAAATAGTTTGGGTATACTTAAAATCCATATTAAAACTAATTTCATCAGTTTTTAGTTTTTTTTGTCTGTCTGTTTAAACGCTCATAACGCAACACGGCTCAACAGATCGTCTTGATTTTTGGTACCTATGTAGGTAGTATGAGGTCTTAGAAGTGTTATAGGCTACTTTTGATGATGTGAACGAAGCCGCGAGCGTCAACTAGTTCACAATAAAATGGAACATCTCTGCTAAATGCGTGTATTTTTGATATGTCAGACCTTGAAAACAAATCTCAGATTTTAATTCGAGAGTTACATTCGGACAGTTCCGATCCCACACAGAACAAAGTACCTACACGCAAATGAACGAACTTCGAACGAAGCGCTTTGCTTCTAGCTTCATAGTAAAGATAGCGAGACTATGGAACTCTCTACCTGGAGCCCTTTTCCCAGAAAATTACTTATATCTAAGATAAAGGTTCAAATCTAGAGTAAATAGGTTTCTTCTAGGCAAGCGTGCTACATCTTAGACTATAGTGGTGCTTAACATCATGTAGACTATTAGTCAAAAGTAAGCCTATTTCGAGCTAAAAAATAAAAAAACTTCACCGTGAAGCGCATAAATGTATCAATGCGACAGATAATTGTTTTAATTGTCTCCGGATCGCTAACCATTAATTAACTGGTGTATAGAAACCACCACGTGTTTTAGAAGAACGGCATTACACGTGAGGATACTATGAATAAAGCCACCGTGTCGATATAAAATATTAATAATGGCATTACATGTTCAATTCAATTTGTATAACACGGTATTCATTAAATAATAGGTACCTAGTTGTAGATAGATAGATAGATAGATAATTCTTTATTGTCACACACATATAAAACAAAATTAATAAAAAATACTTACATAAATTACTCTAGTGCCACAAGTGGCGGCCTTATTGCTAAAAGCAATCTCTTCCAGGCAATCATTGGTGTACTATTCTAGTTCCGTAGATATAGATGTTCCATGGTTTTTTTTACACAATATTTTATTGTTTGAGAA
Source organism: Macaria liturata (assembly GCA_964023185.1). Classification (NCBI taxonomy): domain Eukaryota; kingdom Metazoa; phylum Arthropoda; class Insecta; order Lepidoptera; family Geometridae; genus Macaria; species Macaria liturata. The sequence continues at coordinate 4,766,105 of OZ026823.1, read as the reverse complement.
TTACAAACTTTTTTCTTGACAGATATTTTTAGTGGCCAAATTGGCGGGCAAAAATAATATATTAAAAAATAATAAATCTATCCTCGTTATCTATTTGTCTCAAACCAAAATACACTGAATCAAAATCTGTATCACAAAACCATTCTGTTGGAAATCGTAGGTTCAAAGGCTTTTGTCATTGAACTTGTTATAAAAACAAAATGAAAACTACTTAATGTCGCAACTGGTCGAGCATTAACGTGTTTGTTCCATTAAATTGATTTTAAGGTATTGCGAATCGTCGAATTTTAATTAACTTCAGTGTAAATTGGTTTTAAGAATCTGTGGATAAGTGGTTGAAACCAGTTCAGAAGATGCATTCAATCTTTACGGAACTGGCTATGAATAAATTAAGCTTCGCTTGACTTATTTAGGAAACTAGGCAACTACGCGCAACCACGTAAGATTTTCCATCGATTTCCTAAGATCAATTAAGTAATTATGAATATTGTACTTAGAAAACTATATAAATAAACATGTTTTTATATTACATGAGTAGTGAACTTCGATGTTGAGGGTTTTTGAACCGCCACGGGGAACTCTGGTCTTATTCCAAGACGAGCAGTCAGGACCTTGCCTTGATTTAGGTACCTATTTTAAAATCGTATAAGATAAATAAATACAAATACTTTACTTTTTTGTTTAAAAACTGCTCAAAACAAACGACAACCGTGATACTATTAATTAATCCGCCCTTCATTGAAAATGCGATTGAAATTTAAAAGTAAAATATACCCATAAACTCTTTCGTTCAGTGTTTTTCCAAGACTTACTTGCATTACGGTGAAAGGGCCCGAGCCAGTCCGACGACTCTCCTAACAACTATCCATTAAAGTGACACCTAGCCATCGTGTTGGGATCGGATGCAATTTACTCCGACACTATGGGAAGTGAAATGGTAGGTGACAAGTGAGGAACTTGTCGGGCCCGTGTCGTTTGGGTGTGATTTTAGAACCCAATAAACAATGATCTAAGTGAAAACTGCCGCGAGACATTGGCTAATATATCTACCAGTAACAATATATTGTAAACTTGATGATCTATAGTACATTTATTTATGCGTAGCGCTGGTTTTGTACATGTTTATTTTATTTTCATACTATACATTTCGCACGGTCACATATGCACGATGTATACTTAAAACCATACTCATAAAACACTATATGTTAAAAACGACACATCAAAAGCCGTTGCGTAGTTTTAAAGATACAAACAGACGCGGAAAGCGACTTTGCTTTATAGGTACTATGTAGTGATATTGCGAGTTTTGGAACAGCAAAGTCGTAACGTAATACAAAGATAGTCGATCAGTTCATTCATTCGAGATCGATTTGGGAACAGTAACTGTTTGCCAATTTACAGAGATAGGATCAGTCTATTGATATATAAATGGTTATAACGCTTGTCTGGAAAATACCTAGTATGTTGGCAATACTTACTTGTAACTATTTAACGTACGTACGTATTTACGTTAAATGTAAGCAAGGGACATCATTCACTTCAGAGAATCATTAAACCATTAACAAAAGTAGCCGCAATTGAAGGAAATTGAAAGGAAGCGATGCAATTGCTGTCTTTACGATAAGATTCCTGTCTTGTTTACCTTCAGAAACTAGGGATAACAAAGATTGGGTACCTTATTATCTAAATCAGCAACCATATTACATAATATATGATTTTGAGCTAGTTTTATCATCTCTGTTAAAAAAATCTATCAAGTGTAGCATCTTGTCAATCAATTACCGGGGTATTCCTGCATAATTAGACGAGTTCCATTCCGGTACAGTTCCTCCAACCACGAAGCCATTGTAAAAATTTAGCTTAAGATTATCTGGTGATAACGTGTCTGACTAATTGCCAGGCATAAGATTTGGAAGGTTCCAATCCAATGATCTGAATTTTGAGATGTAAGTACTACTATAGGTATAGTAGTACTTACTTACATCTCAAAATTCAGATCATATCGCTAAAACATGTGTGCCATTATCCACATGTCGTGTCCACGAGATGCATTATAAGGAAGGTCGTGCATACTAAGCGAGCCACCGGCAGCCAGTGTGGCGCGCAGAACTGGACCAGCGAGGACCGAGCGACGAAGGAATGTAACAAGTTTAGTAGAAATCTGGTCGCCGCAAAAACTGGCGTTCTAACAAGTTTCTCAATACCAATGCCAAGTTTGGCAACCGACGGGAACGTGGACAGCCATCGGCAGTTAATGAAGCATCGATTAGGTAGCCGGCAATTATGTACCTGCGTAAGCGCAATTCGCCTCACTATCTCCATTTATGACGTAGATATGCTTCTGCAGAAAGTCTATGATTGCTCGCCGTTAATTGCAAACACAGCAATTAACTGAAGCGATGGTTTGCGAGACGTATCAAAGGCCAATATACCAATTAGCCAACATGACCGCGTTCAGATGTTTGGGATACAATCTAATCAATTTAAAGATATTGCAAATCTTTTCGGGCTATAACAAAGCAGTTAACCGGAGGAAGCTTTACGAATGCAAAAGAAAATTTCGTAGAAACTCAGACATAGAGTCGATAATAAAATCAACAAAATAACAGTCCACAAATCAAAACATAATGCAATTGTATTTGGATCCGCCGTCAACGGGAAATGTAACGGGCGAGGCTTCCATCGGTATTCTGGCTGCGGTGAAGGACCGGACACAATAAAACTGATACCATTTACCGACACACCATTAGGTAGGTATTGCTTGCAAACTAATAAGAACTAGTTAGCACGAGTTGAAGTTAGGACTGAAGATAAAATGCTGCATACACATATAGACTATTAAAACACGTAGATATCTATATGCGTTGCAAAATCAGATAAAGGTACGTTACTTTTAAATACTAGACTTATTACTTCAAAAGAAAATCAGTACACTAAATCGCTGCAAAATGAATACCTAATACTGTAATGATAGATTCGAAAAATAATTGACAGTTAATTCTATCCATTTTTGATGTTTACTTTACATCTCCGAGCATGTCAACATCCAAACGCAAAAAAAACATGTCAGTAGTAGGTATTACAGGTTGAAATATGGTTTCTACTTCAAAGGCGAACTTCCGGCAGCAAACTAGTATGGTAGTACCGCAAGAGCCATTAAAACAAACAATACCTGAACGAGTAGGTACGAGTAAATACTAATCTACATCACAATATAATGTTAGAAAACATGTTCCTATCTCCTTATTTCCCATGATCGATGACATAAACAAAACATAAAAAACCCGCATGGAAAGGCCTATGCCCAGCATTGGTCGATAACGGGCTAATGATGACGATTTTACCCTCAACTGTTTAGTTTGGTCACTGTTATCTTAGGTTTTCTTATTTAAATCTGCACATCAGGCCGTCCTATATATATATATATATACCTATATATATATATATATATATATATATATACTATATATATATATATACTATATATCAAACAGTTGTCAATTGGAAAGTGCATGTCACTTGTATAGCATAGTCGTTGACAGCAGTTAAGTTACGTGCTCAGAGCCTTACTTCGAACTCCTAACTCTAATGCAATGTCATAATTTCAACATAAGACCTACGTAGCAAACAGGACCTTCGTATTAATATCATAAAGATCAAAGTTGCAATGCAAAACATTCGCGGAAACCAGTAGTGATCAATATTAGTGATAATAGTACAACCTCAGTTCTCACTCAAGGTGTAAACAAACGCATCACTTAGTGGCAATCACAATTAGTGTGTCAATAGAAACACTGACTAACCAGTTAGCACAAGTAGATGAGTATTCACTTACCCATTCATTGAAAGCGTCTATTCAATGGAAGATTTATTGAAATGCTTGTACATAATTCAACACGTGCTCTGGTAAAGATGCTGTTTTCCCTATCATTTCTCTTAGCAAATTTCCACATTTCTTTCCTTTCCTGCAAATAACATATTGGGTTATAATAGACTTGATTTATCAATATTGCCTCTTATATTTTCAATGGCGAGATTTTTCGCTAATACAAACAAACATTAATTCTCGCTTTATCGTTTACTTGATTTAAATGATATAACTTCCTCGACACGTGTAGTAGAATTTATCAAAATCGGTTGCGCCAATTTGATTTACTTCGAGGAAAATCATCAGACCGTTAATGCGTGAATCCACTATGTTTAAACTAGGTAAGTAGGTATTTAAATGATCGCATCTGATGCTCGGAAATATATTTGCATGCTGCGAGCAATATTGAAGTTTTGTCGATTCCCAGTCAACCGTTTCACGATCCCAGATTCCGGTCACGCCCGATGGCATGTCCTCAAACGTAACAAAAGAACTTTAAAAATGAATTATTAACCACCATATGAGTCTGTACTACAATCTAAGTAGCAATTACTAGCATGTGGTCTATCTTCACAATAATAACAACACATTATATTTCGTGGTCAAATGTCTGATTGTCCTGACATTTATTTAGTCATAGACTATAGTCTATGATTTAGTCGATACAGGGATGCTGTGGTTAACCCTTAATCAAACATTGGGAAATTATTTCCCACTTCCTCCTAATTCACAAAATATTTTTTATTTTTTAATGGCAACACCCAGGAATGTCATCTATGGAAATTTAAAATCTTGGTAATATTTAAAATTTGAAAAATGGCAACATTTTTTTAATGGCCGCCATATGTCACCAAATGTCAAAGAGAAAGTCAGAGGTCACGATTTTTTTGCCAAAAAACCAGTTCTCGTCAGTGTTCTGAGGTTAAATTGAAAAAAAAAATCTGGTAAGTGCATATAGTGAATACTATTATAAACTAGACTTATTTTCTGCATATTTGGCTTGAAAAGAACTGTGGAAACAGTACGATTTACTACAAATTTTTAGGTTTTAGTAAGTGGGAAATTATTTCCCATTGTTCGTTCCTGCACTTAAAATTTTCTTTGTTCCCGTAATATATATATACAACTTCTGACCGTCTGTCTCGTGCACAAAAAAATATCCGTATCCGATATTGTTTTTCTTCAGATTTTTATTATTTATTTCCAGCAAAAGAAAAATAAATAAGAAAAAATACGAAAACCACAATGGTTTGCATGTTACATAGTTTGAGTTACTTACAAAACAAAAATTAAAATTTCAAGCAAAGCAGGGGGGAACTACTAGTAAAAATAAAAGTCCGTAACCGTATCGGACAATGGGAAACAATTTCCCACTTCCATAAAATTTTGCTATGCAGTAACGGATAATGGGAAATTATTTCCCACCGCAAAAACACCCTTTCCCCACCCCCTACCTAATTTTTATATTTTTTTTTCTGAATCTACGCACCCAACTTACCTAAAAACCATTCTTAGTTTTCATTTATCTCATAAAAAAGTATTCTGTTTGATTAAGGGTTAAACCCAGAGCTATGGCTGCAATGCAATGAAACCAGCTCACAAACGAAACTGCCAAAACACAACATTTGGGTGTTCAAGGTGCCATAAAAGAATCTATCATAATGTGAACAATCTTTTACATAGGAAATAAATAAATAGCTTAGATTAAAGCGAGTATCAAAACATATACGTAACGTAAGTATTCAAGATTAAGTGTTAGTGCAAATTACTTTAAACCACAATATTTTTACAGCATCCATTGCGGTAGATCTGAATACGAGTAATAATAAACGAGAGTTGACTTTATGTTTACAACTGAAAAGTTTATTGCAGCAGAATGGTTTACCTACTGGGAAACTAATTATTTTCCTGTGTATTATGATTTTTATTGTAGCTGATGAAATTGCAATTGTGAGACTAACCGACGTGAAATTACTACTTGATTTGCAATAATTGCCGTCGTATTGAAATTGTTTGCATTTGTTGAAGTGTTTCTATTCATTTCGTAACATTTAAATGAGCATGATGATAAGGACGATAAACTATACATATATATTTAGAGATTTATACTTATCTTAACTTCCTATATAATGTCATTAGCAAAGTTGCTTGTGCAAGTTTCGCTTCAGGTGATAGGTACGATGGTCAAAATAAAATTAATGTGAATATAAAACCTTTTAAAACTTTTGAAGAATTGATAGTAAGACGTACCTACAACACATAATATACGACAGCCGTTTGCAATAAGCTAGGTATACAGGTAGTTCTTATTAACTTTACTAAATCTATCTGCCCCTAATACATAATAGGTACCTACTATAGATTTTTACCATGGTTGAATTCATTTCCAGAATAAAATCCAATCAGTAGCACTGACAATGCAAATTTAGGTTGAGGTAAAGAATACTGGTTAAATTCAGATTTTACTAATAACATATCCAAGGTAACATAAACTGGAATTGAGGCTTTTAATAATAAAAGAATAAAACATTATGATCTTTCAATAATAAAACCGGCTTCTGATAAAATTAATGAAGAAAAATTTTTGCTTCTGCAAAATTAATTGAACTCAATTTTAATTCAAATATTAGTGAACTGATAACGCTGGTTTGAGTGAAGCAACAATGTAACTTCTTTATCAGAAGTGTGCCAAGTTGTTTGAAGATAAACCTCAAGATTATAAATTACCAACATATCTTTAGTACGTACATCAATCAAGAAAATACTTAAAAGAACAGCCGATCATTTTTTTCATTTTTTTATCAGTTTCCACAACAAGGCTTCTTCGTAGGCTTCAGCATTTTTTTTTTAAATGAAACGGATTTGCACTTGGCCATAGTTTGCCTGATGGTAAGCAAAAGGCTATGGCCTAAGATAGTAAGCAATGCTAAACATCAGGCGAGTTGTGGTCTAGCGTTAGACTTACTTACATAAAAAAGGATGTTAACCAAGTTATTATGTACTTTGATGGTGATTAAAACAATTTCAATTGGGAAATTTGTATGAAATTGGTATCTTTATTATCATCATCAGCCTGTTATGGTATAACTACTGTTTGCTAAGCTTTAATATGAATATGGATTAGAACAGTATTTTTTATGGCGGAGCACAGAATACTGAGTACAACCCGGACGTACGTGGAATAACCGCGAAGCGAGAATTAATAATGTAGGTATAGACAATCAGACATATCATTCATTTATAACAATCTTCCATATGTATGAAATTCCTACAATGACAATACCGTTATTTCATAATATGAGCTCTGAATGCAAGACATGGCAGGCCGAGATTTTCCACGCATATTGTATACAAAGTCAAGGTTAATTGTTATTCTGCCGTCTCTATACAATATACCACTATGCAACATACATACATACACACATTCATAATAGTGTGGAAACGATGGACAAAGTCAGGTGCTACCCATAAATAGAAATATCCATAGAATCTATAGAATTAGGGATGACAAAACGATTCATTTTAACTTTAGTTACATAGCTAGGAAATGCACGCGTATGTCGTGTTGAACAAATTGACAAAATAAATAAGTACGTATTGTATTCACCAAAACCAAATTATATGTTAGGATGTAATATGTATATATAAGCTGAGTTGATTGAGTGAGTGTGGCTCAGCGGTTTCAGTGTCTAATTTTCATCCAAACGCACCCTGGTTCGAATCCGGCCCTACACCAATGACGCCCATATTTACCTAAATGCATATTTTCTCTTTCCGTATAAAATTTCTAGATTACGCATTTTTAGTTGTTAAAAGTACGTAATAGAAGAAATAATCCTAGGAGTTTCTACAACAGTCGTAGACGTATGAGAAATTCCAGTGAATGAAACAAAGACGATAACTACTAAAGAACAATATACTAATACACAAGCTATGCTTAGTTTAGAGGTGCAGGCATACAACAGTAGCACAATAACTAAATGTACCTAATGTTTTATCTTTAAGTTATACTTGTACAACAAAAAATTGCGTGCAACAAATGATTTTTGATTTTGGTTTTTTGATTTTGGTTTTTTGATGTTGATGCCTTATTCCAGTATTCATAATCCCGCAACGATGGGTGATGGCGATCATGGGTTTCCTGGCGGTGGCCAACGCGTACACGATGCGAGTGTGCCTCAACATCGCCATCACTCAGATGGTGCGGCGGCGGGCCACGCCGGGGGCTGATGACGGCTCCTGTCCCGCGGGGGAGGTTGAAGATATTGTTGCTGATGCTGAGGTGGGGTTTTTTTTTTAACGTTTTAGTCTTTGTTCATAAATGAGTTTACACTAGACTATATTGCGCCTGATGGTAAACGATCAGTAAGGTCTAAATCTTCTTATGAATTTCTTACTTCGCCCCGTGAGCTCTCACGTATATTACAGGGTGACAAAATGTGACTGACTAATGTAGACGAGTGATATTATACCAGCCATACTGGAAAGAAAATTTTAAAATAATATGGAGGACTATTATGTAGCTATCTTGATATTAATACACTTAATCTAAAATGTAACTTTAATTATATCAAAAGTTTTTCGATAGAACACAGAAATAATACTCTCTAAATTTATATAAAAACCAACCAATTTTAAAGTTAAGTGTTAGCCAATTGTGTCAGCAAATTGTAAAGTGTTATCCAATTTAAATATAAAAGAAATATTAAAAATTAATATTAAAAATTAATATTAAAAATTAATATAAAAAGTAATCTAAATTAACCAGTTATTTCTCGTTGCAGGAAGTAATAGGCTTCGACTGGGACGAAGAGACCCAGGGCATCATCCTCAGCGCCTTCTACTACGGGTACATAGTAACACATCTACCTGGAGGCATGCTTGCCGAGAGGTTCGGTGGAAAATACTCCCTAGGATTCGGAGTCCTGAGCACGGCTGTGTTTACTTTACTCACGCCTTGGGCTGTCAGTATTGGAGGTGCAACTGGATTGATTATTTTGAGGGTTCTGGAAGGACTCGGAGAGGTAAGACTATGTTATTTTACTGTTTCTTTATAGCTTAACCACCTTGGACCATTAAACTCACAGAAATCTAAATAGTAAATGTTTATTTAGATTTCTGTGATTAAACTGCACGAGAAGAGACTTACGAGTATATCTAGCTCCATAGCTCCTGTAGTTTAGTAATATTATATAATATAAGTAACAGCCATCATTGTCATTAACTCTTATATTCCCATGAATATAAGAGTTAATGATAATGATGACTTACTTATATTAAAACGTGGTTAACAGAATAAACTTTATCGAATCTTTTTTTCTGTCCCTGTATAGATCATTATTCTATCTACATATTATGTCTACACTATTAAGATGATTATGTGGGAGTTATTTAAGGCAGACACAGCTCCAGCCAGCTTAACAGGCTCATATCCTGCCACGAATGAGATATGTAGGTACATGCCCTTAGATTTTGTGGTCCTCAAACATGTTAGTTTTTTAAGAGTTAGTAGCACAATGGTTTCATAAAGTGTAGGTAAGATTGCATGCGATAACGTTACACGTCAACTGAATTTTCACGTTCAATCTGAAAAACATAACTTACCGAAACACTTCCCATTGTCTTGAATCTGAAAACACATTCAATTACATTTTATGATACCTTTACGAAATCAACCCGCATTAGAATGATCTCACCGCTTCGAGCAGTCTCACCGTATAACAATTTTACAAAAACAAAGAGAAGGCACTTGTCAAGTTGCACAAATGCCTAAAACAAAGAGTATTCACTTGATAAGTTTAAACATATTTATTCCTACATTTCCCTGCTTGAAGTGTTTGCAAGCCTCTGTCAACTCAACACATTGCACTAGAATGTTACCGATAAAGGCAAATGATACCAGTCGTTGACTCCACTCATCTTTAGCTCAAGTAAATATTTTTCCTGGCTAATGTTATGATGATTAATTTGTTCTTAAACCTTCTAAAATGGAGATGAATAACAATTGGATGTTCATGTTTCTTAAGTTTGTCGTAACATATGTATAGGTTTGGTCAGTCACTAAGGAACCGTAAGCGTTTGTCTGATAATATGTAACAATTATTTTATAGTTGAACGAAGGTGGGAACATGTTTTCCTTGATCATTTAGCGAGTGCAAATCCACACATAACTTGAAAAATAAGTACTTAGTGCAAGGCTGGGATCGAACCAAGATGAATTAAATTATAAGACAGACTTTATACCTCTGTAGGTACTCGTATCACACTCGCAACAGCACAGCATAGTCAAATTACCTGAATAAAACTGTCATTAACAGTAACACCTGTTATATTACCTTTTTTTTTACATGATATAGGCTTACGCTTCACTACAACTTGCCTGATGTTAAGCAACGTTATAGTCTACGATCTAGCGCGCTTGCCTAGAAGAAACCGGTTTACTCTCGACTTGAAGACCGACAAATTATAGTTCAAGGGGAATAGAGATACCTACACCTTTTAGTTTGATTTTGAAAGGAACATGTTACTAAGACGGCCTCATCATCGACCTTATTTCATCCCCAAGAGGTTATTTATTTACTAAATCAACTTCACACAGCAAATATTAATTTATTCTTTTCCTTCTTCACAGGGTACAACATTCCCAGCTCTCAACGCAATGCTGGCGCGTTGGGCCCCAGTCTCCGAAAGAGGTCGTATGGGGTCCCTTGTGTTTGGAGGGGCGCAAATAGGAAATATCGCTGGAACCTACCTCTCAGGACTTGTGATGAAGGAAACCGGGGACTGGGAGTCAGTGTTCTATCTGTTCGGTGCTATTGGCATCTTGTGGTTCATTCTTTGGGTAAGCTTATTGGGTAAAATATGCTTAGTTCTAATTATAACGTAGTGGTTAATTTCTCTGTGGTTCTAATGTCAACCAAGTCACAAGCACGACTGTCTCAGTTGCAATTTGCATTCAAATCAAAATTTGAATATTTATGAAGTACTTACAGATAAAGTCTAGTCGAACAAATATAATTTGGACAAATTTATCATGCATAAATCTGTTTTTTCTAGCATTAATATTTATTTATTTATTTATTATACCTTACTTGTAGACCTATTTTCCATAGAATCGACATACTGTCGTAGTGTTTCGGGCGTAGCGCTTTAGCTACCAAAAATTGTTATGGATTGCTCCAAAAAGTCTTTGTCTATTTTGTATACTTAGGTATTGAACTCATATTTTATTTTTAATTTTAGGCTCTCCTCTGCTACAATGACCCTGAATCTCATCCGTACATATCCGACAAAGAAAAGAAGTACCTAGAAGAAGCCCTGGGCAGACACCACTCCAGCCAACCTTCTGCCATTCCTTGGAAAGCCATCTTTATGTCGGTCCCATTGTGGGCTCTTGTTTGTGCCCAGGTAAATTAGTTACTTTTATATTCTTTTTGTTATTTTGCGGTTATGAGCCGATCAGATACAACGTTAATTAAGTAAGTAAGTTTGTTCTTCGTTTAAAAGTGGCAAACGCATCGAGTTTTGAAACAGTCATAGCGTCTGATATGGCTTGACTACTCTAGGCTGCAGCAATGCAGACAGGCTGTAGTAAATGCAAACCTCTCTCCACGTAAAAAAAAAACTATACTGTGGGTACTAAGACGAACAGGCAACCAGTAGGATCAACGATCCAATATGTTTTCAAAACATCGGAAGGGCATAGGTACTTAGATGTAATTATCACATTATTTTTTGCATAGATCAATACGAGAACTAAGTAAATCAAACGGCAGCTGCTAAGCTTTAGTAATGGCAAACGAATACCGCAAACAAATAAAGATAAGATAAAGATATTTTATTTACCAAAAAAACACTGGTACAATCACAAAAATACTAACGTACCTATTACTAAATATTACGTATTACAATAGAGAAAGGATAAGATATTTATGTTAATTACTTAATTAATGTTATTGTGAGTTTCTTGTGAACCCCGAACTAGGCCTGGGCCTGTATCTCGGTGGTCCAAGACTGAGAGAACCAAAAGAATCATTACCTAAGTCATTCGCGTATTACAATATTAAAAAGTGATCACGTAATGTAGTATAACAAAGTGATTTAAAAGACCTATAATAGGCAACTGTAGTTTCCAGTAAATATTATGTAATAAGTAGGAAGGTCATAATTATTGAATATTTGCAAAAATGATAGGTTTCCGGATATATAGCGAATTCTTCACTTATGTTCCATTCAAAGAACGTAAATGAATAAGTCATGATTTGTTATTTTTCGCATACTTGTAAGTGTTAGCAGCAATTTGCGGACTCGCACGATATTTTCATTCATATTTGTGTATGCCTAGTTTATATCCTGTTACATAGAAAATCGTACAAGTATAAAGATGAAAACCACAAAAAACTTACGTTTCACATTTGATTTACAAATAGCAGAGTAACGCAAATGATTCTCAAGTTATTATATAATAGACAACAGAGTAACAGCTGATTTTTTAAGAATTGAATAAAATTCCTAGTCATAACATCACACTCTACCTATGTATGTTTGGAATTCCCTCAAAACCTTTCGAAGCCAACTATAGAAGTAAGTTGTAGGAACATCAAAACATCATATTCCAAGAAATTTATTAGCACTAGCACACTTATCACATGAAAAACCAAGCCACAAGGACGCTTTCAAAGAACGAAGCGTTAATCAAACATCAATAGGTGGAAAATATTTACCAAAGAACTTATTCTTATTTTTGTAGATCGGTCACGACTACGGGTACTTCACCATGGTGACTGACCTTCCGAAGTACATGACTGGTGTGTTGAAGTTCGATATACATAGAACTGGGACGTTGGCCGCTTTACCTTATGTTGTAATGTGGATCAGCTCAATTATCTTCGGATGGATGTGCGATAAGATTGTCAAGAGGAACTGGATGACTGTCACTAATGCTCGGAAGACCTTTACTACTATTGGTAAGTTATAGCATACCGGCACTCGCAAGAAAACGAAAAATTTTAAGTTTTATCTGCCTCTTGTTAAACTGATTAATCTTTGAAGGTCAAATGATTAAGAAAAACCTTGGCGCACGCCTACCATGATGTGGATATGATAACTCACTTAATAATTCTGCTGGGATCTTACTTCACTAATATTACAAAAAAAATACTTATCCAAGTTGACCCATTGCTGACGCAAATCTTCGCCGATTCGAAAGAAAACCAATAACAATAAAGTCATCATAGTTAACAAAACGTCTTCCTTCCACAGCATCCGTCGGACCTGGCATTTGCATGATCTTGGCATCATACTCGGGCTGCGACTCCCAGACTGTGGTGATCCTCTTCACCGCCTCCATGGGTCTCATGGGAGCCTTCTACCCTGGCATGAAGGTCAATGCTCTGGACCTGAGCAGCAACTATGCTGGAACCATCATGGCTATTGTCAATGGTATTGGCGCTATCACTGGAATAATTGCGCCGTTCCTGGTTGGATTGCTGACTCCTGATGTAAGTTCATTTTGTTTGATATTTGCTTTTCAGGTTCAAAGTGGCAAACCAATAAGGTGATGGATATTGCCATTTCAAAACGTGAACTGCATTAATTAATAGGTAACTATGAAGATTCGCGCATGTAGTTAATCATAATACCAACCACCATTTGATTTGATTTTGTCGAGTTTGTTTTTGTATGTTACAAGACTATCTAATAAAGATTACATAGCTGATATATAAAAAAAAGATCTACAATAAATTAATTATTTTGTAAGAGTTGTACCTACGGTCAATGATGATACTTCCTTCTTCCGTACGTAGTTTGCGAGATGCAAATAAAACTATTATTCTTTCAAAACAGCGTCATGTCCCGTCCTTTAGAAATCAGAGTGACTACATAATACCCAAGTACTTCAACATAATTGTGGTGACGTAATTCCGGAACAGTGCATCGGTATGTTGCAAATGACAAGCGAGGTTGCAGGTTGCACAGAATGGGTCACCCGGTCGCGATGACAAGTGACGCGCGCGCATGTCATAGTGTGATCCATGGTTTTAATATTCATATGTGTGCAGTTGCTTAGGACGACAAGCAATCCTTTTCCCTTTTTCGTGCAAGTTTAGCAACTAAATATACCTAATATCGAGAATTAATTCAAGACGAACGACTTTTTACAGAATAAGATAAAATGTATGATTGCACAGGACTACCAATAGGAGAACTAGTAACAGACTATGAATACAATACAATATTTGAACGGCGAATGTTGCAATATTTGCCGGATTATATCGGTCGGGGTAATAAGTATCCTATGTCAATTTTGGGACCTTACCTATCATAATTGTATACATGATCTGTCACTCAGATGAGCATGTAAGAGGAACAAAACTAATAAACCCACTATCGCTTTTATAATAATGGTATGATATCGAATTTTTAGCGACCCGTTTATGTATTTGTTGTTAAATACACTTTTTGTACTAAAATCTAATTCAAAAATCGCAGTCAATTTATTTTGACCTTGGACCACATTCACCGTTAGGTACCCAATTCTAACACGGATCATCCACAAAAGAACGTAATAACTCAGGTTAATTTGAATTTGAAACGCGCAAGGACAATGTTGGAAAACAAGAAGCGAAGAGAAAATCTGAACAATCAGGCCGAAATATACACACAATAGCCGTATAACACTTACTTTGTGTGCTTTGAACTTCACTTACCTAACAGTGATTTTTTGTGATGTCAACAAGGACAATCTGAACAATCCTTACGGATTCTGAGTCTTACGAAATTGGCTTTAAAATAACGAGATATGTAATATGACTTTTTTAGAGGGATAGATTTACATTCGACTACAGCCGGCCTGATGTTAAGCGTTGCTGCAGCCTGGGGTGTAACACGCTTAGGTACATAGAAACTGACATAACTTTTAACTTATGAAATCTGTAAATTATATATGCGATGCTTATGCGATCTATAGTTTATAAACTTATGGATGAAATGAAATGTCTTATCACCAAGTTTCTTATAAATAATGTCATAGTCAGGTGAAATTTCGTAAGCCGCCACAAAGATTTTAGAAATTATTCTGGAACGCAGTTCCAACCAACAACCGGAAATCATAACGAAACCTACAATATATATTTTTTATAAAACACATTCATTAATATTCTCCATTTTGTTTCAGAGCACTCTAGTCCAATGGCGTCTCGTCTTCTGGATAACCCTGGCAGTCTTCATCGTCACAAACCTAGTGTTCGTGGCCTGGGCGTCAGGAGACGAGCAATGGTGGAACAGTTCCTCCGAAGACCCGAGAGATCCCAAGAAACAAGAGGTTGAAGCCAACCGATCTGTCAACGCGGAAATTAAACTATAGACTATCTTGCCAACTTTAATGGTTGAAGTGAAAGAATTATCGCGTGGAAGAAAAATGTGTTTGTAAAGTAAGGCAGAAACATTAGAACCCACCTTGTTCCAAGAAGAGTAAAGCACAAAAATTTTGAATCCATTTTGAATTTTAAAAAATACGGTGTCTTTCATCTGTCACTTGACCACCGTATCGTTTGAATCAAGATTTTGGTCCAATTTGGAATCCAAAGGTGGAGCATGCGTAGATTTACACTTTGATAGTAAGTACATACATATATGTAAAGTACGAAGTGAATTTATTAGTGCACTTAATGTACAGAATATAACATTAAAGTTCCCCAAAATATTGTTCATTGTTTAGGCTGTTTCTAATGTTTCTGCCATGGTCAAGAGATGGTTATCTCTCGCTAGGAAGTGTTCCGTCTAAGTTGGAGGCTACACGCATTTTCCTTTTAGTATTTTTTAAGTACCTATGTAAATGTTGTAAATATATTATTATGATTAGAATTAATCTAGATTATGAGCCGATTTTTATTAAGAGGCATTGAGCGTAACAGACAGAAACATGTTATAAGGTACATAAATTTACATATTAGTAGGTATTATATTATAACCGTAGCAAAGGCGCCGCTATCATAATCTTTTTGGTATGTTTTGATGTACATATGTAGGTACCTAATATAAATCAAATGTATGTTATAAGAACAATAACTTAATTAATTTTGAATGTCCATATAACAAATTTATTAATAGATGCTGCGGCCAAAATTTCATTTATTCAAGCTTACTTTTTGACGTAGTTTTTTTTTTATGATTTTAAACAATACATGAACAAATCGTTAAAAAGAATGTTTGCTTCATTACATAACTCAACAAAAAGTGTCATGTTTAGCTAATTACCATTACGCAAACAATTAGAAAGTAGTTATTTTTTGTTTTGAGTACTTATTGACATTTTCTTTAAACTGGAATTCAATTTTAAGCGAAACTACAGCTTATTTTTTTAATGTAGTACGAATTAGCCAATGTTATGTGATATTATTAAATATCTAATAACGCCTCTTTCTGCGGAAATATCCGAGTTACAAAAACATGTTTTTCAATGTACATATTAGTATTTGTAAGTTTAATTTTAGTCGAATGGTATTTAATTTATATTAGAAATCTCACACACAAAGTATTATTAAGTGTAAATATTTTGTTAAACAATTGTTAAATAGAACAAGAAATATAAATTTCTTATAAAATATCCTAGTGGCACCAGCGGTGTTGTTCGCATTTATACTACACCTACGCCGAAATTACGATGATCCGTCGCTCTGTTGAAGCGTAAAAGAAGAACAAACACTTCGTTAAATATAAAATGTTATTTTCAATTTTATATAATGTTATGATTACATATAAAATTTGAAATATTTCAATGCAGTATTAAACAATTTGTTCACAATGATCTTTGAATTAAGAAAGAAAATAAAAAGACGAGTATGGCTGTGAACAAACTTGTATTTAAGATATATTTGGGTACATCTGAAAATAAACTAGCGGTGCCATTTGAGATCTGTATGCAACTTAACACTTCACAGCATATGAATAAAATGTACATTTATTGAAAAACCTTTTTGACATAGGTTACGTATGTACATATATGTATGTAGGAACAAAGTCGAGCTACTTAGTTCAAAATTCAGTTTTTTTTTATAGTTGAATATTTATAGTGCCCTTTGTTTTGCATTCAAAAAATTAATAACTTTTTTTAATGATAATACGCTAAAGTGCGCGACACATGTTGACATGGCCAAATAAAAAAAAACTCCCGCTTATTTTTTTTTAACATTCTTTATTTAAATTGATTTTGATTCAATTCTGCACCGATACCGATACAATATACGAAAATTATATACTTACAGGTATGTAAATTTCTTATATTGTATGCCAAGTCAATGTTAATTTATAATTACTAGATTTACTAAATTTCTGTTACTTTAGAATGATATGGCTTGAAAATGTGAACTATCAACATGTGTTAAAAACAAAGACATATAAATAGGTTTTATACAATATTATTGTAGATTTGTTAAATAAATCTTGTTGCAAAACATTCCTTTGTTTTCATTTATTTGCATTTTACATTTAAATCACTCGTCATAGTTTATGAAAAAAAAAAGCAATAAAGAATAACAAAAATATATTAACTTTACACTTATAAAATCAATAAATATACAAATATATGTTACAGATTGAATAAAGCAAAATCAATGTTTGCCATGATACCTAACTACCTACCTAGCAATTTACATAGCTTTACATTTATTTGACATAATTATATTAAGGAATCATTTCATAAATAGACATAAAAAACATTAAATGCTTGCCAATATACATATATGAATAACATGATGATATTTATCAAAATTCTAGAATCTAATATGTATATCTACTTGTCTTACTTATAAACTTAAATTAACGTATGAAAAGACAAAAAACTGGTCTCTCATTAAGTTAAGTTTACATGAAAGACAGTTGTCTATTTAAATTTGAATCTTAAAGTCCTAATTACTACTGGTTCTAATAAAAGTGTACAATATAATCATATTGTTACGTTTATTCTCGCTGCGCGCATCATATGCTAAAACGAGACAACTATATTTCACAATATTCAATTATATTTTCTTCTTCTTATCGGATGAGAGTGTCCAAGTCTAGTGTCGAGAGTTTATCAAGCCACCCTAAGGGCCTCTGACATGCCGAACTGCTTAAATTATATAGAAAGGCTAACAAACCCTTTAGTTCAATGGTCTTCATACAAATAATTGGCTTATATATTATTTAAAAAGGTATTAGAATACCAAACAATTGAAGAGTCAATGATAAGGCAAAACCGGAAAACGATAAGTCAAATATTATAACATCGTAATTGAAATAAAAATGTCAATGTAGGTATGTAATTGAGAAAAGAATGATGAATAATGCCCTGCGAGGTAAACAGTTCAAAGAGGTTAAACTCATAGAAGAACATAAATTTGATAGATAACTTTCTTATTCTGATAATTTAATTGGAAATATATTGATCAGCTGTTATTCCTTTCTCTTGGTCTTTCGTAGGTCAGTTAATAGGAACAAAAATTGTCAATACATCTGTAGCTTAGAATAACTCCAGAACTGAAGATGGCGTGTTAGCATCACTTAGATCCGTCCTGGGGAACAAAAGTACAAAATAAGTTTATAAGAATTGTGTAGGTTTTGGCATGGTTATGAGAGTGACATTTATACAATTTCTTCGTCTACATATAGAATATCGGACGCGTTGTAAAGCTATTATCGTTGATAAGCAAGTTCGTAACGCAGTTGCAAACTCTAGTTTAAAAAAAATCTAATCACCATTAGGACTTTTGACAATTTTGGTGACTAGTTTACTATTGTGAAACTGTTTACCTATAATTTAACGTGTTAACGGATGACGAAGATGAATCCAGATGTAAAACTACAGTGTTAGGGACTTTTCTGTAGATAATAATGATGATAACTTACCGATACGCTACGTGTGATATCAGTAATACCCAAGTCAGCTAACATCTCAGTTCCTTCTAGCAGTTGTATGATCATCGCACCTCTACTTAACTCATGTGAGCCTAGTATTATTTAAATAAATAAATATTTCAGGACGTATCACACAGCGCCATCTAGCTCCATACTAAGCTTACGCTTGTATCATGGGTACTAGATAACTGATATAATACATATATACTTTTCTTTTGTAAATACATACTTATTATACATAGAAACAATCAGACTCAACACAAGTAATTACAAATTTTAATATTCATAATAACTTGTGTTATGCGGGAATCGAACCCGCACCCCTAGATTAGAAGGCAGAGCCACTACCAACTAAGCTAACGGAGCAGTTAATTTGCATAACATCACTTCATTATTTTTAGGATTTCAGTCTCGTAAACTTTTCGAGACAATATGATACCATATCAAGGCCACCTGAAACCTACATATACCACCAATAAACTTGTGAAGTAAAGCTGCTTTAATTTTCTAGATATAATGATCACTGCTATAAATTATGATGATAATAACTTACTGATCGCTAAGTATTTGATATCAGTAACACCCAGGTCAACTAACACCAGTTGTTTGCTGATCTCCGCACCTCTACTTAACTCATGTTACCCTAGTACTTTATAGTGTTCTTACCCTCAGTTTTGGGGGTTTAAGTTACATACGCAAGTGATTTTCGAGAGTACATACCATGTCCAGACCACCTAAGAATTTGTGTTAGTATGTGAAACTGATTATACAGATAATAATAAAAGCTATTTAATTTTGTAATTGATGATGACTTCTATAAATGATGATGATAATATCGTACCGATGGCTAAGTATGAGCACGGCCTGTCCCGGCGTGATATCAGTAATACCCAGGTCTGTTAACTCCTCAGTTCCCTCCACAAGTTGTTTGCTGATCATCGCACCTCTACTTAATTCATGTTACCCTAGTACATTATGCTTACCTTAGCTTCATTTTACTTGGGGCTTAAGACCTTTCTAGATAATAATGATGATAATAACTTACCGATGGCTAAGTATGAGCACGGCCTGTCCCGGCGTGATGTCAGTAACTCCCAGGTCAGCTAGCTGCTCAGTGCCCTCCACCAGCTGCTTGCTGATCATGGCTCGCAGGCGCCGCGCGTCCTCATACGCCATGTGCAGGAGTTTGCAGCTTTGGAGTAATCTGTTCGATATGAAATAATATATTGTATGAACATGTAGGTATGTGATATTACGTTGTAGGAACAAAGTTTAAGTTATAATTGAAAGTCAACATGACTCTCAATTTAAAGAGATTTGCAATAAGCATTTTTTCTAAGTTAAAACAATTACTTTTTTTTAAGTGTTGGTTTCCACTCTTTTTTTGTGTTTCTCAAACATGTTGGTTTCCTCGAAAACAAGCCCAAAGTCACACATGAAAATCATTATTAGTGTAAACAGAGCTCTCCCAACAACTTTCTACGGAAGAGTCAGAGCTCTTAGAATAAGATAAACAACTAAAGAAGAGGGAGCTGATGTAAGTCGATTACATAAAAGGCGATATTGCATTCGAGAAAACAAAACAGCCCTGTATATGCCATCAGCACTCACTTAGGCAGCTGGTTGATCTGCGATGCGACGGTATATGGCGGTGCGAAGGCGGGCGCGAGGTTGCGTGTGACGTCATGCATCAGCTGCAGCGTGCCGCCCGTGTTGAACCAGTTCTCCAGGACCACTTCCTGGAAGGAGGGAAATCAAATTAATAATTAAATAACTAAATATATATTCCGGGACATTGCACACAGCGCTATCTAGCCCCACACTAAGCAAACGCTGGTGTCGTAGGTACTACATAACGGATATAATAGATATATACTTTTCTTTTGTAAATACATACTAAACATACGACCAGACTCAACACAAGTAATTATAAATTTTAAAATGCACAAATACTTGTGTCACGTGAATCGAACCCGCAACCCCTAAGTTAGAATGCAGAGCCACTACCAACTAAGCTACAAGGCCAGTCAAAATTTCTTTTCTTTTCTTTGCGTCGCATTCTTCATTACGGACGGTCGTGACTCTCCCGCAGAATTAATTGGGGAAGTTCCCTTGAGCCCGTTAAGTCGTGATTGGTTTAAAGATTTTTCCATAAAACAAACGATTCCACAATACCAACAATACATACACATGTTTGTGGGTTGGTATGTTTGTTCGTCTTACAAGCTGAAACGCTTCATTGTTTAAGGTGTTCTAGGTAAGTAAGCTTCATACATTTAACAAAGACACTTGTGTGCTTAAAAACTGTTGTTAAGCTTAAAAAAGGTTAAGCTTCATAAATTTTACAAACAACCACATGTGTGCCATATATGGTCTCACCTCAAATATGTACTCGTCCACAATGTGCGCCAGATGTGACCGCAGGTGCGCCGTGAGCGGCGGCGCGAGCCTGGCCGCGGCCGCCGCCAGCCGCGCGCACAGCGCAGACAGCGGCGCGCACAGCGACGCAGATATACTCACGGACAACTCTTCTACGTGGATCAGGGCGTGCCATCTGAGAAGTATGCATGATTAAATTTAAGCCGTGAGGCATGATTAAATTTAATTGTAATAACCGGCTAGCACTTACGTCAATAATTATGTCGACAAGTTGCGGAAAACTGAGGTTTCCATCATCAAAACTTGTCGAGCTAATTTTCGACATAATTACTGACGTAAGTGCTAGCCGGTTATTACAATTAAATCTGAGAAGTAGTTTATTTTTATTTTTTAGTGCTGGTGGCCCTGTGCCGTCAGCATTAGGCTGAGTTGCGGCTGTATTGGGGCATCACATTCCTAACATGTAAGTTTAGTAAGTAAATAAGTTTAAGTTTGTGTGTCTCAATAAATATATTTCTTTCTTTTTTCTTTTTTATTAGTAGGTAATAGACAAAGTTTTCAATCTTCAAATCTAGGTTTTTTTTAGGCAGCATCTTAGACTACAGTGGTGCTTAGAATCAGCAGGATGTAGACATACGTAATCCTTCTCTCTCTTGAGTCGTATTCTATATTTTCTCATGACTGAGGGTCGTGACTCCCCCGCAGAATTAATTCGTTAGGTGAGTTTTCTTGGGCACATACATCGTGGTGGGCGCCCAGGTCCTTCCACGGAAGACACATGTCCTCGGATATTGTGGTCCTCAAACATGTCGGTTTCCTCACGATTTATGATTAGTATTTGACAAAGAAAAGTGCGTCGACCAGAATATAGCTTCAGGTGACGGTGTCAAATGCCCAAAGTGCCCGATGTGTGGTCAATAGCATTCAGAGAAATATGACACTGCATTAACTATGCTTTCGGCAATGGAAAGAAATGAGATAAAAAGAATGAGCGAGCTAGTGATACACAGGATTTCGCGCAGTCGGTTCTTGGATTTCGGCATCGAGTTGTTAGTTGTATAGGCAGTAACAATAGTAGTAGATTGATCAAATGACGGTGTTCTGACTACTTTTAAAATAAGAGGTTGAAATATTAGTTAATTGACCAAGCTGTCACACCCAGTCTGACTGCTTTATAGATCGAGTGCTTATCGGGCATTTACTCACTTCTGCCGCTTATAATCCTTCAGGCCAGCTTTAAACTCCATGAGTATATGGTCCGCCAGCGAGGCGAGCCCCGAGTCCCGCAGCCTGGCGAGCAGCGCTGGCGCGTCCGCAAACACCCCCGCCTCCTCCGCCTCCTCCTCGCCGGAGAGGGGACCTGTTACTGCTAGGTTCACTATCGGGGATGCCTGGAAGAACGACATTATTTTCGTATTTTTTAAAAAAATATAAAATAAAATTTTAAAAAAGTAAGTATTAAAAAAAATTAAAAAGGTCATGCATGAAATAATGTGCTACATGATTTATTCAAAGTATAGTTTCAAATACATTATATATTCTTCCTCGAGATCTGTGATTTATTTTATATTATCATGCTCACACAAATGAGACTCTAGATCTTCTATCATATAAATATTTTAGTGATATTTGCAATAACCCAATTGCTTGGGTTCGAAAGGTAGCATCAGTCCCACAAAGAGTTTGAAACAAAGGACCAAATTAAAGAAAACAAAGAAATCAAAGTTACTTACGATATCAAAGAACATAGAACTCCGCCTGGATAATTCAGAGAGCGCCAATTTCTTGGATTGCACTTCCACTTCATTCAGCGACATCCCATCATTTACTTCTGTTGCTGAAAGAGTTGAAACATACAAATATTTATACATGACTAACCAGTAACTCGACAAATTACGTAGCTAACGTCATTTCGTAGCAACATTTCTTTTACGACTTTTGGTAATTCAGGTAAATATGTACTAAAATTATCATCAAACCTGTACGTGTGGAGTATCCATAGGCCTTTAAAATTTCTTTGAGGTTTCCTAAACCTTTTTTTTTGAAAGTCAAACGGCTACCACGTAGTCAGAGGATTCACATGATATTGTATAACTAGTGGGTGCTCGCGGTTTCGCTCGCATTAAGAAGTAAAACTTGCATCCCCTATTTCACCCTTTAAAGATGGCATTTCCAAAAATCCTTTTTTAGCGGATGCCTAAGTCATAACATCTACTTTCATTTCAAATTTAAGCCCAATCCGTCCAGTGGTTTGGGTTGTGCGTTGATAGATCACTATATCAGTCAGTCAGTTACCTTTGAGTTTTATACATTTAGATATTACGTCAAATAAACAAAATTTGTATTTGTATTTTTTTTTAACACTAAATACGCTTACGTTTGACTAGTACTAGTTTTTGTATTTGCAAAGATAGACATTTTCAAAGTGCGTTCTTACTCTGTCCAGCGGTGTCCAAGACCAGTTCACACTCGGAGGTGGAGGCGGTGCTGGAGCTGGTCTCCGAGTCCTCGTCGTGGTGCTGCAGCTGTGTGTAGTGCTGGAACTGGCGCTTGTAGTAGTGCAGCTGCAGGTAGTGCTGGGAATTAAGGAACATGATTATAAAAAGTCCATATGCAGCTAAAACAATTGTAATTTTATTTAATGTTATTTTAATTAGTAATAACAATTTTTTAACTTAACATTTGCCCAGAACCTAAGGACTCGAAGATACGAACCAAGGCTGAAGAGGAAGATCATGGTAGCCAGCGACTGGCGTTGGGCTCCACCAGACAATTGAATATAATGAAATGCATTTGATGGAGTGCACACTTTACAACAACAATTGCACAGACCACATCTGCTTATAGTAATACTGATTGTAGATAGAAAAGATTAAAAAAAGCTTAAAATTATATGAGTGTTTGACGAGACATGATTGATGCCAACTCTTATTAGTATTTTAGTAAGTTTGTTGTAATTCTTCATGTTAATAAAAAATGGTAACTATCTATCTACTAATAATACTTAATAAATGTAATATTACCGGTTATAATAGTGACGTTTTCTACAAACTTTAAGAGTATAATATTATATTGTAAAGAAAGTTGTACACAATAGTTAGACTTATACATTTAAAAAAAAATCATATATAAGGTTAAGTATGTATTTTATTATAAGTTTTAGTTTGTAAGTTGTTTTTGTGTCTGTAAATAAATAAATAAATAAATCTATTAACTATTAGAGATCATCATCATGTCAGCATGTGTTCCCCCACTGCTGAGAATAGGTCTCCTCTCCAAGGCGCCACAATGAACGGTTTCCAGCCTGTCTGATCCATCTGCTACCAATAGAGATCATATTTCATGTTAAGTTCAAGGTCAAATTGGGGTCCAGTATAAAATATTTGGCTTTAAACGTTAATTTTCAATTTGTCATATTTAACTACTGTCTGTGATTAATTATCAAGATTCTGTCAAATTAGAATCAAGTTTTTTCTTGACAAGCTTGCTATAAAATTTAAACTGACTATAGTGATGCTTAATATCCGTCAGCCTGTCATCAAACGTGAATATCAGCCAGTAGCCGGCAACCTCTTATAAGAGACAGATCTACTTCACTACATGCATACTACGTACAACTTCGACCACAGAAGATACCACCTAAATATACTGTTATAAATAGCTACTTAAGGGAAAAGACACGTCGGACGCAGAAACCAGCACTATAATCCAGCGATCTTCAAAGCGAGAGTGAATCGGTTTTTATGGGGTAAGCACGCTCCATCTTAGGTCATAGCCTTTGCTTGCTATCAAGTAAACTATGGCCAAGTGCAAACCAGTTTAAGTTAAAAAAAAACGAGAACGGACCAGGATCAGATGTGCCGCAGAATTGTTTCGCTTGAACAAAATAAAGTATGCTGAGCTGATTGCCAGCCTTCACTAGTTAGAGAGGCACTATAAGAAAAAGAAGAAGAAATAACTACTTACAAGAGAGTGTGCCCACTGCAAGAGCACAGTGTGCGTGTGATGCGCGCCATTTACAGTGGCGGTGAGAGGGTGCGGCGCAAGACTGGAGCACAGGAACGAGTCCACTTGTAAACTCTCCAGAGCAGCGCTCAGCAGTTGTGTCAGACGTATACGCCACTCTTCTATGAGCTCTAGTTGGAGCTCTAGGAACTGTAGCCTGCGAAAAATTAATATATCTATCGTCATTTCATCATTATCATCATAAACTTAATGAGACCCACTGCAGGGTAAAAGCCTCCTCACTATTAAGCCAAAAATCCCGGTCTTGCGCTGATCTTGCTCAGATGTTTTCTGTTTCAAAATCAAAAGAATAAGTTAAGGTATAACTACAATATGGGATCCTAGACCACCGACTGTTATTTTATTTAAAGATGCTAGGAGTTTTTTACAACTAGTTAGGCTCACGCTTGACTACAACTGGCCTGATGTTAAGCAACGTTGTAGCCATGATCTATAGCGCTTGCATAGATCAAACCGGTTCACTCTCGACTTGAAGACCGATAAATTATAGTTCGAGGGGAACAGATTCCAAGCAAATCAAGCTAAAATTAGAGAAAGAAAAGAAATAATTTATTATTTTTAACATTAGATTAAGCTAAGAAGTAACTTACCTATGCCCAGGTTGCGGTAGCGCGCTATACCGGTCCTCAATGGTCTTCAGCAGGGTGATGAACCAGTCAGCCCCCCTCGGCACCCACAGCAAGGCCCCCGCCGCCCCTGCGCCGCCCGCGACCGGCTCCAGCCATTGCTCGCTGCCGAGCGTCTCGTCCATTTTGGCTAGCGCGTCTGTGAGGAGACGATTTGGATGTGAATTATAAAGGGATAGCACAGAACGATTGCAATTAAAAACAATCATTACTCGATACACGTATTATAAAACTATGTATTAATTCTCCCACTTGTTAAGACTTTTACGTTACAGAAGGACACATAGATACTTTGCTTTTATGAGCGTTTGTTTATATGCCAGGGCTAAAAACAATTTAATGAAAATCGGAGAACTTCGTGATTGAAACCTGTATTCTCACAATACAGGACCATCCTAGAGTGGAGTACAGAGCACAATATAATTATGTTACATTTTGTTCAGTGTGAAATTATTTATTTATTTGAATAATGGGCGAGCAGCAAATTGCTGATGTGCCCATATCACACTGTGTCAAAATTGTTTTATATAGTCCACACAAAGTTCAAAAATTATACAGTCCACTGGTGCAACGATCACAAGTTAACAAGAGATTTTTTGGTTTTATGTAACCAGTCATCAAGCCGGTTCTTAAAGTTGTTTACAGATGTTGCACTGACCACCTCTTTTGGCAACCTGTTCCAGTTATGAACCACTCTGTTACTGAGTATGTGGTGACCTGTGTTAGTTTTGGCAGAGCATCGCTTGATTGTCTGGTTGATTAAATTATTAACTATTTTATTGTTACTGTCGGATACCAAGCTCTATTTTCGCGTTTTATCGGGCCATAAAGTAGCTCACGATACTTTTAGAACCTTATAATATCGCTATACCAAAATGACGAAGATCTGTCGTTGAGCTGCAGCGTAAAAGCGGAACTAACATACCAACAAATTAAGTATCGCATTTTTTTATGTTTAATTTGTTGTCCATCCGTGATTTATTTGAGCTACGATTATATCGAAACATCAAACGATGAAATGAACATTTTTGCATATCAGGCCAAAATATACAAGCAAAATCTCACATTTCTTCTCCACAGCCAGCCACCTTAACACCGTCTCTGCCTTAGTGAGCACAGAGAGCACACTGTTGGACTCCTTCCCCGTCACTTGCACCAGCTCCTTGTTGAAGCCGAGCGTCTCGTCCACCGCGTGAGCGAAGGCTGCGTCTACGTCGAGAATTTCTCCCTACAAAATATAATTGATTTCTTAACATTTGACAGTTTACTGAACTTACTACTTTAAAACTGTACGGTACATTTAGGGCACCAGAAGCGGTCCTCACGCATAAAAACACAATTTACTATAAAAAAATATGTTAGCAATGTTTATTGGTGTGGGGTACTGGAGCCCACACCAGGCAAGCCTTAGCCCTTAGCCAGGTCTTCTATAGAATTATACAATTCCATATCTAAAAAGAAATTTCATCAAACAATAATAGAATAAAACTTATTAAATCACCCTTAGGAAGTCTCTGACATAGTTTCACGCCTATACTATGATAAATAGCCGGGGCCTAGTTTATCTTGTCAAGGGATTAAGTACTCATACATTTAGTTTACCTTAGTTCCTTGTGTGTGGTATGTTGCTAGTACTGTGTGTAATCTTTCAGCTGCTACTGCTATTAGGCCTGCGTTGAATTCATCCTGCAAGGAAAATTAATAACCCATTTTTTCTTAAACTGAACAAGCAAAGTGTTATATGCATACATGACATAAATGCAACTGGACTAAAAATTAAAGTCCCTCTAATCGTTGACTTACAAATGTATAAATGAGTTAAATGTTGCATAAATTAATGATTAATTATAGAATGTGGTGTAGTATAAATCTATAACCAACTCGACGCGCCGTTATGTAATATTTATTATTTGTAAACCACTTGTAATACAATATGACAGAAGTGCTAGCCGGTTATTACAACTAAATTAAATATGACAGAACTGACAATAAACGAATCTAGTCTGAATCATTATTTAAATGGCAAGAAATTATCAAAATATTAGTTTACTTACAACAGCTTTAACATTCTTCAGTTCCAACTTATCAGCGACGGGCTGCACGTTGTTCCTCACAAACCCCTGATGATCTTTGATCCAGGTGAGTGTCTGTGTAAGGAACCACTCAGGGCGGTCGATGCGCGCCGTCTGACGGGACCCGGTGAAATGGAAGGTGAAGCGCTTCTTTAGCGGCCGGAGGAGGATTTTGATTGGGAGGCAGGGTTCTTGGTCTGGAAAAGAAAAGTATAAAATTTTTGTATTGCATTTGTTGTTCTTGGGTTAGATGTCAAATCTACAGATGTTAAAAAGGCAAAGAAATAGCACTGAAAAAATATTATTTGTTGCGAAGATATCCCATGGCATGAAATCAGAATAAATAGAAAGTAATTTTGTACTACTTTACTTCCTTGCTTGATATACATACATACAGGATTTTATTATAGACATGTATGTATTAATTGCATGTTTCCTCTAGAGAAAAGTGAGAACGCTGAGTGAAAAATTATAAACGATTATTCAAGAATATATTTGCAATTGTTACAATTAACTATAAATAGAAAAGTATGTATGATAAGTGGCTTTGACTGTGATTGAAGTGATTGTCGCTCACTTATATATGGATGTAGGTATTGTAATAGGTACAATATGGTGCACAATATTACCTGGAGCAAAATCTTCAGAGGCAGTTGTGGTTATGAGATCTTCAGGCTCTTGTATGAGGAACAGATACCTTGTGAGATTAGTGAACTTTATTACTATTTCTTTAGGTGGAGGTGAATGTTCAGCTCCAGATACAAATGGCCATTTCAGCTGCTTCAGTATGTCTTCATAGTGTCTGAAATATTGAGGAAATTTTAATTGTTAGTTATCAATAACATCTACTACCATGAGACTTTTGGTCCAGACATATGATTGATCTAGAGTAAAAAAACAATCCAAACCACCGAAGTCTTGAAATTTGGAATGTGTAAAATCTCCTAATACACTACAATTAACATGATTGATATCATGATGACTATAATTTATCTTGAACAATATCAAATCAAACTGAACAAAAAAAAATTATCTTGAACAATACAAATCTCTTTTTACAGGGTGATGTTGTTTTAAGTACAATTGAAATAAACTAAAATCATAATAACAGCAAACATACTTCATAAGCTTATCCTTGAGTACATTGTGCCAATAGTGTGTATATTCCTTGATGTAGTTGCCTCTGTGTCCAGTCTGGTACAGTTTGCACATCTTCTTCAACTCTCCGTACAGTAACACCAGCTGTTCATCATCGTTACTCTGTTTTAAATGACGGCTGAAAGAGAAAAAAATGCAAAAAGTAAAATAAGTTGTTAATTTTAACAGCTTTTTGCTTTTAAAAGCTCTTTTGTACTATTTCTGTGAATTGGATACAATAATAAAACAAACAAGGAAAATCAAGGTATATTGTTAACTGTATAGATGTTATATTATGACATATCTTGAAACTAAATTTTCTAATGAGGTTTAAGTAGAATACTCATTTTTGTTTCCACCAATAAACCTATTACATGTAGAATTTCAGGTAAGTAATATTTATTTATTTATTTATCATATGGTTTTTTTTAAATCTCTACTTCATAAATTTATTATTTAATTAATTAATTTATTTATTTATACACTCCCTACATGTGACTCCCGGGTGGTGCTAAGAGTGCAACAACTTTGGCAGCTGCACTGGCTCTTCAAGGTCTCGCAGCTATCTCTACTTCGACATGAATTTAGGTAAGTAATAAATACTTAGATTTGATATTATTGCTCCTTCTAATTATGTTACTACAAATCATTTAATCTTCAATTTAAATTTTTACTTGTCAATTGATCATTTTAAAGACTTACCTTAGTTCATCAACTTTTTCAAAAGATTTCAAGTACAGCAGTACTTGATCCAACTTATTTATATCTGAAAACCTCTTTTCCAACTCCAATCTCAAAGGTTCTGTCTTCACAAGGAATGCTTCAACTCTTTCTTTCAGCTTTTCTGTTCTTGTTTTAAGACTGTCTATTTCTCCAGAGTTTTCTTCAGCCTTTTTGATGGCCGAAGATATTTTTGTAGGCACTTCATTATTTGCAATACTTAGCTGAATATGCATAAGATGTTATTTTAGTTCACACATACATTTAACACATTTTTTATAGTGTGTTCCTATCAAGATAGGAGTAAATTGAGCAAAAGTCGTGTAAATACTGTACAAAAATGTCATTCATAAATTTATGAAATTTCAATAAGTATTTTGAATATAATCAAGCAAGAAGATTAGTAACCTTAGTCTAAAACCTTAGTTTAACATTAAATTGAGAGATCCTATGGACCCTACGTCAATTCATGTATTAAAAGAACAAATAGTGTTTTTTAACATTGACTACAAGTAAGTATTACTATAATTTTCTAAGTCAAGGTGTACCTACTCTTGTAGGAATATTGACACAGTACAAGAAAAGCTTGTAAAGGATACTATGAGTGCTAAAACCCTTTGAAATATATTATGTAGTGTTGGTAGGACATTTCTCTTGAAAATTAATTAGTGGTTACCCTTAAGAGTAACTGTACGAGGCAGCAAATAGTGTACACTACACGATATATAATGTTTAATAAGTTACTTACACAGCTTTGGAGATGGTTTTTTCTACGTACTAACTCATTTTCTAACTCATAGGCGTTAGACAAGTCATTGATATCGTTGCCGATTCTGAGATTTATATCTTGAGCAATGGTTTTCTTCGTGTCTACATCCAACTTAGAAGCACTCATGGTTTCAGTTTTTATTCAATAAAACTAAACACTGCTTTTATTTTGAACTCATGTTTTGCAATTTTGATAAATATGAATGTTACAGCTGATCGATAATGTACCTACAAGTGCCAACCGTGCGGCATATAATGACAACGACATTTTTATTTAATTTGACGCTGGCATTGTCATTCCCTACGGTAGTGATGTACTTTAAGCTAAACATTATCGATATAAAAACATTATGCCTTTTCTCATGTTATTATTGTTGTTTTAAAGTTTTTGTAATCAATGTTTCTAATTTATAGTTTCTACTATATGATATTCTTTTATATTTGTATGATATTCTATACATTTATAATTTATATTAAAATAATGTATAAATTTTATACAAAAAAATAGTAGTCTGCACAATGCACAGTGAGCATCTTAAATAATTTGTAAACAAGTAATACCATGTAGTATACAATTAGTAGTTTTTATGTTTCATGTAGATGTACTTTTATGGATATTGTATCTGAAATAAAGAGATTATTATAATATAATACTTAATTAATGTATCGTTTTGTCATATACATTTATTTTTAGAATAAGAAATAATTACGACGAGGGAGATGTCAGGGATTGAATTTGCATTTCAGGCGCTCTGTCTGCCGATACCACCCCATACTCACTAATATCCCACCAATTCGGACAGAGGGAGTGATATCATCGATGTCATGTATGTGTCTTACATCGATATATTGCCGTCGTATTTTACCATCCTTATTAAAATTAAAAATATCACAACACAGAACAAATAAATTTCATCATTCAATTCAAGTTTTGTTCTACTTTACGGCAAGGGCTATTCGTACAACCCGGAAGTGGGGATACCATATTTAAAAAATATTATTTTTATACCTGACAACACCAAATATATGAATTTTTTTATATAGCAATAATTATTTTTTGAATTTTTGTTCATGGTAATACGTATATGTATACCATATAAACATTCAAAAAACCGTACTACGTTCATTCTTTTTGAAGACATGAAATTGTGAATAGATGGTTTTAAAAAATAGGTATGTGTCATGTGTCATTAAAAAAAGAAATTATGGCAAAGCATTTCTTATTTCATCGTTGGATTATTCACTAATTTAAAGACTGAACCCCAACTGGCGTAGAATTTGTTTCCAAATTTGGTTGAAAATAAATAAGTATCTTTTTATATTGCTACTCCATTTCAGAATAGTTTTTCAAAAAAATTCTACTTGTTTCACTGGTTCATCAACTATACGACACTATGGCCTCTGCTGCTCATAACTTCATAAGGTAAATTAGTTCTAACCTAATCATATAATTCATCACGCTATTTTGTACCTCAGGATCCCATAAACCTAAAGGTTATATCTATACCATCTAACAAACATTTTACCTTGCCAAACAGTACCTAAGCATTTTTCGCATTTCATGTTCAGTAATTAGAAAGTATAGGTAAATATTAAAATCTTTCGAGATGGCTGGATTCTGGAATGATAGTGAAAGCTCAATCCACATCTGCTTGAAGTGACCCCCACACAACCTTATTCCTGTATAAACCAATAGTTATATTTTTAGATATCTACATTATGTGATTAAATCTCAATAAATAATATGTTACTACACTATTTATCATACATTGTTGAGAGGAACCAGGTAGGTAGGTATGTGTAATTAATAAACATACCTACCTGGTTCCCCATAGGGTGATTTGCTTATGTGTTGGTGTGTGTACACTCCAGTAATTTAAATAAGATATTTAATGAAATCAGAAGTAATAGAACAGTTCAGAGTAACTGTGTTAAGATATTTATTAATAGTTTCAGCTGCTTTCATGCCAATAATTATTCACATGTTATTTTATTACAGGTTGGCGTAACTCCTGAAACAGCGTGTGGTATGTTAACAATAATTGACCATTATAGTTTCACTCTGACCATCTATTTATCTGTCCAACTACAGCTAACTTCTACATTTATAAATTATTTATGAAATTTGGTACCATGTATATGAAAATGGCATACATGTGAAGTAAACGTTTTGATAAAATCTATATGAGTTTATTAATTCCTTATGTGTGGAGTGTCTGGGAATATGGAGCTGGTGCATAAGTGAGAGTGTATTTGACTTGTTAATAATGCACTAATCTACTAAACATAATCTGTGGTAAAATTAACCAGCTTTTTGTGTTATGGGTTCTAATATTTTTTAATAATAATATACTTAAATGCATGTGAAGTTTATAGCATGTGTGTATTTTTATAGATCCCAGCACTGCACTGCTTGAGAAAGGTATGAAGTTTAGCTCCTGGAATGACTTACAATCAATCGGGGTAACTTTGATTCACAATGGTAACTTTGACAGTCACATCTATCACTACTATTTTATTTTTTACGTGGCGACATTTAGTCCTATAATATTGAATTTATACAATTTGTGTACTTAACAAACTTCGTAAACGAACTATCTGAAAAAAAAAGAAGCTGTCAAACAATGTTTATGTCAAAAAATTTCTTAAAGTTCCTGTGTGTAACTGCTTAATTTTCTCAGTAGTAAACTTTTAAGATATCACACAAATTTTGCTGCTATCAAAATATGTAAATATCATAATACAATCTTTAATTTGTCTAATTTTGGATACACAAACCATTTTTGTTGTTTTAACATTGCATTTCTATCTTATTTACTAAAAATTCCGGTCTGTCGTATTTCAAACAAATTCTGGGTAAATTTGACACTGTCAATGTTACCCAGTTTTTTTGCGATCTATTATTTTCAGTTTGGGTAACTTTGACATAGAACTGTTATGTTTAAAAAAACACACACATGCGGACGTTACGATATTTAAAGCAAACAGTCAGTCAGTCATTCATACATTATGAATGACATACCCTTAATTTTTAGCCCAGCCACAAACAAAATGCCTAGAAAAAAGAAAGTACCAGAGCCTGGCACCCGCAGATATGGATTAAAATCTAATTACACCCTAACAACCTTAGAAGAATGCTTAGAAAAGTTTAGAAAGTGCGTATACTGCTGCCAAATACTACAAAATACCAATTAATACAATAAAAAATAAAATACAACAGAAACACGAAGAAAAAGTAGGGAGGCCAACAGCTCTATCTAAGAAGAGGAAAACATTATGAAAGACCACGTCATGGTCTTGGCAGATGTGAAGTGTGAAGTGATACAGTAAAGTTGATTCTGATGAATGTAAAATCTCTTTTCAAAGCTATGTTCCAAAATATTCTAATGTTGATTCTATGTAATTGTGATGACCAAAGACTAAATAAAAATATAACTACAATTTTATGGTTTTATTGACTTGTCTATGGTTCTACTGCATCTGACATTTGTTAAATATATAAACTAATGTTACCCTGATGCTTTAAAACGGTTTTATGCTATGATTTATTCAAAAATCTCATCTATATCAAACTTACCCAAATAATGGTTATAACTTTGACACACAACAAAATTGCCATTTTTTAATATAATTTTTGATTTCTAAAGACTCTTAATAATTTGAAAATATAAAAACCAACCTGAGAGCACAGATTATGTAAACCATTTAGTCTAATAATTAAGCTAGCAAAAGTTAGCTAAAAAAATATAGTGACGATCTGTCAATGTTACCCCGATTGACTGTAGCTGAATCATTTGAAAATTATTTAAGATCTAATAATAGCACAATATTTGTCATTAGTTCCTCTCCAACCATATCTGCATACAACAGACTTAACAAAACCAATTTACCACTTGAGTTAGGTTATCAGTCTGTCCGTTTTTCTTGTGCACATGCCGGTTCTCACCAAATGTGTATCCACTGGAGCTCGCCCTTTACAAAGAAGTGCAAAGATAGGTTGCCCAGCCCATGTAAATATTGCTTACTATTCAAGATTAAAATCATTTGTAGTAACAGATTTATCAGATGATCATTTTGAACATCCTGTTGATCAAAACACTTTTGATCAATATGCAATCAATAGAGGTGTACACAGTGTAGACCATCTTGTACCCCGTATTCAAATAGTTGACTCTAAAATTCTGATTAACAAACACAAACAGTCAGCTCAGCCAATTAAAGACAACATTTCTACTTTTGTGAAATACAATACTGAGGCCAATAAAAGATTGAAATTGCATGACAGTGTGAGAAACTAATTGGTCAACTCGTTCAGCATTTTCTTCGGGTATCGGTCAGAAACGGTGAAACATTTAAGTTGGGTTGCTCGTGTCTGCTTTTCGAGTTATTGCTTTACTGCTACTCATCCTTTCTAAGTGTGTATTGCATTATGTAATTTTCAGTTAGATTCATTAGTGTGACGGCATGGCATGATGATTTTCTAACAGACGAACGTGTGGTTGTATACATAGCTGAAAGGATGAATGTTTGTGTAACTCCGCCTCAATTTATGTTAATACACGAAAGTTTTTTTTACTAATATTTTAAACCTTTATTAAGTACTTTTATTCATTATAAAAATGGCAAAATTAATTCTAGATGATAGATAATCTATGTATAAAAATCATCTAGTATTAATTATATATAATATTAATTTAAAAAAACTTTTCGTGAATCTTAGCATTAATGATGCCGGTCCTAAGCCCGGATAAAGGAGGAAGGCACAAAGCTCGTGAAAATATTTTTTAGATAATTGCCATTTCGATAACCGACACTATCAATTCTATTTGTTTGTGTTTTTATGTAATATTGTCAAAATTGTACACATACTATAAATGGTATGTACCTCTAAGTCTCTCCGTTGTCATTCCCGAATCGGCGCGCCGGTCCAGTAGTTACTAACGGGACCGCCTAACGAATAGTAATGGTGAATTCAAGGTCTAGTTATCCCCCTAAGCAGTACCTACCATATAACTGTCACGTGGTCACAAACAAAAGGGATTTCCTATTTCCTACCTATTCGTTAGGAGGTCAGCCCCTTAGTATTTATGTATATGTTACAGCGAAAGTAATAAATCCAGATATTATATATACTATCCAGCTATTATAAATAATATCATATCAATTTAGACAAAGTGATAATTGAGACAGAATTAATCACATTAACTAGCTATTTTATAAAATAACTTGGAAAACTTGGATAATGTAATAAAAAAGTAAGTTAAAGATGAAAATTATATTTTTTTATTTAAATTTTCCTGAAGCATAAATATGTAGTAACAATTTAGTCTCATTTTAAATAGTTATTGTATTGTTCAATAGCCATAAGACAAAACTAATAAAACACAGAGATCAATACGAGTAATTTAACATTGCTTAGTAAAATTAAAATGGTTTACAAATCAATATGAGATGTATTTGGTATCACTCCTTAACAACTACAATATTAATATATTTAAAAACAACTGGCATGAAAATACAATAAAATGATTATTATTTATTCTTACAAGTAAGGCTTTTATGACATTTTGAATTACACATGAGGCTTGACTTTTTACATTTGCATCTATTAAAAACGCATTCCCCAGTACAGTTGCAATGCTGAAATCCTTGGCCACCAAGATGTGACTCTTTCTTTGCACATTCTCGGATAGTAAATTCAATATTAACTGTAATAAACGTATTCTTCACATGAGGAGCGCGCGTAGCAGCGCACCTGGAGTGTGCGCAACAGCTCACGAGGAGCGCGCGCAGCAGCGCACCTGGAGTGCGCGCAGTAGCGCACCAGGCGGGCGCGCAACAGCACACGAAGAGTGCGCGTAAGCCCCTGGTCTTGGATCTAAACATTCAGTGCCTTCACCATCATTACCGTTTTCTGAGGACAAAGGCAAAAAATATTCAAAAAACCCACTGTATGTAACCGTAACCAAGTACCGTTAATTTGTTAGTTTTTGTTAATCAAACAAGACTACTCGTCCTTCTCAAACATCCAATCCACGAGCTGGCCAATGCTCACGGATTAAAAGTTCAAAATGAAATATGTTACAAACATGCAATAAACCTCGGTATGGGCCCCTACCGAGGGAAAACTACACACAACAAATCTAGGTCACGATCAGAATCTCATTAACAAAAACGAAATGAGGGTAGCGTCAACTCGGGAATCGAAATAAAAATGGACAGATCTTACTTTGGAAATATGTCTTTGTCCTTAGCAAGCTCACTGAACCGCTCGGATCTCCAACCCGACGCGCTGGGGGAAGTTCACGAGCTGATGTCGTCAGCACCGAGCAGGAAACATGGAACACCCTGCGGGGTCTGGTCTCGTACCCGAAGTCTGCGGGCTCGAATCCCGGGGTGTGGGCGGAGACGCGGCTTTCGATGACCCTGGAATTCATCATACACCAACGTTAGGAACCGCCGTAGATTTGGGAGATAGATTTTAAAATCCTCCCGCACCTACCTGATATATAACCCTTTTAATAACACCAGGAGTGCGCGCAATAGCGCATGAGGAGTGCGTGCAGCAGCACACGAGGAGTGTGCGCAGCAGCGCACCAGGAGTGCGCGCAGCAGCGCACCAGGAGTGCGCGCAGCAGCGCACCAGGAGTGCGCGCAGCAGCGCACCAGGAGTGCGTGCAGCAGCGCACCAGGAGTGCGCGTAACAGCGCACGGGGAGTGCGCGCAACAGTGCACGAGGAGTGCGCGTTGCAGCGCACCAGGAGTGCGCGCAGTGGCGCACCAGGAGTGCGCGCAGCGGCGCAGCAGCGCACCAGGAGTGCGCGCAACAGCATACGAGGAGCGCGCGCAGCAGCATACGAGGAGCGCGCGCAGCAGCGCACCAGGAGTGCGCGCAGCAGCACACGAAGAGTGCGTGCAGCAGCGCACCAGGCGGGCGCGCAACAGCACACAAAGAGTGCGCGTAAGCCCCTGGTCTTGGATCTAAACATTCAGTGCCTTCACCATCATTACCGTTTTCTGAGGACAAAGGCAAAAATTATTCAAAAAACCCACTGTATGTAACCGTAACCAAGTACCTACCGTTAATTTGTTAGTTTTTGTTAATCAAACAAGACTACTCGTCCTTCTCAAACATCCAATCCACGAGCTGGCCAATGCTCACAGATTAAAAGTTCAAAATGGAATATGTTACAAACATGCAATAAACCTCGGTATGGGCCCCTACCGAGGGGAAACTACACACAACAAATCTAGGTCACGATCAGAATCTCATTAACAAAAACGAAATGAGGGTAGCGTCAACTCGGGACTCGAAATAAAAATGGACAGATCTTACTTTGGAGATATGTCTTTGTCCGTAGCAGGCTCACTGAACCGCTCGGATCTCCAACCCGACGCGCTGGGGGAAGTTCACGAGCTGATGTCGTCAGCACCGAGCAGGAAACATGGAACACCCTGCGGGGTCTGGTCTCGTACCCGAAGTCTGCGGGCTCGAATCCCGGGGTGTGGGCGGAGACGTGGCTTTCGATGACCCTGGAATTCATCATACACCAACGTTAGGAACCGCCGTAGATTTGGGAGATAGATTTATAAAATCCTCCCGCACCTACCTGCATATGACCCTTTTAATAACACCAGGAGTGCGCGCAATAGCGCACGAGGAGTGCGTGCAGCAGCACACGAGTGTGCACAGCAGCGCACCAGGAGTGCGCGCAGCAGCGCACCAGGAGTGCGCGCAGCAGCGCACCAGGAGTGCGCGCAGCAGCGCACCAGGAGTGCGCGCAGCAGGAGTGCGCGCAGCAGCGCACCAGGAGTGCGCGCAGCAGGAGTGCGCGCAACAGCGCACGGGGAGTGCGCGCAACAGTGCACGAGGAGTGCGCGCAGTGGCGCACCAGGTGTGCGCGCAGCGGCGCACCAGGAGTGCGCGCATTAGCGCACCAGGAGTGCGCGCATTAGCATACGAGGAGCGCGCGCAGCAGCATACGAGGAGCGCGCGCAGCAGCATACGAGGAGCGCGCGCAGCAGTGCACCAGGAGTGCGCGCAGCAGCACACGAAGAGTGCGCGCAGCAGCGCACCTGGAGTTCGCGCAGTAGCGCACCAGGTGGGCGCGCAACAGCACACGAAGAGTGCGCGTAAGCCCCTGGTCTTGGATCTAAACATTCAGTGCCTTCACCATCATTACCGTTTTCTGAGGACAAAGGCAAAAATTATTCAAAAAACCCACTGTATGTAACCGTAACCAAGTACCGTTAATTTGTTAGTTTTTGTTAATCAAACAAGACTACTCGTCCTTCTCAAACATCTAATCCACGAGCTGGCCAATGCTCACGGATTAAAAGTTCAAAATGGAATATGTTACAAACATGCAATAAACCTCGGTATGGGCCCCTACCGAGGGAAAACTACACACAACAAATCTAGGTCACGATCAGAATCTCATAAACAAAAACGAAATGAGGGTAGCGTCAACTTGGGACTCGAAATAAAAATGGACAGATCTTACTTTGGAGATATGTCTTTGTCCGTAGCAGGCTCACTGAACCGCTCGGATCTCCAACCCGACGCGCTGGGGGAAGTTCACGAGCTGATGTCGTCAGCACCGAGCAGGAAACATGGAACACACTGCAGCGTCTGGTCTCGTACCCGAAGTCTGCGGGCTCGAATCCCGGGGTGTGGGCGGAGACGCGGCTTTCGATGACCCTGGAATTCATCATACACCAACGTTAGGAACCGCCGTAGATTTGGGAGATAGATTTATAAAATCCTCCCGCACCTACCTGATATATAACCCTTTTAATAACACCAGGAGTGCGTGCAATAGCGCACGAGGAGTGCGTGCAGCAGCACACGAGGAGTGCGCGCAGCAGCACACCAGGAGTGCGCGCAGCAGCGCACCAGGTGCGCGCGCAGCAGCGCACCAGGAGTGCGCGCAGCAGCACACGAAGAGTGGGCGCAGCAGCGCACCTGGAGTGCGCGCAGTAGCGCACCTGGAGTGCGCGCTGCGCGCAGTAGCGCACCAGGCGGGCGCGCAACAGCAAACGAAGAGTGCGCGTAAGCCCCTGGTCTTGGATCTAAACATTCAGTGCCTTCACCATCATTACCGTTTTCTGAGGACAAAGGCAAAAATTATTCAAAAAACCCACTGTATGTAACCGTAACCAAGTACCGTTAATTTGTTAGTTTGTTAATCAAACAAGACTACTCGTCCTTCTCAAACATCCAATCCACGAGCTGGCCAATGCTCACGGATTAAAAGTTCAAAACGGAATATGTTACAAACATGCAATAACCCTCGGTATGGGCCCCTACCGAGGGAAAACTACACACAACAAATCTAGGTCACGATCAGAATCTCATTAACAAAAACGAAATGAGGGTAGCGTCAACTTGGGACTCGAAATAAAAATGGACAGATCTTACTTTGGAGATATGTCTTTGTCCGTAGCAGGCTCACTGAACCGCTCGGATCTCCAACCCGACGCGCTGGGGGAAGTTCACGAGCTGATGTCGTCAGCACCGAGCAGGAAACATGGAACACCCTGCAGCGTCTGGTCTCGTACCCGAAGTCTGCGGGCTCGAATCCCGGGGTGTGGGCGGAGACGCGGCTTTCGATGACCCTGGAATTCATCATACACCAACGTTAGGAACCGCCGTAGATTTGGGAGATAGATTTATAAAATCCTCCCGCACCTACCTGATATATAACCCTTTTAATAACACCAGGAGTGCGCGCAATAGCGCACGAGGAGTGCGTGCAGCAGCACACGAGGAGTGCGTGCAGCAGCACACGAGGAGTGCACGCAGCAGCACACCAGGAGTGCGCGCAGCAGCGCACCAGGAGTGCGCGCAGCAGCGCACCAGGAGTGCGCGCAAAAGCGCACGGAGAGTGCGCGTAGCAGCGCACCAGGAGTGCGCGCAGTGGCGCACCAGGAGTGCGCGCAGCAGCGCACCAGGAGTGCGCGCAACAGCATACGAGGAGCGCGCGCAGCAGCATACGAGGAGCGCGCGCAGCAGCATACGAGGAGCGCGCGCAGCAGCGCACCAGGAGTGCGCGCAGCAGCACACGAAGAGTGCGCGCAGCAGCGCACCTGGAGTGCGCGCAGTAGCGCACGAAGAGTGCGCGTAAGCCCCTGGTTTTGGATCTAAACATTCAGTGCCTTCACCATCATTACCGTTTTCTGAGGACAAAGGCAAAAATTATTCAAAAAACCCACTGTATGTAACCGTAACCAAGTACCGTTAATTTGTTAGTTTTTGTTAATCAAACAAGACTTCTCGTCCTTCTCAAACATCCAATCCACGAGCTGGCCAATGCTCACGGATTAAAAGTTCAAAATGGAATATGTTACAAACATGCAATAAACCTCGGTATGGGCCCCTACCGAGGGAAAACTACACACAACAAATCAAGGTCACGATCAGAATCTCATTAACAAAAACGAAATGAGGATAGCGTCAACTCGGGACTCGAAATAAAAATGGACAGATCTTACTTTGGAAATATGTCTTTGTCCGTAGCAGGCTCACTGAACCGCTAAGATCTCCAACCCGACGCGCTGGGGGAAGTTCACGAGCTGATGTCGTCAGCACCGAGCAGGAAACATGGAACACCCTGCGGCGTCTGGTCTCGTACCCGAAGTCTGCGGGCTCGAATCCCGGGGTGTGGGCGGAGACGCGGCTTTCGATGACCCTGGAATTCATCATACACCAACGTTAAGAACCGCCGTAGATTTGGGAGATAGATTTATAAAATCCTCCCGCACCTACCTGATATATAACCCTTTTAATAACACCAGGAGTGCGCGCAATAGCGCACGAGGAGTGCGTGCAGCAGCACACGAGGAGTGCGTGCAGCAGCACACGAGGAGTGCGTGCAGCAGCACACGAGGAGTGCGCGCAGCAGCACACCAGGAGTGCGCGCAGCAGCGCACCGAGAGTGCGCGCAAAAGCGCACGGAGAGTGCGCGTAGCAGCGCACCAGGAGTGCGCGCAGTGGCGCACCAGGAGTGCGCGCAGCAGCGCACCAGGAGTGCGCGCAACAGCATACGAGGAGCGCGCGCAGCAGCATACGAGGAGCGCGCGCAGCAGCGCACCAGGAGTGCGCGCAGCAGCACACGAAGAGTGCGCGCAGCAGCGCACCTGGAGTGCGCGCAGTAGCGCACCTGGAGTGCGCGCAGTAGCGCACCTGGAGTGCACGCAGTAGCGCACCAGGCGGGCGCGCAACAGCACACGAAAAGTGCGCGTAAGCCCCTGGTTTTGGATCTAAACATTCAGTGCCTTCACCATCATTACCGTTTTCTGAGGACAAAGGCAAAAATTATTCAAAAAACCCACTGTATGTAACCGTAACCAAGTACCTACCGTTAATTTGTTAGTTTTTGTTAATCAAACAAGACTACTCGTCCTTCTCAAACATCCAATCCACGAGCTGGCCGATGCTCACGGATTAAAAGTTCAAAATGGAATATGTTACAAACATGCAATAAACCTCGGTATGGGCCCCTACCGAGGGAAAACTACACACAACAAATCTAGGTCACGATCAGAATCTCATAAACAAAAACGAAATGAGGGTAGCGTCAACTTGGGACTCGAAATAAAAATGGACAGATCTTACTTTGGAGATATGTCTTTGTCCGTAGCAGGCTCACTGAACCGCTCGGATCTCCAACCCGACGCGCTGGGGGAAGTTCACGAGCTGATGTCGTCAGCACCGAGCAGGAAACATGGAACACACTGCAGCGTCTGGTCTCGTACCCGAAGTCTGCGGGCTCGAATCCCGGGGTGTGGGCGGAGACGCGGCTTTCGATGACCCTGGAATTCATCATACACCAACGTTAGGAACCGCCGTAGATTTGGGAGATAGATTTATAAAATCCTCCCGCACCTACCTGATATATAACCCTTTTAATAACACCAGGAGTGCGCGCAATAGCGCACGAGGAGTGCGCGCAGCAGCGCACCAGGAGTGCGCGCAACAGCGCACGGGGAGTGCGCGCAACAGTGCACGATGAGTGCGCGTAGCAGCGCACCAGGAGTGCGCGCAGTGGCGCACCAGGAGTGCGCGCAGCGGCGCACCAGGAGTGCGTGCAGCGGCGCACCAGAAGTGCGCGCAACAGCATACGAGGAGCGCGCGCAGCAGCATACGAGGAGCGCGCGCAGCAGCGCACCAGGAGTGCGCGCAGCAGCACACGAAGAGTGCGCGCAGCAGCGCACCTGGAGTGCGCGCAGCAGCGCACCTGGAGTGCGCGCAGCAGCGCACCTGGAGTGCGCGCAGCAGCGCACCAGGCGGGCGCGCAACAGCACACGAAGAGTGCGCGTAAGCCCCTG
Source organism: Macaria liturata (assembly GCA_964023185.1). Classification (NCBI taxonomy): domain Eukaryota; kingdom Metazoa; phylum Arthropoda; class Insecta; order Lepidoptera; family Geometridae; genus Macaria; species Macaria liturata. Next base: position 4,723,284 of record OZ026823.1, on the reverse strand, counting down.
GTCTTGGATCTAAACATTCAGTGCCTTCACCATCATTACCGTTTTCTGAGGACAAAGGCAAAAATTTTTCAAAAAACCCACTGTATGTAACCGTAACCAAGTACCTACCGTTAATTTGTTAGTTTTTGTTAATCAAACAAGACTACTCGTCCTTCTCAAACATCCAATCCACGAGCTGGCCGATGCTCACGGATTAAAAGTTCAAAACGGAATATGTTACAAACATGCAATAAACCTCGGTATGGGCCCCTACCGAGGGAAAACTACTCACAACAAATCTAGGTCACGATCAGAATCTCATTAACAAAAACGAAATGAGGGTAGCGTCAACTTGGGACTCGAAATAAAAATGGACAGATCTTACTTTGGAAATATGTCTTTGTCCGTAGCAGGCTCACTGAACCGCTCGGATCTCCAACCCGACGCGCTGGGGGAAGTTCACGAGCTGATGTCGTCAGCACCGAGCAGGAAACATGGAACACCCTGCAGCGTCTGGTCTCGTACCCGAAGTCTGCGGGCTCGAATCCCGGGGTGTGGGCGGAGACGCGGCTTTCGATGACCCTGGAATTCATCATACACCAACGTTAGGAAACGCCGTAGATTTGGGAGATAGATTTATAAAATCCTCCCGCACCTACCTGATATATAACCCTTTTAATAACACCAGGAGTGCGCGCAATAGCGCACGAGGAGTGCGTGCAGCAGCACACGAGGAGTGCGTGCAGCAGCACACGAGGAGTGCACGCAGCAGCACACCAGGAGTGCGCGCAGCAGCGCACCAGGAGTGCGCGCAGCAGCGCACCAGGAGTGCGCGCAAAAGCGCACGGAGAGTGCGCGTAGCAGCGCACCAGGAGTGCGCGCAGTGGCGCACCAGGAGTGCGCGCAGCAGCGCACCAGGAGTGCGCGCAACAGCATACGAGGAGCGCGCGCAGCAGCATACGAGGAGCGCGCGCAGCAGCGCACCAGGAGTGCGCGCAGCAGCACACGAAGAGTGCGCGTAAGCCCCTGGTTTTGGATCTAAACATTCAGTGCCTTCACCATCATTACCGTTTTCTGAGGACAAAGGCAAAAATTATTCAAAAAACCCACTGTATGTAACCGTAACCAAGTACCGTTAATTTGTTAGTTTTTGTTAATCAAACAAGACTACTCGTCCTTCTCAAACATCCAATCCACGAGCTGGCCAATGCTCACGGATTAACAGTTCAAAATGGAATATGTTACAAACATGCAATAAACCTCGGTATGGGCCCCTACCGAGGGAAAACTACACACAACAAATCTAGGTCACGATCAGAATCTCATTAACAAAAACGAAATGAGGGTAGCGTCAACTTGGGACTCGAAATAAAAATGGACAGATCTTACTTTGGAGATATGTCTTTGTCCGTAGCAGGCTCACTGAACCGCTCGGATCTCCAACCCGACGCGCTGGGGGAAGTTCACGAGCTGATGTCGTCAGCACCGAGCAGGAAACATGGAACACCCTGCAGCGTCTGGTCTCGTACACGAAGTCTGCGGGCTCGAATCCCGGGGTGTGGGCGGAGACGCGGCTTTCGATGACCCTGGAATTCATTATACACCAACGTTAAGAACCGCCGTAGATTTGGGAGATAGATTTATAAAATCCTCCCGCACCTACCTGATAATATAACCCTTTTAATAACACCAGGAGTGCGCGCAATAGCGCACGAGAAGTGCGTGCAGCAGCACACGAGGAGTGTGCGCAGCAGCGCACCAGGAGTGCGCGCAGCAGCGCACCAGGAGTGCGCGCAGCAGCACACCAGGAGTGCGCGCAGCAGCGCACCAGGAGTGCGCGCAACAGCATACGAGGAGCGCGCGCAGCAGCATACGAGGAGCTTGCGCAGCAGCGCACCAGGAGTTCGCGCAGCAGCACACGAAGAGTGCGCGCAGCAGCGCACCTGGAGTGCACGCAGTAGCTCACCAGGCGGGCGCGCAACAGCACACGAAGAGTGCGCGTAAGCCCCTGGTCTTGGATCTAAACATTTAGTGCCTTCACCATCATTACCGTTTTCTGAGGACAGAGGCAAAAATTATTCAAAAAACCCACTGTATGTAACCGAAACCAAGTACCGTTAATTTGTAAGTTTTTGTTAATCAAACAAGACTTGTTAATCAAACAAGACTAATCGTCCTTCTTAAACATCCAATCCACGAGCTGGCCAATGCTCACGGATTAAAAGTTCAAAATGGAATATGTTACAAACATGCAATAAACCTCGGTATGGGCCCCTACCGAGGGAAAACTACACACAACAAATCAAGGTCACGATCAGAATCTCATTAACAAAAACGAAATGAGGATAGCGTCAACTCGGGACTCGAAATAAAAATGGACAGATCTTACTTTGGAAATATGTCTTTGTCCGTAGCAGGCTCACTGAACCGCTAAGATCTCCAACCCGACGCGCTGGGGGAAGTTCACGAGCTGATGTCGTCAGCACCGAGCAGGAAACATGGAACACCCTGCGGCGTCTGGTCTCGTACCCGAAGTCTGCGGGCTCGAATCCCGGGGTGTGGGCGGAGACGCGGCTTTCGATGACCCTGGAATTCATCATACACCAACGTTAGGAGCCGCCGTAGATTTGGGAGATAGATTTATAAAATGTTCTCGCACCTACCTGATATATAACCCTTTTAATAACACCAGGAGTGCGTGCAGCAGCACACGAGGAGTGTGCGCAGCAGCGCACCAGGAGTGCGCGCAGCAGCGCACCAGGAGTGCGCGCAGCAGCGCACCTGGAGTGCGCGCAGTAGCGCACCAGGCGGGCGCGCAACAGCACACGAAGAGTGCGCGTAAGCCCCTGGTTTTGGATCTAAACATTCAGTGCCTTCACCATCATTACCGTTTTCTGAGGACATAAGCAAAAATTATTCAAAAAACCCATTGTATGTAACCGTAACCAAGTACCGTTAATTTGTTAGTTTTTGTTAATCAAACAAGACTACTCGTCCTTCTCAAACATCCAATCCACGAGCTGGCCAATGCTCACGGATTAAAAGTTCAAAATGGAATATGTTACAAACATGCAATAAACCTCGGTATGGGCCCCTACCGAGGGAAAACTACACACAACAAATCTAGGTCACGATCAGAATCTCATTAACAAAAACGAAATGAGGGTAGCGTCAACTCGGGACTCGAAATAAAAATGGACAGATCTTACTTTGGAAATATGTCTTTGTCCGTAGCAGGCTCACTGAACCGCTCGGATCTCCAACCCGACGCGCTGGGGGAAGTTCACGAGCTGATGTCGTCAGCACCGAGCAGGAACATGGAACACCCTGCGGCGTCTGGTCTCGTACCCGAAGTCTGCGGGCTCGAATCCCGGGGTGTGGGCGGAGACGCGGCTTTCGATGACCCTGGAATTCATCATACACCAACGTTAGGAACCGCCGTAGATTTGGGAGATAGATTTATAAAATCCTCCCGCACCTACCTGATATATAACCCTTTTAATAACACCAGGAGTGCGCGCAATAGCGCACGAGGAGTGCGTGCAGCAGCACACGAGGAGTGCGTGCAGCAGCACACGAGGAGTGCACGCAGCAGCACACCAGGAGTGCGCGCAGCAGCGCACCAGGAGTGCGCGCAGCAGCGCACCAGGAGTGCGCGCAAAAGCGCACGGAGAGTGCGCGTAGCAGCGCACCAGGAGTGCGCGCAGCAGCGCACCAGGAGTGCGCGCAACAGCATACGAGGAGCGCGCGCAACAGCATACGAGGAGCGCGCGCAGCAGCATACGAGGAGCGCGCGCAGCAGCATACGAGGAGCGCACGCAGCAGCGCACCAGGAGTGCGCGCAGCAGCACACGAAGAGTGCGCGCAGCAGCGCACCTGGAGTGCGCGCAGTAGCGCACGAAGAGTGCGCGTAAGCCCCTGGTTTTGGATCTAAACATTCAGTGCCTTCACCATCATTACCGTTTTCTGAGGACAAAGGCAAAAATTATTCAAAAAACCCACTGTATGTAACCGTAACCAAGTACCGTTAATTTGTTAGTTTTTGTTAATCAAACAAGACTTCTCGTCCTTCTCAAACATCCAATCCACGAGCTGGCCAATGCTCACGGATTAAAAGTTCAAAATGGAATATGTTACAAACATGCAATAAACCTCGGTATGGGCCCCTACCGAGGGAAAACTACACACAACAAATCAAGGTCACGATCAGAATCTCATTAACAAAAACGAAATGAGGATAGCGTCAACTCGGGACTCGAAATAAAAATGGACAGATCTTACTTTGGAAATATGTCTTTGTCCGTAGCAGGCTCACTGAACCGCTAAGATCTCCAACCCGACGCGCTGGGGGAAGTTCACGAGCTGATGTCGTCAGCACCGAGCAGGAAACATGGAACACCCTGCGGCGTCTGGTCTCGTACCCGAAGTCTGCGGGCTCGAATCCCGGGGTGTGGGCGGAGACGCGGCTTTCGATGACCCTGGAATTCATCATACACCAACGTTAAGAACCGCCGTAGATTTGGGAGATAGATTTATAAAATCCTCCCGCACCTACCTGATATATAACCCTTTTAATAACACCAGGAGTGCGCGCAATAGCGCACGAGGAGTGCGTGCAGCAGCACACGAGGAGTGCGTGCAGCAGCACACGAGGAGTGCGTGCAGCAGCACACGAGGAGTGCGCGCAGCAGCACACCAGGAGTGCGCGCAGCAGCGCACCGAGAGTGCGCGCAAAAGCGCACGGAGAGTGCGCGTAGCAGCGCACCAGGAGTGCGCGCAGTGGCGCACCAGGAGTGCGCGCAGCAGCGCACCAGGAGTGCGCGCAACAGCATACGAGGAGCGCGCGCAGCAGCATACGAGGAGCGCGCGCAGCAGCGCACCAGGAGTGCGCGCAGCAGCACACGAAGAGTGCGCGCAGCAGCGCACCTGGAGTGCGCGCAGTAGCGCACCTGGAGTGCGCGCAGTAGCGCACCTGGAGTGCACGCAGTAGCGCACCAGGCGGGCGCGCAACAGCACACGAAAAGTGCGCGTAAGCCCCTGGTTTTGGATCTAAACATTCAGTGCCTTCACCATCATTACCGTTTTCTGAGGACAAAGGCAAAAATTATTCAAAAAACCCACTGTATGTAACCGTAACCAAGTACCTACCGTTAATTTGTTAGTTTTTGTTAATCAAACAAGACTACTCGTCCTTCTCAAACATCCAATCCACGAGCTGGCCGATGCTCACGGATTAAAAGTTCAAAATGGAATATGTTACAAACATGCAATAAACCTCGGTATGGGCCCCTACCGAGGGAAAACTACACACAACAAATCTAGGTCACGATCAGAATCTCATAAACAAAAACGAAATGAGGGTAGCGTCAACTTGGGACTCGAAATAAAAATGGACAGATCTTACTTTGGAGATATGTCTTTGTCCGTAGCAGGCTCACTGAACCGCTCGGATCTCCAACCCGACGCGCTGGGGGAAGTTCACGAGCTGATGTCGTCAGCACCGAGCAGGAAACATGGAACACACTGCAGCGTCTGGTCTCGTACCCGAAGTCTGCGGGCTCGAATCCCGGGGTGTGGGCGGAGACGCGGCTTTCGATGACCCTGGAATTCATCATACACCAACGTTAGGAACCGCCGTAGATTTGGGAGATAGATTTATAAAATCCTCCCGCACCTACCTGATATATAACCCTTTTAATAACACCAGGAGTGCGCGCAATAGCGCACGAGGAGTGCGCGCAGCAGCGCACCAGGAGTGCGCGCAACAGCGCACGGGGAGTGCGCGCAACAGTGCACGATGAGTGCGCGTAGCAGCGCACCAGGAGTGCGCGCAGTGGCGCACCAGGAGTGCGTGCAGCGGCGCACCAGAAGTGCGCGCAACAGCATACGAGGAGCGCGCGCAGCAGCATACGAGGAGCGCGCGCAGCAGCGCACCAGGAGTGCGCGCAGCAGCACACGAAGAGTGCGCGCAGCAGCGCACCTGGAGTGCGCGCAGCAGCGCACCTGGAGTGCGCGCAGCAGCGCACCAGGCGGGCGCGCAACAGCACACGAAGAGTGCGCGTAAGCCCCTGGTCTTGGATCTAAACATTCAGTGCCTTCACCATCATTACCGTTTTCTGAGGACAAAGGCAAAAATTATTCAAAAAACCCACTGTATGTAACCGTAACCAAGTACCTACCGTTAATTTGTTAGTTTTTGTTAATCAAACAAGACTACTCGTCCTTCTCAAACATCCAATCCACGAGCTGGCCGATGCTCACGGATTAAAAGTTCAAAACGGAATATGTTACAAACATGCAATAAACCTCGGTATGGGCCCCTACCGAGGGAAAACTACACACAACAAATCTAGGTCACGATCAGAATCTCATTAACAAAAACGAAATGAGGGTAGCGTCAACTTGGGACTCGAAATAAAAATGGACAGATCTTACTTTGGAAATATGTCTTTGTCCGTAGCAGGCTCACTGAACCGCTCGGATCTCCAACCCGACGCGCTGGGGGAAGTTCACGAGCTGATGTCGTCAGCACCGAGCAGGAAACATGGAACACCCTGCAGCGTCTGGTCTCGTACCCGAAGTCTGCGGGCTCGAATCCCGGGGTGTGGGCGGAGACGCGGCTTTCGATGACCCTGGAATTCATCATACACCAACGTTAGGAAACGCCGTAGATTTGGGAGATAGATTTATAAAATCCTCCCGCACCTACCTGATATATAACCCTTTTAATAACACCAGGAGTGCGCGCAATAGCGCACGAGGAGTGCGTGCAGCAGCACACGAGGAGTGCGTGCAGCAGCACACGAGGAGTGCACGCAGCAGCACACCAGGAGTGCGCGCAGCAGCGCACCAGGAGTGCGCGCAGCAGCGCACCAGGAGTGCGCGCAAAAGCGCACGGAGAGTGCGCGTTGCAGCGCACCAGGAGTGCGCGCAGTGGCGCACCAGGAGTGCGCGCAGCAGCGCACCAGGAGTGCGCGCAACAGCATACGAGGAGCGCGCGCAGCAGCATACGAGGAGCGCGCGCAGCAGCGCACCAGGAGTGCGCGCAGCAGCACACGAAGAGTGCGCGTAAGCCCCTGGTTTTGGATCTAAACATTCAGTGCCTTCACCATCATTACCGTTTTCTGAGGACAAAAGCAAAAATTATTCAAAAAACCCACTGTATGTAACCGTAACCAAGTACCGTTAATTTGTTAGTTTTTGTTAATCAAACAAGACTACTCGTCCTTCTCAAACATCCAATCCACGAGCTGGCCAATGCTCACGGATTAACAGTTCAAAATGGAATATGTTACAAACATGCAATAAACCTCGGTATGGGCCCCTACCGAGGGAAAACTACACACAACAAATCTAGGTCACGATCAGAATCTCATTAACAAAAACGAAATGAGGGTAGCGTCAACTTGGGACTCGAAATAAAAATGGACAGATCTTACTTTGGAGATATGTCTTTGTCCGTAGCAGGCTCACTGAACCGCTCGGATCTCCAACCCGACGTGCTGGGGGAAGTTCACGAGCTGATGTCGTCAGCACCGAGCAGGAAACATGGAACACCCTGCAGCGTCTGGTCTCGTACACGAAGTCTGCGGGCTCGAATCCCGGGGTGTGGGCGGAGACGCGGCTTTCGATGACCCTGGAATTCATTATACACCAACGTTAAGAACCGCCGTAGATTTGGGAGATAGATTTATAAAATCCTCCCGCACCTACCTGATAATATAACCCTTTTAATAACACCAGGAGTGCGCGCAATAGCGCACGAGAAGTGCGTGCAGCAGCACACGAGGAGTGTGCGCAGCAGCGCACCAGGAGTGCGCGCAGCAGCGCACCAGGAGTGCGCGCAGCAGCACACCAGGAGTGCGCGCAGCAGCGCACCAGGAGTGCGCGCAACAGCATACGAGGAGCGCGCGCAGCAGCATACGAGGAGCTTGCGCAGCAGCGCACCAGGAGTTCGCGCAGCAGCACACGAAGAGTGCGCGCAGCAGCGCACCTGGAGTGCACGCAGTAGCTCACCAGGCGGGCGCGCAACAGCACACGAAGAGTGCGCGTAAGCCCCTGGTCTTGGATCTAAACATTTAGTGCCTTCACCATCATTACCGTTTTCTGAGGACAGAGGCAAAAATTATTCAAAAAACCCACTGTATGTAACCGAAACCAAGTACCGTTAATTTGTAAGTTTTTGTTAATCAAACAAGACTTGTTAATCAAACAAGACTACTCGTCCTTCTTAAACATCCAATCCACGAGCTGGCCAATGCTCACGGATTAAAAGTTCAAAATGGAATATGTTACAAACATGCAATAAACCTCGGTATGGGCCCCTACCGAGGGAAAACTATACACAACAAATCAAGGTCACGATCAGAATCTCATTAACAAAAACGAAATGAGGATAGCGTCAACTCGGGACTCGAAATAAAAATGGACAGATCTTACTTTGGAAATATGTCTTTGTCCGTAGCAGGCTCACTGAACCGCTAAGATCTCCAACCCGACGCGCTGGGGGAAGTTCACGAGCTGATGTCGTCAGCACCGAGCAGGAAACATGGAACACCCTGCGGCGTCTGGTCTCGTACCCGAAGTCTGCGGGCTCGAATCCCGGGGTGTGGGCGGAGACGCGGCTTTCGATGACCCTGGAATTCATCATACACCAACGTTAGGAAACGCCGTAGATTTGGGAGATAGATTTATAAAATCCTCCCGCACCTACCTGATATATAACCCTTTTAATAACACCAGGAGTGCGCGCAATAGCGCACGAGGAGTGCGTGCAGCAGCACACGAGGAGTGCGTGCAGCAGCACACGAGGAGTGCACGCAGCAGCACACCAGGAGTGCGCGCAGCAGCGCACCAGGAGTGCGCGCAGCAGCGCACCAGGAGTGCGCGCAAAAGCGCACGGAGAGTGCGCGTAGCAGCGCACCAGGAGTGCGCGCAGTGGCGCACCAGGAGTGCGCGCAGCAGCGCACCAGGAGTGCGCGCAACAGCATACGAGGAGCGCGCGCAGCAGCATACGAGGAGCGCGCGCAGCAGCATACGAGGAGCGCGCGCAGCAGCGCACCAGGAGTGCGCGCAGCAGCACACGAAGAGTGCGCGTAAGCCCCTGGTTTTGGATCTAAACATTCAGTGCCTTCACCATCATTACCGTTTTCTGAGGACAAAGGCAAAAATTATTCAAAAAACCCACTGTATGTAACCGTAACCAAGTACCGTTAATTTGTTAGTTTTTGTTAATCAAACAAGACTACTCGTCCTTCTCAAACATCCAATCCACGAGCTGGCCAATGCTCACGGATTAACAGTTCAAAATGGAATATGTTACAAACATGCAATAAACCTCGGTATGGGCCCCTACCGAGGGAAAACTACACACAACAAATCTAGGTCACGATCAGAATCTCATTAACAAAAACGAAATGAGGGTAGCGTCAACTTGGGACTCGAAATAAAAATGGACAGATCTTACTTTGGAGATATGTCTTTGTCCGTAGCAGGCTCACTGAACCGCTCGGATCTCCAACCCGACGCGCTGGGGGAAGTTCACGAGCTGATGTCGTCAGCACCGAGCAGGAAACATGGAACACCCTGCAGCGTCTGGTCTCGTACACGAAGTCTGCGGGCTCGAATCCCGGGGTGTGGGCGGAGACGCGGCTTTCGATGACCCTGGAATTCATTATACACCAACGTTAAGAACCGCCGTAGATTTGGGAGATAGATTTATAAAATCCTCCCGCACCTACCTGATAATATAACCCTTTTAATAACACCAGGAGTGCGCGCAATAGCGCACGAGAAGTGCGTGCAGCAGCACACGAGGAGTGTGCGCAGCAGCGCACCAGGAGTGCGCGCAGCAGCGCACCAGGAGTGCGCGCAGCAGCGCACCAGGAGTGCGCGCAGCAGCGCACCAGGAGTGCGCGCAGCAGCACACCAGGAGTGCGCGCAGCAGCGCACCAGGAGTGCGCGCAACAGCATACGAGGAGCGCGCGCAGCAGCATACGAGGAGCTTGCGCAGCAGCGCACCAGGAGTTCGCGCAGCAGCACACGAAGAGTGCGCGCAGCAGCGCACCTGGAGTGCACGCAGTAGCTCACCAGGCGGGCGCGCAACAGCACACGAAGAGTGCGCGTAAGCCCCTGGTCTTGGATCTAAACATTTAGTGCCTTCACCATCATTACCGTTTTCTGAGGACAGAGGCAAAAATTATTCAAAAAACCCACTGTACCTAGTCAGGTCATAAATTCTGTCACATGTTTAATATAAAATAATTGAAACAACTTTATTCCTTATGTAACCATTTATATACCAAAATGAACTTAACAAAACATAGATTCTTATGACAATAAAGTTTATTCAAAATGACCTCCGTGATTTTGAATACAGGCCTTCAATCTGCGCGGCCAGTCGTCTATCGCTGCACGAACGAGGTCCATGTCAGTATCGGCGGCTGCCTTAATCAAGGATGTCTTGAGTGACTCCAAATTGGGATGAGGCTTTGAGCACGCCTTTTCCTCCAAGTGTTGCCATATCTTGTAATCTAACGGATTCAAATCTGGACTGGAGGAGGGCCAGTCTGCTTGCCGGATGAAGTCGATTTCACGCGCCGCCAGCCAGTCTTGTGTGCTCTTCGCTCTATGAGCTGGCGCCGAATCTTGTTGGAATACCCAGTGCTTGTTATTGAACATGATATGAGAAACAGGTTCCACAAGGTTCGTCAGGACTGTATTTTGATACACAACTGCATTCGTTTTTACACCTTTCTCACAAAAATGTACCTCTGTTAAGCCCCAATAAGAAACTCCCAACCATACCATGAGCGAAGATGGAAAATGACCTCGTTGGACACGCGGAATACGTTTGCTCGCTTCTTTACTACTGTGTGCACACACCTTATCATTTTGTTTGTTGTAGATCTCTTCTACGGTAAAATTTTTTTCATCCGAAAAAAGAATTTCCCGATATTTTTTTCCCGCGTACCGCTTCAACAAAGCGCGGCATCTCTTCAGTCTCAGGTCCATTAGACGAGCATTCAAACGATGTCCTGTTTTTCTTCGATATGCCCGAAGCCCTAAGTCTTCATTTAACACCCTTTTCACCGTGGTTCTGCTTAACCCCATCTGAAGGGCCAACAGTTTCTGCTTACGTTTGGGATTTCTTTGAATTCGCGCCTTCACAGCTTTTATCACTGCTGGAGTCCTAACAGACCGAGGGCGACCACTTCTTGACCTGTCATCTACACTAGAGTCTTCATTGTATCGTTTGATGGTACGATAAACGAATCTTTTGGTTATATTCAAATTTTTCAGTATGTCAAAAATTTGAATTGGCGCGTAACCGCAACGATGCAATGCAATAACTGCAACACGGTCTTCTTTAAGCGTCCACTCCATATTTAAAAATGAGTAAAATTCTAAAAAGTATACATTTTTATTTTCATGAACAATTCGAAATTCGAATTCAATAAACTTTTTTGTGGCCAGCATTCTAAAAGAAAAGTTTTTACTGTGTGACAATACTTATGACCTGACTAGGTATGTAACCGAAACCAAGTACCGTTAATTTGTAAGTTTTTGTTAATCAAACAAGACTTGTTAATCAAACAAGACTACTCGTCCTTCTTAAACATCCAATCCACGAGCTGGCCAATGCTCACGGATTAAAAGTTCAAAATGGAATATGTTACAAACATGCAATAAACCTCGGTATGGGCCCCTACCGAGGGAAAACTATACACAACAAATCAAGGTCACGATCAGAATCTCATTAACAAAAACGAAATGAGGATAGCGTCAACTCGGGACTCGAAATAAAAATGGACAGATCTTACTTTGGAAATATGTCTTTGTCCGTAGCAGGCTCACTGAACCGCTAAGATCTCCAACCCGACGCGCTGGGGGAAGTTCACGAGCTGATGTCGTCAGCACCGAGCAGGAAACATGGAACACCCTGCGGCGTCTGGTCTCGTACCCGAAGTCTGCGGGCTCGAATCCCGGGGTGTGGGCGGAGACGCGGCTTTCGATGACCCTGGAATTCATCATACACCAACGTTAGGAACCGCCGTAGATTTGGGAGATAGATTTATAAAATCCTCTCGCACCTACCTGATATATAACCCTTTTAATAACACCAGGAGTGCGTGCAGCAGCACACGAGGAGTGTGCGCAGCAGCGCACCAGGAGTGCGCGCAGCAGCGCACCAGGAGTGCGCGCAGCAGCACACCAGGAGTGCGCGCAGCAGCGCACCAGGAGTGCGCTCAGCAGCGCACCAGGAGTGCGCGCAACAGCGCACGGGGAGTTCGCGCAACAGTGCACGAGGAGTGCGCGTAGCAGCGCACCAGGAGTGCGCGCAGCGGCACACCAGGAGTGCGCGCAGCGGCGCACCAGGAGTGCGCGCAGCAGCGCACTAGGAGTGCGCGCAACAGCATACGAGGAGCGCGCGCAGCAGCATACGAGGAGCGCGCGCAGCAGCATACGAGGAGCGCGCGCAGCAGCGCACCAGGAGTGCGCGCAGCAGCACACCAGGAGTGCGCGCAGCAGCGCACCAGGAGTGCGCTCAGCAGCGCACCAGGAGTGCGCTCAGCAGCGCACCAGGAGTGCGCGCAACAGCGCGCGGGGAGTTCGCGCAACAGTGCACGAGGAGTGCGCGTAGCAGCGCACCAGGAGTGCGCGCAGCGGCACACCAGGAGTGCGCGCAGCGGCGCACCAGGAGTGCGCGCAGCAGCGCACTAGGAGTGCGCGCAACAGCATACGAGGAGCGCGCGCAGCAGCATACGAGGAGCGCGCGCAGCAGCGCACCAGGAGTGCGCGCAGCAGCGCACCTGGAGTGCGCGCAGTAGCGCACCAGGCGGGCGCGCAACAGCACACGAAGAGTGCGCGTAAGCCCCTGGTTTTGGATCTAAACATTCAGTGCCTTCACCATCATTACCGTTTTCTGAGGACATAAGCAAAAATTATTCAAAAAACCCATTGTATGTAACCGTAACCAAGTACCGTTAATTTGTTAGTTTTTGTTAATCAAACAAGACTACTCGTCCTTCTCAAACATCCAATCCACGAGCTGGCCAATGCTCACGGATTAAAAGTTCAAAATGGAATATGTTACAAACATGCAATAAACCTCGGTATGGGCCCCTACCGAGGCAAAACTACACACAACAAATCTAGGTCACGATCAGAATCTCATTAACAAAAACGAAATGAGGGTAGCGTCAACTCGGGACTCGAAATAAAAATGGACAGATCTTACTTTGGAAATATGTCTTTGTCCGTAGCAGGCTCACTGAACCGCTCGGATCTCCAACCCGACGCGCTGGGGGAAGTTCACGAGCTGATGTCGTCAGCACCGAGCAGGAACATGGAACACCCTGCGGCGTCTGGTCTCGTACCCGAAGTCTGCGGGCTCGAATCCCGGGGTGTGGGCGGAGACGCGGCTTTCGATGACCCTGGAATTCATCATACACCAACGTTAGGAACCGCCGTAGATTTGGGAGATAGATTTATAAAATTCTCCCGCACCTACCTGATATATAACCCTTTTAATAACACCAGGAGTGCGTGCAGCAGCACACGAGGAGTGTGCGCAGCAGCGCACCAGGAGTGCGCGCAGCAGCGCACCAGGAGTGCGCGCAGCAGCGCACCAGGAGTGCGCGCAGCAGCACACGAAGAGTGCGCGCAGCAGCGCACCTGGAGTGCGCGCAGTAGCGCACCAGGCGGGCGCGCAACAGCACACGAAGAGTGCGCGTAAGCCCCTGGTTTTGGATCTAAACATTCAGTGCCTTCACCATCATTACCGTTTTCTGAGGACAAAAGCAAAAATTATTCAAAAAACCCATTGTATGTACCCGTAACCAAGTACCGTTAATTTGTTAGTTTTTGTTAATCAAACAAGACTACTCGTCCTTCTCAAACATCCAATCCACGAGCTGGCCAATGCTCACGGATTAAAAGTTCAAAACGGAATATGTTACAAACATGCAATAAACCTCGGTATGGGCCCCTACCGAGGGAAAACTACACACAACAAATCTAGGTCACGATCAGAATCTCATTAACAAAAACGAAATGAGGGTAGCGTCAACTTGGGACTCGAAATAAAAATGGACAGATCTTACTTTGGAGATATGTCTTTGTCCGTAGCAGGCTCACTGAACCGCTCGGATCTCCAACCCGACGCGCTGGGGGAAGTTCACGAGCTGATGTCGTCAGCACCGAGCAGGAAACATGGAACACCCTGCGGCGTCTGGTCTCGTACCCGAAGTCTGCGGGCTCGAATCCCGGGGTGTGGGCGGAGACGCGGCTTTCGATGACCCTGGAATTCATCATACACCAACGTTAGGAACCGCCGTAGATTTGGGAGATAGATTTATAAAATCCTCTCGCACCTACCTGATATATAACCCTTTTAATAACACCAGGAGTGCGTGCAGCAGCACACGAGGAGTGTGCGCAGCAGCGCACCAGGAGTGCGCGCAGCAGCGCACCAGGAGTGCGCGCAGCAGCACACCAGGAGTGCGCGCAGCAGCGCACCAGGAGTGCGCTCAGCAGCGCACCAGGAGTGCGCGCAACAGCGCGCGGGGAGTTCGCGCAACAGTGCACGAGGAGTGCGCGTAGCAGCGCACCAGGAGTGCGCGCAGCGGCACACCAGGAGTGCGCGCAGCGGCGCACCAGGAGTGCGCGCAGCAGCGCACTAGGAGTGCGCGCAACAGCATACGAGGAGCGCGCGCAGCAGCATACGAGGAGCGCGCGCAGCAGCGCACCAGGAGTGCGCGCAGCAGCGCACCTGGAGTGCGCGCAGTAGCGCACCAGGCGGGCGCGCAACAGCACACGAAGAGTGCGCGTAAGCCCCTGGTTTTGGATCTAAACATTCAGTGCCTTCACCATCATTACCGTTTTCTGAGGACATAAGCAAAAATTATTCAAAAAACCCATTGTATGTAACCGTAACCAAGTACCGTTAATTTGTTAGTTTTTGTTAATCAAACAAGACTACTCGTCCTTCTCAAACATCCAATCCACGAGCTGGCCAATGCTCACGGATTAAAAGTTCAAAATGGAATATGTTACAAACATGCAATAAACCTCGGTATGGGCCCCTACCGAGGCAAAACTACACACAACAAATCTAGGTCACGATCAGAATCTCATTAACAAAAACGAAATGAGGGTAGCGTCAACTCGGGACTCGAAATAAAAATGGACAGATCTTACTTTGGAAATATGTCTTTGTCCGTAGCAGGCTCACTGAACCGCTCGGATCTCCAACCCGACGCGCTGGGGGAAGTTCACGAGCTGATGTCGTCAGCACCGAGCAGGAACATGGAACACCCTGCGGCGTCTGGTCTCGTACCCGAAGTCTGCGGGCTCGAATCCCGGGGTGTGGGCGGAGACGCGGCTTTCGATGACCCTGGAATTCATCATACACCAACGTTAGGAACCGCCGTAGATTTGGGAGATAGATTTATAAAATTCTCCCGCACCTACCTGATATATAACCCTTTTAATAACACCAGGAGTGCGTGCAGCAGCACACGAGGAGCGCGCGCAGCAGCGCACCAGGAGTGCGCGCAGCAGCACACGAAGAGTGCGCGCAGCAGCGCACCTGGAGTGCGCGCAGCAGCGCACCTGGAGTGCGCGCAGCAGCGCACCAGGCGGGCGCGCAACAGCACACGAAGAGTGCGCGTAAGCCCCTGGTCTTGGATCTAAACATTCAGTGCCTTCACCATCATTACCGTTTTCTGAGGACAAAGGCAAAAATTATTCAAAAAACCCACTGTATGTAACCGTAACCAAGTACCTACCGTTAATTTGTTAGTTTTTGTTAATCAAACAAGACTACTCGTCCTTCTCAAACATCCAATCCACGAGCTGGCCGATGCTCACGGATTAAAAGTTCAAAACGGAATATGTTACAAACATGCAATAAACCTCGGTATGGGCCCCTACCGAGGGAAAACTACACACAACAAATCTAGGTCACGATCAGAATCTCATTAACAAAAACGAAATGAGGGTAGCGTCAACTTGGGACTCGAAATAAAAATGGACAGATCTTACTTTGGAAATATGTCTTTGTCCGTAGCAGGCTCACTGAACCGCTCGGATCTCCAACCCGACGCGCTGGGGGAAGTTCACGAGCTGATGTCGTCAGCACCGAGCAGGAAACATGGAACACCCTGCAGCGTCTGGTCTCGTACCCGAAGTCTGCGGGCTCGAATCCCGGGGTGTGGGCGGAGACGCGGCTTTCGATGACCCTGGAATTCATCATACACCAACGTTAGGAAACGCCGTAGATTTGGGAGATAGATTTATAAAATCCTCCCGCACCTACCTGATATATAACCCTTTTAATAACACCAGGAGTGCGCGCAATAGCGCACGAGGAGTGCGTGCAGCAGCACACGAGGAGTGCGTGCAGCAGCACACGAGGAGTGCACGCAGCAGCACACCAGGAGTGCGCGCAGCAGCGCACCAGGAGTGCGCGCAGCAGCGCACCAGGAGTGCGCGCAGCAGCGCACCAGGAGTGCGCGCAAAAGCGCACGGAGAGTGCGCGTTGCAGCGCACCAGGAGTGCGCGCAGTGGCGCACCAGGAGTGCGCGCAGCAGCGCACCAGGAGTGCGCGCAATAGCATACGAGGAGCGCGCGCAGCAGCATACGAGGAGCGCGCGCAGCAGCGCACCAGGAGTGCGCGCAGCAGCACACGAAGAGTGCGCGTAAGCCCCTGGTTTTGGATCTAAACATTCAGTGCCTTCACCATCATTACCGTTTTCTGAGGACAAAGGCAAAAATTATTCAAAAAACCCACTGTATGTAACCGTAACCAAGTACCGTTAATTTGTTAGTTTTTGTTAATCAAACAAGACTACTCGTCCTTCTCAAACATCCAATCCACGAGCTGGCCAATGCTCACGGATTAACAGTTCAAAATGGAATATGTTACAAACATGCAATAAACCTCGGTATGGGCCCCTACCGAGGGAAAACTACACACAACAAATCTAGGTCACGATCAGAATCTCATTAACAAAAACGAAATGAGGGTAGCGTCAACTTGGGACTCGAAATAAAAATGGACAGATCTTACTTTGGAGATATGTCTTTGTCCGTAGCAGGCTCACTGAACCGCTCGGATCTCCAACCCGACGCGCTGGGGGAAGTTCACGAGCTGATGTCGTCAGCACCGAGCAGGAAACATGGAACACCCTGCAGCGTCTGGTCTCGTACACGAAGTCTGCGGGCTCGAATCCCGGGGTGTGGGCGGAGACGCGGCTTTCGATGACCCTGGAATTCATTATACACCAACGTTAAGAACCGCCGTAGATTTGGGAGATAGATTTATAAAATCCTCCCGCACCTACCTGATAATATAACCCTTTTAATAACACCAGGAGTGCGCGCAATAGCGCACGAGAAGTGCGTGCAGCAGCACACGAGGAGTGTGCGCAGCAGCGCACCAGGAGTGCGCGCAGCAGCGCACCAGGAGTGCGCGCAGCAGCACACCAGGAGTGCGCGCAGCAGCGCACCAGGAGTGCGCGCAACAGCATACGAGGAGCGCGCGCAGCAGCATACGAGGAGCTTGCGCAGCAGCGCACCAGGAGTTCACGCAGCAGCACACGAAGAGTGCGCGCAGCAGCGCACCTGGAGTGCACGCAGTAGCTCACCAGGCGGGCGCGCAACAGCACACGAAGAGTGCGCGTAAGCCCCTGGTCTTGGATCTAAACATTTAGTGCCTTCACCATCATTACCGTTTTCTGAGGACAGAGGCAAAAATTATTCAAAAAACCCACTGTATGTAACCGAAACCAAGTACCGTTAATTTGTAAGTTTTTGTTAATCAAACAAGACTTGTTAATCAAACAAGACTACTCGTCCTTCTTAAACATCCAATCCACGAGCTGGCCAATGCTCACGGATTAAAAGTTCAAAATGGAATATGTTACAAACATGCAATAAACCTCGGTATGGGCCCCTACCGAGGGAAAACTATACACAACAAATCAAGGTCACGATCAGAATCTCATTAACAAAAACGAAATGAGGATAGCGTCAACTCGGGACTCGAAATAAAAATGGACAGATCTTACTTTGGAAATATGTCTTTGTCCGTAGCAGGCTCACTGAACCGCTAAGATCTCCAACCCGACGCGCTGGGGGAAGTTCACGAGCTGATGTCGTCAGCACCGAGCAGGAAACATGGAACACCCTGCGGCGTCTGGTCTCGTACCCGAAGTCTGCGGGCTCGAATCCCGGGGTGTGGGCGGAGACGCGGCTTTCGATGACCCTGGAATTCATCATACACCAACGTTAGGAAACGCCGTAGATTTGGGAGATAGATTTATAAAATCCTCCCGCACCTACCTGATATATAACCCTTTTAATAACACCAGGAGTGCGCGCAATAGCGCACGAGGAGTGCGTGCAGCAGCACACGAGGAGTGCGTGCAGCAGCACACGAGGAGTGCACGCAGCAGCACACCAGGAGTGCGCGCAGCAGCGCACCAGGAGTGCGCGCAGCAGCGCACCAGGAGTGCGCGCAGCAGCGCACCAGGAGTGCGCGCAAAAGCGCACGGAGAGTGCGCGTAGCAGCGCACCAGGAGTGCGCGCAGTGGCGCACCAGGAGTGCGCGCAGCAGCGCACCAGGAGTGCGCGCAACAGCATACGAGGAGCGCGCGCAGCAGCATACGAGGAGCGCGCGCAGCAGCGCACCAGGAGTGCGCGCAGCAGCACACGAAGAGTGCGCGTAAGCCCCTGGTTTTGGATCTAAACATTCAGTGCCTTCACCATCATTACCGTTTTCTGAGGACAAAGGCAAAAATTATTCAAAAAACCCACTGTATGTAACCGTAACCAAGTACCGTTAATTTGTTAGTTTTTGTTAATCAAACAAGACTACTCGTCCTTCTCAAACATCCAATCCACGAGCTGGCCAATGCTCACGGATTAACAGTTCAAAATGGAATATGTTACAAACATGCAATAAACCTCGGTATGGGCCCCTACCGAGGGAAAACTACACACAACAAATCTAGGTCACGATCAGAATCTCATTAACAAAAACGAAATGAGGGTAGCGTCAACTTGGGACTCGAAATAAAAATGGACAGATCTTACTTTGGAGATATGTCTTTGTCCGTAGCAGGCTCACTGAACCGCTCGGATCTCCAACCCGACGCGCTGGGGGAAGTTCACGAGCTGATGTCGTCAGCACCGAGCAGGAAACATGGAACACCCTGCAGCGTCTGGTCTCGTACACGAAGTCTGCGGGCTCGAATCCCGGGGTGTGGGCGGAGACGCGGCTTTCGATGACCCTGGAATTCATTATACACCAACGTTAAGAACCGCCGTAGATTTGGGAGATAGATTTATAAAATCCTCCCGCACCTACCTGATAATATAACCCTTTTAATAACACCAGGAGTGCGCGCAATAGCGCACGAGAAGTGCGTGCAGCAGCACACGAGGAGTGTGCGCAGCAGCGCACCAGGAGTGCGCGCAGCAGCGCACCAGGAGTGCGCGCAGCAGCACACCAGGAGTGCGCGCAGCAGCGCACCAGGAGTGCGCGCAACAGCATACGAGGAGCGCGCGCAGCAGCATACGAGGAGCTTGCGCAGCAGCGCACCAGGAGTTCGCGCAGCAGCACACGAAGAGTGCGCGCAGCAGCGCACCTGGAGTGCACGCAGTAGCTCACCAGGCGGGCGCGCAACAGCACACGAAGAGTGCGCGTAAGCCCCTGGTCTTGGATCTAAACATTTAGTGCCTTCACCATCATTACCGTTTTCTGAGGACAGAGGCAAAAATTATTCAAAAAACCCACTGTATGTAACCGAAACCAAGTACCGTTAATTTGTAAGTTTTTGTTAATCAAACAAGACTTGTTAATCAAACAAGACTACTCGTCCTTCTTAAACATCCAATCCACGAGCTGGCCAATGCTCACGGATTAAAAGTTCAAAATGGAATATGTTACAAACATGCAATAAACCTCGGTATGGGCCCCTACCGAGGGAAAACTATACACAACAAATCAAGGTCACGATCAGAATCTCATTAACAAAAACGAAATGAGGATAGCGTCAACTCGGGACTCGAAATAAAAATGGACAGATCTTACTTTGGAAATATGTCTTTGTCCGTAGCAGGCTCACTGAACCGCTAAGATCTCCAACCCGACGCGCTGGGGGAAGTTCACGAGCTGATGTCGTCAGCACCGAGCAGGAAACATGGAACACCCTGCGGCGTCTGGTCTCGTACCCGAAGTCTGCGGGCTCGAATCCCGGGGTGTGGGCGGAGACGCGGCTTTCGATGACCCTGGAATTCATCATACACCAACGTTAGGAACCGCCGTAGATTTGGGAGATAGATTTATAAAATCCTCTCGCACCTACCTGATATATAACCCTTTTAATAACACCAGGAGTGCGTGCAGCAGCACACGAGGAGTGTGCGCAGCAGCGCACCAGGAGTGCGCGCAGCAGCGCACCAGGAGTGCGCGCAGCAGCACACCAGGAGTGCGCGCAGCAGCGCACCAGGAGTGCGCTCAGCAGCGCACCAGGAGTGCGCGCAACAGCGCACGGGGAGTTCGCGCAACAGTGCACGAGGAGTGCGCGTAGCAGCGCAATAGGAGTGCGCGCAGCGGCACACCAGGAGTGCGCGCAGCGGCGCACCAGGAGTGCGCGCAGCAGCGCACTAGGAGTGCGCGCAACAGCATACGAGGAGCGCGCGCAGCAGCATACGAGGAGCGCGCGCAGCAGCGCACCAGGAGTGCGCGCAGCAGCGCACCTGGAGTGCGCGCAGTAGCGCACCAGGCGGGCGCGCAACAGCACACGAAGAGTGCGCGTAAGCCCCTGGTTTTGGATCTAAACATTCAGTGCCTTCACCATCATTACCGTTTTCTGAGGACATAAGCAAAAATTATTCAAAAAACCCATTGTATGTAACCGTAACCAAGTACCGTTAATTTGTTAGTTTTTGTTAATCAAACAAGACTACTCGTCCTTCTCAAACATCCAATCCACGAGCTGGCCAATGCTCACGGATTAAAAGTTCAAAATGGAATATGTTACAAACATGCAATAAACCTCGGTATGGGCCCCTACCGAGGGAAAACTACACACAACAAATCTAGGTCACGATCAGAATCTCATTAACAAAAACGAAATGAGGGTAGCGTCAACTCGGGACTCGAAATAAAAATGGACAGATCTTACTTTGGAAATATGTCTTTGTCCGTAGCAGGCTCACTGAACCGCTCGGATCTCCAACCCGACGCGCTGGGGGAAGTTCACGAGCTGATGTCGTCAGCACCGAGCAGGAACATGGAACACCCTGCGGCGTCTGGTCTCGTACCCGAAGTCTGCGGGCTCGAATCCCGGGGTGTGGGCGGAGACGCGGCTTTCGATGACCCTGGAATTCATCATACACCAACGTTAGGAACCGCCGTAGATTTGGGAGATAGATTTATAAAATTCTCCCGCACCTACCTGATATATAACCCTTTTAATAACACCAGGAGTGCGTGCAGCAGCACACGAGGAGTGTGCGCAGCAGCGCACCAGGAGTGCGCGCAGCAGCGCAGCAGGAGTGCGCGCAGCAGCGCACCAGGAGTGCGCGCAGCAGCGCACCAGGAGTGCGCGCAGCAGCACACCAGGAGTGCGCGCAGCAGCGCACCAGGAGTGCGCGCAACAGCATACGAGGAGCGCGCGCAGCAGCATACGAGGAGCGCGCGCAGCAGCATACGAGGAGCGCGTGCAGCAGCGCACCAGGAGTGCGCGCAGCAGCACACGAAGAGTGCGCACAGCAGCGCACCTGGAGTGCGCGCAGTAGCGCACCAGGCGGGCGCGCAACAGCAAACGAAGAGTGCGCGTAAGCCCCTGGTCTTGGATCTAAACATTCAGTGCCTTCACCATCATTACCGTTTTCTGAGGACAAAGGCAAAAATTATTCAAAAAACCCACTGTATGTAACCGTAACCAAGTACCGTTAATTTGTTAGTTTGTTAATCAAACAAGACTACTCGTCCTTCTTAAACATCCAATCCACGAGCTGGCCAATGCTCACGGATTAAAAGTTCAAAATGGAATATGTTACAAACATGCAATAAACCTCGGTATGGGCCCCTACCGAGGGAAAACTACACACAACAAATCAAGGTCACGATCAGAATCTCATTAACAAAAACGAAATGAGGATAGCGTCAACTCGGGACTCGAAATGAAAATGGACAGATCTTACTTTGGAAATATGTCTTTGTCCGTAGCAGGCTCACTGAACCGCTAAGATCTCCAACCCGACGCGCTGGGGGAAGTTCACGAGCTGATGTCGTCAGCACCGAGCAGGAAACATGGAACACCCTGCGGCGTCTGGTCTCGTACCCGAAGTCTGCGGGCTCGAATCCCGGGGTGTGGGCGGAGACGCGGCTTTCGATGACCCTGGAATTCATCATACACCAACGTTAGGAACCGCCGTAGATTTGGGAGATAGATTTATAAAATCCTCTCGCACCTACCTGATATATAACCCTTTTAATAACACCAGGAGTGCGTGCAGCAGCACACGAGGAGTGTGCGCAGCAGCGCACCAGGAGTGCGCGCAGCAGCGCACCAGGAGTGCGCGCAGCAGCACACCAGGAGTGCGCGCAGCAGCGCACCAGGAGTGCGCTCAGCAGCGCACCAGGAGTGCGCGCAACAGCGCGCGGGGAGTTCGCGCAACAGTGCACGAGGAGTGCGCGTAGCAGCGCACCAGGAGTGCGCGCAGCGGCACACCAGGAGTGCGCGCAGCGGCGCACCAGGAGTGCGCGCAGCAGCGCACTAGGAGTGCGCGCAACAGCATACGAGGAGCGCGCGCAGCAGCATACGAGGAGCGCGCGCAGCAGCGCACCAGGAGTGCGCGCAGCAGCGCACCTGGAGTGCGCGCAGTAGCGCACCAGGCGGGCGCGCAACAGCACACGAAGAGTGCGCGTAAGCCCCTGGTTTTGGATCTAAACATTCAGTGCCTTCACCATCATTACCGTTTTCTGAGGACATAAGCAAAAATTATTCAAAAAACCCATTGTATGTAACCGTAACCAAGTACCGTTAATTTGTTAGTTTTTGTTAATCAAACAAGACTACTCGTCCTTCTCAAACATCCAATCCACGAGCTGGCCAATGCTCACGGATTAAAAGTTCAAAATGGAATATGTTACAAACATGCAATAAACCTCGGTATGGGCCCCTACCGAGGCAAAACTACACACAACAAATCTAGGTCACGATCAGAATCTCATTAACAAAAACGAAATGAGGGTAGCGTCAACTCGGGACTCGAAATAAAAATGGACAGATCTTACTTTGGAAATATGTCTTTGTCCGTAGCAGGCTCACTGAACCGCTCGGATCTCCAACCCGACGCGCTGGGGGAAGTTCACGAGCTGATGTCGTCAGCACCGAGCAGGAACATGGAACACCCTGCGGCGTCTGGTCTCGTACCCGAAGTCTGCGGGCTCGAATCCCGGGGTGTGGGCGGAGACGCGGCTTTCGATGACCCTGGAATTCATCATACACCAACGTTAGGAACCGCCGTAGATTTGGGAGATAGATTTATAAAATTCTCCCGCACCTACCTGATATATAACCCTTTTAATAACACCAGGAGTGCGTGCAGCAGCACACGAGGAGTGTGCGCAGCAGCGCACCAGGAGTGCGCGCAGCAGCGCACCAGGAGTGCGCGCAGCAGCGCACCAGGAGTGCGCGCAGCAGCACACGAAGAGTGCGCGCAGCAGCGCACCTGGAGTGCGCGCAGTAGCGCACCAGGCGGGCGCGCAACAGCACACGAAGAGTGCGCGTAAGCCCCTGGTTTTGGATCTAAACATTCAGTGCCTTCACCATCATTACCGTTTTCTGAGGACAAAAGCAAAAATTATTCAAAAAACCCATTGTATGTACCCGTAACCAAGTACCGTTAATTTGTTAGTTTTTGTTAATCAAACAAGACTACTCGTCCTTCTCAAACATCCAATCCACGAGCTGGCCAATGCTCACGGATTAAAAGTTCAAAACGGAATATGTTACAAACATGCAATAAACCTCGGTATGGGCCCCTACCGAGGGAAAACTACACACAACAAATCTAGGTCACGATCAGAATCTCATTAACAAAAACGAAATGAGGGTAGCGTCAACTTGGGACTCGAAATAAAAATGGACAGATCTTACTTTGGAGATATGTCTTTGTCCGTAGCAGGCTCACTGAACCGCTCGGATCTCCAACCCGACGCGCTGGGGGAAGTTCACGAGCTGATGTCGTCAGCACCGAGCAGGAAACATGGAACACCCTGCAGCGTCTGGTCTCGTACCCGAAGTCTGCGGGCTCGAATCCCGGGGTGTGGGCGGAGACGCGGCTTTCGATGACCCTGGAATTCATCATACACCAACGTTAGGAACCGCCGTAGATTTGGGAGATAGATTTATAAAATCCTCCCGCACCTACCTGATATATAACCCTTTTAATAACACCAGGAGTGCGCGCAATAGCGCACGAGGAGTGCGTGCAGCAGCACACGAGGAGTGCGCGCAGCAGCACACCAGGAGTGCGCGCAGCAGCGCACCAGGAGTGCGCGCAGCAGCGCACCAGGAGTGCGCGCAAAAGCGCACGGAGAGTGCGCGTAGCAGCGCACCAGGAGTGCGCGCAGTGGCACACCAGGAGTGCGCGCAGCAGCGCACCAGGAGTGCGCGCAACAGAATACGAGGAGCGCGCGCAGCAGCATACGAGGAGCGCGCGCAGCAGCGCACCTGGAGTTCGCGCAGTAGCGCACCAGGTGGGCGCGCAACAGCACACGAAGAGTGCGCGTAAGCCCCTGGTCTTGGATCTAAACATTCAGTGCCTTCACCATCATTACCGTTTTCTGAGGACAAAGGCAAAAATTATTCAAAAAACCCACTGTATGTAACCGTAACCAAGTACCTACAGTTAATTTGTTAGTTTTTGTTAATCAAACAAGACTAATCGTCCTTCTTAAACATCCAATCCACGAGCTGGCCGATGCTCACGGATTAAAAGTTCAAAATGGAATATGTTACAAACATGCAATAAACCTCGGTATGGGCCCCTACCGAGGGAAACTACACACAACAAATCTAGGTCACGATCAGAATCTCATTAACAAAAACGAAATGAGGGTAGCGTCAACTCGGGACTCGAAATAAAAATGGACAGATCTTACTTTGGAGATATGTCTTTGTCCGTAGCAGGCTCACTGAACCGCTCGGATCTCCAACCCGACGCGCTGGGGGAAGTTCACGAGCTGATGTCGTCAGCACCGAGCAGGAAACATGGAACACCCTGCAGCGTCTGGTCTCGTACCCGAAGTCTGCGGGCTCGAATCCCGGGGTGTGGGCGGAGACGCGGCTTTCGATGACCCTGGAATTCATCATACACCAACGTTAGGAACCGCCGTAGATTTGGGAGATAGATTTATAAAACCCTCCCGCACCTACCTGATATATAACCCTTTTAATAACACCAGGAGTGCGCGCAATAGCGCACGAGGTGTGCGTGCAGCAGCACACGAGGAGTGCGTGCAGCAGCACACGAGGAGTGCGCGCAGCAGCACACCAGGAGTGCGCGCAGCAGCGCACCGAGAGTGCGCGCAAAAGCGCACGGAGAGTGCGCGTAGCAGCGCACCAGGAGTGCGCGCAGTGGCGCACCAGGAGTGCGCGCAGCAGCGCACCAGGAGTGCGCGCAACAGCATACGAGGAGCGCGCGCAGCAGCATACGAGGAGCGCGCGCCGCAGCGCACCAGGAGTGCGCGCAGCAGCACACGAAGAGTGCGCGCAGCAGCGCACCTGGAGTGCGCGCAGTAGCGCACCT
Source organism: Macaria liturata (assembly GCA_964023185.1). Classification (NCBI taxonomy): domain Eukaryota; kingdom Metazoa; phylum Arthropoda; class Insecta; order Lepidoptera; family Geometridae; genus Macaria; species Macaria liturata. Next base: position 4,697,469 of record OZ026823.1, on the reverse strand, counting down.
GGAGTGCACGCAGTAGCGCACCTGGAGTGCACGCAGTAGCGCACCAGGCGGGCGCGCAACAGCACACGAAGAGTGCGCGTAAGCCCCTGGTTTTGGATCTAAACATTCAGTGCCTTCACCATCATTACCGTTTTCTGAGGACAAAGGCAAAAATTATTCAAAAAACCCACTGTATGTAACCGTAACCAAGTACCGTTAATTTGTTAGTTTTTGTTAATCAAACAAGACTACTCGTCCTTCTCAAACATCCAATCCACGAGCTGGCCAATGCTCACGGATTAAAAGTTCAAAATGGAATATGTTACAAACATGCAATAAACCTCGGTATGGGCCCCTACCGAGGGAAAACTACACACAACAAATCTAGGTCACGATCAGAATCTCATTAGCAAAAACGAAATGAGGGTAGCGTCAACTTGGGACTCGAAATAAAAATGGACAGATCTTACTTTGGAGATATGTCTTTGTCCGTAGCAGGCTCACTGAACCGCTCGGATCTCCAACCCGACGCGCTGGGGGAAGTTCACGAGCTGATGTCGTCAGCACCGAGCAGGAAACATGGAACACCCTGCAGCGTCTGGTCTCGTACCCGAAGTCTGCGGGCTCGAATCCCGGGGTGTGGGCGGAGACGCGGCTTTCGATGACCCTGGAATTCATTATACACCAACGTTAAGAACCGCCGTAGATTTGGGAGATAGATTTATAAAATCCTCCCGCACCTACCTGATATATAACCCTTTTAATAACACCAGGAGTGCGCGCAATAGCGCACGAGAAGTGCGTGCAGCAGCACACGAGGAGTGTGCGCAGCAGCGCACCAGGAGTGCGCGCAGCAGCGCACCAGGAGTGCGCGCAGCAGCACACCAGGAGTGCGCGCAGCAGCGCACCAGGAGTGCGCGCAACAGCATACGAGGAGCGCGCGCAGCAGCATACGAGGAGCGCGCGCAGCAGCATACGAGGAGCTTGCGCAGCAGCGCACCAGGAGTTCGCGCAGCAGCACACGAAGAGTGCGCGCAGCAGCGCACCTGGAGTGCGCGCAGTAGCGCACCAGGCGGGCGCGCAACAGCACACGAAGAGTGCGCGTAAGCCCCTGGTCTTGGATCTAAACATTCAGTGCCTTCACCATCATTACCGTTTTCTGAGGACAAAGGCAAAAATTATTCAAAAAACCCACTGTATGTAACCGAAACCAAGTACCGTTAATTTGTTAGTTTTTGTTAATCAAACAAGACTTGTTAATCAAACAAGACTACTCGTCCTTCTCAAACATCCAATCCACGAGCTGGCCAATGCTCACGGATTAAAAGTTCAAAATGGAATATGTTACAAACATGCAATAAACCTCGGTATGGGCCCCTACCGAGGGAAAACTACACACAACAAATCTAGGTCACGATCAGAATCTCATTAACAAAAACGAAATGAGGGTAGCGTCAACTTGGGACTCGAAATAAAAATGGACAGATCTTACTTTGGAGATATGTCTTTGTCCGTAGCAGGCTCACTGAACCGCTCGGATCTCCAACCCGACGCGCTGGGGGAAGTTCACGAGCTGATGTCGTCAGCACCGAGCAGGAAACATGGAACACCCTGCAGCGTCTGGTCTCGTACCCGAAGTCTGCGGGCTCGAATCCCGGGGTGTGGGCGGAGACGCGGCTTTCGATGACCCTGGAATTCATTGTACACCAACGTTAAGAACCGCCGTAGATTTGGGAGATAGATTTATAAAATCCTCCCGCACCTACCTGATATATAACCCTTTTAATAACACCAGGAGTGCGCGCAATAGCGCACGAGAAGTGCGTGCAGCAGCACACGAGGAGTGTGCGCAGCAGCGCACCAGGAGTGCGCGCAGCAGCGCACCAGGAGTGTGCGCAGCAGCGCACCAGGAGTGCGCGCAGCAGCGCACCAGGAGTGCGCGCAGCAGCGCACCAGGAGTGCGCGCAGCAGCACACCAGGAGTGCGCGCAGCAGCGCACCAGGAGTGCGCGCAACAGCATACGAGGAGCGCGCGCAGCAACATACGAGGAGCGCGCGCAGCAGCATACGAGGAGCTTGCGCAGCAGCGCACCAGGATTTCACGCAGCAGCACACGAAGAGTGCGCGCAGCAGCGCACCTGGAGTGCGCGCAGTAGCGCACCAGGCGGGCGCGCAACAGCACACGAAGAGTGCGCGTAAGCCCCTGGTCTTGGATCTAAACATTCAGTGCCTTCACCATCATTACCGTTTTCTGAGGACAAAGGCAAAAATTATTCAAAAAACCCACTGTATGTAACCAAAACCAAGTACCGTTAATTTGTTAGTTTTTGTTAATCAAACAAGACTTGTTAATCAAACAAGACTACTCGTCCTTCTCAAACATCCAATCCACGAGCTGGCCAATGCTCACGGATTAAAAGTTCAAAATAGAATATGTTACAAACATGCAATAAACCTCGGTATGGGCCCCTACCGAGGGAAAACTACACACAACAAATCTAGGTCACGATCAGAATCTCATTAACAAAAACGAAATGAGGATAGCGTCAACTCGGGACTCGAAATAAAAATGGACAGATCTTACTTTGGAAATATGTCTTTGTCCGTAGCAGGCTCACTGAACCGCTAAGATCTCCAACCCGACGCGCTGGGGGAAGTTCACGAGCTGATGTCGTCAGCACCGAGCAGGAAACATGGAACACCCTGCGGCGTCTGGTCTCGTACCCGAAGTCTGCGGGCTCGAATCCCGGGGTGTGGGCGGAGACGCGGCTTTCGATGACCCTGGAATTCATCATACACCAACGTTAGGAACCGCCGTAGATTTGGGAGATAGATTTATAAAATCCTCTCGCACCTACCTGATATATAACCCTTTTAATAACACCAGGAATACGTGCAGCAGCACACGAGGAGTGTGCGCAGCAGCGCACCAGGAGTGCGCGCAGCAGCGCACCAGGAGTGCGCGCAGCAGCGCACCAGGAGTGCGCGCAACAGCGCACGGGGAGTTCGCGCAACAGTGCACGAGGAGTGCGCGTAGCAGCGCACCAGGAGTGCGCGCAGTGGCACACCAGGAGTGCGCGCAGCGGCGCACCAGGAGTGCGCGCAGCAGCGCACTAGGAGTGCGCGCAACAGCATACGAGGAGCGCGCGCAGCAGCATACGAGGAGCGCGCGCAGCAGCGCACCAGGAGTGCGCGCAGCAGCACACGAAGAGTGCGCGCAGCAGCGCACCTGGAGTGCGCGCAGTAGCGCACCAGGCGGGCGCGCAACAGCACACGAAGAGTGCGCGTAAGCCCCTGGTTTTGGATCGAAACATTCAGTGCCTTCACCATCATTACCGTTTTCTGAGGACAAAAGCAAAAATTATTCAAAAAACCCATTGTATGTAACCGTAACCAAGTACCGTTAATTTGTTAGTTTTTGTTAATCAAACAAGACTACTCGTCCTTCTCAAACATCCAATCCACGAGCTGGCCAATGCTCACGGATTAAAAGTTCAAAATGGAATATGTTACAAACATGCAATAAACCTCGGTATGGGCCCCTACCGAGGGAAAACTACACACAACAAATCTAGGTCACGATCAGAATCTCATTAACAAAAACGAAATGAGGGTAGCGTCAACTCGGGACTCGAAATAAAAATGGACAGATCTTACTTTGGAAATATGTCTTTGTCCGTAGCAGGCTCACTGAACCGCTCGGATCTCCAACCCGACGCGCTGGGGGAAGTTCACGAGCTGATGTCGTCAGCACCGAGCAGGAAACATGGAACACCCTGCGGCGTCTGGTCTCGTACCCGAAGTCTGCGGGCTCGAATCCCGGGGTGTGGGCGGAGACGCGGCTTTCGATGACCCTGGAATTCATCATACACCAACGTTAGGAACCGCCGTAGATTTGGGAGATAGATTTATAAAATCCTCCCGCACCTACCTGATATATAACCCTTTTAATAACACCAGGAGTGCGCGCAATAGCGCACGAGGAGTGCGTGCAGCAGCACACGAGGAGTGTGCGCAGCAGCGCACCAGGAGTGCGCGCAGCAGTACACCAGGAGTGCGCGCAGCAGCGCACCAGGAGTGCGCGCAGCAGCGCACCGGGAGTGCGCGCAACAGTGCACGAGGAGTGCGCGTAGCAGCGCACCAGGAGTGCGCGCAGTGGCGCACCAGGAGTGCTTGCAGTGGCGCACCAGGAGTGCGCGCAGCAGCGCACCAGGAGTGCGCGCAGCAGCGCACCAGGAGTGCGCGCAACAGCGCATGGGGAGTGCGCGCAACAGTGCACGGGGAGTGCGCGCAACAGTGCACGAGGAGTGCGCGTAGCAGCGCACCAGGAGTGCGCGCAACAGCGCATGGGGAGTGCGCGCAACAGTGCACGAGGAGTGCGCGTAGCAGCGCACCAGGAGTGCGCGCAGTGGCGCACCAGGAGTGCGCGCAGCGGCGCACCAGGAGTGCGCGCAACAGCATACGAGGAGCGCGCGCAGCAGCATACGAGGAGCGCGCGCAGCAGCGCACCAGGAGTGCGCGCAGCAGCACACGAAGAGTGCGCGCAGCAGCGCACCTGGAGTTCGCGCAGTAGCGCACCAGGTGGGCGCGCAACAGCACACGAAGAGTGCGCGTAAACCCCTGGTCTTGGATCTAAACATTCAGTGCCTTCACCATCATTACCGTTTTCTGAGGACAAAGGCAAAAATTATTCAAAAAACCCACTGTATGTAACCGTAACCAAGTACCGTTAATTTGTTAGTTTTTGTTAATCAAACAAGACAACTCGTCCTTCTCAAACATCCAATCCACGAGCTGGCCAATGCTCACGGATTAAAAGTTCAAAATGAAATATGTTACAAACATGCAATAAACCTCGGTATGGGCCCCTACCGAGGGAAAACTACACACAACAAATCTAGGTCACGATCAGAATCTCTATAACAAAAACGAAATGAGGGTAGCGTCAACTCGGGACTCGAAATAAAAATGGACAGATCTTACTTTGGAAATATGTCTTTGTCCGTAGCAGGCTCACTGAACCGCTCGGATCTCCAACCCGACGCGCTGGGGGAAGTTCACGAGCTGATGTCAGCACCGAGCAGGAAACATGGAACACCCTGCGGCGTCTGGTCTCGTACCCGAAGTCTGCGGGCTCGAATCCCGGGGTGTGGGCGGAGACGCGGCTTTCGATGACCCTGGAATTCATCATACACCAACGTTAGGAACCGCCGTAGATTTGGGAGATAGATTTATAAAATCCTCCCGCACCTACCTGATATATTATAACCCTTTTAATAACACCAGGAGTGCGCGCAATAACCTGACAATACTCAGTAAATGAAATCAATTATTGATTCCTTAAACTGTGACTTGTAATTGTTAACAATCTTAATCATTGTAAATAATCACAGAGCAGATATTTAATATTTTAAATTAACATATTTTTAGATTGAAGTATTAATAAAAAAGAGGGTAGGCATAAGTGTTAAGATCTTTCCTGATATTAAAAACCTGTGCGGGTGCATCTACAGAAGTAGGAACATTTCATAAGCAATAGAAAGGCTGCGCTGTGGGATGTGAGGGCTATATGCGCTAATGCAAGTGCGGCGAGCTGGCGGCCACTTGGCACGCGCGCGGCGTTACCGCGCTGGCACATCTTGCTGCACATTAACTGCCATCAAACCGGATGTCGTACGCTACATTATGAACAGACAATAAAACCTACAGCATAGTGCTTAAAATTTGATTTAAGTGCAGCGTTGGCTCCGGATCGCAATACAAATTAACCGCATTCACACAACTTTAACTGTTTGGTCACGATACATAGGTTTACGGTAGTAACATCGATTACAATTTTCTGTAATTTAATTTTAATTACGAAAACAAAAGTTTGTTTTAAGGTTAGGTTGAAACTTGAAATGTAAACATTGGCAATGCGTGCATGCAAAAAGTCATACCACCTTCCGAACTAATCCGAAGATTGTATCTCGGCCGACGGCGACCCTCTCGCACACACTCAGCGCGTTAAAAGATAGGACGACAAGGATAGTCAATTATGTTTCGTACGAAGTAAAAAGAATATGTAAAAATCGACGACAATATTTTTTGTTGACTGTTAGTTGATATTAGATAATATTTTTAACATCTAGTGATTACAAAACATTTATACAATGTTAAGTCTTAAAACAGTAGTAGGTACTTAGTTTCTTTCTATTTATATATATATAATATATATATATATATATGTCGAATGGTCTTAATAGTTTTAGCTCGTTTAATTTTTTAAGTTTGTGACCATGTGTCAAATGATTAAGAACTGTCAGTTTTTAGAGTGTCAGAAAAAAAGTGGAAGTGGAAGAAAAGATGTACTTAGAAGATTTTGATAAATTGATAACGAAAAAGACTAAAGATGTAATTCAAAGAATAAAAAGATTAAGATTAACCCTCGTTTATATTCACTATCCCCACAACTTTTGGGGGCTCGTCCGGGATAGAGTTTAAATACGTGAGTTTTTCTAATAATGACTACCGCAAGACCAACATATTGTCCGAAAAGAAGGGCGTCCGCCAAAAGCAAGATGTCGAAGACGCCGTCCCAAGAACAAGATAACGAAATTGAAGTTCAAATTTCGTTCAAAGATTTGGAGAAGTCCCTGAATTTGTTCACCGGCGACGATACCTACCCGATCGAAACATTTCTTGAAGAATTTGAAGATGTAGCGGGTTTAATGAATTGGAGCAAGGTTGAACAATTAATTTATGCAAAGCGATTACTAGAGGGTACTGCTAAGTTATTTTTACGTTCATTTGGAAGAGTGAAAGATTACCCTACATTGAAAAATGCTTTAAAAGAAGAGTTTGGCCCAAAACTTAACAGTGCTACGATTCACAAGCAACTTGCTTCACGAAAAATGAAGCCTGACGAGACTTATCAGCAATACTTTTTGTCTATGAAGGAGTTGGCCCTGCATGGAAAAGTTGAAGTTGCTGCCCTGATTGAATATGTGATTGATGGCATACAGGATGTTGAGACAAACAAATCAGTGTTGTATGGTGCTTCGGATATAAAGGATTTCCGCAAAAAGTTGTATATTTACAGTGACCTTAAAAAGAGAATGAATAATAAACCTACACACTCAGTTAACTCTTCTGTAAATCATTCCTACAAGCCAAGACATGTGAAAAGATGTTTTAACTGTGGTGACACAGACCATCAGACACCATTTTGTCAAAAAGGCATCAAGTGTTTTAAATGTAATGAGTTTGGCCATAAATCACATGACTGCCCGAATAAAATTAAGAAAGCTTTGAATATTCACAACACAGAACCAGATATTATGACTCACAAGAAGATAGAAATCAACGGCAACGAGGAAATACCATTATTTGACACCGGCTGTGATGCACACCTAATAACAAGGTCGGAATTTAAGATTATACAAGATTTTACCAAAGATTATAACCCTGATGAAGAACCATTATGCCTCACTGGATGCGCTGGAAAGCAGTTTTATACTGAAGGCTCATTTACTGCCAGTGTGAAGATTGATGAGTACTACACTGATCTCAAGTTCCATATTGTGAAAGATGAAGACATCCCGGAGAAGATTATAATTGGAAACCCTATCTTGAAAGAATTTACTGTGAGTTTCACTCCTGATGGCATCCAAGTTAAGAAGATTAATCACCTAACCCTTTTGATACAAGAGAAGAATGAAGATTATGATATTGACGACTCCAAATATAAAGCAGAGATTAACCAGATGTGTCAAGACTACAAGCCTCACGAAAAGAAGAAAGAAAGCAATGTTGAGCTGAAAATTTTACTTACCAATGAAGACCCTGTTTATCAAAATCCTCGTCGCTTATCACCACTGGAAATTAATATTGCCAACAAACAAATCAAAGAATGGCTTGAGGAAGGAGTGATAAAGCCTAGTAAGTCAGATTATGCATCTCCTATTGTGCTAGCTGATAAAAAAGATGGATCACGACGACTATGTGTAGATTTTAGAAGATTAAACAAGAAAATAATCAAGGAAAGATTTCCATTACCTATAATTGAAGACCAGATTGATAAATTAAAAGGAGCTCAAGTATTTACATCACTTGACTTAAAGAATGGATTTTTACATGTGAAAGTACATAAAGACAGCCAGAAGTACACTTCTTTTGTTACACCACAAGGTCAGTACGAGTTCATGAGAATGCCTTTTGGGTTGTGTACAGCTCCGTCAGTATTCCAACGATTTGTCAATGATATATTCCATGACCTCATCAACGATGGTATATTACTGCTGTACCTTGATGACGTGATAATATCATCCAGAACAGAAGAAGAGGGATTACAGAAGCTAAGAAAAGTACTAGAAAGAGCACAACAATATGGATTACAATTTAATTGGAAGAAATGTCATTTTATGAAAAAAGAAATACAATACCTTGGATATGTAATATGTAACAATAAAATTCGACCTTCAAAGGAGAAGATTAATGCTGTAGCAAAATTCAAGAAGCCATCAAATATCAAGACTATTCAATCTTTCCTCGGACTTACTGGATACTTCAGAAAATTCATTCAAAATTATTCACTGATAGCTAAACCTCTGACAGATTTACTAAAGAAAAATTCTGTATTTGATTTCAATGAACAGTGTGAAAGAGCTTTCATGCAACTGAAACAAATATTATGCAGCTCACCTGTGCTAAGAATTTACAATCCTGAATATGAGACTGAATTACACACAGATGCTAGTTCAGATGGATATGGAGCCGTATTACTTCAAAGAAATCCCAACGATGACCGTTTTCATCCAGTTCATTACATGAGCAAGAAGACTACACCAGCTGAACAGAAGTACCATAGTTACTATCTTGAAATCATGGCTATTGCTGAAGCTATAAAGAAGTTTAGAGTTTACCTTCTCGGAATACAATTTAAAATAATAACAGATTGGTCTGCTTTGACCATGACTTTACAAAAGAAAGATTTACCAACACGAGTAGCTCGATGGGCTCTACTGCTTGAAGAATATGACTATAAGGTAGAACACCGACCAGGTTCAAGAATGAAGCATGCAGATGCACTAAGCAGGAATCCTACCTGTTTGATCATCGGTACTACAGAAATTACTGCACGCTTGAAGAAGGCTCAGAATGAAGATGAACATATTCAACTAATGAAGACTATGTTAGAAAAGCAACCTTATATTATTTTGTTGTTCAGAACGACATACTCTACAAAGAAGTTAATGGAATCAAGAATATTGTTGTACCTAAAAGAATGCAATATGAAATTATAAGAAAAGCTCATGAGAAAGGACATTTTGGAACAGGGAAGACAGAAGAATTAATAAACAGAGAATACTACATAGAAAATTTATCAGAGAAGATTAAGAAGATCATAAAAAACTGCGTTGAATGTATCTTGTATAACCACAAGAGAGGCAAGAAAGAAGGTTTACTTCACCCACTTGATAAAGGAGATTCCCCATTGTGTACTTACCACATAGATCATTTGGGACCAATGACATCAACTTCAAAGAATTATAAGTACATTCTCACCGTTGTAGATGCTTACACCAAATTTACCTGGATTTACCCTGTGAAGTCTTTAACCACTGAAGAGACTTTAACCAAGCTAAGATTGCAACAACAGACATTTGGTACTCCAGAAAGAATAATTACAGACAGAAATGCTTCATTTACTTCTACAGACTTCCAGAAATATTGTAAAGATGAAAATATTGCACACTACACGATAACGACTGGTCAACCAAGAGGCAATGGACAAGTAGAAAGAATTCATCAGATTATCATCACTGTACTGAGTAAGCTAAGTGCTGAAAATCCTTCGAAATGGTACAGTAAGGTGTCACAAGTACAACGATGCCTGAATAGTACTTACCAGAGAAGTATCAGAATGACACCCTTCGAATTGATGTTTGGGACAAAGATGAGAGATCAAGATGAGGACATGCGTGAACTGATTCAACAGGAAAACATAGATTGTTACAATGTTAACCGACAAGAACTGAGAGAAAAGGCTAAAGAATCATTACAGAAAATTCAAGAAGAAAACTCAAGAAATTATAATAGAAAGAGAAAAGAAGCTAACATCTACAAGACTGGTGATCTAGTAGCAATTATAAGAACACAGTTTGCACAAGGAGCAAAACTGTACCCGAAGTATCTAGGACCATATGAAGTTATAAAGAATAAAGGAAATGAAAGATACATAGTAAAGAAAATTGGAAAGTCAGAAGGACCTTTCAATACTACAAGTTCAGCCGACTTCATGAAGCCTTGGATTCCTCAAGACTATTCATCTGGGTCAGATGAATGAGCAGGATAGGCTGTGTCGAATGGTCTTAATAGTTTTAGCTCGTTTAATTTTTTAATAGAATTAAAAATAGCTTTTGTGAAACTTATGCTGATAGAGGCTGGTCACCGGTGAGATATGCAATTCTATATAAATACCGACAAGGCACTTTGATTGAATATGCGTTAAAAAAACAAAAACTTTTACTAGAATTAAATGTATCTATGGACAATACCACTCTGATTGACCTGATTGCTACAGGGCTACCAAACTATATAGCTGATAAAATAAATAGAGAAAATCTTAAGGAATCTGAGGATTTGTTTAACAGTATCAGAGGCTTAGAGCATTTAGTTAGTAAAAGAAATTATGAGAAGAAGACAGGAAGCTATGAAAGCAGGATTAATGATAAAAAAAATAACTACAAGCCGTGTCGAATTTGTGAAAAAGAGAACAAAGGAAACAGATACCATCCGGAATCAGAATGCTGGTTCAAGAATAAAAATAATGAAAATACAAGAAGGGAACAGACAAGGAATGTCAATAATTCTAAATTAGAAGTCGAACTGAATGACTTTGATCCAAAAAACTAGTTACTCCACCATTAATCAAAGTTAAGTTATTGATAAACAGCACTTTGAGTACTTCAGGAATTTATGATCCTGGCTCAGAAGTTTCTGTAATAAATGCAAAATTATTATCAATAAAACAGTGTCAAGGAAAAATTGTGAATAAAAGTGCAGGTTTAAAAACGATTAATGGTGTAAAAAGAACTAAAGGAATGACTGAGTTAAAAATCAAGATTTTCGATATTGAAAAAAATATAAATGTTTTTGTGGTAGATGAAGAAAATTTTGAAGATGACTTTTTGATCGGATTAGATTATATACGAGATTTTCGTCTAGTTCAAAATGAGGAACTACAAATTACGCAGGTTCTTCCTAGACAGGAAAACAACACGGAAAAATATAAAAATAATATTCCCGGCTTAACGGGTAGCCACATAGGCAAACAGAGTTCAAGTAACACACAAATTGATGAATATAAAGTTAATTTTAATGAACATGTAAAGGAGACGGATTTCGATATTACGGTAAATAATCTAGACTACCAACAAAGATTGGAAATAGATAAATTAATATGCAAACATAAAACACTTTTTGCAAAAGATAAATACGACATAGGAACAGTATCCGGATATGAAGCACATATTGATCTGTTAGTGGATAAATATTGTAGTAAAAGGCCATACAGGTGTACTATACAGGATAAAAAAGAAATCGGACAACAAATATCAAAACTGTTAGAAAGAAAATTGATTGAAGAGTCTTATAGTCCCTTTGCAGCTCCAGTCACACTTGCATTCAAGAAAGAAGAAGGAAAAAAGTCAAGATTATGCATAGATTTTCGTGACCTAAATAAGATTGTAGTGCCTCAATCACAACCTTTCCCACTGATTGAGGACTTGATGGTAAAAACGAGAAACTGTAAGTACTTTTCTACACTTGATATTAATTCTGCTTTTTGGTCCATTCCCCTGAAAATTGAAGACAGGCAGAAAACTGCGTTTGTCACTCAGGAAGGCCACTATAACTGGACTTGTCTACCATATGGCTTGAAAACATCTCCGGCAATTTTTCAAAGGATACTGAGCAGCATCATAAGAAAACATAAACTAATGGATTTTACTGTAAATTTCATTGATGATATTTTGATTTATTCGGAAACGTTCGAGGAGCATATAAAACACTTGTCTCTTCTATTAGAAGCAATATCGAAAGAGGGCTTCAGACTGAAGTTTTCGAAATGTCACTTTGCACAGGATTCCGTGAAGTATTTAGGCCACATAATAAAAGATAATATGATAACACCTTTGAAAGACAATTTGGTAGCCATCCAGGATTTTCCAATTCCCAAAACACAGAAAAATGTTCGGCAGTTTTTAGGAAAAATAAACTTTTATGGAAAATATGTCCAAAACATATCAATTATATTAGAGCCCTTACACAAGTTATTAAGGAAAGGGCAGAAATTTACTTGGTCAACAGAAAGTCAACAATCATTTGATACAATAAAAAGATTACTGTGCTCTAAACCCATATTAGCAATATTTGATCCTAATTTACCAGTACATATTTATACAGACGCCAGTATCCAAGGGCTTGGTGCCGTTCTAAAACAACCTCAAGAGGATGGAACTGAAAAACCTTGTACATACTTTTCAAGAAAATTAAATGATGCCCAAAAGAAGAAGAAAGCTATATATCTGGAATGCTTGGCGATAAAAGAAGCAGTAAAGTATTGGCAACATTGGTTAATGGGAAAAAAGTTTACTGTTTTTTCTGATCACAAACCTCTAGAAAAAATGAACATAAAAGCGAGGACAGACGAGGAATTAGGAGATCTCACCTATTATCTGTCCCAATATAATTTTGAAATTATATACTCACCAGGAAAATATAATTTGGAAGCAGATAGCTTGAGCAGAAACCCTGTATTGGAACCAAATGAAAATCAAGATGAGAGTTTCAAAATTATTAACTTCATTAAAATGGAAGATATAAAAAAAGATCAAGAAAGTAACAGAGATATACAACTTAACAAAAACAGCTTGAAATTTGTCCTAAAAATAGCGTTTACAACCAGTGTTTTATACTTTTGAATTAAACCTCACCGTCCGAAATTGCGAGGGAACCGGAACTGCCAGTCATAGAGAATCATAAATCAACAAAATAATATTGTCTATTTGCCCCAAGTCTAACCCACCCCAGTTTCCCCGAAGGACCGAACTAAAACTACCTTGGCAAAGCATTACAGTTCAGTCCGTTGACTATAGGAATTTGTTAGGTCTTGAATTGTTGTACCTTTACAACATTTGGTATACAAAATGCCTTTCTCAAAATATGAACCTTTTCTATCCTGACGCTGCACATTTTTTACGATATCTTCGTGGGTACTTTTGAAATTTAGCCAAGATTGTTCCAAGTTTTGTAATCGCGCTTCTATGTAGCTAACTGTTAATGTTTTCTTCGAAGCTTTGCCAAAATTGACCTGTGCCCTTTGTAATTGCTCAAATCTATCGTACTGGCACGAAAATAACTGTGAAATATCTTCCATTTTTGAAATATGCTATGCCTAGTATGGGAAACGTCGGTAGTTCTGTGGAACCTTCGGGGAAAAAATATTGATGCCTAATCGTAATTTTATCGTGTAAATGTCCAAAATCACTTGTAAACACGTGTATTTAATCAACAAAAGTTCGTGATTTCAACAAAAAACGGCTTACCTACTTACAGTTTTTGCGGTGTTTTACCGTACAAAACTTTCTTAGTTGTTGCGGTGATTTCACATCAGTTTTACGATTTCACTCGCGGAATACTTAAAAACGGACGCGAAGGACCAACTTTGTCCTAAAAATAGCGTTTACAACCAGTGTTTTATACTTTTGAATTAAACCTCACCGTCCGAAATTGCGAGGGAACCGGAACTGCCAGAGTCATAGAGAATCCCGCGAAGATTTTCTCCATGACATCTGACGTTGACATAATGTGTGGCGAGACGTCTAAATTAATCGAACAAAATTAAAGGAAAAAATTTATTATAAAATGGATAAGAAAAAGGAAAAAATTATACTAACTGAAGAGTTTAGTAAAAAGATTATAGAGGACATACACAAACATTTCTGTCACATAGGATCTCAACAAATACTACAAAAACTTAGACCGTTCTATACAGCGAAAAATTTGGCTACAAACATTAAAAAGATATGTGAGGATTGTGAGATCTGTATAAAAAATAAATCAAGACAAAAATGTAAATACGGGCTAATGTCTCATTTAGGCCCCGCAACTCGACCATTTGAAATAGTTTCCATTGATACTATTGGTGGATTTGGTGGTTCACGCTCAACAAAAACTTACTTACACCTATTAATTGACCATTTCACCCGATATGCTTGGATATTAACATCAAAAACTCAAAATTCAAATGATTTCATAAAATTGGTACAGAGAGTGGCCCAATTAGACAAAATTGGCATGATTTTATCTGATCAATATCCAGGTATAAATTCAAAAGAGTTCAAAAACTACTTAGATAAAGAAAATATCCCTATTATTTTTACTGCTGTAAACGCCCCATTTTCAAATGGTTTGAACGAACGACTGAACCAAACATTGGTTAATAAAATCAGATGCAGAGTTAACGAAAATAAAGGCAAATCAGCTTGGACGACTATCGCTCATGAATGTACTCAGAAATACAATGAAACAGAACATTCTGTGACGGGATTTTCTCCAAAATATTTAATGGATGGAACAAATATTGATGCGGTACCAGAGGAATTAAGACCAAAATTAACCCTTACCAATTTAATACAAGATAGAAAAATAGCATTGGATAAGACTATCAAATCACATAATTATAACAAGAAGCTGTTTGACAAAAATAGGAAAGCGTGTGAATTAGAAGAAGGAGATTATGTGTATGTTGAAAACGGAAATCGCTTAAATAGGAAAAAACTAGATGAATTGAAAATTGGTCCATTTAAAATTCTACAAAAACTGTCTAAATCGGTGTACACAGTAGACACTGGTCATAAAAAATGTGAATCTAATCATTTTCACATAACCAAACTTATACCTGTGAAAAAGTTGTAAAAGTTTTTAAACTCCAGTTTAAAACTTCTTGGAGGAGGGGAGATGTAAACAAAGTATGATATATGTACATACTCTGTCTATGCTTATTTAAATGTACCGCCTATACATATTTTGAATTTGCCGCGCTCACTGTTGAAGCTGACAGTCTGGAGGTTACATTTTATTATGGAGAACAACGCATACATAGTTTGATTGTGAATTGAGATTTATTTTAAAGATATTGATAAAATTAGTACTTTTACTTGTGGAGTAGTATATATATGATGAACTGTTATCTAAATAAGTTAGTGTATATATAATTTTATTTGTGTAGTGTTTAGTACTTAATTTATTTATTGCGCAATGAATATTCGAATTTTAATGATTTATATCTGCTTTATAGATTCTATTATGGATTCAATATCGTGATATGACCGAGTTTTGATACTTTTCTTTATAGTTTTTTTTAAATTGTAAAACTAAGTGGCTTTAAAGTAACTGTTTGACTTATTTCATTGTACATGAATGGGCCTAAGATACTTGAGAAACGTTGAGCAAAACCCGTCCTACATGACGGGATAGCGTAGACTTTATCAGTTCTTCTCATATCTTCCTTTTGTTGGAAGGGATGCATATATAGATATTCGGCGTGTTGGCGCCCAACGTGGGAGCGGCGGGTCAATCGGTGAACTACGTACTTACAATGTAACGAACGCTTAGTTATTTCACGTGAAAAAACAGCCAAGCTACGAAGTAAAATGTTTAATAACTCACTTAACGCTTGCGGAAACTACGTAATAAATTATTAGGAAATAAAATGGCTTGAAATCGAAACGAACTAACGACCAAATTGAATAAAACTAAAATCGTGTAAAATTGTAGGTACTCACATTTCTGGCGACAACAGGCGCTCCAACAGACTCCGGGCGCATGGAGTCCAGTATCTCTGCGATGGACCGGTAGGGCCGCTGAGGCACGTCGCTGGGGCCTCCGCCCCCGCGACTATTATCCTATGAATATTAAAAAAACGTTATCAAATTTGCAATCAACTTTTAACTAATCTTAAAAGTTGTGAAAACCGTTAAAATTCAAGAATTTATATATCTTACCAAGCAATATTGGTATTCTAGACATTTAGACATTCCAAATTTAAAAAAAATTAATTAAATACTCACAGGATGTAGTAGCGGCATCGATGCCGCGAAAACTTTCAGAAGTTCCAAACTGTCGAAGGAAAATTGGGCAGAGACACCTGCCGAAATGTATTCGCGTAGGCGACTCTCGAACGACTAAGCTGAGTATCGCGCGCCGTGAAGCAGGAAGCCATGCTTCCCTTCCACCAACATCCAGTCGCAGAAAATGTGCGGCGGACCAATCACTGAGCCAGAATACGCTCCGCCCACTTGCCGCTCACTTTGCGCCACTACAGAATTTAGTCAGATAACCTTTTAAAGTTATTTAAAACATAACAAATATGTTAATCATATATAAAAGCTTAATTAAATTTGTTTCTCTTATCTTTAATATTTGTAGGTATCATATTAAACACCAAAAACCCATATTGAATTTGATTTGAATTTAGGAGAAGATTTCCGGTTACGGTACAAGACCGGAAATAATCTTGTAGGTAAATTCAAATCCAATCTGATTTAATATAATACGAACGTGAAACAGAACTATTATGGCAATAAATAGAATAGTAAACTATCGAGTGTGTTAGAAAGTTTCTTTAAAACTTGATATAATGTAAGCTACAAGTGGAGGTTTGATGGCGCATGCTCAAATCAGACGCTCAATTTATTGACTTGCAACGCTATGATTCTTTAAAACTATTAACAGGAAGTCCACAAACAAAGTGTTGATAATTTTATTTATGTAGATTCTAAAACATTTATAATTTCTTTATAAAAAATACTTCATTCGTTATGTTTTTTTAATAATTATTCCTCGCGTTTTAGTATTTTTTAATCAGGCGTTGCTCGCTTTTTTGAGCCACGTGTTACGGCAAAAGATCTTTTGGATTGATTGGCTCTACCAAACAGAAAATAATAATTATAATCGATTCAAAGATAATCATAAAACAGTAACAGTAAAAGCACTGTTACAGAACTCGACACTTAAACAAATACTTATTATTTTTTTGTTTTATTCCGAGAGTTCTCACGTAAAATTAAAGAGGCATATTAATTAAGTAAATATTAATTAAGTAATAATAACATAAAACCATTAATCTTATAAAAGCTTGTATGTGTTTATGTTCGTTTATTTTTCACGTTCAAATGCCTTAACCGACTTGGAAGTAATTTGGTATGGAATTAGGTTAGGCCCTGACACATAGGTTAACTTTGACCCTGTATTAATGTGGGTAACACCGCGGTGCGCAGCTAGTATGTAGATTAATAAAACACATACATATAATCAGTACTTTTTTTATTTCATTTTATAAACTTGTTTAACATAAACACAGTTTTGAACCCGATCAAGATGTGCCTTCCTTCCTAAACAACTTTATAATTCAAATCTTTCTGCAGATTCAATGAAGTCGATCTATTGACAATAATTTTTATTAATTGGTACTACATGGACCTCAGTGAGGTCGTCAAAAATGTACATATGCTTAGATCTTTAAAACTACACAACGGTTTGATGCAGGTTTTCGTAATGGATAGTGATCTAAGAAGGTTTATGTGCGTAATTTTGCTGCTAAGCCACGGGCAAAAACTAGTAAAACATAAAAGAGTTCATAGTTTATTTATTAACATTTCTAATATTTGAAATTGTCTGCGAGTTCCAGAACGTGATCGAAGAAAAGGAAAGCTGGTTGGAGACACCTTCGTGCAGTCGAAGTAGAGAGGGTGCCTGCTGCTACGTCGTGAGAGGAGCAAGCTGCTACGTCATGAGAGGAGCCTGCCGCTACGTCGTGAGAGGGCAGAGACACCACGACACACCGACGAGCAACGGGGCGGGATCAACCACGGGCTTCGCACACCACGTACTTACAAGGTCACGTAGTCCTTTATTTTCTTATAACGATTTTGCTAAAATAATTAATATTTTCTTGTAACGATGTAATGAAATAATGCCGCAGAGCATTTTTCGGGCAAAAATCAGAGAATAGATATCTGGTAGTAGTAGTAGTCGGCGAATGAGTTGCGATATACATTGGATGAGACTATAGGAGATCAAACTATTTATTTTTTCAGTTCAAGATTACAGGTATTGGCCAAGATTTTGTTGGACAGTCCAGTAATTTTATGTTGTTTCTATATCTGAGATGAGTGGCGGGTAAAGTAAGGGTAAAGTAAGGGTACTCTTACACTATTAATAAATAAATATTTTTCTGGTGTAACATCTAATAATAAATCTCATTTTTTGTCATTTCATCAAAATTAAAAGCCATGAAAAGTTTTAAATGAAAGCTTAACATTTCATGTGTTTCAAGAATTGTTATACAATAATAACATGACCACTGATTTGGGTAGTCTCCTATAGATATCTACGCCACAGTAGCATTCTGCCATAAAAAATTAGTCAATTTGCAAATACCGCCATTGCAAATATTTTTAAGATGTCCAAATTAATAAAAAAAATATTACAAAAAAGCTCACTAGGTGTACCTAGCAGTAAATAATTCCGTGTTTCTTGATTCATCCTACGTAGGTATTACCTACTCTTTGGGTATAACAAACATTTGTTTTTATTAACGCATCTCATTAGAATTAGCTAAGTCACGTTTATTTATTTTAACGGGGAACACTGAAAGCAATTGATATCGTGACATTACGGTGACATTCGTATACTTGACAGCTTTGTACTCAATGTCATGATTTATTTTATAGCTTCGATGCTAAAATTATTTAGCTATCTATAAAAATCATTTAGTATTAATTATATACAATATTAATTTAAAAAAACTTTTCGTGAATCTTAGCATTAATGATGCCGGTCCCAAGCCCGGATAAAGGAGGAAGGCACAAAGCTCGTGAAAATATTTTCTAGATAATTGCCATTTCGATAACCAACACTTTATCAATTCTATTTGTTTGTGTTTTTATGTAATATTGTCAAAATTGTACACATACTATAAATGGTATGTACCTCTAAGTCTCTCCGTTGTCATTCCTGAATCGGCGCGCCGGTCCAGTAATTACTAACGGGACCGCCTAACGAATAGTAATGGTGAATTCAAGGTCTAGTTATCCCCCTAAGCAGTACCTACCATATAACTGTCACGTGGTCACAAACAAAAGGGATTTCCTAGCTAGACTTACCTATTCGTTAGGCGGTCAGCCCCTAGTATTTATGTATAATGTTACAGCGAAAGTAATAAATCCAGATATTATATATACTATCCAGCTATTATACATAATATCATATCAATTTAGACAAAGTGATAATTGAGACAAAATTAATCACATTAACTAGCTATTTTATAAAATATCTTGGAATACTTGGATAATGTAATAAAAAAGTAAGTTAAAGGTGAAAATTATAGTTTTTTATTTAAATATAAATATGAAGCATAAATATGTAGTACCTAACAATTTAGTCTCATTTTAAATAGGTAGTTATTGTAATAAGTATGTATTATATTTTATTAATTTTCAAAATATATATTCACGTTGATTAACATTGTTTATAAAAATTAACATTGATTATTGGATTTAAATTGTATGTTAAAAAATAAATTCCTTGTTCAATAGCCATAAGACAAAACTAATAAAACACAGAGATCAATACGAGTAATTTAACATTGCTTAGTAAAATTAAAATGGTTTACAAATCAATACGAGATGTATTTGGTATCACTCCTTAACAACTACAATATTAATATATTTAAAAACAACTGGCATGAAAATACAATAAAATTATTATTATTTATTCTTACAAGTAAGGCTTTTATGACATTTTGAGTTACACAAGAGGTTTGACTTTTTACATTTGCATCTATTAGAAACGCATTCCCCAGTACAGTTGCAATGCTGAAATCCTTGGCCACCAAGATGTGACTCTTTCTTTGCACATTCTCGGGTAGTAAATTCAATATCAACTGTAATAAACGTATCTTTGCAGACAGTAAACTGATATTTTACTGAAGATAGAGCTAACATTTTATCAGCTTATTTTTCTTGCCCTGGTTTTTTTTTTGAAAGATTGTCCAATTTAATCTTTGATATCTCCAATTTCTGGACTGGCCTGTTAGCTTAGTTGGTAGTGGCTCTGCCTTCTAATCTAGAGGTCGCGGGTTCGATTCCCGCATGACACAAGTATTTATGTACTTTAAAAAAATATATATAATTACTTGTGTTGAGTATGGTTGTTTGTATGTATAATAAGTATGTATTTACAAAAGAAAAGTATATAAGTAATATATCCGTTATCTAGTACCCACGACACAAGCGTTTGCTTAGTGTTGGGCTAGATGGCGCTGTGTGCAATGTCCCGGAATATTTATTTACTTATTTATTTATTTCTTGTTTCTTTTTAACGAGAAAGAAGGTATTATGTGAACTTTTAATCAGAGATTTGACCTCATAGGTATAGGTAGGCACTACCTACCTAAGAAATCACAAAGCCCTATGATAAGTTAATAGCTTAAGCTCAGAGTTAATTACCTATTACTAGGCTTAATAGATAGGTACCTAAGTACAATATGTACTTACCTAGCTTGTCCATACTTAGCATTCAGTATTTATAGCAAATAAAAAAATATAAGTTGGTAGGTACATTAGGAGTTAATACTTAAGTCTAACCTTTAATGTTAAAAAGTCCTACTTGGGCATACAATTAAGTAGGTATGTCTAATTTACAGTTATTTGAATAACATCTTTGGAAATGTCTATTATATAAGCTTAGGTAAGTAGGTACTATAGTTACCTTCAAATGTTGCGATAAAAAATAACATAAAAGACATCCCTTGGTTTACCAAATTCAACCAAAATTGATACAGCATCTAACTATGCATTTATTTCCAGGTGATGTGACCAGGCAAAGGGAAAGTTCTCGAAGAAGCCAAGATCACATCATCCATTCCATTTATTTACCATATCAATTTAATTGCAATCTAATTGTTGGTTATCTACCTACCTATTTAATTGTAAAGTTACAGATTATGAAAAAAAGTCTAGTTATGGAGATTCATTCTGTGTTTTAAACCTACCCCTGGGCACAGTCCACAACTGTAGGTATATAAATAGTTACTTATTTACTTTAAAAGATTATCAGAAAATTATAATTAGGTTAAAAAAACAATCAAGATTAAGATATTAGTTTATGAGAACACTTTATTAGATAAATAATAAGTTTATACATACTTGAATAAAAATTAATAAATTAGATAATCAGTCCACTATTGTTCTCAAAATTCTCAGAAAAAAACTCTCTTGAAAGTTGAGGTGAGCTGGAGAATGTTCAAAGTCATGCAGGAACATCAGTAGGTATAGATAGTGAGACACAGTTACACTAGAAGCAGGCTTCCATGGATTTTCAAGTTTCCTTAGAGTGACATTATTCTGTACTAAATAAGTAATGTTTCATTTGAAGTAAACAAGATATTAGTTTATGAGAACACTTTATTAGATAAATAATAAGTATATACATACTTGAATAAAAATTAATAAATTAGATAATCAGTCCACTATTGTTCTCAGAATTCTCATAAAAAAACTCTCTTGAAAGTTGAGGTGAGCTGGAGAATGTTCAAAGTCATGCAGGAACATCAGTAGGTATAGATAGTGAGACACAGTTACACTAGAAGCAGGCTTCCATGGATTTTCAAGTTTCCTTAGAGTGACATTATTCTGTACTAAATAAGTAATATTTCATTTGAAGTAAACAAGATAGGTACTTACCTAAGGAGTTTATCAAATAAAATTCTGCCTGTCATCAATGCTAGTTGGTTTATTTTTCCTAGTTTTTCTGCTCTGCTTTGGTGGACTAACTATGTACCTACATGAAGGTAGAAGCTATCTATTAGACTCAAAGTTATTTATGTAGAACAAACCTAAATTTTAGCAAATGAAAATAAAACATTGTAAATGATCTCATTCTTGATGACATTGTTGGCTACATACAGAATGGCAAGAACTGACTAAAAGAAAGGGTTAGAAGTGGTCATCATTATTAGCAGATTCTAGTAGATTCTGCTTGAACATAGCATATAATAATTGTACCTAAGTAAGTACTTACCAGTTCTATATATACTTTTATCGTTGACCCACCATTCTTGCCTTCTTTGAGGTTATTTGAAGAGGTAATCTATTTCTTTCTAAATATAGGTACAACTCAATACCTACAGCAGTTATGTACTGAACCACACGAAACCTAACAACGCGTGATAAGCTCCCTGGTGATAAGCATTACCATGGATAAATTGGTATTTTCATTCATTATATCGCTGCATCAGGTTCCAAATTGATTTTGTAACGCAGACTAGTTAGAAAATGATACCTAACCTACGCGTTCGAGTTGAGAATAAAGATTTGTAACCAAACCAAAATAAATCCAAAA
Source organism: Macaria liturata (assembly GCA_964023185.1). Lineage (NCBI taxonomy): Eukaryota > Metazoa > Arthropoda > Insecta > Lepidoptera > Geometridae > Macaria > Macaria liturata. Next base: position 4,675,042 of record OZ026823.1, on the reverse strand, counting down.
CGAAATCGTGTATGTACACGATATCCTATCCGTACACAAAAATTAAGAAAATTTTAAACACTCCTACAAGCAAACAAGCACCCAGTAGATCTAGACACCTGTTTTTAAATAAGTAAGCAGGTACGATAGCTCTCGCCAGATTGGTACTGCGTGAGAATAGCCAAAACAAACAAACTATTACTTAGGTATTCCATGGCTTCACGCAGTTTACTACATTGATAAAAACCTAAACACATTGACAGAATTTCTACTCACACACAGAAAATTTAATATTTTTTCAAAGAAAAGGGATATTGCCAGAATACAGAAAATATTAGCGTTCAATCAAATTAAAGACAAGTATTGAAGCAAGTATTCGAGTTTTTCGACATCTACGGAAATAATCTTTATTTACAATAATAAAATATAAAAACAAGGGAAGAAAAACTAAACATACTACTTCTAACTACTACAAATAGGGGCACTTAGAAAATCTTTAGAAAACCCTAAAGATAATCTAAGTGCTCCAGCCCACTACCAGAGGGCAGCGTGCCCAGCATACTGGCCGCATTACCACGCTGGATGGCAATGCTGATACGTTGAGCCAGAAAAAGGCCAGCATTTTGGTCATGCGTCGCGTCAACCAAGCGTTAATACGGAAATAGTAGTACAGATGACAAATATTTTCATTGATTTCTTGATAGAATGAACTAAACCGTATATTTGTTGTCTGTTTAGAATGAACAAAATGAACGTTGTTATGAACATGTTCATTCGCGACTGCGTGAAAATAACTGGTTCGCTACTTTACTTCCTACTCGTTCTGTTTGTTTTGTAATTATTAAGATTTTTCTGAGCTAATAAATAAACATGATAACTTTTATCTTAGCATTTCTAGAGAAGAATAAAAATGACATTGTATATTTATCACTACTATTATTTAGTGTGGCAATAGGTCCTTTTTATAGAAACATAAGTGAAGTTTATTTGAAGAAATGGATCGGGTCCATAATAGGGCTCCTACTAATAACTATTGTATCAGGATACAGCGCTGTCCATCCCATTTTATCGGCATTCATGGGTATTATTGCCATAAAGGTAGCTACAGTAAGGTCAGTACAAATTATCATAATATTGCAGACACCTAAGTGGATAACCTTTGACCTAAATGGAGAGATGTTTTACAACTTTCATTTGCTGAATACACAATAGAATGTAAATAAATATAGGTTAAACTTTCCAAAGTACCCAATCACGGGGGGGGTTGAGGGGGGGAGGGGAGGGAGGGGGGGAGGGGGTAAGCCCGCCCCTAAAAGGGGGGCGCACGGAGATCAATAGTTTTCGAGATATGACCATTTTTGTATTTTGAGGTTAAGTACTACGTACCAACCTAAAACATCGGCTTTACATGTCCGATCATCGATTTTGGGGGGAGCTCCTCCTCGCTTCGCTCGTCGTCGCATGTGCGTAGTAGAAAGCAACCTAACGAACCTAATCTACCTTCTGTCACAGACAAGTGACTTCGAGTCTAACACTTGCACTACAACAGGACTTGGCTCCTCCTCGCTTCGCTCGTCGTCGCATGTGCGTGGTAGAAAGCAACCTAACTAACCTAATCTACCTTCTGTCACAGACAAGTGACTTCGAGTCCAACACTCGCGCTACAACAGGACTTGGCTCCTCCTCGCTTCGCTCGTCGTCGCATGTGCGTGGTAGAAAGCAACCTAACAAACCTAATCTACCTTCTGTCACAGACAAGTAACTTCGAGTCCAACACTTGCACTACAACAGGACTTGGCTCCTCCTCGCTTCGCTCGTCGTCGCATGTGCGTGGTAGAAAGCAACCTAACTAACCTAATCTACCTTCTGTCACAGACAAGTGACTTCGAGTCCAACACTTGCACTACAACAAAAAATTATTACATAAAAAGTATTTGTTTCCGCAACTTAAAACTTTAGGTGGAGGCTAACACTATTATAGGCTACCTACAACAAAAAAACTAGGTTCAAAATCGATGATCGGTAATGTAAAGTTAAGTACCCCTATAGTGAAATCGTAGTACTTAACCTCAAAATACAAAAATGGTCATATCTCGAAAACTATTGATCTCCGTGCGCCCCCCTTTTAGGGGGGGGCTTAACCCCTCCCCCCCTTCCTACCCTCCCCCCCTCAACCCCCCCCGTGATTGGGTACTTTGGAAAGTTGAGCCTAAATATATCTACCAGTCTTCTCTTTAGTAAAATTAATTTACTCTGCACACCTTTTGTAGCTTTGGGATTAAAACTTCACATGACACTTAAAATTGCCAAAAATCACTGATTCAGTTGTTATATTGATGAAATTAAGTTTTGCTTAGATTTATAAATTTTGATAGAAATGGCATTAAAGAAAAATAAAAAGACTAAAAAATCTGTGCGACTTTAAAATTTTACTTTATTAATATATTTATTCTTGCACACATACAATTAAATATTATTTACAACACCAGTCATGGGCTGATAGAAATTAAAACAAAAATAAATCCATTTTTAATATTTTTCTATTTGTACTCATCATATTTATTTATTTTGCAGGTACTGCCACATAGTAACATTTTGCTTACTATTTGCCTACTTATTCTTCTTCCGGTTAGCTGACAAGTTTGGTTTATCTCTTCCAACTGGCCAAACAAATCTAATAGAAATGATAATAGTTCTCCGAGTTGTTGGTGTAGCATTTGAAATGAACGGCTCATGGTTAGCTTATGCCAAAGCAAAGAAAGAAGGGAATGAAGTAAAAAAGTCAACTGATTCAGTAGAAAGAGATCCTGAATTTACTGAGATTGTGAATCCCAGTTTTATTGACCTGTTTCACTATTCATTCTTCTATATGGGACTGCTCACTGGTAAGTTGATACAAAATACTAGAATAGATTTGATTTTGTTTAAATCAGCGTCTCATGGGGCCAGAGATGTTGTGTCATTGTTAATAAGATTGGAAGACATAGTACTAAAAGAAACTTGGCATATTATTAAACAAAAATATATTTAATATATTTAATACTCTAAATTACCGCTGCTTGTTACAAATAATTTGTTGTTGGAATTTGTATTGAAATGTTTTCTGAAATACCTACTTAAAGAAACAACCTTTTCAATATTAGACCACCATATAAACCTATTTAGAAAAAAAATTGAATGGTTTTCTTAGCAATCTTTATACAGCAATCTATTTGTTCCAGGTCCATATTACCGCTACAGAACCTACAATGATTACTTCAGCTTACAATATTACAAGCATGTGGATTGCCTGTACTTCACTATCAACACCCTGAAGATGGTGCCACTGTACATTGGATTGTATTTAGTTTGGTCCAACATTTGGCCTTTAAATGTAAGTTTTTTTTTTTTATTAAAATACCTATTTAACTATTTAAAAAAATAATTACACAAACACTGTTAATCTAACTACTCATTTTGTGCACATAAGAATATGTAAGTAGTAAAGTGTAGTTATCTATTATTCAATAAATAATAATATTTATGTAGCATTATTATCTATTACCACATAATAATGTATGCAAATATAAGTAGCTACCTTAAAACATTAATTATACCTTATATCAGTCAGTTAAAATAATACAATATATATTTTCATCCCACCATCTCGGAAAGAGTATTTTTGCTCTTCAATATCTGAGTGCAAAAGCCGTTTTTATTCTCTAGAGGATAAAGTAAATTGAATTTAGAACATCGTGTGTAACAAGTTTTTGAATTAAAATAATCATTAAACCTATTTACTGCTAGGTACCTCTATGGTGCCGAATATCATACAACTTTTTTTAAATTTGTTAAAAACTCAGACTCGGAACCTTCTTGGTGTTCTTTTTTTCAATTTGCTTTGTACGCGGTTCTTTACGCGGCATATTTTCACGTCATTGTTAAACCTTATATTAAAAACAAGAAACTTGAAAACCAGTGAAAAAACTAAAATGAGTGATTCTAGCGACGAGGAAGTTTGTTTGACGCCAACAGAATTGACTGAAACTGTTAATAATGCGCAAATGAGCTTTCTCCCTCAACAATCACGCGTTTTGCATTTAGTCATTTCCTTGCTGAGGTGGAATGAAAAGTTACGTGTTGCACTCGAGTGCAAAGATTTTTCAGAATCCTTCGCTTGCTCGGTCATCAAAATTGAGCACGCGGTTAAAAAGCAACTTTGCACTCTTGTATAACAAATAACTATTATCTAACTCAACTATGTGCACACTCATTTTACTCAGTAACTTTTTTAATGTTAGATAAATACTTACATTTCATACTATATTATACGTAAAATATCACATGAGTACAAATAATAAAACAAATTAATCACAAGACTTTACCAGAAGCTATGTTTCCTGCTAATCCAGGGGTTTTCAAATCTAGAGTTAATAGGTATCTTCTAGGTAAACGTGTTACACCCTAGGCTGCAGCAATGCTTAACATCAGGCAGGCTGTAGTCAAATGTAAACCAATCCCACAAAAAAAAGACCTTCAACATTTTGTCTCTCTTTTCAGTACATCTTAACCGAGGACCACAACAACCGTCACTTTGTCTACCGCATGCTATACCCGTGGGTATTATTCGCTGCATTCCGTCAACGCATCTACGCTGGCATGACCATGGCCGAGAGTGTGTGCACTTCGGCAGGGTTTGGAGCTTATCCAGTGGAAGGGAGGAACAGGAGTGGCCATGGACCTACTGTTGGATATGAGAAATTGAAGGCTATGTATGTATTCTACTTACCTAGTTCTAATCTGGCACTGACTTGTGTTTTCAAGTTATGTGTGGATTTGTACTCGTTTAACGGTGAAGGAAAAAATCGTGAGGAAACTGACATGTTTGACGAACACAATATCCAAAGACATGTGTCTATCGTGGTATAAAATTATGCTTATGTATTAAATTTTCTGTTAATCAATAATTACCTACTCATACTATTGTCTGCTTACAAACTAGTAAAAAAGAATGGAAAAAAACCAGTACACAGCAGTAGAAATATGGTCATAATACTCAATAGGTCATAGAACTGGTTAAGCTAAGCCAGGTTGTACAAATCACAACATTTGTGTAAATATTTGATGACATATTTTATAGAAACTACTACTTAATTGTCCTTAAGATCATTAAATAGATAAAGGTTTTTCAAGGCTGTCCATGTTCTGCATTTTAAGTCAGTTCAATTTGTATTATAGGTATTTAACTACCAGATAAAAACTGGCGTAGGTATGTAAGAAGCCAGCGTCTAATCTTATTAAAAAAAAATTGTCACATTACACTACAGCCTGCTTGATATTAAGCATTGCTGCATCTATCTCTATACATAAATTCATTCAAATTGGTTGTACTATTTAAGTGCGACGAAGACAGAACATACACACACATACACACATTTGCTTTTATGATATTAGTTGTGTTGCAACACATAAGTGTAATGTGTATATCAATTAATAAATTATATAAGTACCTAATTCCTATCTCTACACCATTTCAGGTCCGAAGACGATAAACGCAAGGCCAAATATGACTTCAACACAGTAGAGTGTATGGAGGTGTGGGGGTGCGAGAGTGTGGTCACTCTGCGAGACTCCATGAAGGTGTGGAACAAGGCTGTGCAGTACTGGGTCGCCATGGTCGTCTACAAGAGGTTCCCTGTTAAACCACTCAAGTAAGTTACTCTAACTGAGGCCAAATATGACTTCAACACAGTAGAGTGTATGGAGGTGTGGGGTGCGAGAGTGTGGTCACTCTGCGAGACTCCATGAAGGTGTGGAACAAGGCTGTGCAGTACTGGGTCGCCATGGTCGTCTACAAGAGGTTCCCTGTTAAACCACTCAAGTAAGTACATAGGTATTAATCATTAGAAGAAGCATGTGGGTGGGTTGGCCTACATGATATAAAAAAGAGGCTTTACTTAATACCATCGGCGTTCAAAACTCATATGTATCAACTTATGTAAGAAACTGACTAATAGAAGATTCACGTTCCTATACAAGCAAAATCGTTTCCTGTATGTGTTTTTAGTCTATCTTAGCACAGATAAAATAAAGTAAAATCGATAAAATGTGGTAAATGATTTTATTGTAACAAATTCCATACCAAATTAAAACCAAAATAGTTCAACCGTTTACCATCTGAGCGAAGAAGGAACAATCATACTGCCTTACTAACTTTCTTCATTGTAATGTGTTGAAACGTCTATAGCTCAGCAAGCAGAAGTTTTGCATGCATAGTACAGCAATCGTCAAGACATGTCAGAGTCCATAAAAGCGTTTTGAAAACTCTTGACACTAGAGTTAGTCATTCTCAAGCGATATGTAAAAAAATTTATTAAAGAATACTTGTAACTCCAAATAACATAATATAAACGAAATAAAGAATTGATTGATTAAAGATTGATCTATTGCAGGATCCACGCAGCGCTATTTGTGTCAGTAATATGGCACGGCTTCCACGCCGGATACTTCTTCTGCATCTACCTCTGTTCATTCTACCTCATGGCTGAGGATATCTACTACAAGCTGTTCTATAAGGAGGCTACGGGTTCGGTAAGAACAGTTTATTTTGTTAACTAGAAAAGTTGAGTAAGGGGCCATTAGAAAAGAAAGAAATATATTTTTTAATTGACGTCAAAAAAGATTATCAAGTCTTCTGAAGGTTTTTTTTTGACAATTGAACATGTGAAATGTAATATAAAAAGAATTTGAAAAGAACGCCAAGGTTGAGTCGTATCCCTCAATACTGAGGGCCGTGACTCCCCCTCTGAATTGAAAAGGGGAGTTCTCTTCAGGATTTGTGAAAAGACCTGTTTGAAGGTCTTTTCACAAATCACAAAATATCCTCAGATTTTAACGTCAAAATTGCCACTTACATACAAAATTCCATTCTACGAGTACAAGAGTGATATAAAATTAAATAGTGTCTGTGGTTGGAATAAGATAATATATAAGAAGCTAAGTACCGGAACACCTGTGCATTGTGCAACGGTGGCTGGATGATATAAGAAAGTTAAAAGGAAACATCTGAGCAAGAACAGCGCAAGACAGGAAGTATTGGCGTAGGAGGAGGAAGGCTTATGCCCAACAGTGGGCTCTAATGAGCTGATGATGATGATGAAGTTCAGTACCTAGACGTTATTTGTAACATATAAAGTATTAAATTTAAATGTTTTTTTTATGATATCAAGAAAGCATCACGACTGTTTTATGCCTCGTTATTATTAATTACCCATTTTAATTATTTACGACACTAAAATAATATAGAGTGATTTACATTACTTCCTCTCACATAGCATACATAGCTTCGTAAATTTTGTTTGAAGATGATTTTGTTTGTATTAGAATAGAATCTACTAGAATGAAATTGCCTCTCAAAAGAGGGCTCCTCACAAATTATAATATTTTTTTAAGCTATTCCTTCTTTATTTACAGAAAAAGAAGATAATCGGCTTCATAATGTGGTTCCTGCGTTCACACTCAGAGTCGTACCAAGGGGCCGCCTTCCTACTTCTGACGTTCGACAAAATCTGGATATATTACTCATCAGTATACCATTATTGGTTTGGAGTTTGGCTGACATTCCTTATTATAGGCCTAGTATTAGACCAAGTCCTGAGACCTAAGAAGTCGAAAAAATCTATAGATGATTTGAAGAATGAGCCGGAGAAAGTTAAAAGTAATTAAAACATATATGTATATAAGTAGTGGACGCCCGCGGCTTTGCTCGCTTTATTTCAGGATAAAAAGTAGCCGATGACACTTCTAAGACCTCATACTAACTATATACGAGTAATCATGATGATCCGCTCAGCCGTTTTTGCGTGATGAGCGTGCGTTTACTTTGTATCCTGAAATAATGCGAGCGAAGCCGCGGGCGCCCACTAGTAATACAATATAAATGTTGACATAATGTATAAACTATATTTTTTACATGAATACTCAAGCAGTTGAAGGCTCTTATCTATTCCATAAAAATAAATATTACAAAAAAAATATGTTACTTTTAAAAGTATCTCATAAGATTATTAACTTACATTTTTGTAAAAGGTACATGAATTGACATGTTGTATGTTTGATTGTTTAGATAGGTATAAGAAACATTTCCATGAAATTTTTACTCATTAAGACTTCCCTAATTGTCTCTGAGGTTGTACAAATTGTAAATTTTAATTAATTAAAACTATATTTATATTAAGTTAAACAATTTTGTTTGGTATTTTTTATAACTTATTCATATTTAGTTGATTTTAAAACGTAGCCAGTGCATTTTCATATTTTCCTATTTATATTTTGCACTAAAATAGAAGGAACAAAGCATTTTATTGTAGAATTGAATTTATTTACGTTCCTGTGTATTTACGAAATTATAATTACGTAGGTATATTATATGTAGCATGTACTTATTGAGAGAATATTTTGTGTTTTTAACATTCTCATAATTTAGATCTCTTGTGAATTTATTTGCTCAATGAGGCACTATCTAGTTTAGAATCTATTTATTTATATTCATAATAAATAACTGTTCAAATAGCCTGTTTTTATTATTTGATATGTTTATCATATACCCACTTCCCTAAATAAGATATGTCTTTAATGCACACCAAAGAAATTAGAATAGAATAGAATATATCTTTAATGTACACCATAAAACATAGAAATAACAAAACAGGAAATAAGCTTAAATATATTAAAGTGATGCACATTGGGCGGCCTTATCGCCTTAGGCGATTTCTTCCAGGCAACCTTTTGGATGGACATTACTAAGAATTATAAACAGGCGGTGTACTAAAAAAATATAATTAGATACATACATTAGTAAAAGACCAATACATACTCAAAATATACATAAATAAATACAATACATACATATTTCATACAAATTACACAAAACATTTAGGAAATAAGCTACAATAAGCTAAATTACATAATAAAAAGAAATTTAAAAACTAATTTAATGCACATTAGGCGGCCTTATCGCCTTAGGCGATTTCTTCCAGGCAACCTTTGGATGGACAGAATTTAGAATCTTAAATAGGCGGTGTACAAGAATACGTAAAATAATAGTGTATTAACAAGATTAGATCTACTATGTACACTAAACGGCAAAAAATATCCAACCAACACAAAATGACATTATTTTAAGAGTCTTTAATTAGTGCAAATCATTACCCTAACATGTAAACAAACACTAATTACTCTATATTGTTAATCTGCATTAACTACCTTTTAACAATATCATCTTACAGTTTATGCAATGCTTTTTGGACTAAATAATAATATATCTACTTATGAATTCGTTTTACGAAATAATAAAAACCAATTTTACTAAAAAATAACATTTATTAGAGTATTCTTACTGGTAACCACATCTGTTAGTACTGGTTTAAGCAAATTTAACACTTAATAAGTTATGTACATAAATTATGTGTTTATCACATTCTTGATGTAAAGATGCATCAGGTACGAGAAAACCACTGTGACGCTGAAATAGAAATATCATAATAACTGCATTATTATAATGGAATTTGAGGTTTTGTGATGAGTATATGAATTGTGATAATATGGCTATATAACACACGACACCATACAAGTTTTTCTAAATAGGAATATAAAGCTGGATTAAAATAATGGCATAACACTTGACAACTTGTATTTATTTACATGTGATATACACACTATAATAATTATTAAAATAAACAACACACATTTATGGAATGCTTTAAATGAATAAATAATGCATAAATGAAAGAAGCTTTCGTTCGAGCTTTGCAATGAATGAATTAGCCGCATGAAGTGTTGTGAATATTATCAAATGACAGCAAGCTAAATGCGCAAATGTAGAATTTATGAATAAGTACCGAACAAAAGCTTATCGCAGAACTTATAATAACAATCTCACTTATAAACATCAATCACGTAATGATTGATTGATCAATGCATTGTTTCTTTGTCTTATTTATAGTCTTAAAAACAATCTAAATATACAATATCCGTCAATTATAGACTCATTAAATCGGCTTTATAAGTAAGACAGCAAAATAAGTAAAATAAAGTCAAAAGTAAGCCATTATGACCTACCTCTAAATGTTGTTTTCAGCCTCTTGTTACATAATTATAATAATTAGCATTATCAGGTAATTCCTTTACCTTGCTATTTACAGTTTTGAGTAGATTCATGCAATGTTACAGAGTTTCTAGTACATCTGAAAATCTTAGACTTAGATTAACATAATTAGTATTTGCCTTCACCATTTTCCATCAGAGTAGTAGAGTATTATGTTATTGTGACATTTTACATATATTAATTGATTATTTATTTTATTAGATGACTTCCACCCACTTATTTATGTTTATATCAATATGTACAATTTTGTAAATCAGATTTGAGTTAGATCATTTTGTTCAATAAAATATGAGTATTCTCGTCACAGCAAAAGTTACAATTTCATTTCATTCTTAGCAAAGAAAAAGTAAGTAAAGCTTAAAAATAAAGTTACACATATAAAGGAAGAAAAGTGCTGAGTAAGCATAGAAACTAGTGCAGCAGGCAACTAATATTGTCCAGGTTTACCTAACATTCCATCCGTAGTTCTGGTAGGGTCTGCGAGCTGAGTTATGTGTTTGTCCGTAGGGCTTCTGGCTCTGTTGGTAGGTGGATGTGGGGTTGGAGCTTCGGGAATTTGAGCTGTAGGAGGAATAGTTAGGGTTCTCTTGAATGGGGCGCGTGTTGAACCCGGAGCCGATCCCTGCGCCGCCGTTGCTGAGACCTCCCAGTATATTCCCGAGGATGTTGCCGATGCCTCCCTGGCCGTTCTGACCAGGCTGTCCACTGCCGCCGCCTCCGTTGGCGTATTTGCTGATGGTGTTAATGATCGAGTCCAGAGGGCTCTTGGTAGCAGATCCTCCGTAGCTGGAGCCCCCGTGCGAGCTGCCTCCGTAGGGTGATCCACCACCGAACGAGGAGCCACCGTAGGGCGAGTTCCCTCCAGAGTGCGAGTTGCTTCCGTAAGGCGATCCACCGCCAGAAGATCCACCGTAAGGGTTCCCTCCGTAGGGTGAGCCGCCGCCGTTTGAGCCACCGTAAGGTGAGCCACCACCGCTGGATGAGCCACCGTAGGGGTTTCCTCCGTAAGGTGATCCACCGCCATTAGAAGCTCCACCGTACGGTGATCCACCACCATTGGAAGATCCACCGTAAGGCGATCCACCTCCGCTTGATGCTCCACCGTATGGGTTGCCACCATACGGATTGCCTCCACTGTGGGTGTTGCCATATGGTGAGTTGCCCCCAGCGGGCGGTGCCGGCGGGTGGTAGGCCGGAGGACTGTCGTCGTTCAGGCTGGGCCTGGGAGCTGGGGTCACGGGTTTGGGCGCTGCTGGCTCCGAGTTAGAACCTGTAATTGGAAAAATATGGGATAAGAAACCAAATCTTAACAAAATAATTAATTGTTAATTTAGTCAAATCAATGTTTGCTGGTATACTGTGTATAGCTTAAAGTCTTAAAGAAATCAATGTAACAAAAAATAAAACATTTATGGGGATTGATTCTCGAAAAAAAAATTAGAATTGCTAATCTGCCTTTAATCGTTACTGGTAAGGTGTAGCTATGAAAATGGTAATTGTGATGTGTAGGCATAAAAAAACTATATGTACATATAGTTTTTTTAAATGGACCTTTATCCATTTGTAGTACATTTTACCTTGAACTTGCGACTTCTTCTTGCAAGTAGGGTAGGTCCCGCAATCCCTGGTGTGGCCGAAGGTGCAAGGGTCCTCTGCCAGCACGCATACTTCGCTGTTCAGGCAACCGATGTCTTTGCACGTGCGACCGTATTCTGGAAACAGATGAGGGCTTTACGATACCAACAGATAGAACAAGATAGCTGAGTAAATCTTTGCTATTTGCATATACGAGTTAAGCGTTTTATTTAAGGATCTAAGAAAAACTGTTTCTATGTGGATAATAGGGTTATTGCTAATATAAGCTAATTCTAATTCTAAGGTGGGGGCGATGAGTGCTGCACGGACATCCCGCTTGGGGCGTTTTGTGCAATATATAAGCTATTTTTCGATTCAAAACACCTATGACAATAATACCGTTAAATTTATATGCTCGCCATTCCGCGAGACCACCATATATTAAGGGTGTTTTGTTGCATGAAGCCTATCTCGAGCATGGGAAGCGTAAAGGAAAATATTACAGCATTTTTCGAATACGTTTGATATAGGAAACCGCGTCCTCTCAAGTGACTCAGGTTACAGTTTGTCACTTCTTATAAAAAAGAATGGAAAAATATATTGCGGAACATTCCATTACTGGGAGTCCTAAATAACGAGGGAAAAAGGTTGAGAATCGAATATTCGCCTTCGCGGTTGAAATCCCGAAGCGGAAGAGGCACAATTTAGGAACCGCATAAATCATTTGCGGATACTTAGATAGAGGTATTATCTGCACACGCCACGAGCGCAACAATCGCTCGGCGGCCAAAAGGATTCAGTAGCTGAACCTTGTTCGAAAATGAAAAAAAGTCATAATATCAGCATGAATTTATTCCGCTGTGTCTACGAGAATTTCGCCCTTTTTATAACCGAAATATCGTGACCGGGAAGAATTCGGATGTAGGGGAATAGGGGATCATTTGCATATACAAGATTATATACTTAGATTGGGATTCCCGCGGCGGGTTTCGCTCGAGAGTCAATATCACACGTAATAAAGGCCTACCGAAGCGAAAAACTTTTCGCCACGGAATTGTTTTCCACTACATAGAGCTCGTGCGCTTATCTATCATTATACCCTTTGTAGGCTTTCGTACAGGTATAAGTTTCTTGTTATTTTATTGGTGTGAAACAGTTTGTAACTTTCCCATTCGCGAGATATTCGCCAGAAATTCGTTGGATTGAACGCGTGACTGAACTTTCACTTTCTGTGGTTGTTCTTGGAAACGCAAATAAATATTTGGAACTTCTACGTCTGACCTTTTAAGTTTCGGTAGCTACTTCCTGGAGGCAAGTAGTTTTGATCAAACATTATAATAACAGTTTTGTAGGTTATGTCGGTATCTAATGTTAGGGGTTTGTCAGTTTCAGAAAGAACATATACATTACTTGTGTCCTATTTGGAAAAAAGTCCAATACTTTAACTGCCTTTGCACATTTTTTTATTTTCTCTACACGGTAAAACTTTAAATAAAATGAATCCAAAATCCAGGCCATCCATCGAGGCGGTCGTGAGAGCGAACTAGAGCTGTACTGAGGCAATAAACCTATCTGGCGGTGAAATAATGATGTATTTAAACGGTTGTTGTAAAGCCAGCGTTCAGCACTTTACGTCTTAATATTTCAGGGAACAATTGTTATTACAATACATTCAGGGGCGGCGGTGCCCAGGAGACAAGCCAATAAATCGCCCGGCACAATACACGAGTTTATATTGAAGCTTTGGGAAATTAAAGGTGGGAATTTTGGAAATCCTTGCGGGGAAAATCGTTCAGATTTTCTATTACTACGTGAAAGTTACTTCTACAGTTCAAGTAGTTTCAGTTCAGTGTTCTAGTCAGTTTCTTTAAATTAGATTGGGTGAAATAAAGTTCGAAAGCCTAAAGTGCTTTCAGTCTGGGTGTGCTGGCGAGTGCTCTAATAACAACTGTAATTGGTCTAGCGCTGATTGGTTTGGTCATTTATGAATTAAGGTGATAGAAACGCTATGTTGTTATTTAGACCAAAATTAGGTAAAAATAGATTTATGGATAATATTAATAAGATTTTCTGAAGTCACGAAAATGAAGAAGGCAGAAAAGTAGCCATATAAATCCTTGGGCGTGGCAACGGTGTCAATAAGGAAAGAAACAGGCACTTATAAAGTTTGTCAAGGAAAACAACAGCAAATAAGCACTCAAGTGTGTGGCGTGTCCAGCAAATTAGTACATACGGTACGAGTATTATCGTCTGCGAACATACTCGTAGAAGCAGAATCCTTGCCATTTAGCACGCAGCCGAGAAAAGCGTTCGATCGTGAATGCCTACATTCATAGAATCGTGTGAAGCAATAAAATCTGTACCACAATAGTCGAAATATACCTAAAACCGAGGACAATTCAACCGAGAGGCTGTAAGACGCCTGTAAAGAAGCGAAATTCTTCGCGACAAAGGAATCCCAGAATGCTGTTTTAGTGGCGATAAAAACAAATAAAAAACGCATCATGATATAAATATAAAGTCGGATCATAACTCTTTGTTTTGTTGCGGCGCGTCGGTGAGATGTTCGTTTTATGCGAGCATTAGGTAATGGATTCGCGCCATATCTCTTGGCAATTTGTGGGTGTAGGACGTGCCCCTGCCTTGCCACGGCCATAATACATGTACTGATAACATGATTTGTATTGGATAGGAAGCGTTAACGTAATACTGCATTGCTTATTCATGTAGCCGACTCGAGGCGTTCTCCTTGCACACACTTTGAACTAAGCTAACATTGTTTCTGTTCAATGTATGGAGAAAGTTATTTTGGATACTTGCGTAGGCGATACTAGTGTACACAAATGGTATGTTGAATCTAAATACTATAGGTTAGCGGTTGAATCCATGCTAATTATATCTCATCGTACAATAGGCTATTTGTTTTAAAAAATCTTATTAAATTTATTGCTCTTACTTGAATATCCGTCAGCACAGTATGCTAAAGCGAGCACCAATAGTGCTATGCTCCAGTCCATGGTGAATCTGCAACAATTTAAAAAAATTATCATGAACATTCATACTTTGTATGGCTTTATGAGAAGGGTAGAGTGATAATGTATACATTTTTTTTAATAATCGAGATTTTTTTTTACTATTATACAGCTCTAAAACAGCTGTTTGCCGCAACAAGATAATAATTGTGTTAAAAACAACAGCAAAAAGTCCATCAGCCGGCGTCCGCTGCAGAAAACTTCACATTTTATCTTGTTACAAAAAGCAATCTCTCTTACAGTAGCATTCCTACAGCATCAGTAGTAGTATGGAACTATAAAGTTGTCGCACGACCGAATTTTAGAGAGCTACCAAATGAACAGCTTGCGAGGCAGCTGCTTGATGAAAATCTGAGACGAACCACAAAGTTTCAGAGTAGTATATGAACATAAGAAGGTGGCAACTCTTTATATTAAGTCTGTGACAGCTTGCAGTCTCTTTGTACTGGGTGGATGATATAGACGAGAGTCATGAGATCTAAGAAACATGTAACGCATAGTAAGACTTAAAGACGAAAAAATATAATAAGAACTGCTACAGCAATTTCGGGTGATTAAGCTTGCTACTCAGATGGCCTGCAGACACTAAACCTATAGGTCGATAGGTTATTATCTAGTTATGTTATCATTTTGATTCCATCCGATCCAATATCGAAGCGAAACAGTTTCCAAATTGTTAGCAAAGCGTTCCCCGCTGGAATTGCCATCAGGTCGTGACTAAGAGCCCCGGGGGTCGCGGGACGTAACAACGTGTAAACTGCAAAGACCAACAAAGTTCGCAAGTGCACCGGATGAAATGTTTAGGTCGCCGTGTGTTCCGCACACGTCTGTCCGCCAGCTCTGCTCAAAGTTTATGACACCTAGCTCCATTCCCCGAGCAATTTTGCCCGAAACTGTTTCGTATAACCTCGTTACCAGCTACTGTGCTCCCTCTATGTAAGTAAACGTTCTGCGGGTATGACAAAACTTGTTTCGCTTTATTGAAAACGGGAGACGGTGTGCGGTTTTCGTCGGTGTCCAATTTGATTATTACACACGTTTGCAACATTGCTTGGAAGTTGACAATTGTAGTAGGTATTCAGAGGAACTAGTTTCAGGGGTCGGGGACTATAACTCGTTATGTCGAGCAGTCGTTTAGTATTGCGCTTTAGAATATAAACTCAACAATGTAGCTAAACCGGTAGTAAAACTATACAATATTTTAGAAATGAACTCATCAGTGTAATAATTTTGATTGATTGCTAATAGATTAGACTGGATTACAATGTAAGTTATAAGAGAATATACTCATCAGTAGAGTATTTTTTCAGCCAGGCATATTATAAATAAAAAAAAAATTGAATTAATGTTATTAAATTGTAGCATAGTAAATTTCATCATTAAAAATCTTTCAATTTCTATGCTCCCGTAAAACAATATCTGGCGCACAAATTTACTTACTACCTTCTCTAATAATAACTATTCAGAACGTTGCTGTCCACTATTGTCTAGTCGCTTTGAAAATCACTTACACGGTTCTGATAACAACAGATATTAGACACTCAGCCACGAGAGACTAAAAATACAAACGGTGTTCACGGACGGACAATTTTCTCAACAGTACTCCAATATAGGATTATATTAGACGGTACCAACGTACGACGAATTCACGTGGAAGCCAATACATTCACAATAGTATAATGGTGCGCTATCAAATGGTTTAGATCTTTGCAGGACGCTGAGCATGAGCACATACCCATTCATCGCAATTGCAGGTTTGACGTCAACTCTCGATACGGAAACTAGAAATCACACACACACACATACACGCCAACACAATCGTAGATCAAGGTAAAGCACTGGCTGGATTCAGACGAATCTCCGAAATCGAATCACAACGCTCGAAAATTGAAAATCGAAACAAGAAAAGGCAGTGCGAAGTGGTTTTCCAGTAAAAGAACTCTTGGAAATGAAGTTAAATCTAGGAGTGGAGTGATAGGTGGAGGGTGCCGCCCGAGTCGTAGGTCAATGAAGGTCGAGCCGGAGGTCGGGCAGGCACGCAACTACAGGGCGCTGCCCTCTCACATACTTTACATTCATACTTCATTAATGCGTTGAGCGGAACTCGCATGACGATAATTAAATATCACTGTATTCCGAAAATTTAATGGAACGCATATTCCATTGTCCGATCTACTTATAAAGCAGAAACAACGTATGATATCCATAAATCGTGGAGCAGAGATAGTGCGAAACAAGTTATCACAGCGTCCCCAGCCGCCGTAATCATGTAAGGAATTAATGGCGCTGATTAAAAAGAGTCCAAATTAAAAGGATCCCCGGGGGGCATTACATGCCATAGAGCAGAAATTGGATAGCGATACGAGAGATATATTGCCAGACATAAAGCCGGGCTCGGTAACTTTCTACCCATTTCCGGCAGGCCACTTGTGAATCGTATTTCGGAATCCTTTTTATCTTTTTGCGGGGTGGCGCGACGGAACGCGAAGTGACAGCGGCACCGAGCCACTTCGCAGCCCATATATCACGAGCCGGTGTAACGGGCGCGCTAACGGCCGTCACCTCGCGCCGTCAGCGCCCGCCAGCCTCCAGCTGTCTGCTCGATGACTCTATAATCTATCTTATGAGAGACGTCGTTTAGATAGATCGCCGATATGTTCGGAGGCTTAAGATGTGGCTTCTGGGATGGCTAGGCTATCACTTGGACTCTGATTTGGACTGTTTTTTCTCTGCCACCATTCAAGATGGATGGACGCAACGATCTACGAATGGTGAGAAATGGACTCGAGCATTATTTTAGTTGTATTTAAGGAATTATATTTTACTTTTAAGAATGATGTTAACTTCACAGCTATACAAGTTTAAATGTAATAAACAAAAGGACGGTGAAAACTGTGAAACAGAACAGAATAGAATAAAACATGCAAATGAGACAACAGACTTTAGAATAGGGAGACGAGCAGAACTAAAAGCGATTTTCCGAATAAGAAAAGTAACAGAACATGTATAGGTACATCCGGAGCGAAACAAGGTAAACGTGACAACGCGAGTTGTCAAACGATATAAACATGTACGTGAGTAAAGAAGTGTCGCTCGTTGGTCGAGATTTGGCACGTTCGGATTCAGATCGCGATGCATCGCGAGAGGCGCACACTCCACACATTCGAGAATGCGGCGCGACGGGTGCAAAGCGCGGGTGTCTCGTACCCGGATTTATATCGGCGGAAATCTCCGGTGTGCTCCATGTACCCTCGCGCCGACGCCATGTGAAAATGCTCCGCTGGAGTGGTGTACGGTTTTGCGCGGATTTTCACTCCCGACTAAGCTGGTGCGCGACAAATCGACTTATGCAACGCGTGGCGAAACGCTCTGAATTTAAAGCTCAAGTGCATTTGCTAGATAAGCTACACTTTATGACAAACTCACATTTAATGAATCCTTACAGCGTAATTTGCGGTTTACTATCCTTTCTCGAGTCCCGTATTCAGAATAACAAGACCGAAAAGTAAATTCCAGTATTTATTGTTTCCTTATTTGGATACTATTTACTCGCAGAATTAATTAATTGTAGCAATTAATTGATGAATCACATTACACGACACTGTTCGCGCACTGTTTTCGATGATAAAGAGTAAACAGCTACTGAGACTGATTTACTTTACGAACCATACTTAACCGTATAATGTACTGATAAACTGGTTGGGTAATTTAAATGAGATCATACAATTAACTTTACTAAAATTAATCATGTAATCATAACAAACAGCTTCAGTGTAACGTTATCAAATGTCAACAGTACTATTTCTGGAAATATTTTTAAAAGGAAATGACGTCGTTGATTTATAAACGAAGTTAGTAAGAAAAGAGTAATAAGTACATCTGAAATCATGTTGAACCATTTTTGTAGCACACAATTGCTTCTTTTACACAAAGTACTGTATATATCCGTATTTATGTTTATTAGGCGTTATTAGGTAGAGTTATAGCGCGATTACTGTCAAAACTTAGTCCATTTAGTCATGTTCCAAACGGGCGGATTTCGATAAACAAGGTGAAATTATCGAAGTTAATGCCGGAGTTGTAGAGTTTAGCCGGCGGGCGTGAGGGAATCAACATAAATCATGAGCCGAGCGAAAGATACACGAGAGAATTCACAAAAGTGTGAAGGTATAAAGGTTCCTCGGATGCGGTAACGCAAACATTCTATTGGTTGGACCTCAGCCAACAATATCATTGGGACCAGCCACGAGAGATACTACATCATAATCAACATATCGGCGGATAAACGCACACATTCAAACGTAAATGTTATTGACATTGAACTCGACGCTGCAATAAAAATCAAATTAGAGGTGAGCCCCCGAAAACAATTTCGGCACAGAATTTTCAACGTAACAAAGATTTGGCAAAATTATCTATCTATATTTATCACGTGGGTTTACTGCTGTAATCCACAATAAGCTGCTCTTATCCTGGGTAAATCAGTGACTACTGATAATGGAGTCAAGGAAGGGAGATTTACGAAGAGGAAGCAAAAGTAAATTAAGTATGAGATTCGACATAAGAGAGAATTTTCTTTTGGGATTATTGTAGGCGTAACACGTGTACGCCGCCGTAGTAAGCTATAGCAACAAAATACTCATTTGCAAGAATATGTAAATTGATTGTGATATATTCAGGGAAAGTATGGCTTTTGAAAACTAATTTACTATCATCATCTTCAACCAGCGTTGAATGACTGTACTGTAAGTATGTGTATATTTATATATTTTAAAAGATTTCAGTGGAACAGTAAGTAAATAAATGTCTTTAAAATCAATATATATTTTATATTAACAATCAGTTTTTTACAAACGTATAAATTAATATTATACACAGGTAACTATACCAAATGATTGTTTCTTTGATTGAGTCTAAATGAAACGTACCGGAACAAAGGTGACTTTCAGAACCAAAATGGCATATATTTTAGATTTTTTTCACATGAAAGAATTTACCTAGTTATGATATTTAGATTATTTTATCACAAGTTTAAAACGATGGCATAGTTGTAGGTACTTATTTATAGTTTTAATTGCTGCAAACGAGTTTTTCCTGTAGCGTGTGAAAAAACTAGTTGTTTGCGATTTGTTTATGGTGATCTAAGCATCCTTGTTCATACCTTCTATAGAGATAAAGCGCGTTTGTAACACTCAATGGTGTTTTAATGTTATGACAGGATTGTGAATGATTGATTAATTTATGATTTTTTTAGTATAAATATACAGCTAAAAAAAGACACATTTGTAACCTAACTGGTTTCTTTGGGTATAGGTTATTTTATTAAGTCGAGGGCGCTAATTTCTTAATGCCATGAATATCTAAACTAAAACTTTGTCTGACATACGACTTTTTGTAAATTGAGGAAAGATTTAATCTCTCAGAATTAACATTATATTATTTTGGCTACATTTGTATGTACTGAGTACTGATTTTTCATTATGTGATATCTATATGGTTATTCTTTAAAAACGCGTTTATAGGTATAAATATTATATGTCAGTAACATCTCGACCTCAGGTTTTGAATGAAATACGTTCTGGAACATCATTTTTACAAGATGTTATTGTAAAATAAATTAAGTGACTGATAAGTGGCTTGGCTGGTCAAGCTCTAATTCCGATTAAACGCAACGCAGTCCGGAGTTTATCTGATTCTGACCTTTACTAGTATTTCAGTCTTACTATCGTTACTGATACTAAAGTCAATAACTTTTATTTGTGCGGGTTTTGAAACAATAGTAATTGCATATGAAATCTGTTATAAAATCCACTATGTTCCTAATGTGTATATACAAGACGATTCCTTGAGTCATATTTTTTCATTACTGAGGGTCGTGACTCCCCCGCAGAATTAATTCGTTAGGGGAGTTCTCTTGGGTTGATGTATCATGGTGGCCGCGGACTTCCAAAGTAGACACCACTCCTTGGTAAAGATCCTTAGGACTACTACATTTTTTTTATTCTGTACGGTCAGAAATTTGTCCACCATTATTTTAAAAGCCCAAATAAGTAAACGCTTACAAAACGCACCTAAATCTATTGACAATTGAAAAACCTAAGGCTACACTTGCCCCCACAACACAATACACTCACAAACAATCAAAATATTCCAAATCATACGTCAAAATTAAATAAAAAATTTAAACAACACACTCAAAATTCTTTAGCACTATTTTCGTTACACGTACCCAATTTGTTTCTTGCGAATGACTACGAATTCTTCACGGATTTCCCGTCAATACCGTCGGAGTACAATAACAAAGAGCTCAGTTGTTCAACTTTTAGCCTCGCACATGTAATTTAAACAGGTCTTGTTACGAGTGCGATTTCCTTCAAAAAGCCTGGTATCACGTTCTCGACAGTCGATTCAGCGTTCGCGCTATAAAGTATAACTTCCGCTGTTGTCCCACAGCTATCGTTCGCGGATACATTCAAGACTCTTGCTACCGTATTGGCCAGTAAACGTACTATTGCCTATATTCAGATCACGCTATTTTTTTACATGGGAAACGAGTAGGTTTGCGTTTGACTACAGCCTGTTAAGCATTGCTGTAGCCTAGGGTGTAACACGCTTACCAATTTACCTATTAACTCTAGATTTACTTATTCTACCTTATAACAACTGATCATATCATATTCTTAGACGTATTGATTACGTGAACACTTCACGCAACTATCTTTATGGAGCTAATGATCGTATCAAATTCTTAGATCTACCATGACGTGGGTACTAGGCAAAGTATGTTTAGTCGACTTTGTTTATACTTTAGCATTTTACGTAACATAAACAAACTTTCTTGGTATCATGAATCAAAACCGAGAAACACCAATTTTGTAGTGCAAGTCAGACGTGTGACTATTTGAAGAACATTTACTTGAAGAAAAAATACTAATAGATAGGTAATTTTTTTTTAATGATCCTTATTTTGCTCCTTCATATTAGAAAACATTAATTATATAAATTGTATTGATATGTGGATCTTTCAATTATTTACCGAAACCACCATTATAATGGCGCCCGTAGTTAACGCGATTAGAGCCTTCAAAGAACAAAAACTTTTCCTCTTCATAATGATGGGTGATTCGCACATGTTTCCGACCACAAAAGTTGCGATACTGTCCGTCCTCGCCGGATTTGGACATTCCCGTACAAAACGTGACTTATAAGCGCACGATTCTGGGCGATATTGTCAAATATTAGCCGGATGGCGTTGGCATGGAGCCATAATTGTAGTTGTGGGCCACTGGGCCCAGTCTGGAGGAAGCGTTCCCTCAACGAAACGGATCTGTTTATGGGCTTGAATAAATCATCGCGTGTACCACATACGATGAAAATTGGGACCAGATTTCCCACTAACTCATAGCACTACATGGTGGTTTGATTTGTGGGGGCTGGATAGTTCAAAATAGAGTTGAGTAAGTAATATCTTCAGCGAGTGTGGCTTTGTGGTAAAAATGATCGCCTTACATTTTGACGCACCCTGGTTCGATTCCTAATGACCAATGACAGCTTTTTAAAGTTATGTATGGATTTGCCCCATTTGCCTCCATAATGTAACTGCCTAAGAGAACTCTCCAAATTAATTAATTCTGTGGCTGTTTGACTAGTACGGCAGTCGTAAAGCCATAGGGCGCCCTTAGGGCGGCTTGATAAACTCTCGACACCAAAGCTGGCCACTCTCATTCAACAAGAAGAAGAATTCTGTGGAGAGTCATGACCCTCAGTAATAAGAAAATACAGACTCAAGATAGAAGATATCTTAGCCTGTACAAGTTGTTTAAATGTTAAAATAATAATTGGTTGAATTTGGTCGTGTAGCTGAAAAAAAAAGCCAAATTCTGGTCATTGACTGATTTTCATCATCATCATGTCAGCCCGTGTTCACCCACTGCTGAGTATAGACCTCCTCTCCAACGTGCCACATAGTACGGTCTCTAGCCTGACTGATTTTACAAACTTATTTAATTTAGAAAAGAAAAAAACATTTTTTGTCAACCAATTCCATTACTTTTTCACTTTCAGTGAATGTAACAAATTACATTGTTGAGGTCTTTACTGTTAGCTAGTGTTATATTGTAATAACTGTTTTCAACTTATAATTAGGCTAACCTAACCAATACCTATCTAGGTACTTGTAATACTCATATTTGTATAACTGCATGACATCATAGATATAATGAGAATGTTCTAAAATTATTATATGGTGTATTTTTCCTTGTCTTGAGATGCTCGGAGAATGAAACTAACTGTTCATATTTTTATATTATAATAACACATTACTACTTCATAAGGGTTTGTACCTGAGAGGTAATAAAACATTTGTTATATATTATTAATCATGATATATGTATGTCTATCACCAGCCTATTTTTTTAAATTTTTTAGTAGAGTGTGATACTAACTATTGCTTTATTATGAACCTTAATATGTGAAATTGAAAATTGGACTTTTAAAACCGAAAACAAAATAAATAATAAGAAGGATTGTGCTCAGTGCTCACATGCATATATAGTATCCGATTTTACTATGTTTATTAAAATGTTATTAAAATGTGGTCTGTTCCTTAACATTCACAACAAATTTACTCATATCAGTTACTGCTTGTTTATAGATAGATATACTTAGTATTTAATTAAATGGACAATTTAAAAACTTTCATTTTGTTTTTACTATAAGTTGAATCATATCAAGTATTAACAATAATACTAATTTAAGACAGTAAGAATAATTCAATGAAATTATGTAAGTAAGTATAACACACTAAACTATTGTTGAAAAATTAAGGACACTAAATTCATCTTACAGACAATTAACACAGTTAATTGGTATAATAAAATACAAACTGGTTGTATGCAACATAATATAATAAGTTTATTTTACTACTACTGGCCCGCGGCTTTACTCGCCTCATTTCAGGATAAAAAGTAGCCTGACACTCCTAAGCCCTCATACTACCTACATGTATGAAATATCATGATGATCCATTCAGCCGTTTTTGTGTGATGTGTGTTTATGTACACAGAGACACAGATAAACAGACAACAATATAAAAACTGCTGCAACATGTTGTATTATTGATTTAAATTAAAGTATACCCAAAATATTTTTTTATTATCTCCTTTGTTCAAAATTTTTAACCTCTTCAGCTTTATTTTACATATGTAGATATATAAATGCTGAGACGGAGAAGCAGTCAGTATATCCTGTTAGGATGTACCAATTGAAACAGAATTGCTCTTGAGATAAGTCCGACAGTCTGCTTGTAAAAATAAATGTAGCACAATTGACTGTGTTATAAGTACTTTGTACATAATACAAGCTAGATATTTTATGTCTGTTTGTTTTTAGACATGTTTTAAATTTTTGGGGCCAATGAATAAGGTCTAATGTTGGGGCATTCTGCAGAACATGGGGACATAATAGATTTTTAATTCTTTAAGATATTATAGACTAAATTGCTAGTCAAATTTAATAAAATTCAATGCTAATCATTCCTTGTTTTAATTACACAGTACAAGAGAGCAATAGTCAGTATTGGGAGTACCAAGTCGGGAGTAATGTCATGTATTTTCTATAACAAGTTAGTAAATAAATAAGCAAGTATTTGTGGCTCCGAAAAAGACTTTGCAATGGCTAAAACTAATCTAGTCTAACACAAACTATATCTTTTTACTAAGACTAAGCACACTTATAAGAATAGTGTGATCATTTTTCTATTCGGTTCAGTTTTAAGCAATAGTTACAATCTACAAGTAATGAGAAAAGTATACTAAGTACTGAAGTAGAGCATCAGATGGCCCAAGGCATAGTTTATAATTTGTAGAGCAGGAAAAATGAAGAGGCAATGGAGGAAATAGATGTGTAAGAGAAGAGGTCACTATAAAGCTACTTTATACTTCAAGGCAGTGAGTATGACAATACATACCTTTACTGAGTATACATACTGATTATACCTATATGTAGGTAACCACCATATTTTTTATATCTTTTGGTGTCTAATGAAGATTATAAGATGATAAAATTAAAGTTCTTCCTGACATATCAGTAGGTATAAACCAAGTAGGCAAGAGTATTTGCAGAAACTTGAAAGTTCAAGCATACCAGGAAGTTGATTACTAGAATGATGTCTTAGGTGAATCACCATGGTCTCATTATTGCTTTGTAAATGCCTATAACTTGATGTAAGCATAAGAAACCTAACACAGCTAAACATGTGTGCTTTAAAAATAGACTAGCTGTTTGTTATAGTCATTTTCCACGTGGAGATTATTGTCAGATAGGAAGTGTAGACGGAATATCTTCACAGAAATAAAATATTACTAATTATAAAGGTAATGTAGCGTAAAACCATGAATAATGTGAATGTGAACAGCGAATGAAAATATTATGTTTTTTTTACTCACCTAATACGGAGTTTGTCCGTCACAACACTGTCCTTTTATTAGAATCTAAGCTGCTACTGGACTGGTTTATTCAACAGCGTCTACTAATTTGATCACACAAGGTTGAATACCTAATAACACAACAAGAAAATCGCAATTTTTGCTACGAATCCAACATACCTACCTAGGCTTTTTAATCCAAACAACTTTGACGTTTGCGAAAACAAAGAGATAGCGCTATACAAAGTGTTTTTGTGTGAAAGAGATAATGAAGGTACGATTTTGCATGACATATGATTTGACGTACTTCGTAGTGTCATCGTATTTATTCGTTCAAAAACACGAGCAATAAAACAATACTTATAATTTTATTTTAATAATAAATTTAAGAGAATATTATAATAAGCAACATGGCAACGCGGCGAGCGTAATGGGCATTTTTATTTGAGCCGGGAGCGATTCGGGGTGGGTTAATTTGTACGTAATGCCACACGTATTTTATTTTAGGTTATATGATTAAGACATTGACTATTAATTGAATATTTAAGGAAATATCAAACAAAATATAATCGACTACATAACAAAAACTATGTTAAATTCATAATTTATGATGATTTCAATATGGATTAATTTTCTGGTCCCTTTCACAATATTTATTTATATTGTCTCTGTTTTTGAACGCAATGAGTTACAAACTAAAACTTTTTCCCGCTTTAACGCGGGGTGCTATGTGAAATCGACATTTCATAAAAATCAAATAAAATAGAAGTAGGTATATAAGATAGAATTTCTTTTTTTTCAGTTTAATTATATAATTTTGATTTAGTGTTTAGACAACAAAAAACGCCAAAACACGATTACGCTCGCTAGTTACGCTTCGCTCGATAGTTTTATTTTTTGAAAAATAGTTGTTGTCAAATATTTTTCACCTTTTTTTCCAAAAGTAGTACAGAAATTTAAACCAATTTAATTACTTATATCTAAAAGATAATGTTATTATACTTCGGGTCAACCGAAGACGATTATATTGTTTACTAGCAGCAGTCCATGGAATTGTGCTGCCACTGTCACACTTTTAGATAGTCAACTACTTTAAAAAAGCAAAATTCAACTTCCGGTGCACTCGTTTCCGTGACGGCTCCACGCGGCTCACCTCGCAGCATGGCGCCTGCAACTCGCCATTACGTGATTTTGTGTCGCCGCTGTCGCACGCCTTAAACAATTTGTTTAAAAATCTATTTAAGTAATATTAAATATTCTTTACGTGTTGTGTGTAGTGATTAGTAAAGAACATTGTGAGCCGTGGCAAATATAACGTTCAAATTTGATAAATTCGAAAGGTGTTAATAACAAAAACTAAACAAAAATAACGGTTATTTAACGTGGTTAAATAATTTGACCAAACATTACGACAAAACCAGTGAATATTAATTGCTTTTGTGGAACCAGGTTACTGGAATTCTGTCTATGACGGAATTTTATGGATAAATTATCTTTGGTGAGTGACTTATTTTATTAACATACGATCTTATTTTTGAACTACCCTCACATTTATAATAATGGTAGTTTATGTTTTTACTTGATTGTAATAGCTACTCAAGTACCCACCTTTTGTACTTTTTCTTAAAATAAGTTCTTTATATAAGATTTTAATACTACATGTAACAAAATAGTCTACAAATAGAGAATGAGCATGCAACATCGCGCCCTGGCGCAATAAGATTTAAATTGTTTTCTATCATTATTCACAACGGTTCTCAATTTAACTGCTCAGATCAACCTAAACGGTTTAATATTCGATCGTAACTTTTTATATGATGATGCTATGCGTTTTACTCGCATTAATCGTAATAATTTAGTGTAAATCCATGTAATTCCTGTTGAGAATTTTTATTTTGGATCACGTATATCGTGTTAAGTAATGAATATGAATTAGTTTACAGCAAATCTCCATGTGAATCACGTTGAGAATATTTGAATGGCTTCACGTGTATCGTGTGTAGCAATGAATGTGGATTATTACCGACCAAATTTTCATGTTTATCATGTTGTGTATATTTATGTTCCTTTACGTATATTGTGTTAATTGATTAATGTAAATGAGTTTTCAGCAAATCTTCATGTAAATCATGTTGAGAATATTTATATAGCTTCACGTATATCGTGAAAAGCAATTAATGTGTATTAATTTCCACCATATCTCCTTGTAAATCATGTTGAGAATATTTATATCCTATATCGTGTAAAGCAGTTAAAGTGTATTAGTGTCCACCGTATCTCCATGTTAATCATGTTGAGAATATTTATGATCTTTCACGTATATCGTGTAAAGTAATTAATACTAATTAGTGTACACCAAATTTTCATGTGAATCATATTGAGAATATTTAAATGGCTTCATGTATATCGTATAAAGTAATTAATTGGGATTAATGTATAGCAAATATCAATGCTAATTATGTTGAGAAAATTTAAAATCCTTCAGGTTTATCGTGCAAAGTAATAATTGTGGGTTGCTTATTTCTTTTTTCTCCGCGTGTGGCGCGTTGAGGTACCTAACCTACCAATTACCAACACTTATTTATGATTTATCTTTAATTACAAATATAAATCACGGAATGAAATAGCTCAATATAATAGCATGGTAATGATGCCTCCCTAGAAAAAGAGGCCTAACAAAGAAATACATTCGAAGCCTCATAATCAAACCACAAATGTATTATAAAATCTTGTTCCTGAAACCGTACGTTTACAGTATTCAGTACGGAGTACAAAGCACGGAAAAAACTAGGATAAGGATAGGATAAGAATTTAGCTACCTGGTGTTGGCTTTCCAAGAAAAGCTTGCTTTACAAAAAAAAAAGATATTCATGCACTCAACTTGAACTTAGAAATTCAAGCTGCCTTATGTCCTCTCAATATCAAAAGGATATTGATTATGCAACTAAACGAAACAAACTGTCTTGCTGTTTATCAGCTGTCAGAAGCATTTGGCTGGGTTTTATCATCAAAATTGAAAAGGTGATGTACCTACCACAACCTATGCTAAAATATTCATGACTCAAGGCCTTCAATTAGTTATGGCTAACACATACAAAAGTAATAATTATGTAGTGATGGAGGTGAGCATTGTACTCAATTTCAATTTCCAATTTCCTTTTTGATCATATGATTTAAATAAAATAAGAAAGTCAGTGTAGTTACATACAAGTCACTGTACTAAATAAACATACTAAATATGCTGTAAAATTAGTAAAATTGATAACATTTTCTTTAGTGCTATTATAACTGAGCACCATACTCATTGAATCCTTACAAGCAGACACAATATTGGGGGCAGAAATAAGATATACCCCGCATGCACCGCTGAGACCTCGTGTCCACAACTAGCCGAGGTGCTTTAAACTTGGGGGGATGATGATGGGGCCAGAGCCACAAACCCTGAAGTAGGCATGCGCCGGCCGCGGGGCCGCCGCCAGGAATTCTCAGACAACCGCCAGAGCTACATGAAGTGAGGAGCCCGAGGATATTGATGCTAATACCGCAGGTACTTATCACTTATTACTGTAAAACTTAATAGTAGTAGAATACTTCTATGAACAATGGTGTAGCAAAATGGATGACTGTGTAACATTGTTAACATTGTGTTCGGTACCTGGGTTACAGTTTTACCATTTAAAAGAAAACCAATACAGTATATTACTACTGTTGATACCGAACTTTTGTAAAACAAAATTCAAAAGATACATAATTGATAAATATATCGTAGATATAATCTTGTCGCATCTGAAGATGCAGATCAATTTCTATCACGACGTTTACTGTACAAAAACCTAATATCATGGTCACCATGATCATCATTTGATTGTTTACAAAAACTTATTCATTTAAAACATTTTCAAATAGTGGATATGGTATCTTCAAATTAGTGGACTACCATTATAACTAAATTATATTTATGTACACGATGCTTACATTTCCTTGCTACAAATGCAAATTCAAATAAAAATAGAAAGTTTTACGTTTTACATAGAATACATATGTATATGTACAATATATTAACTAAACGGTTTTCACTCACGTGTAAATCGCGTAAGTTGTTTACGCGTTTCGGATGTTATGACATCCATCTTCAGAACGTATGTTCTGGGACCGCGGCAGCACGCAGACTGCGCGCCGCCGCGCGAGTGGCCCGCCGGGACACGGGCGCGGGGGCCTGGGGTGGTGGGGGTGGAGGCGAGGCGATGTTACTACTCCCGGCCGCTTCGTCCTCGGGTCGCTCCACTGCTTCATCAGGGACAGCAACATCGACCGATGTACCAGCGCATACAAAACTGACCGTATCTTGATCCAAAGTTTCAATGATCCTTCTCTTTGTCATCGTATTAAGAGCTGGGACCCACGCCGGTGGAAGCGCCCATCCACGGTCTCGGTTGAAATTCGGGTAGCGGTTGATCTCTATAGCCTCTCGTACTTTCCGCGGAATAAAAGACTTCTCTCTCGCCAGCACAGAAGCTTGATCAAACCGAATGTAATGCTGTACATCCGAGAGCCGCGCATGTTCCGCTATTGCTGATCTGACTGTGTCTCCGTCCCTATACAAACACCGTATACCGTCCGTGTATATGTACAAATTTAGTGTTCTAAATATTGAGTTGGCTTCATTTGTGTTCACTAAGCTAAATGCTAGTGATCTTTACTCAGTTTACACACCTAAATCCTTACGGTGTTGTCACTTTCTCATTAAGATGAGTTTATTTTATTTGGCTGGTCATTATTCTGACCTTTTATATTATTTTCATGTTCGGTTCCTATGCCAAGCAAGTAATACATTATAGAATTATTTATATTTAGCACCCAAAATTACATTCTACCTACCACGCGGGAAATAAACAACGGATCATTTTAAAACTCCATTTTGCCCAGCCGTTAAATATGATATAATTACTAAATAAGTACAGCGCGAATATACTTTATGTATATTGTACAAAGAAATTTGAAAGTGATAAATTTATCTTAATAGTATCGGAGATCAGAGTGCATTAAAGAAAATTGAATATGGTGAAATTTAAAAATAAATGATTGAAAAATGCACCGTACGCAACTGTGACTAGTTATTTAGTCTACAGTGACTCCAGTTCTTTATACAAAATGGTGTTTTCTGTGTATCAAAGTTCTTATGAACAAGAGTTCAGTAAACCCTCGCATAATTGGAATCAAACATCAAACAGGTATAAGTTTTCGTTTGATTCTTAATTATTTAGAGGAGTAAAAAGCCATAAATAGAATATTCTGAATTGCTGATTTTGTATGAATTTATTTCGTCAAAAACGTCTGTAAAACTGCTCAAATTGTGCAAAATTGTTTGCGCGTGGACAAAACTCGTCGGCCGGAGCTATGCGCGCGATGCTCGCCCTGTGGAATTGCATGCGAAAAAGCAACTGTAGGCATTTTACCAAGCGCAAAGCGTTTTCGGGTGAAATATCGTGGCCTTAACCCATTGAGATATTACTACTACGTACGCTAGTAATAGTTCAATGCTTTAACCCATATTTTATTTATTTATAATTTGTGCCTTGGAAAATTGTTAATCAGATTATCCAGAAATTACAAATTGTATGAATTAAAACCAAAATGCTTAATGAATTCGAGGAAGGGGACAAACAAGTACTTAGAGTGGCGCCGTATTCTAATATTGTTCTACACTTTTTGGTACAGATATACCTATCCAGGATCCGAATAATAAAGTAAATTGGTTAGTGAGTAATACATCACTCTGATATTAATCACTCGTTCACTCAATGAATATGTTCCCCACAGGTTCGTAAACCCAACAACTACGCTTATTGGGAAAACAAATTACTGCATAATAATTATTAATTTTGCACTCATGTAAAGTATATCAAGCATGACTTTGTTTATTATCCACGCACATTATTATATATAGGTATATATAGGGAGCTGTATAGAATATAAGTATGCATTTTAAAGCTTCTTCTTATCGATTGAGAGTGGCCAACTTTGGTGTCGAGAGTTAATCAAGCCGCCTTAAGGGCCTCTGACATGGCTTAACGACTGCCGTAGGTACTAGACAAACAGCCGGTACCTACAATTTAACGTGTCATCCGACCCACGGAAGCGCCCAAAATGAAATGCCACTGATTAAATTTAAAGCTAAAGAATTTTTGCTAGTTTTTAACCCGTACTAAGGTTTTATTTGAATTTTAGTAGATTTTTAGTATTAGTAGGTAGAAGTACATAATGATTCTAAAAGTAATTTAAGTAGGTACTTATTCATAATATTATGTTTGTGCGTTTACTTACGTAACTACTACCTACTTGTAGGTACTATTCTAATTAATTTGCTTGCCATTTTATTACTTCCGTTTTGCGAGTATCTACACAAAACACGTTTCAAGTTCTAATGTCGTACAATAAAACAAATTATGACGGCATTTATGCTCATCCATAGCTTCTAGGAAACATTGAAAGCAATAACTCTCCTCCGAAGCACATTATTATTTTGAAAAAGAGCAAACTGTGAACAACAGAATCACCGGGGCAGAGTTCGTCGAGCGTTATCCTCATGAGAAATTAACCGTTCCATTAGTTTTAATTCACTCGCCACCCGAGCGAAGCTTCGTTATTCCTCTTATATTCGTATAAAAATACGCTAAAACATTGCCATTGCGCTCAACTGCAAAATAAAACTGAGATATGGCCGCTGTGGACGGAGGCAGGTCTTTCCTTGGGGATGCGAACCTATACTATTTATAAAGTTTTTAAATCTAGTGTTGTTTCCCGTAGGCTCTTTGACCATTTGTTTTTTTAAATTACACTTATGTATAAACTTAAATTGATATTCATAAATATAAACAAACAATTGAATCATCGTCAGCCTAAAGTTATCCACTTCTAATAGTCCCCTCCCATGAATCATTATTCAGCTCAAAATTGCCGTTCTTATCTCCACTTGTTTTAATGCTACCTTTATTACCTTGTCCTCACTTATCAATAAATTATCAAAAATCTCTACACACATTAATTTTCTTCGCCACGTTAATTTCAATATTGCCTGACAGAAAATTCTCGAGCTTACCACAAAGTTGGCGCCCCCCTCCCTAGTTCCACCCCGCTATGGGGTGTAAAGAGTAATTTCGCGGGGGTTATGTAAGCTGGCTCTCATTTTGATAGAGACGTGGAGTTCTTGTTTGCTGCGCTTTTTTTGCTGCCACTACGAGTAAAGTGCTGAATTTCGGTACAATGCGAGATGATTGCTACTCTCCAGTCTTTAGGTCAGTAGTTACGGTTCATTCTAAGTAAGAAGTGCCTACTTAACTATTCCCTCTTTGAAGTACGTTGAGCCGCTTATACCTTTAATATTTTATTCGAGCAGTTTCTCTACTTTCCTAGTTTGTTTTCCCTCGTATCGAATTAGCAGGACTGCTGATATACTGGACCACTCATCAATTTCCTACCTCTCCCGGTAATCAGATAGCCTCGCTATTTATTCTACGCGCTTGTAGAAGACAATCAAATTAAGAGAAGGAGCTCGGCGAATATGTAGCCATCCAATTTGGTTTCCCTATACGTTCCCAACTAAATGAAAGTGAAGTCTCATTTCATTAAACATGTCTATAATTTTTCCTGAAGTCTCATTACTTTGGTGGGGTGAAGCGAGCGGTCGGCGTGGCGGTGCAAACGACCACCTCGGTCTGAGTTTACGATCCGTCTGCAATATTGTGCGTGGAAACTTAATGAAAAGGAAACACCAGCTGAATTACCAGCCGACATATGTTAGAAAAAATCTTGTAAGGCGCTTTGAATGGGATGCGGCCCGAGTAACTGGCGGCAATGTTGGGTCGGCAGATATGGGCTGCCTGAGGATTAGGCGCATTGTGGCAGGACTACGGACTACGTCGTAGGCAGATGTTGCTTACTGCTTATTATTGTACGCTACTGCTTATACCCGGTCCACACACTTGGTTAAAAGACATCAGATAATACACTAACCACAATAACAGTTAACAGAGTTATGCCATTAATTGAAAGGCAGCTAATGCCCTATTCATTCTCTTGTTGTTAGTAGAGGGTTGATAGACGTCTGCTTGTCAAGCGTGTGGTCAGGCTATAACGTTGTGGCCGAGCCGACTGGCTAATCTTCTTGTCCTGTGAGCTTGTGTAATGTATTGCTATGGCTTCCTATAGATTAGGTCCCTCGTATTAGTTATTGGAGCTGTGTAGTTATCATAATTAAATTTTGTGGCTGGGTAGGAATTTCTGGTGATGTTTATTGCTAGTTTAGGTTAATTATAAAGTTTTACGTACTACAAAACGTTTCGTCAAAAGTTTTACGGCTTTATTTTGTATGACTTGACTTTATAGTCTTGAATATACGCTATACGACGGGCTTACATTTAAAGAATGGTTAGTATGTATGTAAATATGTACCTTGTTACATAGTACCTACGTAAATGTGGCAATCACATTATGCGACATGGGAGCAGTGGTTTTGTGTGCTCTGACGTCTGCCTTTCACAACTAGACCCTTCTTTAATTATGATTTTGAAGCCTTAATTTTATTTTATACATATTACATTAGTATGATACTAAACTAACGATTGAGAAACTTTTCCAACTACAGTCGAAATTAGTTATATTTTAAACCTGCTGATTCAATATAAATCTCCGCTGGATAAAATTAATGTAAAAGCGTGGGCCTAAAATTGACTTAATATCTATCAATTTGTATCAATAGAATATGAAAAGGAATTGCAAGAAACGTTTCGAGGAAAAGTAAACAAAAATCCCTCTGAAGCGAAATCGTTTCGTAAAATAAAGTAAGTCCAATAATTCAACACTTCGTCGCTCCTTAGAGGGTGAGAGATAAAATGGAGAAAAACGTTCCTAATTCAGTTTGCTCACGGAACGGTGTACTCCGCAGCCACTAGGTCTCTACCGAAGAAAGGAGGAAATAATATCTATCGATGAATGTTACGACGACCCACCTACAGCCGGCTCCGGGACCGACGGCTCCGCTTACTCAACGTAATGGCACAAGCTCTCGTCTAACTTACCGGCTTCAATCTGGCTCTTTGTTTTGCTCTCCTTGATAGTTCTTCGCAGCTCGTAATCGGGAGATTAAGTGAGCGAGTGCCATGCATTAGTATCGCGTACTTATCTCGGGAACAATTGAAGTGTAAATAAACAATAGACTTAAATCTAGTTTATTTACAGCATTAAACCGAGGCGGGCTTGAATAGAAGACGAATTGAGTACATTATCCACAGTTACATTGCGGGGCTAGTTAACTGTTCGAGGAAACTTGTCAGCGTCGCGCTCAGAAGGGGGCGTTCGGAGTGGCTTTTATGCAGCCGGAGTCACGCAAATTGTGGCGGTGTGCCGCTTCTAGACTGATTGCAGACACTACGTATAAATACACTAGATGGATGCCGCGCCACTCCGAGCGATGCGAAATTACAGCGCTCCTCAAGTAGTTTCTAAACAAAACAAACCGGCAGATGATTCTGCATTCTAGCTCTATTTCGGAAGATGCAGAAATGTTGGAGTTGATTAGAATTCTTGGAAGCAATTTAAATTTCATAAGATAACACAGGAACCAGTTACTTCTTTGATTTCTTTTGTTTTATGAACTGTTTTCTGACAAACTGAATAGACGTATGATATTATTACGAATTCCCAGATCGCATTATAAATTGAATTCTGGCGAGTATTCAAAGTACGTTAGGTTTTACGTTTTGATGACATATTAGAAATGAATTCTGTGGGAGTTTCTATTGTTATTTTATTATTTTCTTGTATTAGAATTAGTAGATACGCGGGAATATCACACATATGTCTTGGAATCATGTTAATTAGTACAGAATGTGTGCATAATTTTGAGATCGAAATATAGAAGAATAAAAACTCAAAATCTCAAAACTGTACAGAAAAGAAGAAACGTCAGTATCCATTTCTGGAATTTACATTCTCGTAAAAGCGGCAGGCTGGAAGGTTTGGCATTTTTACATTAGTTTTAGGCTGCATAGTGGCCGCCGCTGTCAGGGCTCTCGCAACAAAAGCCTGACTCGTTTTACGGGATATTTCCTATTTTTCCGGATTTTTTACCGACGAGGTTATACCTGAAATATTTTCCTCCACGCAAGCCAACAAAGGATTTTCGCCCGATTATTATGCTGATGGCTTTCCTGCATACCTTATTGATATTCCGTAAAGTTGCAAATTATTTTTGTCCTTCGATACGAATTTGCGTCATTCATGCATATATATACAACTCGTGTGTAAGTCAGAGATGTTATTAGCTACTTACTGTAGGAGCTATAATTTGTGGTCCACTATTAAACCAAACGTGAAGGCAATAAAGCTTTTCAATTTTCGATCCATCATAATATTGAATGTAAAACAAGCAAAACACAGATAGTTAAACCCATAATGTATTTAAGTGGTAAAAACAATATTCATATCTGTATTTGCGCTGCGGTCTGTCAGTCCGGTGGTTGAAGCCGCTAATCCATTTGCCTTTCTCGCATATCGCCGCTAAGCACAGACTATATAACCAAGAGACATCTTTGCCATTTTTCTTACAATCAGGGACCTCGAGGGCAGTTTGGAAACTCAGATTTTTCTTGTCCTACATATTCTCTGTACTATCCAATTTATTTTTTGCGTAATCAGAATGGTCCTATCATGTTTCCATTGCAACGGCAATGGACCAATCAGCGAGCGTCACAGAATACAGAAATACAATCAGTGTTTAGAATTTCACGCGTTATTTTAAAACGACAAACAATTCCAATTTAATTTGATATCCTTGTGTCGGATTTATATCGTCATGTTGAGGAGTCTGTTGGTTGTGACGTCATAACCAGTAGGTATGTACTGCTAGGAATGGTAAGGGAATGTTTCAAACTGGAAAAAATTAGTAAAAGCTTCGTTGGGATTATTTTTTCGTGTTTTCTAGTGGCCGTTAGCTCCCGGGCTTAGGCTGCAGCCATTACGATTTGGTGGCTGCTTCTGCCGTGGCGGAACACAGAAATGAATTTTAAAACGACTGTATTAATGCTGTCTACAAAGTCAAAGTCAAAGTCAAAGTCAAAGCATTTATTTGCCGAGTACAGGTAAAAAAGATGGTACATTTCATTACATAGGAACACCATACTCAACCCATAAGGTATGCAAATATACATAATTTATAACAAATTTAGCAAATGTTAACAAATTCTACACATTTAAAACATTATAATACTAAACTAAGTAACTTGCAAATCATCACTTAAGAAGTCTTTAATAGAATAATACGTCTTATCTAATAGAAACATTTTTAATTTTTGTTTGAATACTGAACACGAGGTAGATTCCTTAATAGATTGTGGCAACTTGTTATATATTAGAACTCCCATATTATATACAGTGTTGGCATAGGTTTGAGTTCTGTGTATATCTGAGCAGAGTTTATTTTTATATCTGGAACTCTTACAAGTTTTATAGTCACTAAGGTTCATTCTTACTAGCAAAGCAGCTTCGTAAATATATATAGAAGGTAAAGTCATAACTTTTAGACTTTTGAAGTAAGGGACACATGTATCAGTTTTACGAATTCCACACATAGAACGAATACATTTTTTCTGAGCTATAAAAACAGTGTTTTTCCCAGCTGCATTACCCCAATACAATACACCATATCTAAGTGTAGCCCCGACATAAGCATGATATGCTGTCAAAAGAGTATCCTGATTAGCAACTTTTCTTAACATATATAGGGCGTACGCATATTGTTTGACTTTATTGCAAACTTGTTCAATTTGAGATGACCAAGATAAACTAGCATCAATATGTACACCTAGAAATTTTGTACAGTAGGCTTCTGCTATTGGTGTTCCTTTGTACGCAATACACACTATCGTTGGTACTAGATTTCGAGAGCAAGTTTTATATACCTAGCTTTGGAGATATTAAGCATTACGAGTCGGTATGGTAATTTCATAATATCTCGAGTAGGTGTAGCCGTTTGATAATAATAATGATGTAAATGAAACTCTGGAGAAATAAATATGTAGTGTTTTTCCGCTGTCTAAAAAGTGTCTAAGATAAAATATACATGTGACGAAACTTAGTATATTCATGATAAAAAAACCCGCAGCATTACATTCTATACCTAACCAATCATTGTCTATAGCTATAGTTTAATAAATTCACTTATTCATGAGTTTAGTAGTCAGTATCAGAAT
The DNA here is from genome assembly GCA_964023185.1 of Macaria liturata. NCBI lineage: Eukaryota > Metazoa > Arthropoda > Insecta > Lepidoptera > Geometridae > Macaria > Macaria liturata. The sequence continues at coordinate 4,637,640 of OZ026823.1, read as the reverse complement.
CACAATATCACACTCCTTCACACACATACGTGCACTCACACACACACACACACACACACACACTTACATTAATTCCCAAAACACTGAAACACACAAAGTGGTTAAATGAGAGTAAAAGAAATTTATACTTATATAAACATAATACAAACCACAAAATAATTTCTCGATCAATTCTACCATAATTATGGTAGAATTGCGTAGGCTAAGTATCTTACGATGTACCTTACACTGAGACACATACGTAATCTTATTGTACATATTTTAGGTTTTAGAACAGGTAACACTCTATCTGTCAAAGTAAAATTTTGTAAATATTATGTTTTTGTTAGTATATGTAGGGCTTCGTGATTGTTTTTTTATCAGTTTTATTAACATTAAACTTAGACCATGTCATCGAACCTTGGTGTAATATTGTAAGAAAAGCTTACCGCGGCGAGAAATACTGCAGCCCTGCAACACAAGGTCCCTGTGACACTTAGTGCAGAGCTCTGTTTACCTCACCAACGTACCTTTATAAGTTACTAGTTCTACATCATGATTTAGTTATTTTAGTGGTACGTATACACTCTGTAGTACATAAATAAAGGATTTTATTATTTATTATTATTATGTCTATAATGTAATATGTATGTATGTATGTATGTGTAATATGTAGTCGCAGCGGAAAAACACTACATATATCTCCAGAGTTTCATTTACAATGGATTTCCGCAAAGTAACGCCAGATTCAATAGCTTATCTAATAATGTTGTGTTTTTTGGCGGGTGAATATTTGCCAGAATAATTTTTTGCATTCTTTATTATTAGTAAGTACATCTATACCTACCACGAAAATTTGGAGCTACGTTTCGAAGTAACAGAGAAATAAATGTCAACAAACCTACAAACATACTTTCGCTTTTATAAAATGGTATGATTGTGATGTGATTTAGCGCGGTTCGTATCCAAAATTTAATAAAGGCTCCCCACAAACCACCCGTGAACTTCACCCCGATTAAAAATCAACTTACCGCGCCCGAGAAAGTTACAAAAGGGTCTAAAGTAATCGATCACCGAAAGGGGAATAGGAATAAGGCTCTAAAATCCATTACGATAGGCCCGTCCTTTTGTGCTCCGACTCTAGATGACGACAGTTTACTGGATCCAATATAGGTACCAGATATTTATTATTCACGATGCTTCTACATATTTCATGAAGGTTTTCTTAAAACGGGGAAGGTGGGGTCATATAATGCGGAATAGATGATATTGAATCATTCATTGTGTCAAGGTAACCGCTGGAAACCGTAACAATTTCGAGTGTTATTTGAGATCCAGTTTTATTCGATGCCATTTAATCATTTTGAGCTATAGTCAGTATCAGTATGTAAGCTCCATGTGTATCTGACTATCCTACGTAAATAGGTAATAAATTCATAGTTACTTTTTTGATGACTGAATCGTAAGTTGACAACTACCTACCAAAGCTATTCCGGATCTTGGAGTGTGACTTATTAGTATGGGTAAAACTAGGCATATATTGTAACTCGTATTACATTTTCTAGTTAGAATTATGGTCATAGTACCTACCTACAGTTGTAACCTAGCCACGTTATAAAAGGCCCTAGGCTTAAAAATGTTGAGAAGCATTCTATTAACATTGACACCAAAAACGTAATACAATACGTATAATACAAACTTAGGCACATTACGTTAGAGCCAAGAGTAAGAACAGTGTAGGTATAGGTATGTAGACTTACCTAAACTTAGACTAAGCTAGCACATGTGATTGTGTTATCGAAGGGCATTGGAATGCCATTTGCAGCGCCTAAGGCGGTCCGTAGTTGAAACTAACGGGTGCTTGGAACAGTTTAGTGTTAGCTATCTTAACTGTTTCACATTGCTTAGTGCCTGTGTAGCTGAGTGGGCTTTAGTTGCCTTAGAAATGAATAGGTGGTAATAGAAGTGCATATTAACCTTTGAGTTAAGGTATCTTAGTACGAGTAGGTACATATATACTCTTTAGACAGACCGAAAACCAATCGACTAGTGTTAAAAATACTGATAAAAGTTACATAGAAGTTTTCGAAATTTGAATAGGGAAATAAAAAATCGTATATACTCGTCGTTTCTACAACTACACTAAGTATACACTTATTAAAAATAAAAACAAAAGCAATAAAACTTACTTTACCAAATTTTAACTATACACACAGCTAAGCAAAATAAAGCACTGACTACATTTAAGTGAAATTTCTTCAGCGCTGAAAATCTCCACACAGTGTAACGTTACTTACAACTATTTATATTCTCAGTTTAATACAGAATCATTTTAGAGCAGCGATGCGATGCGAGCAGTCGTAGATTTAATCTTATGCGGTGATACAAAGCTCTGTTGCAACGATATTGTAACCATTTACCCCTCATTATGGAGGAAGAACTGCGAATAGTAATAAAAACAAGCTTCAGAATAGACCTGATACATTTTTTTTAACTAGAACGGGTTTGCACTTGGCCATAGTTTCCCTGATGTTAAGCCTAAGATGGAGCGTGCTTACCCGATAAAAACCGATTCACTCTCGCTCTGAAGATCGCTGGATTATAGTGCGTGGGGAACAGGGAGTCAGGCAGAGAGTTCCACAACTTTCCGGTACGAACAATAAAGGTAGAAGCGTATATAGGTATATAATGACACGTCACACATCTATTTGCTGATTGGACCATCGCCGTCGCGAAGACCACTTAGATCTTTGAGCCTTCTAAACAGTCCATCACTATAAAAAAACTGACAAACATTACTTAGCACTAGATATTTAATAACTATGTTCGAAAATTTCCCATGTCTAAAAACTTAGATCTAAAGAACGATTTACATGACACATGACAACCTAGTGTGGGGTTCATAATTCACATCATTTGGCATGGATTGATAGTCTTAAATGGCTTATGCGCTCGTCTAGTCAATCATTTTTTATATTTAAATATAAATTTAAGAATTAAAACTAGTATGGTTAGTAAGAAGCATCTAAAGTACATATTCTACGTTCCCGTGCAACAGTATACCCACTACATATGTTAGACCAATGTAACTTTTCATTATGCCGTGCCGCGGCGTCTTGGAAACTTAGGATTTATAGCAGAATGCTGAGCTGTTTCGCCCGCGTATTATCCTTTGCTTCACATTTAATATTTCATTGTTATCTATTTGCCTTTGAGTTTGTTGTGAACTATGAAAATTGGGTATGAATAAAGTATTGTGCTATGATGCTAAGTATTCTTGTAGTTGTGTTAGTTTCTTGAAGTATAAGAGAATGCTTGATCGCTTTAAATTTTGAGCTTACGACAATTTGGTTGCGACGAATCTATACAAGTTGAAGAAGATAAAAAATCTGTTGGTACGTAAATCAGTTTACTTTTAATCCATAACAGAACACGTTTCAGCAGTACCTGTTTGTCTGTTTATCTTACACTATTGGACGCCCGCGGCTACGCTCTTATTATTTCGGGAAAAAATGTAGTCTTTGACACTTTTAAGACCTCATACTGTCTACATAAAAAAATCATGATGATCCGTTAAGCCGTTTTTGCGTGATGGGCCTTTGAAATAAGCAGACAAACAGAGAAACTCGAAAATCTGCTTTAACGTGTTCTGATATCAATTTCATGTAAACCGAAACATTTTGTTTTCTAACATTGTCTATGTATAGTACAATATAACCTTGGTTTTACAAAAGAATCATCTCATCTGTTCCCTCGTACCTATAAGTGTTTGTTTGACTCAAGAACTCACGTTACTCGAGTACCTACTCTTGTTCGGAAAGTCGACATGATCTTTCTCAGAAGCTGAATACTTATTTCGGATGATATCTACATTTATCGGCTCACTAATAATTTGTGATGACACTCTCGTTTCAAGAGCTGGATGAAAAATGGGTTTGCGAATGTCAGACTGTTGCCAGTAAACGTGTAATGTGTATATAGGACTATTTTTAACAATGGAAACACGAGCTAGTAAGAAAAAAATCTTTTGCTAAAATTTTTGAGGTTAAAGTTAGTCGTTGTTGAAGTTGTTGTATATGTTTATGTGTAAAATGTTTTGAAAAGAAATGCCACCAATAACAGAAAGTAACACAAGATATACAAACTTGTTTTTTTTAATTATCTGCAATTTATTGTGGCAACAAAAACATTGGAACGTAGCACATTCGTAGTAAAATGCTACGTCATTAAAAAACCGTAGCGTGTAGAGATACGCTACGCGAGATCGTAGCTCAGCATGAAAAGCAGAATAAGTGGCTCCAATTGCCACTGCAAACAGAATAATCACGTTACAATACAGCGCCAGCCCTCGGACCCACCCTTTTATGTAAAAGCCAAAGGCGATAGAGACATTAGTATGACAAATGAGACGTGGCCACATGTCCGAAATGACTGTGAGCCAAGTGAAACATAAAAACGTCGTGTTTGTAAACCCAACACGTCCTGGCAGCGAACAATGCGCGCCGCGACGCCCATAATTGCCGTCATTATGAAACTCTTCGTCACTGATGAAAGCGATTTTTCTGTAGAGACTACCAATTACCAGTCACCAATTAGTGTGGAGAGCTGCTATTTGTAATACGAACTCCAGATGAAAATGTTTGCTTCAATTTGTCTATCGAAGCTCGTTGTAGCTACTTTGTGATATTAATACGGCACAGACTGATAAATTGACCGTTTTTCCAACATACTTTATTTCGGACATAAAAGGCCACCATTTATTTCTATAGTTGCTTATATTAAGCGTTGACCTATCCAATGTCAGGAGATTTTGAATAAATCCGGTTTGCCTTTCTCATTTCTTATTCATGTAGCTTTTTCGCTAAAGCGAATAAAAACTTGCCGCCAGTACTTTTTGGAGGTTTAAAAAAAAGAGGAATTCATTTAGAGTTCTTCTAAACTGCCAATAAAACTATCTGGTTAAACAATAAAAAGTGAGAGAAAGTTTTTATTACGTGCAAACCTAATTTATACGCGAGATAAGTTATTCCCGACGGACATAATAATAGCGAATGCCTTCCCAAGTTTCAGTCTAGAGTTCACCAAGAAGGCAAGAAAACTAACAAAGTTTGAATACAAATAAAAGTCCGTTTACTATAATAGATTTTCATTGTGCAGATAGTTCGCAGAATAAATAATGGTACATCTTTTAGTTCACGGTTTGTTCGACATTGGATATTTAGAAAGTAGCTCTTTTATCGGAGTGTTTTAGTCTGATTGAATAAGCGAGTTTGTCGGAAATCTATACCTTGGGTAACTTTCAAAGCTACATAGGCTTACGCTTGACTACAACTTGCCTGACTTTAAGCAACGTTATAGTCTACGATCTTGCGCACTTGCCTAGAAGAAACCGGTTTACTCTCGACTTGAAGACCGACAAATTATAGTTCAAGGGGAATAGAGATAAATGAAGAATAAAAATAATTGATTGTTTTGTTGTATTCTATTGTTTGCGTTTAAATTATTGTATACAAACTAAAAAATCAATATACTCTGCCATTGAAGACTCTGCCCGATTATTGTTAGTCCAAAGCTCACTTATTTTTAAAAACTCGTTGTTTTAATTCGATCTAAGTAGCGTTGATCTGAGGTTGCCATTTGAGATGTGCTATTGAATGATACATTGGTAGTTTAGTATATAAACGATAAAATAATACATTATAATCCAGAGGTCTTCAAATCCAGAGTAATTAGGTTTCCTCTAGGCAAGCGTGCTACATCTTAGACTACAGTGGTGCTTAACATCAGGCAGGCTGTAGTCAAACGCAAGCCTTTACCGTGGTAAAAAAAAAGCTTATTAAAAAATAAATAATACCGTTTAGCGCAGTTCCCCGGCAACTGCAGCCGTAACAAGAGCAATCTATAGATCTGGAATGCATTAATATCCGGAACCGTCCGCAGGATACCAGAATTAACGCCGCTCTGTAGAGAACCATAAATCTTTTAAAGTCACGTATTCTATCTTCAAATGCAATGCTATTACGGTTGTAAGCTAGACTATGCTTGGATATATTGACTTTATAGCGTTTCTCACCTGAGCGTTTTATTCTGGCGAGCTTGGCTGCTTTAGAAAGAAATTGCTTAAGATGCTGTTGAAGGAAAGTGTTTTGTGATAAGGTAATGATCATTTAGAATTCAGATTGTCGTTTAATCAAACTCAATTATAATTGGCAAAATCATGGTGGAAATAATTATGGAGCATCACTATATTATTTTACTTGTGGATAGCCGGGTATACACACGCGTTGTCTCGGGATAAATAAACATCAACCCATGTCACTTTCGGGAAGGAATTACAAAAATGAAATCACAAAGATTTGTTACGTTTTTGTTTCATGTTTGGAGGCGGAAGTTGAAATGCAATGTGAAGAATTAACGAAAACTCGAACACAATATGAATCAACATGTAAGCAAATACACTTAAAGTTTAGAAGCACATTTTTCATCATAAAAAATATACACACATGCATAGGTAACAGGAATTTTCTTACTGTAAGTTGAGCTGTGTAAAGTTTCGTATTCCCTTTGCCAGTCGATCCCATATGTTGTCTCCTGCGTTACACAAAGGAACATCAAATTCTATCCCCATCTCCACTTAACCGATTGCCTTACTCTGTGCAACAAGATCCCAGAGCAGACCTGACAGAGTTTGCCAAATACCCTGACAGAGGTTGCCTAAAATCCGTAAACTGTACGAATCGGACATAGAAAACATAACAACGGAGACATCTAACTAGTTATGGGACAAATGTAAGCACTATTAGTTCCTATATACAGCGTGAGCCAATCAGCAAAATACTCGTAAATTGCGTATTGTGTACCTACCTGAAAATTCTGTGTTTTAAGTTATGTTAACTCATAATTTTATAAATCAACAGAAATTAGAATCATTGTATGTAGGTATGTGTGATGAGACCCATTACGTGCATCTATTTGGCATTAGCGACTTCTGACGATGTTATTTATTTTCATGCTAGATAAAACTAGTCTATGTATTAATCCAAGGCCTCATTTACAAACAGCGATACTGAAAATCAATACTAGTTCAGTCGTATAGGCGAGAAAAAAAAATCAGTTACCATATTTTTTATAAGCGTGATGTAGTAAGTACATTTATTCCAGTAGATTCCATTTCATTCAAAACGAGTATACACCTATGATATGATAATCGCTTAAGCGGGTATGCTTCATGTGATTTTTTAGTCAATTACTCGACAATGTGTTACAACACAACTTATGTAAAAAAAACATCACTATGGACTGTCTTGGGATAATGTTGTCGTCGAAGCCAAGTTTGCATATCGTGGCGTGCATTCACATATTGACTTTCGTCGACGATTTCTCGACGTGGTTAGTTTGAGAGTACAAGAGTCGTCGTTTGACTCAAATTGCAGACCTAGCATGGACGCGGCTGGTGAATCATCATTTGCTGTTCGCTACTGTTTTAAAAATACAAATTTGTTTTATCTAAATAATCAAAAGTATTGTATCTACTTTAGAAACGAGCGTTGGCACAAACAACATACCTAATTCCTTGTACAATAAGTATGTATGACTGAAGACACATATTTGTCTTCTTTTATATTTCTTTATAATAGAAAAACCCATTTTTTTACTTCTATTTATGTTATGTAATGCAATGGGTAATCATTGTAATGAATGAAAGTGTCCTAGTTTGATTACTAAGTTTGTAGCTTCCTTCGACCGACTCACCTAAGTAGTACATAATAACAATGTTACGCATCTAATTTAGTTGTAATAACCGGCTAGCACTTACGTAAAAAAACTAGTCTAACCTCACCCGTCGCGGTGCGCGAGCGACTGCGAGAGCGGAGCGGGCGCAGAGGCGCGGGGGTGCGGCAGCGGGTCGGCGAACCAGTCTGGACGAGGCGGCCAACCGGGACGCGCGTGCTGACTCGTCCTCCTGATGATGGAAACCTCAGATTTCCGAAACTTGTCGAGCTAATTTTTCGACGTAAGTGCTAGCCGGTTATTACAACTAAATTAAATCATGCCTTACGGGAACTATAATACAATGTTACACATCCACTATATACTAACACATCATCATCATCATCATCAGCCTGTTATCGCCCACTGCTAGGAATAGGCCTTTCTTCTACGCCACTCGTCCCGGTCCTGCAATAACACTTACACATATCTTACAATTAATCGTTTTACCATCAAGATAAACCTCCGCTCTCATAGCTCACGCTACAAGCTGTCATGTATCTAGATCCTATAAAGTCATATGTCTATTCCGGGCAGCTTGGGCCCGCTCATATTTCATACAGCGTTGCCGGGACTGGGTACACGTGAAATTAAGTGGTAGCCTTGTTTCGGTGCCATGCTGCAAACTATACCCACCTACCTACAATGAGAATTTGCGATAAAATTGTAGCACATTTTTTCGTTGCCAAATTGGGGCCGTGAACGTGTTAATCAAATTTTTATGTTAGCTGTACAAGTTTTAAGGATCACAAAATGTAATGACTGTGATAGACGAGGTATAAGTAGTGGGAGTAAGTATTTGGTATTCGTGATGATCGGATTGGAAACGAGATGTTTTCTTTGGTATTTATTGGGTATTATTTGACTGGCCTGAGCTTAGTTGGTAGTGGCACTGCCTTCTAATCTAGAGGTTGCGGGTTCGATTCCCGTATGACACAAGTGTTTATTAATTTTAAAATGTATAATTACTTGTGTTGAGTCTGGTTGTTTGTATGTATAATAAGTATGTATTTACAAAAGAAAAGTATACAAGTATTATATCAGTTATCTAGTACCCACAACACAAGCGTTTGCTTAGTGTGGGGCTAGATGGCGCTGTGTGGAATGTCCCGGAATATTTATTTTATTATTTTATTTTATTAATTCAAATTTATTTTGATTATACTGTATTTTTTATTATTAGTTTTGGATTCTGATTGCGGCTGAAAAGGTAATTTTGTTTTATATCAACAAAGTAGGCACATTATTTTGTCTGTAAAAATCTTCGATCAATTATACGTATAATTATAATTGATCGAAGGTAAAAATGTTGTTTATACTTAATAGCTGTGCTCGCGACTTCGTCCGCGTGGAATAGTTATTACCATAAAAACGGTTCTAGTGAAGTTACTCTTAAAATATAGACATATACTGTTGCGGACATTTGTTAGATCATTTCAACAGGAATAATTCTTTCATGCATATTTTTTTGCTGCGAAAATGGTTCAAGAGAACCATTTTCGCAGCGCACGCAACGGAAGCCCTCAAAGATAAATAATTTTCCCCGTTTTTTTCCACATTTTCCATTGTTTCGTCGCTCCTAGTAGTTACAGCTTGATGTTATATAGCCTAAAGCCTTCCTCGATAAATGGTCTATTCAACACAAAAATAATTTTTCAATTTGCTCTAGTTGTTCCTGAGATTAGCGCGTTCAAACAAACAAACAAACTTTTAGCTTTAGAATATTAGTATAGTATAGATAGTATAGATTTATTTACCTACTTATCTATCGTAACACTTAGTACCTAATCCTAGACGTAACATAACTAAGTCTCACAACTGGGAGAAGACTCTGGCCTTGTAACACGGTCTCACGACTTTCACGAAAATTATTGTTAAACGTTTTTATTGTGTCAGTCAATATTTTTTGTATTTGTATTTTTTGTATGACTGATATTGGTAAATAACCTATGTAATTAACCGATGCATAACTCTAATGAATCAACTTTACGTGAGTACCAACAACTTTTGGAAGAAAGTCTCGTACAAAAGTTTTCAGAACTGAAACCTCTTAAAAGATTTGGCGATAAGTTTACAGCACAATAACTGTTGTTATGATCAAATCACAGTCTTAATTTTAAACCGTAAAGCAGATGAAATCTTTGGAGAAATAAGTGTCTACAAAGTTTTCACCTACAATGGATTTCCGCAAAGTAGCGCCTGATTCAAAATCGTTACAGTAAACCAATAAATAAATCTCGATAAATATTATTTAAAGATACACACATCACTCCAACAATTCAACCCTCACGTTTGCTAGCATTTAATGCAGACACATTCACACAATGAATCTTGGAGCTACAACAGTTCGTAAACAGTCGGTAGTTGGATCTACGGAACTGTTGTCTAATCTGCTCGAGGTATGAATATTCATTGACAGATGTTACTGTCCAACGGAGCTGCAGTTTCTACGGGAATGCACCTACGGAATTTGGGAGTTTCCACGCATATTAGTCACATTAATGAATGGTTTTTTTACCTTTTGTTTTTAATGTTTTTTTTTTTTTTTTACAATAAATGGGTTTGCACTTGACCGTAATTCGCCTGATGGTAAGCAACCAAAAAGTAAGTAAAGTTGTTCCATGTTTTTCGTGGTTTCATGATGTCTGAATGCAATCAATCCATCAATATATCTTTTATGTACACCAGAAATACACACGATAATAATAGCATAGAGTATATACTTCAAATTTTGTGGTACATTGGGTTATTGCGTTAAGTGTTCTGAATAGTAGTGTGGCCAAGTAAAAATCTCATTCAATAAAATGTTTGCGTGCGATTTGATAATCAAAACGTTATTTTGTTCTCCAAGAGAAAAAAAACATCCTTTGTTGTTTCTTAAATAACTAATATACTTACATAACTAATGTCACTATCATTTTTAAAATCAAAATATTTATCACTATAAAATTTTGCCAATTTATAAAATTTAATAAGCACCGTCACTTACTCTGGGACTAAGTTTAGTTTATGCTGTCAAGAATTTAAGCACCAGAAGCAAGACAAAATTTATATCTATCTTTAAACTTTTTTACGGCTCTAAACAGCTGTTGGTAACAACTGTCGAGTCATAATCTCTGGCAAGTGTCTTGAAATAGTCGTTTTCGCAACAACTTATTTGATAAAGCCTAACAATAAGCTACGTCAAGTTGTAAAATAATACCTACTGGCTGTCATTTTTTGCCAGTCTTCTTGATAAATCTTGACGAAAGTTTTAATATCATACAAAAATAATACACAAAGTATATTAAGTAAATTATGTTGCTGTTAATGTTTTTGACACATTTTAACGTAAACAAGCGTTAAGACTGTAAAATAGTTTTATTAAGTAAAAAGACATAAAAATAAATGAAAAATAATAATAATGATAAATATGTAATCATCCCATTTTATTTTAATATTCGCGCAGCTATCTCTAAAAGTCGTAAAAAAATAAGAAGGAGACATAAATAAAAATCATTTATTTGCACAAATATACTTAGTTAACTCAAGCATTTGCTTAGTATGGGGCTAGATGGCGCTGTGTGATATGTCCTGAAATATATATTTTTTTGACTTTTTATGTGCAAAAGCAAAACTAACATGTTACAAACCAATTGAGAGCTAAGTTTGTCCTCTGAGTGCTTAGCTGAACTATTTCTTTAAGTCGCGGCCGCAAACTGACATCTTGGGACGTCTGCGGAACATTTAGTTAAGCGCTTCTAGCTGGCCTCTTTGTTCCTAATTTCACTTCTTACATGCTTATTGTGAAGAAGTTTGTTTGAAAAAAATTATAAAAGGAATTACGTCATTACTTGCAATCACTTGCGGATTACAATTATTTATGTACTTATTAATCAAAATTAGAACCACCAAGATTAAGTTTTACACTAATGTTAACATCCCTTTAACACATTACAAACAAATAACATATGATAATAACAATAAAGTTAGTTATATTTGTAGATGGAATTGTATGTTGCATTTTTAAAAGATAAATATGTATTATTTTTGAAAGTCGTTTTTGAAATACAACATAACATCTTGTAATTACTATTATAACTTATTATACAATCACGTTAAAAACACCACAAAGTACGTTAGATATTTTACACGTAGGTACATAATGTTATTTTTGTGTATTTTAGAAAAATATAACGTACAAAAATTTAATCGGTACTAATGGCGATAGTTAGGTACCGAAACTAAGCGAAGATCAAAGCTTAAAGCGCTTTTCATTACATCACATCTTAATTGTCTTTGGCTCCTCGTAACTAAGTAACGCCTTGGGACATGTCTAGCGGTCATTAAGTTAAAGCGATTCTCGTTGTCGACCTCTTTTCTTAATATAATTTCTATCTAACTTTCCTTAATTTGATAAGGGTTGTGGCATAAGTTTCGATAAGTGGGCCGTTTGGACAACAGACAAAATATGTAGGTTACTTTGCTTAGTCGTATTTATAGAATGTTGTTTACTTATATCCTAAATTTGTTTGTCTGCTAACAAGCTGTTTTTTCATTTGTTATGTTAGTTTTCTCTTCACGCCACCGCAACGAAGCAACGTCTAGATTTTAGGATGTGGATAGCATAGTATACATAGATAAAATAAAGTTACTGTCTTTGAAAGTAACTAATCTTAACTTGTTACAAAACTTTTATTCTAATGGACAATTAATTTTTTTATCGTCTAAGTGACCAAGGCTTTCCTAAATCTAATTTCAAAGGGGTCTTTTAGAAATAGAAATTTGTGTGAAAGCTTTTACTTGACCCCTCGTAATTTTTATGACTAGACCTTTTATTTAGGGGTGTTGAAATCGTTTATTATATTTCTCTCTTTGCCCATATTTGACATCTGTGAGAATTAAATTGAAACCCCTGTTTTGTGTCGTTGGTTTTGGGTCATAAAATGGTGAAATTACGTGAATGCGGGGTAACTGATATGAAAAGTGTTTATTTTAAGCATATGGGTAAACATTTAATTTGAACTAGGATATACCTAGATAAAAATAAACTTATTTAACAAGATAGGCATTGTGTATAATTGTTGTTAAATTAACTACATTCAACATCGGTATTTTTACACCTAACAGTCAGGCATTTGGCCGCTAGGTGTACTGAAGCAATACACACACAAGCAAACAGTGAATTGACTGATTTCGGAAAATTAAAATCGGAAAATGTAGCTTCGTGAAAATTGAGTTACACAAGTTTGATATTCTTCAAATTGAATATTATTTCATTTAAGAGAACTATTACAAGTGTCTGTTCAGTTTTTATCCGAGAGCATTCAATAAAATTCGTTATCACAAGGTCCATAAAAGTCCGACCGTCCTGGATCAGAGTGCACATAAAACTGACTTGCCATCTGAGACCGTGAGGGTATTACGGGAAATTCGACCGAACATCTGCACGACTGATTGCAAGTGCAAAGTTGAATTAATTTATAAGACTACGATAGAGTTTGTAACAGTTTTTGATGATTTTTCGTAGAGGATCACTCTGGTGATTTTAAAAATGTGGTAATTTTTTAAAAAAGGTTTTGTTACTTTTTGAGCAATTGAATATAACCAGTAACTGTCGCGTTTCAGTCATACTATTACATTTTTAAATTTTACATGTGGTTAGTTTTTTTGTTTAAAAATAATTATTTTCATGGTAAGCTGTACTGTTTGTTTGCATGATATATATTATTTTTATAAACAATGTAATGAACATATATGCAATTGTGCAATTTGATACATATATGTGTTTATGCTTCATGTAACATTATTTAACTAGTTTACCTAATACTTATAAAACCACATCAACACCACAATAACCACACAACATTAAAAAAAATATGGCATTCTGTGTAACACAATAAAAAACCCAATTTAAACGCATAAAAAAGAACTGGTTTTTACCTGTATTTTTAGAGTCTTAACTCAAAAACGTTTAACTTTTTAAAACATACGTAACTTACAAACTTAACTTAACAATAAAGCCTAAATAAACTACAAAAATCCGCTTCAATGGAAAAGATTTCATCAACTCCTAGCCGGAAAATTTTATCAGCACTTCTGACTAACTTGAGGGAACTTTAAACTCAAAGTTATTCCTGTAGTAAAATACGCTATCCGGGTTTATCTCAGCGAATACATTTATCGTATCATGTCTCGTTTGAAATTCTGATCACGAAGTCCTCGTCCTCTAAATACGAGAGCAATCCCTCTATACCCAAACTAGCTGAAGGCTGAAGGACACTGCAGCACGATTGATGTCCGCTAACAAAAATCAAACACGAACATTCTGCAGCGTTGCAGATTGCTGCGAACGACCCGCTAACTAAACAACAACACGAAACAACTGTAGACGCCTCATTGGAGCGAGAAAATGTAGAAACGTATGTGGCTTAATCGTATCATGAAAAGAAAAAGATATATTGTGATCATCCAGTTTCTAATAATCATGTAATTTTTCTCGAGTTTTAGTAATTCTGTAGCCAATCCATTAACAATTTGAAAGGTCGTCAAGCACAGTGACACACATACAAATTCGCCTGCCGCCTCATTTGATGGGATATTGCTTTAGACCATTTTGTTTTAAACGCCTGATCGTCACGGTGTAAAATCTGCGGCCCGCGCCACGAATGCAGGATTAGATATTATTGTTCTCATATAAAACATGATTTCCGTAACGATTTGTTAAAAAAAAATGATAGATAGGAGTGTCCCAATTATATTGACCATATAAACAAGCAATGGGAAACATGCAACGAAATTCAAATACGAATAGCGTAACGATTCGGAAGATTGTTTTGATACAGTTTGTTTATTTTGAGCTAGCAACTTGTAATTCTGCCAGGGTTGCGCTCGATAGCTTTGAGAATAGGAGAGGTTCCAGGAGGAAATTTATTGTTTTAGCTGGAATTTGTAGTTTGGTTTCAGCCAATTGTTTTGCGTTATTTTTTATATATTTGTAGAAATGAAAAGAGGGCGTTTGTTTATAAATATGTACCTGAGGTAAGAGTAAAATGTCTTTAAGATATAATGAGTAGCAGCCATCTCACAAGGATCATGTATCTCTGATATACCGATAGATGTATCTATGACAAATAGTTTACAATGCATATTGACACTAATCTAAAAAAAACTACTGACTTGACAATGCTGATTTACATTTACATTACTCGTAATCGGATTTGCCTAAAACATAACTAATGGTGATTTATATTTTCTCTGTTTTTGCCCAGTTACAACATTAAACGTACTTATCAATCAATCTCAATTATAATTTGAGCACGAAATAATTTTCATTTAACTTTCGGAACACAAACAGTTCTCTTGAAAGCTTCAAATGGTACTTGGCTATTGAAAGCCTGTTCATTAATGTTTAATGGAAGACGATCGATTACTTTCCTCAGTCGCCGACAATGATATGAGAAAACAATGAACAAATGGATATGGCATTACTGTCGTTAGTTTAATCTGCGTGCCACCAAATTGCTGGATTGAATTTCCCCAAAAGATTAGTCTTTGGTTTTAACGGGGCCAAACAGCCAGCATTTTGGCACTTATTTATATAGTTGATTAAATTGTAGGTATATATTGTATTAGTTTATAGTTACTCGTTATTCCAAATCTCTATTTAACTCATATATACAATCGTAAGGACAACAGTAGTTCTATAATTGACTAAAATAACAAAACTGCGGCCGGCCGCCATGTTTTATTCCAGGCGATTTTAATTTTTGAATATCAATCATCATCATGATTGATATTCAAAAATTAATATGAACAAGATAAAACAAAGCGAGGGAAGCCGCGGCCATCCACTAGTTATGTACGCTAAAACTATAAATGTGTGCTGTTACACTGTAGCCGCAATCTTTGTGCCAGTACGTTAGAATACATTTCTTTCGTAGGTATGCCATGTCCTTTCGTTACTTACATCATTGGTCGTCGACAGCTACATGGTCAGAATAAAGTTCTCCTTTGTTTTGCCGTCATTGTGTTTGTAATATTAAATGTAAGGGACTCGTAGTTAGAACTGAGTAGTTTGAAACATTTGGATTTAGTTTTTGCTCGTGCTAAGATATTGTGCTGCTTCCACAGATAAATAAAATACCCCACCCAGAGGAAATAGTAATATGAAAATGTGTTTTACTTAATGTACATTCATACCTATTACATAAGTAAAAACATCCTATGATGAACAATATAAAATACATGACATTTTTATAAAGAGTGAAAATAAAAACCAAGAACGATACTATTAAAGTTTTCCGTAACACGTCCGTGTAACACGTGAATTTTTTTGGGAATAGCGTCAAAACGTACTAACCATTTTATCACCCAGTCCAAAGTAAATTGCAGCGAGTGCTATAAAAGTTTATGAATCCGCAGCATAGTGAAACACAAGTCATAAATTGATCATCAAATTCATAGAACTAGTAAATCATAGCAGCAAAATATCGCAGTAATTTCTCCCCATTATATTATTGAGTATCAATATTCATGGTGCACTAATACAGAGAAAACGACTGGGTGTATTTAGGAAAAATTATGTTGGGCAACTGACAGAATTAGACCAAACTAAAAATAAAAATAAACTAAAAAGAAGAGATTTTAACACATTTTTACAACGTTAGTATAAAATGTACTCTCTAGTTAAATAAAATTATATTCTAACCCGAGGATTTTAGCACATCAATCAGTTTAATTCCGCCGTATCAATTTTAATGCGCTGTTTTTAGCTGAAAATTTGAAATGTACTAATTACAGCGTGTAAAAATATATTATATTCGCGTAAGTTATTTCTCAAGTAGTGATACGATAGTACGTTGTTTATCATTTTAATTTTCTTCAAGCGAGTACAGGCGTACCTCAGCTAGCCGAGACAATCGTATGCGATTACCAAAGTTAAGCAAAGGTCGACGCGGTCAATCCGGATCCACCGGACAATGGAATGACATTCCATTTTGGACGCTTCCGTGGGTCGGATGACACGTTAAATTATGTCCTGGTTGTTTGTCTAGTACGGCATTCGTCAAGCTATGTCAGAGGCCCTTAGGCCGGCTTGATAAACTCTTGACACCAGAGTTGGCCACTCTCATTTGATAAGAAGATGAAAATCTAGAAATATACATATTATACACTGACTGAAGACTAATATGTATATTTCTCAGAGTACTCATCCAAGGAGTACCTAGGTAGGTACATTTTATTATTAGGTATAAGTTACCAATCAAAACTCATGTTGACTCGCCCTTCATGGAAATAACCTTAATTACGTCCTCAGTATATCAGCCGCCATAACAGAGTTTCCACTTGATGTCTGCCAAATATTCACTCAAATGTGGCCGTAATAGAGCACGTACTTGTGCGTTATTGTTATTGCACGCAGAACGGATACGTTGGAACGTTTATGGACGCAAAATGATGTAGATGACACTCTGTAGCTATTAGTAGTTGAAGGAAAGAAATATAAAGATGAGAGAATATATAGGAGTATACATAGTTATGTTCTGCCATCTGCAATAACCAATGTTTTTTTCATCAACACTGGAGACGGCTCCAGTGTCCTGCAGCGCGGTCCGATCCCGACCCGCACATGTGCATGTTGACCCTTTTTTGTGCGTAGGTAGTATTGTAACTAAGTTTCGTTTTAAGTATTGTTTTGTAAGTTAGTATTAGCATAGCATAGCCATGAAGGCGTATAAACGTCCTTGGTTCCTATAAAAATGTATCATTTTTGGGAACCCCTTCCTCTACCAGCTCGGCTGTACCGTGCCAACATTTCTACATATTATGTTATTTGTATTCCTAGGCAGGAAATTGTGCATTGTGATGATAAATATTTGTTACTAAATGAAACAACATTAGCGTATAATTAGTATTTGTAGATATGATATTCCGTTCAGCTGGATTTAAAATAAAGATAAGATAAAGATATTTTATTTGCCAAAAAAAAAACACTGGTACAATCACAAGAATATTAACGTATTACTAAATATTACGTATTACAATAGAGAAAGGCTAAGATATTTATGTTAATTACTTAATTAATGTTATTGTGAGTTTCTTGTGAACCCCGAACTAGGCCTGGGCCTGTATCTCGGTGGTCCAAGACAGAGAACCAATATATCCGAACATTTATTTTAATATCTTCTGTGTTCAGATTTTTGACCTATTCAGCTTTATTATATGTATAGATTGATAGATACCAATTTTATAAGTAACATAGTTCATCAAGTAATTAGTTAATCGATTTACGAAATTTTCATAGTTGTAAGTGAAGTAAGAATAACAGTTTCATTAAATTACCCTTTTACTTACTACACAAAAACCAAAATAAACCTACAAGAGAGAGACCATGTTTACTCTTCACGTTATGTGAGATCGCTTAAATCTCCTTATAAGGAGAACTTGATACCTTGTTTGACGATGGAATCTTGTCAGGACGCCGCCTAATTGAGTTAGCTACTTATTTAAATGTAGTATAAGTAACACGTACTGTATGTCTGAAAGAAGTTTGTAAACAAATGATTACGACCGTTTTATAAACGTGAATTTACGAATGATTAGTAAGTGGTTCCGTGTCCTTTTAGTCATTTTTAAAAATGTTTATCATACGGTGAATAAGGCAAATTAATATAAAGAACAACTTAATTGTCATTGTCAAGTGTCACTGTCAGATTGGTGAAATACGCGAGATCAAAAACGTGTCGTAGAAAAGGCAATCGTAGAAAAATAATATACTGCCTAAATACTGAATCAATGTGAAAATCAGCTATTGACGTTTATCAGATTTTTTCAGGTAAGGCTATCGATTTCGTCTCACTTGAAATACCTATACGATTTATAATAGTTGTGTTATAATAACTCTAATAAACATCTGCATTTTTCAGGACCATTTCATGTTTGATTTCAAAATATACGATGTGTTCTATAAACCGATTACGACCAAGCAGTAGCGTTAACAATCCCAACAACAATGCAAGTCGGCAGTTATCTCGTATCGTAATGAAATGCAAACGCACGAGGACTTCCTTATTGCGATTCATTAATCTCTTGCGGCTTCACTTTTTCAAGGCGCCTACAATTTGTCTGGGCATTTGTCATGATTTCGGTCTTTCCTTATTTGTTCGTGTATAGAACTGGGGACGAATTGAGGGCGGAGACGGGATTTGAGGATTTTGGGACGTCTTTTTTTGCAATTTTATATAGATATTCTAAGGAAAACTGTAACTGAATTAGTTTTTGCGTAGGTTTCATATCACATCGAGATAAATTGCTGACAAGATAGTTTTTCATATTACCAATGCATTGGAACTAGTTTGATTTACATTGGTACATTTACATGTTATAAAACAGACAGATTTGTTACTACACATTTTTACTCCAACGTTATGATTTTGATTTAAATTTGTCTTTGATTGAATGTGTGTGAGTACCTACCTACTGAGTAGGTAAGTATGTTTCTTCTATCTTTACTTTCAAACGGCTAAACTAACAGCTGTAACTACTGGTTGAAGTTTTATATGGAGACTAGTGGTTGCTCGCGGCTTCGCTCGCATTAAAAGTAAAACTTGCATATCCTATTTCACCCCTTTAAAAGTGGCATTTCCGAAAACCTTTCTTAGTGGATGCCTACGTCATATCATCTACCTTCATTCCAAATTTCAGCCTAATCCGTTCAGTGGTATGAGCTGTGCGTTGATAGATCACTATGCCAGTCAGTCAGTCAGTCACCTTTGTGTTTTATATATTTAGATAAATCACACCTTGACATTAAATATTGTTTATTTCTATCCACGATTAACGTGGGTAAATATCACAAACCTTAAACTTATACTACATAAAGATTAGACTTCAACTTGCCCTTTAATCCATCCCCAAGACCTACAGTTATAATAATGTCGTGACAATATTGATGCGCCAGTGTCAGACTATTTGTTTGGCTGAAGGATAATGATGGGAGCTCTTATGTCTTGGTTTTCCACAATTAGGTGGATGCGTTACGCATCGGAAAGCGGTTCGAAGTAGGTAGGTCGAGTTCTAATGGGATGGCTGTGAACAAATTGCAGCGGATATGTCAACTGTTTGTTACTGGAGTATGTGTAGGATATGGGTTTAGTATGTAGTAGGTTATATTACATGTCACTGTAATATTATAAGGTCGGTCTTTGGATGGGTGACCGAAAAGTGGCATTCCATTTTGGGCGCTTCTGTGGGTCGGATGACACGTTAAATTGTAGGTTTCAGCTGTTTGTCTAGTACGGCAGTCGTTAAGCCATGTCAGGTGTCCTTTGGGAGGTTTGAAAACTCTCGACACCAGAGTTGGCCACTCTCATTCGATAAGAAGAAGAATATAAAGGCGAGAAAAAAGGAGGTTTGTGAGTCTGTATGTTTGAACCTTTTTACGCTTAAACAGCTGAACCAATCGATTTTGATTAGTTTGACTATGAAGATAGGCAGGGCTACTTCTTAAAAAATAGACAAACCTAAAATTAAGGCCAGATTTTATGTCTCAAAGCTTTTTCAGATGTAATTTCAATGTGAAATCGTTTGCAAATAATGTCAAATGGCTTTTGGTAATATTTGGTATGTCATTGATATATGATTCATTTCAGGAGTTTGAATAGTTTACTCAATTGAATTCTTAGGTTAATAATAATTAACATAATCCTGAATATTATATTTTATTTTATGCTTGTGATACTAACAACGTAATTAAAAACACAATACTCAAAACTACTCCAAAGCTCGTTACCACAATCACCAGTGAAACAGATAATTATTTATCCATCAGCAAACTGAATAGCGTCCCAAAACTTAGCTCGGGCATTTCTAAAGAGCAGTGCCATTGAATTAAGCACACTATCCTGCCCTAAAGTTCCTATTGAGCACAAAATATAGTTTCATTAGAGGCCCTTTCTGACGAGGGGTCTTGTCGGAGTAGACAGAGGTATTTTATTGTTGCATGCCAGTGTGTCAGCAACACCCGCCGCACCTAATAATGTTAATGATGAATTTTCACTGTAATGCCGCTCAGAATGGAGTGATATTAAGGCTTGCTTGGTACCTTGAGATTATTGTGTATAATACTTAATTTTGATTACTGAGTTAAAGTTCTCGTTAGTGTTTTTACAATGTAACTTACATCGCTATTATTGCTTGTGGATAAGATTTTATTTATTGTATTTTATTCAAGGTGACGCTAAGTCGTCACTCTTTATTCGACCCTAGATCAATCTCAAAGCCAGGGTTAAACTAGAATCTCTGTTCTTTCTTAAATGATTTAAATTACATTGACATACCAGATAAATTTAAATATATCAATCACACTATGGTTGCCTGGAAGAAATCGATAAGACCGCCAGTTGTGGCACTATTTTTTAAGTCTTTTGTGTTTCTGTTTGTCTTTTTTTCAATGTGTGTTTTCAATATATTCAATCATTAAGCAACAATATCGTTCACTACAAGAGCGACAAAAAAGTGCGAGTCGCTACGTCAATCGCATGATCCAATTTCGCAATCAAAAAGCTGAACGCCAGCAACAATCAGGTTTCAGTAAAAGGGCAGGAAAGTTAAATGGCTGGTGTTTTATCTGCAGGCGGCCGACGTAAAGGCAACAAATTGAATAATTATTCGGGCCCATTGTCTTCGGGCCGTCGATAATCGGCAGTGACCCGCGCTTTTGTTTGGCGCCACTTCTGTGAAATAGTCCATAAGCTAGCATTGACGCAGTGCGGGCCAGTGATTCAGCTACTTCACGAATACTGACTTTGCAATTAGCCGTATGCCGAGAAATATCCTGGCTCATTGTATGCATGCATTTCATGGCAACTCCAAAATGGTTCACATCAATTATTAAAAGTTAATATTTTGTAAAGTATATGTACTGATAGCATAAATATAGTCGTGTAGTCTAGTGACCCTTGACTTTAATTGAACGGGTGCCATTTTAGAAAAACACGGCAGCCGTGGTGTGGTCTGAGTAGGCTGTGTTGAATCGGGTGCGGATTAATTTTAATTAGTGAACCAAGTCACGGCTCTCTATGAGTTTGTAGAGAAGCTTCGCCAATGAAATCGCGTTATATGTACTTACATTTTATGTTGGATATTTTTTTTTACAATTTCTGTATGTTTCCAAATTACTGTTTATTCTATGCATGATATGATGTAATATAATGTAATTATTTTATTGTAAATTTATTGTATATATATTCTTTTTATTGTAAAGTTGTGTTCAGTAATATTTAGTTTTATATTTTTGTTGGTTCTCAAAAGTATCATATTATTGAAACCCGTAGTCGGTAGCAAGCAGCGTGCTACAACAAATTGGGGGCGCCGCAGAACCCAGCCGGAAGTAATTTCGGATTAAATGTGTTCAAAATATGGAAAATTGCATGCTAATCCGAGTGCCACTTGCATGCATGCACTCGCAGCCGCATTCGACGGTTTTCATTTAAACTAATCTCGTATGAATATCTCTCGGATGGGAGATACCCTCGTAAGAGACAGCTACTGGCGGCAACCAGAGACTCAGATATAAACACGAAATATTAATAAAACCACGCTATTGCTATTAATTTTGGCGTAAAGCGGTGGCTGTTTCAAAGGGCGTTAGTGCACTCACTCGTATTCAATTCGTTTCCGATTCATAAGCGTGCTTTTAATGGCTTTCAAAATACGATCCTAAATTTTGTGAATGACCGCGCGGCTTTTGTTTATCTGGAATTAACAAAATGTTTGCAATTCATGCTGGAAGAATTTTATGAATTCTACTTGAATGATTCATTCCGTTGGAATATTCAAATATTGAAATGGGTTTCATTATGTAATGCCATTTCCTAACTCCGACGATTTATTTATAAAATTAGATTTTTTTGTTACTCGCTTTCAGGATATTTTAACAATAACATACCAATAAAAGTAAAATGTTATTATTAGAAAATACCACACTTAATACGAATATTTTCGTGTTAAATATGTAGTTTTTTTTCCTTAAAGAAAATTCTTGTATTTAACCCACGCAATCTCACATTTTATCTCTAATAACGCTTTCCATAAAAGTTTTGCAATTACAACCGTGGCGTTGACAGCCTCAAAGAAAAGATGGAACTACAGGAATCACACAACTTTGAAGTTTTTAAAAGGAAAACTTGTATCTACACCTTGCATATTGCTGCCTTCTTCAGTCGCTAGATTGCAAACTTAAAATATACATTTAACTCGTATACTAAAACATTTACTTACAATAATAAAACATAAAAACAAGAGAAGAACAACTGTATATACTACTTCTAACTACAGCAAAAGACAATCTTTAGAAAAGCATACAGATAAACTACTATAATTCGTATACTTCGCTAGGTCTCAGTTTAAAAGTATTTAAATAAACAAGGCCCATAACGAAGGGCCAAGTTCAGTGAAATGGAGTTAAATCGTCAATCAGGCAAGGTGCAGCCAATCACAAGCCTTTAAAATTGTAAAAGCTTTGAACTTGCGTTTATCTACAACCTGCATCTAAACATTCAAAGTGAAGTTACACCTGTTAACTGCAACACAGGGAATCCTACAGCAGTAGCCAGGATACAATGGAACTATTATATGCATCATGAAATGAAACAATTAAAGATAAGACAAAGATAAAAGATTGTTATTTGTAAAATGTTATTACTTCACAATATGGCACACTGAACATATTTAGGTGTACCTACTATGTACAAAAATGTGTTAGAAGTAATTTATATTCCTATTGACCTAAGAACTTATTAGTACTGCTCAGTACACTTAAAACATACATAAGTGTAATATGTTCATAATACACACACCATAAACTCAATAACCCATTTCGCATTCACCAAAACGCAAAAAGTATTAAAACATTATCTAGTGGGTACACAAAAAGCCGAGAGCACTCATGTTCACCGCACGGGAGTAAACTTTACCTCAGCTTCAATAGGGCAAACACTCCAGCAAATAATGTTGCCCTTTGCCTGCTTTCTGTTCACTACTTGGTCTTACTTTTTATGTACATAAGTGTGTTGAAATGCCGTGAAAATACGTAAGTATGCTTTTAGGGCATTATAATGGGAGTATATTCGTATTTAAGTAATGTACTCAAATATATTACATGCTATATTGGTTTCTTATAGTAATAAAAAAAATACAGCATTTGACGGTATCGAAAACCCCTTTATTGTTATTGTAGCCAGCGTAATAATTGACCAACAAAGAAAGCGACCTAAATCCTCATATACGAGTAGGTCGCTCCCTTGCTAAAAAAAAATTGAAATTATGTATTTGTTTTTTGCCTAAAAGTTACAAAGAAATTGACATACCATGTTAAATTTACTTACACAAATTAATATAAATAAAATAAATAAATAAATATTTCAGGACATATCACACAGCGCCATCTAGCCCCATACTAAGCTTACGCTAAATATGTTTAATGGTTTCGTCAGATATTTATTTTAATTGTGGGTACAACATTTCTGGTTCAAATAAGAAGATATAACTTACAATACCTTTTATTTTTTTATATGCAACAAGTAAATAACAAAAACATGCTTACCACCTACAACTAACACACTATAAAACAGTAAAACCTCCGTGAAAAAAAAGCACGTAAAACCTCTTTTTGCCCACTCTCAAAGAGGGCGAAGTTCATTCCGATTCCTGTCAACAAGTCTAGTCCTTTGAGTGCTGTCCCATTAGGCACGGACGCTGTGCCTAGGTATATGTAGGTAGTCTAGGTAGGTACCTATAGTGTATGCAGAAAACTGTGGCCTCGGTGTTAGTAAGGTTGAGTATGTTAGTTACTTTGGTACCGGAATGCATGAAACATTTAGTTTTAATATTAGAAAAGACTAAATTACTAGAGTACTAAGCTCTATGTAACACCCTTATCATTTAGTAATAAAATATATTTTACAGTGCACATGAGAGTTTTGCAATTAAAAGTTGTTTGACAAACACATTAATTTGCTTTCCGATAACCACCTAAAGTTGCACCATTACAACAGCTAATCGTTAATTTTAGTAGTAGTACATTTTTCTCTAGTACAACAATCTAAGTAACTATTTTAAATCGTACCTGAACTTAATAAACCTAAAACATGGTAAGTATAAACCTAAAACATGGTAAGTCATCACATCTATATACATAATTTCATAATGACTAACTAACTATAATGTTATAAAATTTAAAAACAACCTAAATGTTTTAAATCCTAGATTTCTTTTATATTCTTTTGTCTGTAAATTGCGTGCCCTATGGGTGGGAGTATAGCGGTCCATTATGTAATATTTTAACAACTCTGTAACCTATATTCTGCAATATATATTTTGAATTTGAATTTGAAAACTAAAACATGTTTCTTAAAACACTATGTTATTCTGTATTCTTATTACAAGTCTACAAATCTAGTACATAAAATTCCCACATCATTATCAACACATCGAGTGAGTCGCACATCGATCACGGAACATTCACATTTTTCCTGTTATGTTAACAATCTTACCATTACTCTCGCTCCGTCATACATCACACCGTTTATTGGATCCGAACACTTCAACACAATATTGGACTGAGACGATTTTATGACTGATAGACGACGCATTATAGGGACAGAGATTTGACACATAACGAAGTTAAAGAAGGAAGAAAGAAAATAAGAATAACTAATATTAGTGCCACAAGTGGCGGCATTTATCTGTAAATTCAATTCAATTCAAACTTTTAATTCACTTAGTTAAAAACTAAACAAAGTTTTACACATACAGTTATGTTATGAATGTCAAATATCTAAAATGTAATGAGTAAGAAAAACACTGAAAAAAAAACTCACTGAAAAATAAAATAAAACACTTCTTGTAAATATTTTCTAGTCCAAGAATAGCAAATAATTCAAGCCTAGTTTAATAAATTTAGAAACTTCAATATAATAATAATCGTTTATTCATATAAAGAACGTAATGTCTACGTACATACCTAGTTACATAAATAGAGAGTTTTTGGTTTCTTTTGGCTAATCCAGGTAGGTATAATTACTGGGCTATGCGCTAGGTATCCTGGGATCCTGTGATGCAAAGCCGCATATACATTCAGGTTTCCGAATAAGTAAGCCGAAATATAATTTTACTGAGTTAAAATGATTATCTAGGAATAGAACGGCCTGTAACTACATTTATTAAAATTATTTTAAACCATATGATCACTAAGGTAGTTTGAAAAATGTCGACACTAGGTTTGACCGCTCTCTTACTCGTACATGTTTGATATATGAGGTGGAAGACGATTGATTTATTGTCATGGATTCGTGTTAGGGCTGGATGACAATTGATCCGCGCACCACAGGATAGATGACTGAATATTTAGTATATATAGGGTAAATAGTTAGAGGTCTCTGGTTTATAAATTCTATTGGATTGAGATGGCGAGATTGCAGTGATACGGGCCGTGCCATGATGGATCCATGATGGATCACACTGATCCTTTTAAACATTCATTCTTAGTTATCATCGATAACTCAAACCTACCCGTCAGCCGTCACTCCTAGCGTAGATTTTTACGGGTCACAATTTCATGCTAGGTTTTTGGAGGGCTTGAATATCACATTTGTGTTGAGCTAGATAGTAATAATAAATGTAAGCGTTTCGAAATATTTTGATGATACCTGTAAAGGTATATTTACGTGTAGACTAAAACAACATTTGATTTTAGATAGGTACTCATGAAATGATGTAATTATTTATCTGTTAAACTTTGATTTAATACGTTAAACGTTACATAACTATATTATAGGTTTTATTATAAAATTAAAACACAAATATTTCAGCCAAGTAAGCCTTTCGTGTAATAGAAAACTACCTGTGTGCCTTAACTTTGTAAAAAGCTTGCGCACAAAAAACAAAATACCAACTTTCTATGTTCATTATAGCGTAGCTTGAAACAAAGCGTTCATTTCAAAACACGAGCCATGAAAGTTATTTGACTGTGAAGTTTCCAAGAATCCAAAAGAAACCTCTGTCTACATCCTAAAATAATAGCCACGTTAAAAGTCACAATTAATTTCGCAATAACGTGAATTTACTTGGAGCCGTTCCATTAAGTTCAGTGGACCAGAAAAATGTCGGAAAACAACCTCCGTACGGCACAACGTGTACGACATCCCAATCAAAAGGCAGGCTCTTCCTAGACATAGGAACTGAGCAATTTCCTTCCCTTTACGATAAAAAGGCTTCACCTTTCCCTTCTGTCTCAAACGACGTAGGATCAAATCACAGAGTTGTTATTTTACCGGAACAAAAAATCCGCCTGTGTTTTCCTCTCTTAATTACAGGCACATTTAAAAGAACCGACACTCATTTGTGAAAACATACTCAGTTCACCGCGCAGGCTCTCGCGCTCTGTGAAAAATGTGCTCGCTTCGGCCTAAACAAATATTTCTCGACGGGGAGGCTTTCATGGTCATAGAATAACATTATGGTGGAGCCTCTTCTATATTGTGAGGTAATTAAATTATGCAAGCCGAGAGGTGAGAGAAGTTGCCCCTTTTTACTTACTTATCGCCGAGGGACCTTCTCTGCTAGAGTGGCAGGCCGGCCGAGGTTTAAGAATTTAATAATATTTATTTGAAAATTATGATCATGAGGCCAGTGATTTATGGAGTACACAATCTTGGGAAACCAGAATCAAGGCTTTGGGTGTGACTTAGTAGCTGCTATTTTATTTTCCTGTAAATTTTAAGCGTTTTACAAGTTTAAATTTTACTAAAAATGAAATAAGTATATAGCGAGCGATAGATTCGAGCTCACTTAAACGAGAGTTATAAAATCAAATTCTCATACCTAGAGTTAAAAAAAACTTTCAGAAGACTAGATTACCTACTTTTTTGAAGTCGATTAAAAAAAATGCAATATGGCCGAGTTCCCATACCGGGAGTTACAAATACACATTTCATTACAATAAACGTGTCTGTAATCATAACAACCAGCCAGCTGACTGTAACTGGATTAGTCTGATGAGAATGTATCGCCCTCACTGATCTTCGTAAGAAGTTAGCGCTTTATCTGAATCATGTCGTGATTTGAACCGTTATTAGAGGGTTGCAACCGTAACACACACGTAGACAAACTTTGTTTTACGGACGCGTTTGTCGTCGAATGTTAAGTTATAGGGTTGGGTGTATTTTTGAAGAAATTTATATCGTTAAATAATTCTCAAAACAAGTAATTAATTATTATATCTTTATGAACTACTACTATACTTGTTTTGCTTTTGTATTGATAAAGTTCAAATGTTATAAAAATGTTGCCTAATAGGTGATGTCATAATCAGCGAAACTAAAACAAAGGTGTACATTACAAGTGTTTACCTCTTTTGGGAAATTTACTGAAAATAAACATGTTCAGAATTCTTTGTAAATATTATAAAAACGGCTACATTTTAAGTGAATAAATAAAGATTAAATAAATTTGAGACAATAAAGAGGTAAATAATTATAAGCGAACGCCGTAATATTTTGAGAGTTTTACCTATCTTCATTATTGTTAATGTCGTTAAGCCATGTCAGAGGCCCTTAGGGCGGCCTGATAAACTCTCGACAGCAGAGCTGGCCACTCTCATTCGATAAGAAGAAGAAATTGTGCATGAAAAAAGTGTTAGATAAGTCAGTTTTTTATCTTCTTAATCTTATAAAAGCGTCTTCTACTTACTTCCAAAACGTCACTCAAACTAACCCGATGATTTCCCGTTGTAAGTCTTCTTCCAATTGAAAAGGAGAACCTTTATTTTTCACTAGCAATTACAATTTTTTTAAAGTATTGTTACATAGCTTATTAACATATTTTTTCAACTCTTCCTAAGCATACATGACTGGTTTTTCCCAATACATTTTTAATAAACTTTCATACGAAGTCAAACCGTGCCTGTCTCCCAATAAAAGGACTCCTTCTAACTCACCAGTGACGCTAAAATAGCAGGTGCACCTTATGAACCTGAGCGTAACTAAGTAACATTTACTTTGTGCCATAGACAAAATAGAAAAGGAACTCCTCAAAGACTATTATAAAAATCAATTATTTGTATTTTTTTCAAATAAATAAGTATAGACTTGACCATAGTTTGCCTGATGGTAAGCAATAGCTATGTCCAAAGAGAGATGCTTACCTTTGCTTATTCAGGCTGAGTTGCGGCTGTATTGGGGCATCACATTCTTAGCATGTAAGTTTCTTTACCCAATAAGAAACGGTTGTATGTAAACAGATCTACACAAATCGTTGTATCAATCATACGCGTATATTGTGTCTAACTTATCTGTTTTAATCGGTCCTAGTGTATATCCAAGGACAGTTTCGGGATATAACTTATAATACTTGTGCTAGTTTCGGGAACTTACTAATACAAAATCACCTAACTACCTTCATACGAAATTACGATGAACCGACGCTTCGTTGTGGCGTAAACAAGTAAAAAAAAACAAATTAATAAACTAACCTCGTTCTTCAAACATTGTAAGACAAAGCTTAACCCAACGAGTAATACTATAGCCCTGTAACACAAGGTTCGTGCGATATTTAGTGCGGAGCTCAGAAACCTCACCAACGAACCTACGGAACTCACCGGCTTGTGTTTTATATTAGTGGTACTTATAAACATTGTATATACATACTTAAATAAACGATTTTATTATTTTATATTTTATGTAGTACCGCTGAAAGGACCAGATAGAGGAGGATCTGCAAGAGATCCATGCTACCGAGTGGCAGGAGATGGTGCAGAACCGAGAGGAGAAGCGTCTCTTTGTGTCGGAGGCCAGGATCCACTTTGGGTCGCAGCGCCATATTAGTAAGTAGTAAGTTAAGCATAATTATTTCTTCGTTTATTATTTGCGCCTGACTGACAGATTTCTTCCACCACAATGGCCAGTCTCTCGAGTATAATACAAGCTCGTGGCAATATTCAATGTAGCGCTCTACGTTTTAGCTCGGCGTAACCACTACATCTCATTTCATTAGCGTAGATGTAGGTACTATCAAAAACTGCTTTGGTAAATGAAAATCTTAAGGTGTAGAGTTTATTAAGTTAGCGACGCTCTTTCAGTCTTGCTAGCTTAACAGAAATGAGTTTGTGGAGTGATTTTTGTTATACAGAATATTTTTTACGAGAATTGTTCGAGTTTGCGAACAATTTTGCTTACGTTGTTGATATATTAAGATTTACAACGTAAATATTTATGATTTTTATTCATTATGTTGGTAATATTTGTGTTGCCGTTTTATACTAGTAACAATTATAAAAATGCACACACTGACTTTTAAATATATTCTGGTAAGTATTGTTGTTACCTGTAGTAAAGTTTCGTTAACAATATTTTCAAGTACCTAACCAAACTAAGATTTTTTTTAATTTTAACTGCAGGTGCAATTGCTTGTTGAAAAGCTTTAAATTTTTGGAGAAATATAAATTTCATATGATAAATAATTAAATAAATATTAATAACTGACCACAATATTGTTAAGTACATTATTAAATTGAAATAGAACACTCTCGGGTTTTTTCTCTCATTAAATACGTACAATGATATAACGCAGAAAATGTTTGAAAACCCCTTGTTTAGTTAGAAATGCGTGTTATAATGCAGTAGTACGTAATGGACGCGGAAGCGGCTCGGATGCGTCAGTATGGTGTTGAATAGAAACGGATGAAGCTTTGAATATCGACTGCTTGCTGCATTGTGTAGGGATGCCACTCCATTGGGAAGTTTTTTATTATTTTTTTACTAGTGGACGCCCGAGGCTTCGCTCGCATTATTTCAGGATAAAAGTAGCCTATGACACTACTAAGACCTCATACTACCTACATACCAAAAATCATGATCCGTTCAGCCGTTTTTGTGTGAATTAAATAAACAGATAAACAGACAACATTTCTAGAAATGGTTGGAACGTGTTCTGCTATCAATTCGATGTATCTCCAATATTTTTTTTAATCCTCTTCAATGTTCCGACTTTCGACCCTATCCTTCTTCCGTCGGGGTGGATTGAGTCGCATTGAGGAAAAATTAATAGTTTGCTCTATCAAGAGCCGACTCTACTATTGGGAACAGGAACAACAATATAAATTTACGTAACCACCAAAGTCAAACGACTGCTATTTTCTTTTCTCTGTATGAGTTAGGTACATCTTAAATATAGACCAAAAAAATCTATTCATTTTTGTGGTTAACTTACAAATATCTAGTACAGCTACTAGGTATATGTGAGTTAACCACCAACTTTTCTTCGTAGTATCATATTGAACGTACCATGTCATAAGGAATTACTTTACGCATTTTCATCTTTACTGGGAGCCCAAAAGACGATGTCTAAATAGGTAAAATTTTGCTCCTCTTTGTATACGTCTCATCTTGACTGTTTGTTTGCCTGCCTTGTACGTGCGTGACGTCACAGCCAGCCCCAACGGAAAACCAGCGCTGGTTGCTTCCACATAAACATAAGCATAAACATATCTTTATTTTGCATCATATACAGTGTTTTTACTTAATTGTAACCCTGCCCTCTGCACTAGGCGCACCTGTGTCACGGAGGATAGTTGCTTAGCGACCGGACTGTAACTATCTATTTACATCAATTAGTCTATTAGTAGTATAGTCATTTTAAAAAGAAACATAAGAAGAGAGAAAATAAAAATACACACAGAAAAATATATTCTCTCGAAAAAAAAACAAAATAACTCAGTTATTGAATACAACTAGAAGGTAGTGTACAAAATAATTATATTATAGATACAGCAACAGTTACCTAGGTTGTGATTCTACCTATATTTAGTTCTAATCTGTAGGTTGCTATTACTAACTATGCTACTTAATTCATATTCTACTTTATTATGTAATATCATATTTATTTTATTTTTAAAGTGGAAATAAGACCAAGTCTCTAATCTGTAAGTGTACTCGTATTTGTTATGAATATCTAAATACTTGTTGTGTTTATGTATGAATGTAATATTAGGTACCTATGTATGTTTTGTGTTAGTAAGTATGTGAGTGTATGTACAGGTACATGGTGTGTATTTCTGTAGGTAATTGTTTAAGTTTAAGTATGAATATATGTGAACGTGTATGTT
Source organism: Macaria liturata (assembly GCA_964023185.1). Classification (NCBI taxonomy): domain Eukaryota; kingdom Metazoa; phylum Arthropoda; class Insecta; order Lepidoptera; family Geometridae; genus Macaria; species Macaria liturata. The sequence continues at coordinate 4,605,749 of OZ026823.1, read as the reverse complement.
TGTATACTTATGTAAGCATAATGTCAAAATTAAGGTACTTTTGTGGTTGTGAATAGTGGAACAAGAAGTTACCGAGTGTCACTTCACTTCACGGTGTGTTCACTTATATACACTATTCCATTATTAATAGCAGGCATGACCAGCATAATGCTGAGTTGGGGCAGTGTTGTGGCAGATTTTATGTTTGTTTGTTTATTATATTCTTACTTGTGTTTGTTTCTCTGATAAATCTGCTACAATAAATGTTTCTTTCTTTCTTTCTAAATGTTACGTACCCTTATTTTTTATACCTTCTATAAAAATCAAGATGGCATCGTCAATCTAGCTCTATTACTCAAATAGCTTATAAGAAATTTTCACACTAGGGTCGGTATCAAAGCTATGCTTTGTAATGAGATGTCGCAACACTCGGCGTGAGCAAAAGGTTTTAATAACTAATTTTGGAAAACAATAATACAAGCAAAATATCAGGTTTTGTATTATTGTACCCTCGATACAACTTTGACAATGACAGTTCGACAAAATCGATAAGTAGCGTACCAAGGATTTTTATATCATCCCTTAGCGTACCAAATACCAAACATTAGAAACATCATTTGTACGGTTTCCCAATTATTCTGCCGCTCATGTCTGCTTATACGAAAAATGTTCTGTATCGAAGCAGCCCTGAAAATATGTCTGTTTCGTTCCGCTGGCGTCGACGCGTTGAATGTGAATGAACCACGATGTAATAGAATACTTTGACTTGTATGAGTGCTGGCGGAAATGTTGAATCAGCAGAACGAAAATAGATAAGTGCTGTACTTACCTAGTATTTGGACAAAATATATATTTATATATTATATAATACTTGTATTTTTGGGGCAACTGGTTGACTACAATTTTACTCTTTTGAGCGAGTGACGCTTTAATTCTTCTTGTGTTGCTTTTTGAAATCGTTACAAGAAATAGTAAGAAGTAAAGAAACAAAGAGACATTTTTGAACAGTTTAAAGCTTTAAATAAAGATTTTTCATATTCTTAAAATAACGACCAATTTTTTCAACTTCAAATTTACACCAAAGCACCTGAACTAGGCCCTTTTAGGTGAATTGTAGTGTATTTTAGTTAAAGCTGCCTGAGAACCTAATCAACGAGTGTTCTAACATTGTTGTTACTTTAATAATCTCAATCCGCAAAAAAGTCGTTCAGTGTTAGATAAAATGCAAAATTTAGGACAACAATTGTATCAAGAAATGTAATAGTTGTAGCTGAATCATATTGAAATAACGTTACTTAAAATATTTTTCATGAACTCGAAATAACAAATACAAATTTATTTATTTAACAAAAGCACTTACAAACCTTAAGTATGTATATTTAGTATCGACACTTACTTAAAATTACCACCAGTGCGAATGAACTAGGCTCTTATTCTTCTTTTTGGTTCCTTTTTGTCCTTATTTTACTCTATTATATATACATAGGCTCTTATAGGTGCATTGTAGTGTACTTTACCTACAGCTGCCTGAGTGGGTACCTAATTGGCGAGCGATCTAACATCGAGGTGACGCTTCATGCTTCACTCGTGTTGGGTGCTATTTCTAGAGTAAGTGCTATAACTAGACATAGTATTTAGTATGCACCAATTGATAGTTTGAATGTGAAAATGTTTGAGAATTGAATTGAAATGTAATACAATACAATACAATATATCTTTATTGCATATCAAAATAAATTAACAATATCAAAAGGACTTAAACAATAAACAAATGTACAAGTGGACGGCCTTATCACCTACTATATAGTATGTTATATACAGGGTACCTTAATTTTTGACCAATTTTTGTAAAAAGAGCCAAATATATCATCACTGAAATGAACACCACGCTACATTTAAATGTGGTTAGTTTGTGAGTTATTTACGTTTGATTTAATAAGCTCATTTACTAAATATTCACTTCAAAAAAATTACAATGTAAAAAAATGGTAAAACTGTCAATTTTGATATCGGTGCATGGATTTACTATACTGTATTGACTCACGTGCAATATTTTCTCGAACAAATAATCTGACTTAGTAATAAAAAGAACCAACACTCATTTGTGAAAACATACTCAGTTCACCGCGCAGGCTCTCGCGCTCTGTGAAAAATGTGCTCGCTTCGGCCTAAACAAATATTTCTCGACGGGGAGGCTTTCATGGTCATAGAATAACATTATGGTGGAGCCTCTTCTATATTGTGAGGTAATTAAATTATGCAAGCCGAGAGGTGAGAGAAGTTGCCCCTTTTTACTTACTTATCGCCGAGGGACCTTCTCTGCTAGAGTGGCAGGCCGGCCGAGGTTTCAGAATTTAATAATATTTATTTGAAAATTATGATCATGAGGCCAGTGATTTATGGAGTACACAATCTTGGGAAACCAGAATCAAGGCTTTGGGTGTGACTTAGTAGCTGCTATTTTATTTTCCTGTAAATTTTAAGCGTTTTACAAGTTTAAATTTTACTAAAAATGAAATAAGTATATAGCGAGCGATAGATTCGAGCTCACTTAAACGAGAGTTATAAAATCAAATTCTCATACCTAGAGTTAAAAAAAACTTTCAGAAGACTTGATTACCTCCTTTTTTGAAGTCGATTAAAAAAAATGCAATATGGCCGAGTTCCCATACCGGGAGTTACAAATACACATTTCATTACAATAAACGTGTCTATAATCATAACAACCAGCCAGCTGACTGTAACTGGATTAGTCTGATGAGAATGTATCGCCCTCACTGATCTTCGTAAGAAGTTAGCGCTTTATCTGAATCATGTCGTGATTTGAACCGTTATTAGAGGGTTGCAACCGTAACACACACGTAGACAAACTTTGTTTTACGGACGCGTTTGTCGTCGAATGTTAAGTTATGGGGTTGGGTGTATTTTTGAAGAAATTTATATCGTTAAATAATTCTCAAAACAAGTAATTAATTATTATATCTTTATGAACTACTACTATACTTGTTTTGCTTTTGTATTGATAAAGTTCAAAATATGTTATAAAAATGTTGCCTAATAGGTGATGTCACAAACAGCGAAACTAAAACAAAGGTGTACATTACAAGTGTTTACCTCTTTTGGGAAATTTACTGAAAATAAACATGTTCAGAATTCTTTGTAAATATTATAAAAACAGCTACATTTTATGTGAATAAATAAAGATTAAATAAATTTGAGACAATAAAGAGGTAAATAATTATAAGCGAACGCCGTAATATTTTGAGAGTTTTACCTATCTTCATTATTGTTAATGTCGTTAAGCCATGTCAGAGGCCCTTAGGGCGGCCTGATAAACTCTCGTACATATTTTTTCAACTCTTCCTAAGCATACATGACTGGTTTTTCCCAATATATTTTTAATAAACTTTCATACCAAGTCAAACCGTGCCTGTCTCCCAATAAAAGGACTCCTTCTAACTCACCAGTGACGCTAAAATAGCAGGTGCACCTTATGAACCTGAGCGTAACTAAGTAACATTTACTTTGTGCCATAGACAAAATAGAAAAGGAACTCCTTAAAGACTATTACAAAAATCAATTATTTGTATTTTTTTCAAATAAATAAGTATAGACTTGACCATAGTTTGCCTGATGGTAAGCAATAGCTATGTCCAAAGAGAGATGCTTACCTTTGCTTATTCAGGCTGAGTTGCGGCTGTATTGGGGCATCACATTCTTAGCATGTAAGTTTCTTTACCCAATAAGAAACGGTTGTATGTAAACAGATCTACACAAATCGTTGTATCAATCATACGCGTATATTGTGTCTAACTTATCTGTTTTAATCTGTCCTAGTGTATATCCAAGGACTGTTTCGGGATATAACTTATAATACTTGTGCTAGTTTCGGGAACTTACTAATACAAAATCACCTAACTACCTTCATACGAAATTACGATGAACCGACGCTTCGTTGTGGCGTAAACAAGTAAAAAAAAACAAATTAATAAACTAACCTCGTTCTTCAAACATTGTAAGACAAAGCTTAACCCAACGAGTAATACTATAGCCCTGTAACACAAGGTTCGTGCGATACTTAGTGCGGAGCTCAGAAACCTCACCAACGAACCTACGGAACTCACCGGCTTGTGTTTTATATTGGTGGTACTTATATACATTGTATAAACATACTTAAATAAACGATTTTATTATTTTATATTTTATGTAGTACCGCTGAAAGGACCAGATAGAGGAGGATCTGCAAGAGATCCATGCTACCGAGTGGCAGGAGATGGTGCAGAACCGAGAGGAGAAGCGTCTCTTTGTGTCGGAGGCCAGGATCCACTTTGGGTCGCAGCGCCATATTAGTAAGTAGTAAGTTAAGCATAATTATTTCTTCGTTTATTATTCGCGCCTGACTGACGGATTTCTTCCACCACAATGGCCAGTCTCTCGAGTATAATGCAAGCTCGTGGCAATATTCAATGTAGCGCTCTACGTTTTAGCTCGGCGTAACCACTACATCTCATTTAATTAGCGTAGATGTAGGTACTATCAAAAACTGCTTTGGTAAATGAAAATCTTAAGGTGTAGAGTTTATTAAGTTAGCGACGCTCTTTCAGTCTTGCTAGCTTAACAGAAATGAGTTTGTGGAGTGATTTTTGTTATAAAGAATATTTGTTACGAGAATCGTTCGAGTTTGCGAACAATTTTGCTTACGTTGTTGATATATTAAGATTTACAACGTAAATATTTATGATTTTTATTCATTATGTTGGTAATATTTGTGTTGCCGTTTTATACTAGTAACAATTATAAAAATGCACACACTGACTTTTAAATATATTCTGTTAAGTATTGTTGTTACCTGTAGTAAAGTTTCGTTAACAATATTTTCAAGTACCTAACCAAACTAAGATTTTTTTAAATTTTAACTGCAGGTGCAATTGCTTGTTGAAAAGCTTTAAATTTTTGGAGAAATATAAATTTCATATGATAAATAATTAAATAAATATTAATAACTGACCACAATATTGTTAAGTACATTATTAAATTGAAATAGAACACTCTCGGGTTTTTTCTCTCATTAAATACGTACAATGATATAACGCAGAAAATGTTTGAAAACCCCTTGTTTAGTTAGAAATGCGTGTTATAATGCAGTAGTACGTAATGGACACGGAAGCGGCTCGGATGCGTCAGTATGGTGTTGAATAGAAACGGATGAAGCTTTGAATATCGACTGCTTGCTGCATTGTGTAGGGATGCCACTCCATTGGGAAGTTTTTTATTATTTTTTTACTAGTGGACGCCCGAGGCTTCGCTCGCATTATTTCAGGATAAAAGTAGCCTATGACACTACTAAGACCTCATACTACCTACATACCAAAAATCATGATCCGTTTGGCCGTTTTTGTGTGAATTAAATAAACAGATAAACAGACAACATTTCTAGAAATGGTTGGAACGTGTTCTGCTATCAATTCGATGTATCTACATTTTTTTTTAAATATCTTTAATGTTCCGACTTTCGACCCTATCCTTCTTTCGTCGGGGTGGATTGAGTCGCATTGAGTAAAAATTAATAGTTTGCTCTATCAAGAGCCGACTCTACTATTGGGAACAGGAACAACAATATAAATTTACGTAACCACCAAAGTCAAACGACTGCTATTTTCTTTTCTCTGTATGAGTTAGGTACATCTTAAATATAGACCAAAAAAATCTATTCATTTTTGTGGTTAACTTACAAATATCTAGTACACCTACTAGGTATATGTGAGTTAACCACCAACTTTTCTTCGTAGTATCATATTGAACGTACCATGTCATAAGGAATTACTTTACGCATTTTCATCTTTACTGGGAGCCCAAAAGACGATGTCTAAATAGGTAAAATTTTGCTCCTCTTTGTATACGTCTCATCTTGACTGTTTGTTTGCCTGCCTTGTACGTGCGTGACGTCACAGCCAGCCCCAACGGAAAACCAGCGCTGGTTGCTTCCACATAAACATAAGCATAAACATATCTTTATTTTGCATCATATACAGTGTTTTTACTTAATTGTAACCCTGCCCTCTGCACTAGGCGCACCTGTGTCACGGAGGATAGTTGCTTAGCGACCGGACTGTAACTATCTATTTACATCAATTAGTCTATTAGTAGTATAGTCATTTTAAAAAGAAACATAAGAAGAGAGAAAATAAAAATACAAACAGAGAAATATATTCTCTCGAAAAAAAAAAACAAAAAAACTCAGTTATTGAACACAACTAGAATGTAGTGTACAAAATAATTATATTATAGATACAGCAACAGTTACCTAAGTTGTGATTCTATTTAGGTTGCTATTACTAACTATGCTACTTAATTCATATTCTACTTTATTATGTAATATCATATTTATTTTATTTTTAAAGTGAAAACAAGACCAAGTCTCTAATCTGTAAGTGTACTCGTATTTGTTATGAATATCTCAATACTTGTTGTGTTTATGTATAAATGTAATATTAGGTATGTATGTTTTGTGTTAGTAAGTATGTGAGTGTATGTACAGGTACATGTGTGTATTTCTGTAGGTAATTGTTTAAGTTTAAGTATGAATATATGTGAACGTGTATGTTTGTATACTTATGTAAGCATAATGTCAAAATTAAGGTACTTTTGTGGTTGTGAATAGTGGAACAAGAAGTTACCGAGTGTCACTTCACTTCACGGTGTGTTCACTTATATACACTATTCCATTATTAATAGCAGGCATGACCAGCATTATGCTGAGTTGGGGCAGTGTTGTGGCAGATTTTATGTTTGTTTGTTTATTATATTCTTACTTGTGTTTGTTTCTCTGATAAATCTGCTACAATAAATGTTTCTTTCTTTCTTTCTAAATGTTACGTACCCTTATTTTTTATACCTTCTATAAAAACCAAGATGGCATCGTCAATCTAGCTCTATTACTCAAATAGCTTATAAGAAATTTTCGGGTTAGGGTCGGTATCAAAGCTATGCTTTGTAATGAGATGTCGCAACACTCGGCGTGAGCAAAAGGTTTTAATAACTAATTTTGGAAAACAATCATACAAGCAAAATATCAGGTTTTGTATTATTGTACCCTCGATACAACCTTGACAATGACAGTTCGACAAAATCGATAAGTAGCGTACCAAATACCAAACATCAGAAACATCATTTGTACGGTTTCCCAATTATTCTGCCGCTCATGTCTGTTTATACGAAAAATGTTCTGTATCGAAGCAGCCCTGAAAATATGTCTGTTTCGTTCTGCTGGCGTCGACGCGTTGAATGTGAATGAACCACGATGTAATAGAATACTTTGACTTGTATGAGTGCTGGCGGAAATGTTGAATCAGCAGAACGAAAATAGATAAGTGCTGTACTTACCTAGTATTTGGACAAAATATATATTTATATATTATATAATACTTGTATTTTTGGGGCAACTGGTTGACTACAATTTGACTCTTTTGAGCGAGTGACGCTTTAATTCTTCTTGTGTTGCTTTTTGAAATCGTTACAAGAAATAGTAAGAAGTAAAGAAACAAAGAGACATTTTTGAACAGTTTAAAGCTTTAAATAAAGATTTTTCATATTCTTAAAATAACGACCAATTTTTTCAACTTCAAATTTACACCAAAGCACCTGAACTAGGCCCTTTTAGGTGAATTGTAGTGTACTTTAGTTAAAGCTGCCTGAGAACCTAATCAACGAGTGTTCTAACATTGTTGTTACTTTAATAATCTCAATCCGCAAAAAAGTCGTTCAGTGTTAGATAAAATGCAAAATTTAGGACAACAATTTTATCAAGAAATGTAATAGTTGTAGCTGAATCATATTGAAAAAACGTTACTTAAAATATTTTTCATGAACTCGAAATAACAAATACAAATTTATTTATTTAACAAAAGCACTTACAAACCTTAAGTAAGTATAAGTATCGACACTTACTTAAAATTACCACCAGTGCGAATGAACTAGGCTCTTATTCTTCTTTTTGGTTCCTTTTTGTCCTTATTTTGCTCTTTTATATATACATAGGCTCTTATAGGTGCATTGTAGTGTACTTTACCTACAGCTGCCTGAGTGGGTACCTAATTGGCGAGCGATCTAACATCGAGGTGACGCTTCATGCTTCACTCGTGTTGGGTCCTATTTCTAGAGTAAGTGCTATAACTAGAGATAGTATGTAGTATGCATGCACCAATTGATAGTTTGAACGTGAAAATGTTTGAGAATTGTATTGAAATGTTATACAATACAATACAATATATCTTTATTGCATACCAAAATAAATTAACAATATCAAAAGGACTTAAACAATAAACAAATGTACAAGTGGGTGGCCTTATCACCTACCATATAGTATGTTATATACAGGGTACCTTAATTTTTGACCAATTTTTTTAAAAAGAGCCAAATATATCATCACTGAAATGAACACCACGCTACATTTAAATGTGGTTAGTTTGTGAGTTATTTACGTTTGATTTAATAAGCTCACTTACTAAATATTCACTTCAAAAAAATTACAATGTAAAAAAATGGTAAAACTGTCAATTTTGATATCGGTGCATGGATTTACTATACTGTATTGACTCACGTGCAATATTTTCTCGAACAAATAATCTGACTTAGTAATAAAAAGTACCATGATTCGTCCAGAAGAAACAAATCGATAGGTAGCCTAACAAAAACCCTTTTCCAAAGACATTCTAGCATCTAGACCGTCTCGACCCCCAATTAGTAACGTCGTCGGAAAGTGGTGAGGGTCCCAACCTTGTTACCAGCTCTTACATAGACACAACTATCTCTAGACTCCTGTCATCATTATCGGGTGACATCTTCATATAGAAGTTTGGAGGTCAATTGGCAAAATTTTCTGCGGTCCCAAGCTGCTTCTTTAGACTCCTGTAGACTTATGATAAAGACAAAATATGACAACACGAGATAAGTTTTTCGCGTTTTTTGTCGACAATATATCGAGATTAATAGTGCTAACATGCGCATCCAAATGTAGCCGTCTGTCACTCACGAGAAACAACAAGAAACTAATGTTCTTTGTTATCTGTGGCGCATATTTTGATAGTTAGATTTGATAAATTTACTCGCCGTAATTTTGAAGATTGATACGAGTGAAACTCGACGTTGCTGCGATTGACTCGACGACGATATCAGCCTACAGGTTGAACGAACTAATGTCTGGTCATAGAGTGCAAAAGTTTTGTTGCATCAATTTTTGTGCGTGTATCTGTTACTCTTGCACTAATATTGCCAATACGCTCTTATTTATTTGTGACGCGTGACTAGGTTCTACAAATTAAGCTTTAAGACAAAACATTTTATTTATTGCATCTATTAATATACTTTTGCACAAATTACGCGTGGTTTTGTCATGGATATCATATGATCACCATACTAAACTATAACATTAATCCGTCGTTACGTTGCGGCGGCCTTAATTCGGAACAAATGAACCAACAAACATATTTATTTATTTATTTATTTATTTGAATAATGGGCGAGCAGCAAATTGCTGATGTGCCCATATCACACTGTGTCAAAATTAAAAATATTTACACTTTTATGTAATGGAATGGTATGAGTGTAAGGATTTTTTGTCTAAATAAGGTGTCTACTATTATGTTATGTCATTGTGCGCCAAAGACAATTTTCTCCTTTGGAGCTCCCAACAAATGTGATTACGTACGCTTACGGGCTCCATGTTAAAACTTCTGTAATTGTGTTTTCACAAGTTTTCAGGTATGTAAATCTTAATTTGCCAATGTTATCGCGGGAAAATGTGCTTGGAATATAAAAATAATAGTTTTTAACAGGTGTTTAAAAATATTTTGCTTGCTTTTAAATTCGAATATAATGTAATATAAGTAGATAAGTATTTATATATTATATTGTACATAGTCACAAGCTATACTTTTTTTCAGTATTTTTACAGACTTTTTTGTGCAATATAAAAGCGAGTAAAAACAAAGGGCGGAGGCACTAAAACTCTTTTATTTTCTCCAGATATTTCATGTAAAGCTTTAGAATTTAAAACGAATGGCCTAGCATTTCTGCCGTCGCAGCGAGCGCAAAGGAATTTATCAATCGAATTCCGCGACTTCTTTAATCAATACAATAGTAATCGAGGATAAATGGCTTTCATTCTATCAGAAAAACATTTTTCCGTGCGCCCTTCACGGCTTCACTACAAAAATGCTATTAGGGACCCTTTGCCTAAGAGCACTTCGCTTGCCGACGTTTCAATCCAATTGGACGTGCCTCTTCCACTATATACCAGCTACACGGAACCCTTATAAAAGATACATTTGTTTTTTGGTACCGAGGTGTTACACTCAATTTCTATCCTTTGCTTATCCTCCACTTTGAAAACTTTTCCTTTAAAATTGCCGTGAAAGAACATTTGAAAAAGCCAGTCGCAGCTTGTTTCGAAACTTTATCTAAATTGCCTGTTTTTCTAAGATTTCTTTTGTTCAGGAATACAAAAAAGGTATTTGGTATCTATTGTTTCTGTCTCGACGGAATCCTGTATTAGCAATAATCCAAGTTCACATTTTTTTCTCCGAAACTATTGGACAAATTCGACCTTAATTGTATTTTGTCCGTCGACCAGCTACGGCGAAAATATATTTTCAAGAAAAATCTTTTTTCGTCGAGTATTGAAGCTCGCTATACTTTTGCCGTGTAGATTAGATTGCGCGATCTAAGATTTAGGTTGACTTCGAAGGAAACCTTTTCCCCGTTTTGAGCTCAGAAGGTTTTCGCCATACACTTATTTTTATTTATTAATTTTTAACCAATATTTGTAGAAAAGAGGTCGTGTTTTGAATTGGCTTCTGAAAGGAAAAAAATGTATAGAAAATTTTTAATCAACAATAAATTATTAATTACCAATGTAACTATTGAATTGATATTTTTCAAGTAAGTTAGTTTTTGAATCATTAGCATACTCGATTCAAAACAGAACGAAATCAAAGAAAACCCGAACGAATCAAATTTAATTCCTCGTACTTACCCGTATGGAAACACTCATCCCTTCCTTACTTCAGCACTTCCGAACTCATCAACATATTAAAACTTCACTTGTAACCTTAAACGCTCTTGTTGACAAACCGCGAAGGGAACATATCTCTCTCACGAAGCAATACATTTTTGTTCCACATTAGGGAAATCCTTGCGAGCCTGAATAAGCCCTATTTAGGAAATTGCCTCTTTTATCGCGCTTGTGCCTACAGACCGCCTTGCCTCGATTTTTGTTGGCCCTTTTTAACCTTCAAAGTTTTAGTAGGCGTTTACGAGGGAACAAGCTCAGCTGGTCACGGTATAGAGAGAATTCTGATAACTGGGAAGTTGTGTTTCCTGCGTCATAGAATCAAGGAGAATTATCTCTACATGTATAGATATACCTTCTAGGTTTGAAATAGCTCATATTATAATAAGAGCATAAAAATAAATAATGTAAGTCATCATCATTTGCATGCCGTGAGGCTACAATATGGAGCCCATACTGTTATACTTTAAGATCATTTCACCAACCCATATTGTGCTTATGGATAAATGAATTAAATTGAATATAATGATGTAAAAGCTTTATTAAATAATTAATTGAACTATACACAGTGTACATAACATAAAATGAACAATATATACAGCAAATTTATATCACGATGAACGAAAATTACATATACCTACATATACGTATGTCTGCATCCGATAGTAATTTTCAGAATTCAAATGATTGTAAATATCTGTTCAATATTTATGAATGCAGAAGAAGTACAATATATTATTATTACATTAACACAATATATTATGTGAGAGACCCTTAGAGCGGCTTGATACACTCTCGACACCAGACTTAGCTACTTTCATTCAATAAAAAGAAGACATAAACATAGTGACAATACCTACTGCTTAAATTTTAAATCATACTGTTAGAATAACGTATTATAAATTCAACAAAAAGGTAAGCCCCACTAAAATAACCTTCACCAACAATTCGACAAATAAATAACGAAATAATTTTCAAACTATCCTCCAATCACAAAGATAAACTGCGGAGCAATCTACAGCAGCACATTCATCAATACAAAAGCGAAGCAAGCGCCATATATTTCTGCAAACAAAATACGCTGACTGCGCTGCAAACATCGTGTGAATTATTGCCACGCCATCGCTTGCATGCGCTAATTATTTATTATTTCATTGAATATTCGCTGAAAGGCTTTGAGCCTGTTCGGAGCTAATGTACGTACAAATTCTGAACAATGAGGTAGGTATTATTTTAATGGCTTGTATTACCCCGAAATGTAGACACTAACAACGTACGTAGAATGGAGCGGATGGAATTATACGCAGGTACCGTGTGTATGTGTATTTCAATTGTGTGATATGCATTTTAATAATAATTACTTTATCAGGGATGTGGCTTTTTAACCTCTTCGTTTAAAAAGCTGAATTACTTTATAAAAACGAGTACCGTATAAATAGTAAATGTAAGTAATCGGTAGTTATCTATAATTACCGGTATATAGATAATTACCAATGCACATGGTAAATGTAGTGAATTATCCACATTTACCGGTGATTATACATAATAACCGCACAATCCACATTTACCGTACCATATACCAAACAAACGTAACACTCTTCCCTTGGTACGTTCATCCGTTCATATCGTTTCAGATGTTACGATATCTAAAAGAAAAAAAAAATAAGCTACTCGAAACACGCGTTTGCTTATTATTGGAATGCACCGGCTATATGTTTAGTTCTGTGAATAATCTCCAAATGTGTATTTATTTATGTATTTCTCTTACAATCGCATATATTTTTTCCAACTACCCATAAAAGTCTGATACATCGGCTTTAGGTGAAATCATGTACCATTAGGGCACACTGATCATCAAACGATCGTTAGTTGAATGTGTGGAGGGCGAGATTACGAGAATTTCGCGCCGGTTCGAACCAGATTATTGGGGGATAACCGAAGAATATCTTGCTTAGATTCTCTTGTTGGTTTTTTTTTTATAAACTTGATAGACTCACGCATGACTACAACTCGCCTAGTGTTAAGTAACATTGTAGTCTACAATATAGCGCGCTTGCCTAGAGGAGCCGGCTTACTCTCGACTTATTTTTCATTTTTAAGGCTGGGATATACTCGTCTATAGCGAACACTGTCACTCTGGGTAGAAAAGAACGAGAAACACTATGGCGCCGAAATCGCTAAAATCTACCACTTTCGTTGGAAATTAATTAATTAATTAGAAATATAATATTGAATCGAAATTTTACTCCAGCAGTGTTGAGTCATAGTTTATTTTACATCACTCAAATTAATTTTAGAAATGTGCGTTTGAAATTGTTTAACAAACTAAGTGTGTTAAGGCCAGCTAAAATTCAAAAAAAGACCTAACTTTGTGTTTTTTTTCTATCGAGGAAATTAATAGTCAACGTGTTTCGGAAACAGTAGTGTGATTAAATATATGATCAAGATTAAAAACAAAAAAATAATGTTCTTTTAACGTAAAGACTTTTGGCTAAAAAATTTTTTATAGTACCCCGTTTTCTGAACTCATAGGTCCTTAATACTGAACGGATTTAGTTAATTTTGTCTGAAATGTTAGTCAATGATTGAAGAAAGAATTGGTATGAATGTACCACGAATATATTTTATTGTTATTGTTAACAGAGACTAAGATATCAAGAGATTATGAGTGTTTCTTATGTATTTTTTACAAATAATTATTTTCCGCATTATTGTGATACGACGTTATTTTTTTACTCGTATAACGCAATAACATAAATAAGTTGGTAATATACAGCAAAGAAGCAGCATGGGATCTCAAAAAAATTCTCTAATTGACCTCCAAACTTCTATATGAAGGACGTGGCACCTGATGATGATGATGATGTACATCAAGGAAGGAGGTTTATGCCCTCTAGCTGTAGCTCTATAAACTGATGATGTACATTACGTTTGATTGAACAGAACCAGATTTTTTGCTGTATTTTGTCATATAACTGGAATCTACTAACCGTAATCATTGCCGCGAGTTATTGAAGCCACAGATTTCTATTCACGGGGTGTCGGTGCAGAGTCACGCAACTATCCGACGTCTTTATGAGGAAAAACTTGCACGATTACATTTTTCGCAACATTTTTCATGGCAAAGTTTGTGATAAAGGTTGCTCCGGAATATTGGTGATTTACTGACCTGACAGGGTTAACTAGATAAGATAATGTGTTTTTGGTTTAGTGTTGAACAAATTTTAACTTAGTTTTCTAACGTGATGGTGGTGAAAAATACTTTCCATAAGGGGCCTGCATGATTGGTTGCCTCATTTCTTATGCAAATATATAATGCAGTTCAATACCATGTAGGTATTACATATTATATTCACTAGCACCTACATTATGTTAATTCCAAAAGCCTGCTCTTCTTAATAAAGAAAATAATCTTCTTCAAAAAAATTCGTCTAATGGCTGTGTATAGCATTTTTCGTGCAACAAACAATAAATTTCATATTCTTGTCATAGCCGGCTGAAAAATAAGGAAATTCATTCCAATAAAGAATAAGAGAAATTAACCAACAAAGTCTTTTATAAATTAGTCTGTCGACTTTTATGAAAGCGAGAAAACCTTCAAGTCGCCTCGCGATTTCATTACGGGATCTCTCCAAAAGCTCCAACTTTTGACAACTCAGTCCATGTTTTCTGACGTAGATTGATGTTAATTTAGCGTGAGTAATAAATATTTATTATGCCAATCAAAAAACAGATTTCGCACATATTAATCTGCAAAGTTTAGATTCATGGCTGTCGTTAAGTGAAGTGGCCAAGGCTTGCGGTAACTTTTATGCTTGTCACGCCTTTTGCATTAAATTTTATACAACTTTATTACGTCATTTTTTATGGGGGTGTATTGCGGGGGTAGTTTTTTGTCATAAATATTTTACTAGGGCTTTCATCTGTCTGTAGCAGCCACCGTTTTGTAGAATGGTATTGCAGAGATCGGAATTTAAAATATGCGTTTGGGTCGAGCGTGCATTCAAACTACTCAGCATTTAGGAATATCGTATATGATTTTATTGGTTCACAGTTTACATGAGAAAATATTTTTCGGAAGTTTCAAAAAAGTAAAGTAAAGCTTGAATCAACAAATTAACTAGTATACATAAACGTAGACTTCTTATTAAACGTATCAGCATTGCCATCCAGCGTGGTAACGCGGCCAGTATGCTGGGCACACTGCCCCCTGGCAGTGGGCTGGAGCACTTAGACTATCTTTAGTCTTTTCTAAAGATTTTCTAAGTGCCCCCGCTCCTTTTTTATGTTGTATTTAGAAGTAGTATGTTCAGTTTTTCTTCCCTTGTTTTATGTATTATATTCCAAATAAATTTCAGCATCTTGCTAGCATAAATAAAATAACGATTGTCCGTCATAAGTAAGTACTGCAGTATTTAATTATATGTGAGGCCCTTCAGGTAGTTTGAAAACTTTAACCACATTTTTTTCCACATGGTTACGAACGATATACCAATGTTTATGGAGACACTGGTTGAATAATCGTGGTTTTTAGGTAGATTTTCATAATTGTTATTGAAATATTTAATACTAATGGATGCCCGCGGCTTCGTTTGCATTATTTTAGGATAAAAAGTAGTCTATGACATCTATAACCTCATACTACCTACAAAAAATCTTGATGATTCGTTCAACCGTCTTTGTGTGATGGGCGTTTAAATAAATAGAGTAACAGATAAAAGACAAAAATTATAAAAACGGCTGACATGTGTCCTTTTATCGATTTCAAGTACAGACAAATTTTTTTTGCTTTATTATATGTATAGAAGATAGATATTTTCGTCCTTATTATAATAAAAAAAATTACGATAGGTAGGTACAAACATTGTCGGTACACACACACACACATCTGAACCCAGCAAACTAATTGTCTACACCTACAGTAGGTAAGCACAGAAATATAGGGGCGCATCCATCACGACGTCACCTGGAGCGTACGTGAGACGAATCCGGGGAAATATGTTGTACAATTAATTACCCACTTTCAACGGATTCCGCGTCTCTTATTGGCTGGAAAAAAGGGAATAAGGGCTGGATTGATTGTTCGGCTGTCAGTGTGAGATTAGTTAGCGGTTATTTATGCGGAAACGTAAAAAATCTGCCGGATATAGAGCTGTCTATAGACCAATTACTCGGATTTGGGTATTGGGCGGTTTTTCTTGTAACGGGTTTTCTGATTATTAGACTGTCAGTTAGATTTTGTTTGTTAAAACACGTTTTAATTACTTTAAGTTAGATTTTAATACAGAGCATAGTTCGGAATACATTTTGGTAAGTAGGTAATTTAATTTTAGAAATATCAGTGCTTATTTTTCGATCTCTTCATTATTTCCTGATACCAGGTTGTAATTAAACCTGTTTTGTTTGCGTCGGTAGAAATAGTAAAAAAATACAAATACCCTTCACCGATTATGAATTAGTTAATGTAGATGTTGTTTCAGGTAACTAATTGGTTTACGTACTCCTCGATAAGATAACTCATCTTAAGAGATCGTTTTCAGCGAAAATGCTGCCACTTGTGTCATTAGTTTAACTTTTTTTTGACTTTGTATAATTATATGTTGTGTCAACATTAAATAGCTTACCTATTTTTCTATCTCTCTAGATTCTAGTGCACGTATAAAACAAATAAAAACCCTTTACCTTTAACCTTCACAACTACCCTAATCTCTGTAGAGTTCAAAAGTACCAAATAGGTAAGAGTAAAAATAGCTAAGCTCTCTAAACCACGTTACAGGAAGGGTTCGCTTATCGCATCTGTAAATCGACCTCGAACACTCTATTTGACACCTAAATACTATGAAGATCTTCGGCCGGTGAGGTTTAACTCGCTCGAAGGGAATTGGAAACCAGGTCAAGTGTTATGATCTTTTTAACTTCTTCGGCAATACTTTGGTAATTTGTTTTGTTTTGGTGGCGGTCATGCTTTACGGTATTTATATTAATAAAAAAGCTTTCTTTATTGTATAAGGGCTATTTAAAGATTTACGAGCATGTAAGAGTATTTGTTATGTGCGATATAGAAGTAAACAGAGGTTATGTTATTATAATAATAATAATAATATATGTCTTTATTACACACCAACACAAGTATATAGTACAAAGTAAAATAAGAACAAATAATAACGTACAAATGGGCGGCCTTATCGCCTTAAGCGATTTCTTCCAGGCAACCTTTGGATGGACACGACAAGTAGAGATAAACAGGGTCAGAGGTGTACTAATTACAAATATAACATTTTTTTTATTCAAATATGTTCCTAATCAAAATAATACCTATATAATTATAAACAATACCAAAAATATGTATACAAAGAGAATTACTAACATAAACTACTATCTACAAAGAAGTTATAGATCTGTCATAGACATAAAGTGATGAAAGACTTGATTCTGAAAAATCGACAGAGATTTAGCTTTCCGAATAGAAAGAGGCAATTTATTCCATAAGGCTACAGCGTGTAATGTATGTTATTATAGTGTTAACCAAGTTTGTATCTTTAGTAAAAACTTAGATGTTTCAGCTGTGTTTAATAATATTCTAGGCTTTAAAAGTAGAGCAGTCCTTAATTTGAATCTATTTTTTGTTAACTTTTATGTAGTTTCATAAATACCTTAGTGAAGTATGCAATGATCTTAAACGAGCACTTGAAATCCATTGGCCTATATGCACTAATTCAGGAAGAAAAAAAAATGTACTAGCTGAACTAAAGCATGAAATCATCTCAGACGGTCATTTAAAAGCCGGTAGCCCCATGCACCAAATTTGGCAAAAAAACGTACCTACTAGTCCACGTATAACACCAACCAACAATTTCATCTAACATCAATATCACCTAGAATAACCCACACGTATAAACCAGGATCAAATTGAATCCGGGGTCCATATCTGCTGACGCATCGGCGCTCACCTACCCCCACAGACTCGGAATAAATCGCGCAGTAACACCCGTAATGGTCCAAGAGTACCGGCGAAAAACTTCCCGCCAGCTATTAACTTTATTTAAGGGCCTTATAAACCGCTTCTATCGTTATCATGTCCCGAGGGGCCGTTTGGTAGTCCTTCAGTTATTGGCACCTTGGGATCGCTATCGTTGATAAGCACCTAGGCTAATAGGCTAGAGTTTTAGGCTTTAAACATTGTGATAATGGTTTAGATTTCACCACAACAGCACTGCACATTAATTAATTAATTACCATGATCGATATTCTACCTAAATTGGTACTCAATTGATTTACTGATTTGATGTATGATTAATTGGGGTCAGATAAGGTTGTGCACGACTCGATTGTTTTTTCTGAGCCAATTTACATTCCATAATTTAGTCTGGTTTCCTAAAAAACGCTTTACTTTATATTATTACTTCTTATATCTAATTAAAACGATTTATCTACCACTCTTAGCAGCAGAAGCAAGATAACCAAAGATAACAGAATAGCCATGCAAATACACAGTTAAAACCGGATAGACCAGAATCCCACTCGAAGTGGAAAGAATAGCTAAAAGCGACGGTACCATTTTTTTGCAAATAACTAGACAAAGCCCTTTACGTGCCTATTACAGACCAGCGTTAGACTCGACCGGCCGTTCAATCTCAATCGAGCTTCGAAAACAAGGCTGAATCCATTCGAAACAACCGTACGACCAACGATATACTACCAAATAAACAACTCTTTGTAGCGAAATAAAATCCTACAAATATCAGTCAAAAAGTCCCATGCCATATATTAGTTAAAAATATCAAGCAATACAAATCTGCAACGATGAAAGATGACGTTGGTTACTGATTCATTATGAAATTGCGGTATTTGTTTACATAATAATTTGAAGTTGTTTCTGAATTTTTGAGTTGTGTGTTTTGATACATCTTATGTCGTCCATCTTTGGACGTGTGATAGATGCAAAAGGTAACATTTGTTCCTAGGTGCTGCTGTGGTTAAAAAACAGACAGAATAACCGTAACACAGAATGTACCTACATGGAAGTATTTAGTTTATATCGTCTACGCGAGCGGCCATCGAAGCAACCCGTTCTGAAGGTACAGCATGCTCCATTTGCCGTCAATTGCCGGTAACTAGTTGCATCGATTTCCAATAACGAACACTCGTAAAGGTCAATAGAAAGAAAGTGGGGGACAATCTTAATTCACTTTTGTTCGGGATCGGGACTGGACATTTGAACAGCATGCCCGGATATGGCGGAAATAAAATGTTTCGTTTGGTTATTTTTTATAAAAAATTGATAATGTACGTTCTTTGTATTAGGGTTCCTTTGATACAGTTTTATAGTTACCAGTTGAGTAATAGGAATAGAATTTACGTTGCATCTCGCTATGTCACAGCAATTATTGTATCTGTGACAATTGAGGGTAGTTGTGAATTGCAAGAGCCGACCGGACGTCTGCGCGTCGCAGACCCGGCGTGTTGCCAAGATCGCGTCGTGCGCGTCAGTTGTGCCCGTGACACCCCAGCACTTCAGAGTCCGTGACTCTGGAACAGAACTAAAGGAATTCGTATAGAAGAGGAGCAGGTGCAGCACCATTCGTCTGTCGCGCATCACGGAGACTATCCCCGGAGAAGCAGCGTCGTGGATGAAAGGTTAGTGAATGCTTTTTATGATTGCCCTCTTTGCATCAATTCTGTTACATCAAAATCAACCCCATACAGTCCACTTAGTATCGAACAGTGACAAAAAACAAAACTGCTCGCTCGGTTTCTACAACGCCAACCATTAAATACAATTCTTCGCGCTTATAAATAATAACAGCACATAGTAATTGATTCGATAACGAATCAAATTGGGGTAAAACTACTTAATTCACAGCTTAAGTTATACAAGTACTTATAAGTACGAAGAGAGAGAGAGTAGAGGTACGGCAAGACGACACCGGTTTATGGTGGAATTTCCTAAGACCCGCACGCAACGGTACGCTTCTACCTTTATTGTTCGTACCGCAAGGTTGTGGAACTCCCTGCCTGACTGTTCCCCACGTACTATAATCCAGCGATCTTCAAAGCGAGCGTGAATCGGTTCTTATCGGGTAAGCACGCTCCATCTTGATCATAGCCTTTGCTTGCTATCAGGTAAACTATGGCCAAGTGCAAACCGGTTCAAGTTAAAAAAAAAGATAATTGTCTTTAAATGTTTTTCTATTTTTATTTATAAGATATTATATGTTTATGTAATAATTTTAGATGCATGTAATTTTTTCTTGTTTACTCTTTTGAGTGTTAGTTTTCCCTATTACAAACCCCTTTTTAGGAGTCAGTTAAAAAAAACATTTTAGTGACCCAGGATGTGCGAGTAAATTTAATGTCTACGGGGTAAGGTGACAACAAATGCGCGGAAATGAGGGACTTCCGATCGCACCCCCATCCAATAGCGACCTGATCTGAACGTGTCTCATTAGGAGTATTGGTGTGAACTTGCCTTAACTTTAATTCTATTTCTTAGTAATAGTTAGGTAGTGTTTTTGAGTGAGAATTTACGTTGAGATTTGATTTGTTAAGATTAATATTACTAACGATCCTATGTTCCATATCGACTGTAAGAGCAAAGGACAGGAAAAATTGAAAGAATTGGGTAGATTTTTACCCGGCAGTGGGACATTAAAAGTTAAATAATAGCAGAGGTTCTAGTACTTTGTGATTAAATATAGCGTCTTACATGTTTTTTTTAACTACGTCAATGCCTAAATAGTTCAATGCAAGAGCCATATTACAGCCTTTGTAACAGTACAACTCAAGAAACAAAATACAGTTTACTCTATAGATAAAATAAATAAATATTCAGGTACATTGCACACAGCGCCATCTAGTTCCACACTAAGCAAACGCCTTATGTCGTGGACTATACTAGATAACGGACATATTACTGGTGTACATCTTTTGTAAATACATCATAATATCCATACTCAACACAAGTAATAACAAATTTCAAAATCATAATGACTTGTGCCATGCAGGAATCGAACCCGATATACTAAGCATCCTAGCCCACTAAAATTCAGTTAACTTACTTATAGCATGTATAAACTTTATCTTACCTGTATTTAAACCGTATTCACTATAAATCACTTAAACTATAATATTCATGAGTCATCGAATAATCTTCCCTAATATATCACACAAAGCTAAGGTCCAGTTAGCATAGATATGAATTTGCTTACGACATCGTGATAGGTAACATGTACGATATGGTAATACCTACACCATGCGTCAATCTAAATGCTTTGTACGGATCTATGTTCAATGTGTATGTATGTACCTATATATGTATAAATACTACTCTAGTATCGCTGTACTAAAGATTCCGTGAGGAATGATTAAATTTAACATAATATTTTTTACGTACGAGTAAGTGGTGGTTATAGTCAAACTTACTCTAGTATCATTAAAATATGAAGTCGGTAAGTTAACTGTTTTAAACAAAATTTATGACATTTGATTGATGAACATATTATTCAAATCCTATATGAGTTTGCGCTTGACCACATTTTTTGTATTAAGAAGGTAAATAAGGTAAGTTTTACGATTGGTTAACTAAATTATACACAGAGATAACTTGGTAAGTACTCTTTCTGCTGAGTAATTTAAATTTTTTTCATAAATCTGCTAATGTACTAAGATTCTTCAATGAACATTTTGAAGTAATGCAATGCCTGATTATTCTATATCTACAACTACTTCATTTCTTCGGAATAAGTCTATTTTTGATCGTGTTTCTGACTTTTTGGGTTTTGTTTTCGTGTTTGTTATCTGTCAGCTACAATAGATTACTTTTAACGTTGCTTAACATCAGGCAAGTTGTAGTCAAGCGTGAGCATATTTCATGTAAAAAAAAAAAACAGACAAAACCTGTGCAATTTTGTCCAACTATTTTAAACTGCTTTCCTCTACTGCCAAACGTTGCTATTTGGTCTCTCAATACTCAGTAATTTCAGTTCCCATCATGAATACCTACTGAATTGAAGAAAATTGTTTGAGAACAATTGATTATATCCCACGAACCTCCTCGGTACAATATCTGAATAACAAACAGGTGGCATAGCATCGCGAATATAACAATATTGGATCATCATCATCATCATCAGCCTGCTATCGCCCACTGCTGAGCATAGGCCTCTCTTCTTGTACGCCACTCGTCCCGGTCCTGCGCAGATTGAATCCAGGTGCTCCCTGCGGTTGCTCTAATGTCGTCAACCCACCGCATTGGTGGGGCCTCGGTTTCTATAGCCGGACATGGGTCTCCAGTCCGTAAGGCTATCGCAATATTGGATATTTTTATAAAATAATGTATTTTTTTTTAGAAAAAGCTGAACTATTTTCTATATTTTCAATAAACGATTTCACAAGTAGACTAGAGATCTGCAAAACTGTTTAGAAAACTTATGGAAACAAAACTAAGTTGTATTTTATATCGTAAAAAAACTAATAATGTAGTTGTATGTAAATAATATGACAGCAAGTTGAAATGTAATATATCTTCATATGTTGGATTTTTTGCTATGTAAATGTCTATGCAAACAATAGTGCCTGAGCAAATAAAACACAAAGTACAAGACAGGTTTTTCTTCTTTGACAATAAATAAATTAAATTAATCACAATAATCACAAGCATTAGTCATTTACTTGCACTATTAGAAATAATTCACAAGTGAATCTTATTCTGAATTCGCTTACAATTCATAAATGCGTGTGCTAAATATAATTCAGGTCGGTACCTGCCCATGTTTATGCTACCATGTTTGATTTTAGGGTAGAAATTTATATTGTTAATTTTAATCCAAAAAGGAAAGAAAATAAACATTGCTGGCCTGTTTAATAATGAATTCCCATGTTCAGTTCATATACATGGAATTATCGTGTTATGACTGTTTTTTTCATAATTTCCTGCTATATGACTTAGGGATAAAACAGTAATTAATACAAATATAATTAATCCCGGCTGTTTATCTAGTACGGCAGTCGTTAAGCCATGTCAGAGGCCCTTAGGTTGGCTTGATAAACTCTCGACACCAGAGTTAGCCACTCTAATACGATAAGAAGAAGAAGATACAAATATAACTTTAAATTTAAGCAGCGTTACCGGTTTTGTATTAAGTTTAGTATACTATACTACGATTTAAAAAAATATAAGAATTCTAAATACTTAATGACAGTGTAATAGAATGTATGTGAGCAGAATACGATATTCAGCGATCTTCAAATCGAGAGTTAATCGGTTCTTATCGGTAAGCAAGCTCCACCTTAGGCCATTGCCTTTGCTTACCATCGGGCAAACTGTGGCCAAGTGCAAACCCGTTTCACATTAAAAAATAAAATAATATAGGTACTCAAGTAATACAGAATCCAAACAAGAAACGTAAGAGTGATGATCTGTTTCCAATATTAAATTTACTCTACATAATATGTACCTTCACTAGCAAATTAATTTCGCGTAAAGTTATTTACCCACCCATGTTGACATTTATTCACTTAAGAACAACTGAACCGTGACGCTAAACTTCCTTGATATCAGGTAAATTATAATCTTCACTTACCTATTACAAACTAAGTAAGTCCCTTAAATATGTTCACCTACTCTGGTGTGATCATTATAATTAATTTAATTAAACTTGGTACACAGTAACGCTAAGAAGGGTCGGGTGGTTGGTAGGAAATGTTCTAAATATTAAGCCCGTAGATAGTGTTTTCAGTAGGTAATGTGAAATTGTTTATAACTAAATACTAATACGTATTGTTATCTTCTACACATCTATACTAATATTATAAAGCTGAAGAGTTTGTTTGTTTGTTTGAACGCGCTAATCTCAGGAACTACTGGTGCGAATTGAAAAAATCTATTTGTGTTGAATAGACCATATTTCGAGAAAGGATTTAGGCTATATAACTTTACGCTGCAACTAATAGGAGCGAATAAACAATGGAAAATGTGACAAAAACGGGGAAAATTATTCATCTTTGAGGGCTTCCGTTGCGTGTGCTGCGAAAACGGTTCAAGATATCAAAAAATATGTAAAAAAGAATTATTTCTCTTGAAATGTTCTACCAAAATGTTTGCAACAGTATATAGATAGATAGATTGATAGATAGATTAACTCTTTATTGTATTAACTCACTAGAACCGTTTTTATGGTAATAACTATTCCATGCGGACGAAGTCGCTGGCACAGCTAGTATAATATAATTGTAGAGGATCGAAAGTTTAAACATAGAAAATATTAGAAAAAAACAAAATCTTGGGAGATACTTCTATAGATAGTAGAACTCGTTCCAACTAGGATTTCTAGAAATGTTATATGTTTATTAACTAACACTAAGCCCAAGTTTGTACAATATCCTATGTTTCCTCAGCCTTACTGTGAAAGCCATGTAAATGTTGGAATAAATGCTTTTTATGTTTATGTTTATGTTATAATAACAAAGTTAACTAGTTTTAACTGTGAATTAGCTAGGCTTTTCATAAAATAACTTGTTCGTATTATTTCTCATTCAGTTAATTTTGAAACCGTTGTGATTGCAATAAAGACTTATTCTATTCTTTGTTGTGAGAGTTTTATAGGCATTATAGCTACACAAATTAAAAATAACTGAAAATACTCATGCTTATTTAAACGCTCATCACGCAAAAACGGCTAAACGAATCTTCATGATTTTGATGTGTAGGTAGTTTGAGGTCCCGAAAGTGGCATTGGCTTCTTTTTATCCCGCGATCCTGAAATAACGCGAGCGACGCCGCGCTCGTCTACTAGTACTGAAATAAGTGTCGATGTAGTTGGTTTGAAGAAAACACGCCTTTTGATTTTCTTTCGAAGCGGGAGTAAACCGATTCTTATTGGGTAAGCACGATTTATGTTAGGCCAGCTATTGCTTACCATCAGACAAACTATAGTCAAGTGCAGACCTGTTTTATAAAAAAATGAGGTTTATCTTCTTTATTTGTATTCTAAAACGTATTATCAACCTTCGATTAGATAAGTGAAATAAAAAGCTTTGTTCTTGTTAACAATCGATCTGGTTTCTCCAATTTCTGTAATAAGAATTATATCAAATACAAGACTCTCGAAGAAGAGTGTTTTTGTAAGTGAAAACGTGGTTTGAGCGCTTGAATGATATTAAACTTTTACGGTCTAAACAAACTCACACGATTTGTTTTATGGGTCTAACTTCAGATAATTTCGAGATTTTCAAAAAAACAAAAATTAAATTCGTTTCTTTTGATATACAAACACCTCTCCTTTGCAATGCTTTAGTACCAGTTATGGTAACGAAGCCTGTTTATGTGTTTAATTATGTTTTAGTTTAGATTACTTTTCAGATTTCATGTAACCTTTTTTGTTTTTATTTTACGTTGCACAAATGCAAACCTTTTTTCACAGAGCTATTTTTGTTTGCAAATAACACGTATAACGTAACCACATTGCACAAAAAGTTAAAATTACAAGGCAGCAAATTTAAAACATAATACACAGGCGGCATTACATTGCGACTAACAAGTTCCCAGATAAGTATCCAGCACTGAAATTGCATCTGCAGCCTAGAGTAACGGTTAAACTTGTTTAATCGCAGGCTTAATAATATACGAGCATAACTACAACCTCGCAACTTTACTATTTGTTTGCGAATACTAAAATTATGCAGAGCAAACAACGCGCGAGATTAAAACATTTCCAACGTAAACATATTCAGCGCAATTAAGCGCATAGATTTCGTGAAAGCAAGCGACAAAACGCGAAATTAACCTGTGCTTTGTGGGGGTGGTTAATGAAACTTCGTTCGGTATGAAATATGAGCGTTTTTAGTGAGTTATGGTGGTTGTCACATTGTGGAACCGCGCTTATCAATTAATGTATTCCGCGTAAAGCGATGGTGATTACAGCCACCTCACTGTTGCTTTGTTGTGAGGCTGGGATTAGCGGGTAAACGCCCATTTATATCGCGCCGCGTTAAGAATATTCCATTTTGCGGTTTGAATTTATATGCGTTGACGAAATGCTGGGTCCTATTCAACTGAGCTCACAAGTTTTCAAATGTTTGGCGCCGTAAAGCTCTTTAATGAAGCAAATGGCACTTACTGAGAAACTCTCTGGGACGCAAGCGTCTAGTGAGGGATGTAGATGATTATGATTATTTGTTTATAATTTAAGGGTTAGAAAATAATAATAAATTACTTTCCTATTAAATTATTTCATTATCTTTTATGTCTTAATGTCTGTACGTAATAGAGTGTTTCAGTCACGTTTATTTACGTTACATAGCCCCATAGCTCCTTTTTAATGCAATTATAAAAAAAACAAATGGGGAAAAAATACTTGTTAAAATACATAACATTGCTTTTCCATCGAAAAAAGAGAAGTTTATTTCTATAATTTGATTTTATGGGGTGCTACAAAATTTCGTAGCTTTGCGTAGCACATCTACGTAGCTAGTATTAGTTATTGTAATTTGTGTAGCATATTATTCAAAGTCAATATATATTGTATGATATTCATAAATAATGAGATCCCTCTAATGGTCCTAACTCTATCGTTATTTTTAAACATTTTATTGTATTATGTATTAAATGTTATGTCATTTTAGTTAAACAAAGAAACACTTACTTTACTATAAATTTCTAAAAAAATCGAAAAATATATGCACAAACACACACACATTCACACACGCATAAACATTACATGTGTAATAATTGACCAGTGACTTATTAGGATTGTAAAACTACCTTGAAAGTAGATAAAAAAATAATAATAAAAAAACAAGTAAACAAACAAACAAATAGTAGACAAACAAGTGATACATGTAAAGTGCATACAAATAAGATTCCAACAACTGTCTTAACTAACTTAACTTGTTACTAGTAATGTCTGGAACGAGAAGGCAATCACACCGCGACACAGGTTCGCCTAGTGCGGTGTTTATAGTGCATTTATGTTTAGTTTTATTATGTTTTTGGAGCAATAAACGAAATTTTATTTATATATATATTTATTTATATATATATATTATGAGTAAAATGGTAATCAACCGTAAGCCAAAACTGTTATAATGATCAGATTACTCATGTTCTTATTATACTTTTCCCTACAAATATTTTATATATATAATTATCTCTTGCGACTCTACGTAATGTATATGTCAACATACAACAAACTTACACATCCTCATCTCTTCTAAGAAAACATGTCCTTTTTATGTAAGCAATGCTGTTAATAAAGATAGTGTAACGCTTTTAGGTGAGAGGGTGCATATAAGAGCGTTATCCATGAGGTTTGGCTACCTAAGTCTATCTAGAGGGTATTAGGTAGTCAATAAATAAAAGGTTAGACTATTGTTACTAATAATTTATGTATATTTAACTAGGTATTCAAAAGGTGGTAGTCTCACTTTACAATTTTGATTAGGTTTCTTATTTACTTTCAATTTACAGGTAGGTTAAACAATGATTAGATCTATATATATATATGGGCGCCAGCCTTAGCTCAAGGCGATAGAGAATGAGTACTCTTTAAATTACACAATTGTCCTCAGGGTCGAGGAGAAATGCCTACACCAGGGTTTCTAGTTGCAACCAGTATGCGTTTTAGTCAGTCAACAACACAATAAAAGTATAAAGGCACCAGGCATTATATATGCCTGGTGTTACCGGCTTAGTGATGGGGACGGAGTCAGGGCGGAGACACCCGCCATAGAGGGCTGGAAGAAGCTGCAAGCTCTCCCAACACGGTTGGTGACCTCCGGCACCCCGCGCCCAAAGCACGATGTAGAAATATGAAGTAGGTGTGTGTTGTGAAGTAAGTAGGATTTTGTGCGGCCTAGGCTAGCAGCCTTAGACCGTGTAGATGAGTTGTAGAAGGGAGTATTCTTGCGAGAAACTTAAAAAACCCTGTTAACAAACAGTTACATTTATTTTAGGTTCCGCTTTAGAGGGTAGATGGTATCTGCACGCACCGCACTTATGTCGTACAACTTACCCAGAATCTGGGGTTTTTCCTCTCACAGATCAGCGGCTGCGTGCTAGGATGAGGTCCGCAGGCCTCATCGACCAGCACTACCTCCAGCAGACAGCAAATATAGCAAACAGCCTACGACAAGAAACGTGGAAGATTAATCCCGGTGAACAGGTTCTTTCACTGAGCTCTTTTTCTCGAACACTCACCAACAACGAGGGAGTTCTTATGTACGGAGCGTGGCGAGTTGACCGAACTGCTTCTGCCGGGGTCTGGGAGTCGAGAGACAGCCCCAGACCCCGCTTACATTTTTCTTGCCGTGCGCGTTTCTATCTGTCGAGTCACCTTTCACGTCTCTCTGACAGGTTAGAAAATAATGTCAATTCGACACTTGACATTGACAGTCGCAACCCAAATCTTTGTTTTGCGACTGCGCAACGTATCGACATTTAGCCATTTTAGACTAAATGAACGAAATGAAATGAGGGGTTACACAAGGCCCCCCTCAGAAAAGAATTCACGCAGTGAATTCACGGCTGCCCTCAGCCGTAAACTACTGAAACAGCTACCGCAACAAAACAAAGTTTGCGGAAGTTGAAGACCAAAAATTAAAATATCCATTAAAAAAAATCCAACAAAGTGTAATAACCATTATAGGTTAATAAATCTAAAAACAACAAATTTCCAGAAGTCTGGACTACCAACCTATCCTATGTACAATTAAATAACCAGAAACTTATAAACCAAAAGTGGTCTTATACCCAAACCAAAACTAAATCTATCTTAAAAATACTTATTTCTGCAACAGCTTCCCAAATTTTATAGTTTATTTAGTTTTTAATTTACAATATAAATATTTTTTCTAATAATTTATTCATTTTATTATGTAAGACTTGTGGGAAGGAATAAAAATAAATGTATATATCTGATTCTACTATGTTTTTTAATCCCTGCAAAACCCCTATAGGTAATCATATAATTACATAAGAGTAATATAATATTAACACTAGTTAGAAAATGTTAATCAAATTATTATG
Source organism: Macaria liturata (assembly GCA_964023185.1). Taxonomy (NCBI): domain Eukaryota; kingdom Metazoa; phylum Arthropoda; class Insecta; order Lepidoptera; family Geometridae; genus Macaria; species Macaria liturata. The sequence continues at coordinate 4,576,680 of OZ026823.1, read as the reverse complement.
CAGTTTGCTGAATGTAGTCAAGCTTACTGGGAACAATATTGATATATTATCTACTTGTGAGTATGATATAGATAAACTAATAGATAAATCCCCAAGTATAATTTACACACCTAATGTGCATAAGCTTGTTAATATGTCTGCTATGGCTTTTTATTTGACCAGGGTACAACGCCGCCCTGTAGACTTATGAGTTTCCTATTTGTAACGCGGTAGGACGCGAAAAGCACCCTTCATCTGAGTTACAGATGCCAAGTGAAGGCGTGTCTAGCTAGAGACACTATAGTGTAGTGAACATATACAGTTCTTTAGAGCTACGTAGGTAGGTACGTAGAAGAGTTAGTAGTAGGTACTTACGCGTTTAGAGCTTATTTTTTTTAGAGTCCGCGAAAACTGCTCTGTTATGTGTAACGGCACTGTTAGTTTAGTATCCGCTTTACATGTAGAAAAGTTTAGTATTTGTACGCGTTTAAAGCTTGCTTATAGAGTCCGCGAAAACTGCTCTTTAATTGCTTAGCGGCCTTGGCCAATTTAAGTTGTAAAGTACATAAAGTAAGCATATATTTGTGATGTTTATTTAAGGGATATATTTACATAGATTACAATATAATATATTAAAGACTGATTAAAGAAGAGGAGGTAAAAGTGCACCGGCCAAGTACATGAGAGAATGAAGAAGTAGTTTTATAAATAAATAGGCTGAAGCAATTTGGGAGGATATGGGGATATGCTCAGCACAAAAAGTGAAAGACAAAAGATTAAAGTTGAAGAATTAGACAGAAATTTGAAAAGAAAACAACCTTGGCTTCGGGTATAGTTCCCGCAGAGTGGCCTTCGGTTATTACATTCCATGCAGTATACTTACATAAATATTTTTAGTTATTATCATTTATTCCCCCTATCAGGTATTGTACCTACATTTACTACATTAAGTTTTTTGTTTACCATTTTTAATAATTTAGGTTAATTTGCAATAATTTAGATTTCTTAATTTAGTGGTGAAGAGCTGTTGTCAGAAAACTATGCTAACTAATAATAACTTACTTATCTATCTTAAAATCTATTTGATCCCCCCCCTCGTTGTTGTGTTTTTTAATTGACTGCTTAGTCTACTTATTTACAGTTTTATTTATTTTCCCTAACTCCTGTCCAAGTTAGGTAGTTAGTAAAATGATGTTGATTTAAGTTGTGTTCCTATTTTTTAAGGTTAGTTATGTTTATTGTAATAGGAACGCAAAAATCATAGACTGCTATCTAATTAGCAAGTAAATAATTACAGAAGAAGTTGATTCTCTTTACCAATCAACTTCCAAGCCAAATTTTCAATAAGATAACTTGTTAACAACAAGTGAGCATATACAGCTCTTTATGAAGTGGTATACCTGTATAGATTATTACAGGTATCCAGAAAAGTATCCTGACATACAGAAACAAGTATAAGGCGTGTCAAGCTTAGGACACTATAGAGTATGTCAGTACTCTCAGAAGACTTTCCTATATAAGGAGGTGTTGTTAACAATCTCCCATTTGTTTAAAAAATATTTAAAAGTTTTAGGTCAGTATTATTAATTTGTAAATAAAGAATATCATTTTTATTATTAAATAAAGAAGTGTATCATAAGCCAATAAAGAAATTTGTGACCTTAATGTCACAATAAAAGTGATTTAATGATGGTTTAGATGGTTCTGAATCAGAGGTCTCTCTATCTGACTCAGAAACAGACCCAGTATGGTTATAGTTTAACATCTCCTCAACAGCTTTGATAAAGACAGCTGCAGAGATTCTAGCTGCTTTGTAGCAAGCTTTTCACCTTTCAACAACCTATCAATGCGCAGAAGAAGATGATTGCCTGATGAACATAACCAAACTACCTGAGACTTGCCTATGGCTCCCTTAGAAACTTTCTCCCAATCCGACAATAACAAACTTGACTTTGTTTGTACGGAGGCAAAGTCATTATCATGATCCCACTGTTCAGGCAGGGTCATAACCTGAGGCTGATCTTTAATCAACTTAGCCACCTGCTTCTTTAGAGCTTGGACAGTGGTAGCCGGGGTAGTGTCTCTAATTAAAACTTCGTATTCCAACTCATCTTTTTTCAACATAAAAGTATTGATTTCCCGAGCCATTGTTTAGATTGTTTAAGTTTTACTCGCAAATCAAAAGAATAATTGTTATAGATGTTCTGTATTATTGTAATCAAAGTGAAATTATTAAATGTATTGTTATCAGTATATTGTATGTACCAGTGTTGTAAATTATTTATTTAAAAGTGGGTAATTATGTATAATTTGTAATTCCAATAATAAGTATTGAGTGTAATAATTGTGTTTTGATTCTAAGTTAATAACTAGATTGTATAGTTTGTTAGGTCTCAATATGAAGTTTACTAGTGTACTAGGTAGATTCTAAAACTTACACACTAATACTGTGCAGTTAAATATGTAAATTTGTGTTTATTAATTGAATTATTAAAATCATAGTCATTTATGTTTTGAGTTTAGATAAGTAGATTTTGTAAAATTATTAATTATGATATCCTGGTTGCAACTTTACAATTTTATCACTTTTTGGTTATTACATACACATATTATTCAATAATTACACATTCAAGAACACATAAGTACTTACAGCTAAAGGAAATAATAAAACAACACAAATTTCTTTATAATTGCATACTTATTGTAAGTTAGTATTTAAAGTTTAAGCCTAAGGTTGCAACTAGACCCTTATACCAGTTGGAGTGCCACTGTAACGCTTGGAAAGTGAGAGGGTGCATATAAGAGCGTTATCCATGAGGTTTGGCTACCTAAGTCTATCTAGAGGGTATTAGGTAGTCAATAAATAAAAGGTTAGACTATTGTTACTAATAATTTATGTATATTTAACTAGGTATTCAAAAGGTGGTAGTCTCACTTTACAATTTTGATTAGGTTTCTTATTTACTTTCAATTTACAGGTAGGTTAAACAATGATTAGATCTATATATATATATGGGCGCCAGCCTTAGCTCAAGGCGATAGAGAATGAGTACTCTTTAAATTACACAATTGTCCTCAGGGTCGAGGAGAAATGCCTACACCAGGGTTTCTAGTTGCAACCAGTATGCGTTTTAGTCAGTCAACAACACAATAAAAGTATAAAGGCACCAGGCATTATATATGCCTGGTGTTACCGGCTTAGTGATGGGGACGGAGTCAGGGCGGAGACACCCGCCATAGAGGGCTGGAAGAAGCTGCAAGCTCTCCCAACACGGTTGGTGACCTCCGGCACCCCGCGCCCAAAGCACGATGTAGAAATATGAAGTAGGTGTGTGTTGTGAAGTAAGTAGGATTTTGTGCGGCCTAGGCTAGCAGCCTTAGACCGTGTAGATGAGTTGTAGAAGGGAGTATTCTTGCGAGAAACTTAAAAAACCCTGTTAACAAACAGTTACATTTATTTTAGGTTCCGCTTTAGAGGGTAGATGGTATCTGCACGCACCGCACTTATGTCGTACAACTTACCCAGAATCTGGGGTTTTTCCTCTCACAGATCAGCGGCTGCGTGCTAGGATGAGGTCCGCAGGCCTCATCGACCAGCACTACCTCCAGCAGACAGCAAATATAGCAAACAGCCTACGACAAGAAACGTGGAAGATTAATCCCGGTGAACAGGTTCTTTCACTGAGCTCTTTTTCTCGAACACTCACCAACAACGAGGGAGTTCTTATGTACGGAGCGTGGCGAGTTGACCGAACTGCTTCTGCCGGGGTCTGGGAGTCGAGAGACAGCCCCAGACCCCGCTTACATTTTTCTTGCCGTGCGCGTTTCTATCTGTCGAGTCACCTTTCACGTCTCTCTGACAGGTTAGAAAATAATGTCAATTCGACACTTGACATTGACAGTCGCAACCCAAATCTTTGTTTTGCGACTGCGCAACGTATCGACATTTAGCCATTTTAGACTAAATGAACGAAATGAAATGAGGGGTTACACAAGGCCCCCCTCAGAAAAGAATTCACGCAGTGAATTCACGGCTGCCCTCAGCCGTAAACTACTGAAACAGCTACCGCAACAAAACAAAGTTTGCGGAAGTTGAAGACCAAAAATTAAAATATCCATTAAAAAAAATCCAACAAAGTGTAATAACCATTATAGGTTAATAAATCTAAAAACAACAAATTTCCAGAAGTCTGGACTACCAACCTATCCTATGTACAATTAAATAACCAGAAACTTATAAACCAAAAGTGGTCTTATACCCAAACCAAAACTAAATCTATCTTAAAAATACTTATTTCTGCAACAGCTTCCCAAATTTTATAGTTTATTTAGTTTTTAATTTACAATATAAATATTTTTTCTAATAATTTATTCATTTTATTATGTAAGACTTGTGGGAAGGAATAAAAATAAATGTATATATCTGATTCTACTATGTTTTTTAATCCCTGCAAAACCCCTATAGGTAATCATATAATTACATAAGAGTAATATAATATTAACACTAGTTAGAAAATGTTAATCAAATTATTATGCAGTTTGCTGAATGTAGTCAAGCTTACTGGGAACAATATTGATATATTATCTACTTGTGAGTATGATATAGATAAACTAATAGATAAATCCCCAAGTATAATTTACACACCTAATGTGCATAAGCTTGTTAATATGTCTGCTATGGCTTTTTATTTGACCAGGGTACAACGCCGCCCTGTAGACTTATGAGTTTCCTATTTGTAACGCGGTAGGACGCGAAAAGCACCCTTCATCTGAGTTACAGATGCCAAGTGAAGGCGTGTCTAGCTAGAGACACTATAGTGTAGTGAACATATACAGTTCTTTAGAGCTACGTAGGTAGGTACGTAGAAGAGTTAGTAGTAGGTACTTACGCGTTTAGAGCTTATTTTTTTTAGAGTCCGCGAAAACTGCTCTGTTATGTGTAACGGCACTGTTAGTTTAGTATCCGCTTTACATGTAGAAAAGTTTAGTATTTGTACGCGTTTAAAGCTTGCTTATAGAGTCCGCGAAAACTGCTCTTTAATTGCTTAGCGGCCTTGGCCAATTTAAGTTGTAAAGTACATAAAGTAAGCATATATTTGTGATGTTTATTTAAGGGATATATTTACATAGATTACAATATAATATATTAAAGACTGATTAAAGAAGAGGAGGTAAAAGTGCACCGGCCAAGTACATGAGAGAATGAAGAAGTAGTTTTATAAATAAATAGGCTGAAGCAATTTGGGAGGATATGGGGATATGCTCAGCACAAAAAGTGAAAGACAAAAGATTAAAGTTGAAGAATTAGACAGAAATTTGAAAAGAAAACAACCTTGGCTTCGGGTATAGTTCCCGCAGAGTGGCCTTCGGTTATTACATTCCATGCAGTATACTTACATAAATATTTTTAGTTATTATCATTTATTCCCCCTATCAGGTATTGTACCTACATTTACTACATTAAGTTTTTTGTTTACCATTTTTAATAATTTAGGTTAATTTGCAATAATTTAGATTTCTTAATTTAGTGGTGAAGAGCTGTTGTCAGAAAACTATGCTAACTAATAATAACTTACTTATCTATCTTAAAATCTATTTGATCCCCCCCCTCGTTGTTGTGTTTTTTAATTGACTGCTTAGTCTACTTATTTACAGTTTTATTTATTTTCCCTAACTCCTGTCCAAGTTAGGTAGTTAGTAAAATGATGTTGATTTAAGTTGTGTTCCTATTTTTTAAGGTTAGTTATGTTTATTGTAATAGGAACGCAAAAATCATAGACTGCTATCTAATTAGCAAGTAAATAATTACAGAAGAAGTTGATTCTCTTTACCAATCAACTTCCAAGCCAAATTTTCAATAAGATAACTTGTTAACAACAAGTGAGCATATACAGCTCTTTATGAAGTGGTATACCTGTATAGATTATTACAGGTATCCAGAAAAGTATCCTGACATACAGAAACAAGTATAAGGCGTGTCAAGCTTAGGACACTATAGAGTATGTCAGTACTCTCAGAAGACTTTCCTATATAAGGAGGTGTTGTTAACAATCTCCCATTTGTTTAAAAAATATTTAAAAGTTTTAGGTCAGTATTATTAATTTGTAAATAAAGAATATCATTTTTATTATTAAATAAAGAAGTGTATCATAAGCCAATAAAGAAATTTGTGACCTTAATGTCACAATAAAAGTGATTTAATGATGGTTTAGATGGTTCTGAATCAGAGGTCTCTCTATCTGACTCAGAAACAGACCCAGTATGGTTATAGTTTAACATCTCCTCAACAGCTTTGATAAAGACAGCTGCAGAGATTCTAGCTGCTTTGTAGCAAGCTTTTCACCTTTCAACAACCTATCAATGCGCAGAAGAAGATGATTGCCTGATGAACATAACCAAACTACCTGAGACTTGCCTATGGCTCCCTTAGAAACTTTCTCCCAATCCGACAATAACAAACTTGACTTTGTTTGTACGGAGGCAAAGTCATTATCATGATCCCACTGTTCAGGCAGGGTCATAACCTGAGGCTGATCTTTAATCAACTTAGCCACCTGCTTCTTTAGAGCTTGGACAGTGGTAGCCGGGGTAGTGTCTCTAATTAAAACTTCGTATTCCAACTCATCTTTTTTCAACATAAAAGTATTGATTTCCCGAGCCATTGTTTAGATTGTTTAAGTTTTACTCGCAAATCAAAAGAATAATTGTTATAGATGTTCTGTATTATTGTAATCAAAGTGAAATTATTAAATGTATTGTTATCAGTATATTGTATGTACCAGTGTTGTAAATTATTTATTTAAAAGTGGGTAATTATGTATAATTTGTAATTCCAATAATAAGTATTGAGTGTAATAATTGTGTTTTGATTCTAAGTTAATAACTAGATTGTATAGTTTGTTAGGTCTCAATATGAAGTTTACTAGTGTACTAGGTAGATTCTAAAACTTACACACTAATACTGTGCAGTTAAATATGTAAATTTGTGTTTATTAATTGAATTATTAAAATCATAGTCATTTATGTTTTGAGTTTAGATAAGTAGATTTTGTAAAATTATTAATTATGATATCCTGGTTGCAACTTTACAATTTTATCACTTTTTGGTTATTACATACACATATTATTCAATAATTACACATTCAAGAACACATAAGTACTTACAGCTAAAGGAAATAATAAAACAACACAAATTTCTTTATAATTGCATACTTATTGTAAGTTAGTATTTAAAGTTTAAGCCTAAGGTTGCAACTAGACCCTTATACCAGTTGGAGTGCCACTGTAACGCTTGGAAAGTGAGAGGGTGCATATAAGAGCGTTATCCATGAGGTTTGGCTACCTAAGTCTATCTAGAGGGTATTAGGTAGTCAATAAATAAAAGGTTAGACTATTGTTACTAATAATTTATGTATATTTAACTAGGTATTCAAAAGGTGGTAGTCTCACTTTACAATTTTGATTAGGTTTCTTATTTACTTTCAATTTACAGGTAGGTTAAACAATGATTAGATCTATATATATATATGGGCGCCAGCCTTAGCTCAAGGCGATAGAGAATGAGTACTCTTTAAATTACACAATTGTCCTCAGGGTCGAGGAGAAATGCCTACACCAGGGTTTCTAGTTGCAACCAGTATGCGTTTTAGTCAGTCAACAACACAATAAAAGTATAAAGGCACCAGGCATTATATATGCCTGGTGTTACCGGCTTAGTGATGGGGACGGAGTCAGGGCGGAGACACCCGCCATAGAGGGCTGGAAGAAGCTGCAAGCTCTCCCAACACGGTTGGTGACCTCCGGCACCCCGCGCCCAAAGCACGATGTAGAAATATGAAGTAGGTGTGTGTTGTGAAGTAAGTAGGATTTTGTGCGGCCTAGGCTAGCAGCCTTAGACCGTGTAGATGAGTTGTAGAAGGGAGTATTCTTGCGAGAAACTTAAAAAACCCTGTTAACAAACAGTTACATTTATTTTAGGTTCCGCTTTAGAGGGTAGATGGTATCTGCACGCACCGCACTTATGTCGTACAACTTACCCAGAATCTGGGGTTTTTCCTCTCACAGATCAGCGGCTGCGTGCTAGGATGAGGTCCGCAGGCCTCATCGACCAGCACTACCTCCAGCAGACAGCAAATATAGCAAACAGCCTACGACAAGAAACGTGGAAGATTAATCCCGGTGAACAGGTTCTTTCACTGAGCTCTTTTTCTCGAACACTCACCAACAACGAGGGAGTTCTTATGTACGGAGCGTGGCGAGTTGACCGAACTGCTTCTGCCGGGGTCTGGGAGTCGAGAGACAGCCCCAGACCCCGCTTACATTTTTCTTGCCGTGCGCGTTTCTATCTGTCGAGTCACCTTTCACGTCTCTCTGACAGGTTAGAAAATAATGTCAATTCGACACTTGACATTGACAGTCGCAACCCAAATCTTTGTTTTGCGACTGCGCAACGTATCGACATTTAGCCATTTTAGACTAAATGAACGAAATGAAATGAGGGGTTACAATAGGAATTAGCTTTTTACTTTGAGTTCCTTTGACAGCGTGTATTACCTTTTTTTACGGGACGCAGACGAATCCATTACGTATTGAGGTGGACTTAGGCCCTTCTCCCACCACGATACTGTTAGGCGATTCAAGTCTTGGAAACTAGTCACCCCTGAGTTCTTCTTCATATCGAATGAGAGTGGTCAACTCTGCATTCGAGAGTTTATCACGCCGCCATGAGAGCCTCTGACATGGCTTGACTGTCGTACTATGACGAACAGCCGGAACCTACGATTTAACGTGTCATCTGACCCACGGAACCGCCGTAAATGGAATGCCACTTTTGGTCGCCCATCCAAGGACTGACCGCGTTGACAGTTGCTTATTATGATTGGTCTTCTTTTTATCGAATGAGAGTGGCCAACTCTGGTGTCGAGAGTTTATCAAGCCACCCGAAGAGCCTCTGACATGGCAACGACCGCAGTACTAGACAAACAGTCGGGACCTACAATTTAACGTGTCATCCGACCCACGATGATTATGATTGGTTATTGCCCCCGAGTATCTCACATACATTTGTGGTAGCTCGCACACCACGCTATTGATATCCTCCGCGTCCGCAACTAGTACCAATCGCACGACTTGGCATGTTGGTCGCCTGAACGAAGCGTCTCTTTCATCTCAAAGGAATTTGTCGACATGACGTCTGTCCACTAAAATTACTTACAACAAGTGGTAACATTGATATTTGCATAATGTCCAAGCACTGAGTTCTGAAATACCAACTACATAGTATTCTACAAGAGTATCGTCGCCTATGTGTATCACGGTGGGAGAAGAGCCTCACTTGGTTTCGTAGGCGTTAGATAACGCTTCGACACAAGCCATTAGGTAGGCTTTGAGATGGGTCAGCGGTCCCTTAAGGGCTGGTGCTCAAAGGGCCACTCAGTTCATCGTCTTTTGATCCTTACGTCAGTGAAGGTGAAATTGCGATTTTCTGGGAGTGAGTTGCAAATGGTAAGTGAATTTTAGCCTTAACAAAGTGTCGACTGTCCGGGGGGCTATTGATTTAGAGACATTTGGAACCTTTTAGGTGTGACCAGTTTAAAGTGATTTTTACGGAATGATCGTAGCTCAGAGTATTATGTACCTATGTAAAAATAATATGAAATGGTAAATTGTTTTAGCAGAGTTCTAATCTTGCTAATAATAAAGTTATCGTAAACATCACGTTAAATAGTAGGTCTTCTAGCTTTACTTAGTCGCATAAAAAGCATTTTTTTAGAAAGTTTCTGTAGTGTGGACCCCTACATTTGAAATGATCCTCAAGTATGTAAAAAAAACTACAAAAAAAATAATAAAACTATAAAATTAATCAATCTTTTATTTTTATTTTTACATGAGTAGGCTCACGCTAGACTACAACTTACCTGATGTTAAGCAACGTTGTAATCTACGATCTTGCGCGCTCACCTAGAAGAAACTAGCTTACTCTCGACTAACCGACAAACTATAGTTCAAGGAGATAAGCGATCATTACTTCAGATAATGAAAATGAGTTGATGAAAACAACACCAAATCAAACTATGGCATCTAACTATCCCCGTACATAAACTCTACTATACTCATATAACGACACACATCGCAAACTTTATAATTAGTCGCGGACTTACCGCACTAATATAACAATGTCTAAATTATCCGAAGTGGATCATGATTCGGCACTCCCAAACTTCTCAGATAAGTAGGCAACTAGAGTCCGCGCAAAATAACTTTGCACGTGGAGGAAATTGGAACTAAAAGTCTGAGCAGGATGTGTGCTTTATAGCAATATGTAAGGAAATAAAGCGCATGTAACTTAGAAGACTGTGATATTTAAAATAAATATTAATTTGTACATTTGTATAGGGTTACCAAAGCTATGTTGTTGTCACCGTCCTGCTTTCATAAGTGCCCAAGCAAGAAGCAACGCTGTCATTTTTATATAATAAATTTAAGGTCCAGACTCCAGACTGCTCGTAAAGCAGTCGTGAAATAATGTCTGAGGCTTTTGCTGGTTTAAAAAGTCTCGACACCAGAATTTGCTACTCTTTTGCGAACTTAAGAATTTGACATATAAATATATAATTTTTCACATGCTCTTTTTGATAATCTAGATTTTACTATACGTGTTATAAATTCATATTAAATACTTAATTTTTCTATTTAATATTGTTGTTGTGCTTGAATGGTTGGTTGGTTGGTTAAAGATGGAAGTAAATGCTGCCATGAATCCTGCGTAAAGTTAACTTGTTCGCACTGTACGAGAGGCCCTCGCCCTCCAGTTTATATTGGATTTCAAATTTAACCGTTCAAACTTTCTGATGATACTATAAGCCGATATGAGATCGGCTTTTTCATAGAAGCGCCATTTTGGAAGACCGTGCCCTGTTTATTTAAGGCTCTGTTTATGAAAATGATTAAAGAGGCTTTAACGGAGCGCAGATTGGAATTCTATGAAGTGTTAAGTACTTTAAGGACTTTGCTTTTCGTTGTGCTGACGCCAAATAGCCTTAGTGAGGTACTAATTGATACAATTCCTGCTACAGTTTTTGGAATAAAATTGGCAAGTGATTTATAGCAATACCTTGAATTTCATTTAATAAAAGTAAAATCGAATAAATAATTCTCATTACCAAACCTAAACTCAATAACGAAGTAAGTGAAATAGAATCCTACAAAAATAAAAACGCCTCTTTGTAAAAAGAGATAAATGCAAAAAAACTTCGTGTCGACTTCATGAAATGTTCTTTATTTTTCGCCGTTTAAAAATAACATACCCGCTATTAACAGTCCGTTCCACAGATTTCAATCCCATAAATATTATATATCACAGTTTATTTGCGCCTCAGGTGAGGCGAAGCAAATTAAATCCATTCCTCAGCTCAGAAGCATAACCTTTGAAAGCCTGTCGAAATGAGTTCAATAAAAATGACCGTAATATAAATGTTCCGAACAAATTCAAATTAATTCCAATTTCGGTGAGAATTGAGAGCAACTTTCCAAAGAATAGATCGATAGCAGGTTCTGGGGCTTTAGTACCGAAATTAGCAATTTAATTTCGATCCTCAGGAAGTTTCTTTAGTGTTCAGAAGAGGATAAGTAATTTGCAACTAAGAAGAACGTACTAAGAAGGTCGGTATTACGCAAACTTTTGTCAGTGCGAGATTGATTAAGTTCACTCTGGGTTATACTTCTGTCTTTGTGGGGTTCCGTTTTCCTGTTTGCTTTATGAGTTGTACAAACAATCAGGAGTTTAGTTCTTTGTTAGGGTTTTATTTTCACTGATTTTCTAATTTCAGTTTCGGACAAGATTGTTAAGTTGGGACTTGGATTTGTTTTATTTTTAGTTTACTATTGTTTTTAGCACAACATTAATACAATGCTTTTTTTATTTTGCCTCGTAACCCGGTAATGCCATTAGAATTTAAAAGAATTTTAGAATTTATTTATTTCTTACCTTAAAGATAACTTAATTAACAGAGTTTTAAATTTTATTTCAATTGACCTTAATGTAGAGTTACCAGTGGCTACTGCACTAGGTTCCCCTGTAAAAATAAATCATCTTTTTTTTTTGCGGACACATATTAATTATAAAACACACATACTTTTCCATTCTCAACTCATTGCACAAGCCATAGTTATAAATTGAAAAACTATCATCATTTCAAACCACCGCATCACTGGCTCAATATTTACAATTCTAATAAAAAGTAACAGCTCTATTTTAATAGCGAGAATTCACCAAGATTAAATTAAGGAGCTCCACATTTTAAGCGATAATCGTTTTATCCAGCTACCAGCTAGCACCCTACGTATCCACGACTCTCAGAGACATTAAAGTCCTTTGTTAAGGATCAACAGCAGGAGTGATATTCATACAAACTGTTTGACAGTAACAGATATTTTTTTTATGTAGATAGATTTGAAACGGAAAGTTTATCTAAAGTTTCTTAGTGTTTGAGTTTATAACCTATTTATTTTTAACATTATACTGTTGATTTAAAAATTATTCGGCATTCAAAACCCATTCTATAACTGTTAGATTTTGAAGTTTATAAAATTTTCTATAAATTTAGTTGTAATAACCAATAGCTAAATTTTATCATGCCTTACGGGAACTATAATTTTTCTATAGTTTTTAATAATGTTATAATATCGCCAAGCGTATCTACGCGTATGTAATACGAGCTATTTATTTGATTTTTATAATTTAAGTTAATTTTATTAATATTAAGCCAATGATATTTAGTTTAAATAAATTTAAACATGCCTGTAAACATTTTTTTTATTCTTCCTTTGAACTTAAAGTCTAACGGCCTACCATAGTTTGTATGAAATCTTGCTCGTACAACTGCACCTTAAAGTCCGCTGTCAAAAGTTACTTGTATAAAATATCGGATTAGGCTCAGCATTACCACAGGCCGCCTCCAGAGGGCGATTGTGTCTTGTACTCACGAAACAGTAGCAAAACTTGTTAGTTCTTTACACTTTAGAAAAAAAGGAGAAAAAAGGACTTGGTAGTTTTTTTGTGTTCGTTCTTTTTTTTCAGATTTTATGAGTGAAATTAGATACTTCTTTCTTAAAGTTCTGATACACGTAAAAAGAACTATACCTCTGTTAGTAATATCGCATTAAAAATGTGCAATAATTTGCTTGCTAGAAAAAAAAGCGATTGTCGCTTTTTAATAGATGAGCACGCTCTAAAATGATTGTTCATTATCAGGCTAATTCAGTCGACAACTATTTTATGCAAGTAATTTTTTAATAATATAATTCCTACCCCGTTAGAGTTTCTAAAACAGTTTAGTGTTAGACAAAGTTTCTAGACATTGACAAAGGTTTTGTCTAGGTTAGTCTAGCTCGCCTAAATTTGTAAGCTTCAAACAAAATTACTAACTAGATAACATGATCATTTAGTCGAAAATATAATTTTGGTATTATTTCAGGTTTTGTTATTTGACGCATTCTAGCCTGCAAAAAGTACGGATACTTGACATTTTATTCTATAGCTATTTTGCAATAACAAACAATCTCATTTAAGGCTCGTAATAAGCAGATTTTCAGTTCGCTTTGAAACTATTTAGAACTCGAATAAATAAACAAATTGATTTGTTACCACAGTGCCAGCTGGCACCATACTAAGCAAACAGTTGAATAATTTGTTGTGTAGTTATTTCAATCATCATTATAACCTTAGGTACTGTATTCTAATCGAAGCAGCCGATTGTTCCCAATGTTCGTTGCATTAACCCTTTCAGTCGCGGTTTTATTCCCGGCGGTGCTTACTGCACGGTTTCGCTTCAAGCCGAAATATCAGATTTTTACCTTTAGGTTGACCTGCCTTTGTTTACTATAGGTTACATTTTACAATACATGAAATCTATGTCTTAAGTAGATACTTAAGCTTTCATATTTTGAAAACTGTGATCATCGAGTCATATAATAATAATATACCAGGAATAGAGAGTCCTCTGGTGTATTTTTAATGCCAATCAGATTGAAGCGCTCTCAGGAAATCTTAACTAAGAACAATACCCTACATATTATACGTAACTACGTCAAAATAAAACATTACCTTATATTCATAAACTGTTTGTGCCTTTTGTCTAAATAAAGAAAATAGCTTTGTGAAGTTAAACATTCTATGTGGAATCTCCGTCGGACAAGCGACGCGACGTTTTACTAAAAAGCCATCGTTATAAAATGTTTGCATCGTTCAGTTTCTTTGATAAAAGCTGCTCTTTTGCAAGGTGCACGGTGTTTTTAATTTGAAATGCTTTAAATTTAGGGGTATATTTAAGTTAAGGGGTAATACAAGCCAAGGCAAGTAATCGTCACTCAATCAACTCAGTCAAGAGTTTAAACGGCATTCTAATATAAAAAAAAATAGTGATGTATACAAGTTATTTTTGTACGCTCAAACGGATGGACAATGATATCTATGAAATTGACTTTTTATGCTGGACTAACACGGTTGAAACCGCGGGCTCCACTAGTCACATTATGATATAAATATCTAAGTACATAGCGTGTTGCCTGTTTGATATTAATGAAAATAAAGCAACCATTTATCAAAAGCAATTCCTAACCAATGATTTTTTTAAAATATTAAAACACTTTAAACAAAAGTAAATACAAAACCTGCCTTTGAATTTAAACTATACTTACCAATACCACTGTATTTGAAAAAATAACTCACTTCACTGGTTTTTCACATCCCTTTTTGCTTAAAAATTCGACGTACGTAATTTCGTTTCATTTTACCTGAGGAAGTAAAGGAAAGCTGGCAATTTCGAGTTTCCGATCGATTTCGAGTGATTTTTCCGTTTTTCATCCATTACGTACAAATTGATTGTCGCTTACGAAAATCTCTAGTATATTATGTACCCTTTTTATATTTGAGCGAGGAAAAGTCATATCGAAAAACAACGTGATTTTAAGAATCTCAATACCTATTGATTTAAAGTAGGTTTCTTCTAAGCAGCGGTGCTACATAATTACACCACGGCGGTGCTAAACCAGAGTATTTTTTTTGCGAATGTAGCGCTCAGAGTAAATATATAGGTTTCTTCTAAGCAGCGGTGCTACATAATTACACCACGGCGGTGCTAAACCAGAGTATTTTTTTTGCGAATGTAGCGCTCAGAGTAAATATAAAGGTTTCTTCTAAGCAGCGGTGCTACATAATTACACCACGGCGGTGCTAAACCAGAGTATTTTTTTTGCGAATGTAGCGCTCAGAATAAATATATAAGTTTCTTCTAAGCAGCGGTGCTACATAATTACACCACGGCGGTGCTAAACCAGAGTATTTTTTTTGCGAATGTTGCGCTCAGAGTAAATATATAGGTTTCTTCTAAGCAGCGGTGCTACATTATTACACCACGGCGGTGCTAAACCAGAGTATTTTTTTTGCGAATGTAGCGCTCAGAGTAAATATATAGGTTTCTTCTAAGCAGCGGTGCTACATAATTACACCACGGCGGTGCTAAACCAGAGTATTTTTTTTGCGAATGTAGCGCTCAGAGTAAATATATAGGTTTCTTCTAAGCAGCGGTGCTACATAATTACACCACGGCGGTGCTAAACCAGAGTATTTTTTTTGCGAATGTAGCGCTCAGAGTAATTATATAGGTTTCTTCTAAGCAGCGGTGCTACATAATTACACCACGGCGGTGCTAAACCAGAGTTTTTTTTTGCGAATGTAGCGCTCAGAGTAAATATATAGGTTTCTTCTAAGCAGCGGTGCTACATAATTACACCACGGCGATGCTAAACCAGAGTATTTTTTTGCGAATGTAGCGCTCAGAGTAAATATATAGGTTTCTTCTAAGCAGCGGTGCTACATAATTACACCACGGCGGTGCTAAACCAGAGTATTTTTTTTGCGAATGTAGCGCTCAGAGTAAATATATAGGTTTCTTCTAAGCAGCGGTGCTACATACGAGTAATTACACCACGGCGGTGCTAAACCAGAGTTTTTTTTTTTGCGAATGTAGCGCTCAGAGTAAATATATAGGTTTCTTCTAAGCAGCGGTGCTACATAATTACACCACGGCGGTGCTAAACCAGAGTATTTTTTTTGCGAATGTAGCGCTCAGAGTAAATATATAGGTTTCTTCTAAGCAGCGGTGCTACATACGAGTAATTACACCACGGCGGTGCTAAACCAGAGTTTTTTTTTGCGAATGTAGCGCTCAGAGTAAATATATAGGTTTCTTCTAAGCAGCGGTGCTACATAATTACACCACGGCGGTGCTAAACCAGAGTATTTTTTTTGCGAATGTAGCGCTCAGAGTAAATATATAGGTTTCTTCTAAGCAGCGGTGCTACATAATTACACCACGGCGGTGCTAAACCAGAGTTTTTTTTTGCGAATGTAGCGCTCAGAGTAAATATAAAGGTTTCTTCTAAGCAGCGGTGCTACATAATTACACCACGGCGGTGCTAAACCAGAGTATTTTTTTTGCGAATGTAGCGCTCAGAGTAAATATATAGGTTTCTTCTAAGCAGCGGTGCTACATAATTACTCCACGGCGGTGCTAAACCAGAGTATTTTTTTTGCGAATGTAGCGCTCAGAGTAAATGAGTAATGTTTGTACGTGGTTAGATATTCTATCTATTCTATTTATTATCTCCCTGTATTATATACTTGTAGTTACACGTGAATTAAAATTGATATAAGGAATCAAGTAAAACACATAAAAGCAAACATAGATAAATATGTCTGAGAGGAAACTGAAAATTTAAAATTAACATATTTTTTTCGTTGAGAGTATTATTTAATTTACATTTCACGATTTACCTTGTATGTTTAGACATTGGTCAGTGACAAAAATAAGAGGTAAAACCCTAAAAATACCAAAAAAAATGTGTATAAAAAATTAAGAAAATCTTCAGGACAAGCCCCGGTACGTTTAATTTGATACTCCTGAAATAGTTTCTTTGTATCAACCTGCGTATAACATTCGAGATATTCTGTACAAAGTTATAAGCTCTTAACTGAATTGGGTCTTAAACCGAAATAATCTAAACTTCAACTAGTCTGCTTCGATCGTAAAATACAGGAATGTTATAACGGTAACTTTGTAGGACAGTTTTGTTAATATTCTTGTTATTGGAGAATAAATTTAATGTCATTCATCATTAATAATATGAATTGCAATTGAACACGTTAAACATTTATAAAGTATACTCATTAATTGTAACCCTTTATTATTATAAAAGGTTTTCAGTGTTAGGAAAAATGGAGAGGAGGCCTATGCAGCAGTGGGTGATCACAGGCTGAATATGATGAAAAAAATATTGAAAAATTGTTGGCCAAAATGTTGGAATCCTTTTGAAGCTTCCATGTGTCGTATGACACATAACTTTTTTGTTTAGACATTGGTTTATACTCATAAAAGACACAATAACACGGAAAATGAAAAATAACTAGATATTATTTTGCGTAAATAAGATTTATCTAATTTTACATCAAATTTATCTATCCTTCGGAGCTTTATAAAATTAGACAAAAAGTTACCGCATTAGCATAGTTTTGGCTTAAAACTAGTTTTTAATCGAATCAGATCGCGAGCTTTATGAATATTAATGACGTCATTGAGAAACTCGTGTCCTTTGGGCGCTAGTCTGTGAAGTTACTACAGATACGTAAATTAGCCATTAAAAATATTTTTTTAATTATAAACTAATTAACTAAACTAGGTCGTTTAAATAAGGAATATAGCTATTCATCGAAATCATAATTAAATATCCAATACTATAAATCTAATCAACTGATATGTATTAATAAATAAATCTGCGTACAACCTGCGTACATATTATGCTCAACAGCGGGTGATAACTGGTTAAAAATAAAGATTAATAAATATTTTACTTCAGAAGTTAAAGACCCAATTTTTTTATAACAAACTTCATGGAATGAGTTGATTTTCTTTTCGCAAATTTCCAAAAATCACTTAACAGAATATTTTAAGTTAATACATATACTAAAACCACTCTTAAAAACATTTCCCGTAACGACCAGCAACCTTGTAAATCCGAAACTAACCCATTACGCGCACAAGTTTCAAAAACGCACCCTAAATCACCCGAAATCAGGAACCCAATTAGAGTTACAATAGTGACGGCTATCTAGTATTGTTTATATTGTGAACATCCTAATTACTGCAGATGCTCAGCTGTGCCGGGAATAAGTTAAACTATAATTAAGGCGCTGGATAAATAGTGGGGACAGTATACTAGCTTTGGTTGTGATGACGATCTTAAATGGTGGAGCTTGAGAAAACAAATAACGTCTGTGAAAAAATTTTGGAAATAAATTTCTAAATGTTTCATAAAGAAACAGTTAAAATAAATAATGAGTTAGGTTAATTTTTTGCAGTATTAAATATCACATGTACATTAAAATCGTCAAAATAATATTTAAATACGTATTTACGAGTATAAATCTTAGAACGAAGATGGTACGGTCATTTCTGATCATAACCTTTACAATATTTCCTTACACCGCAAGCTTCAATTCACATTATACTATTAATATTATGGTGATTTCAATTAAAAAAGGTAATGTTTTTAATAAAACACATAGGGAAATAATAAATTAAAAACTAAACCTTATAATAAACTTAAAAAATAATACATTAACAAATATATAATCTAAAATATATACAACCTTACAAATAATATCTAAATCTACGGCATTATGAGGAATTTTCTTAATGTCAAGTTAACTAAATAACCCGCCCCTAATCGTTCCCGGTGCAAATGTGCCCATCAAGCTCGCTGCGTTTCCGCGCTGGATGGCAAGATAGCCGTTGCACCAGAAACGATCCAGAGCGGGGGTCACCGGTCGTAACTCTAAGTTTATGCCCAATTTAACCCGTATGTTTTTAATTAATGTTGGTATTGTTAACAATCTATACCACGTGGAACATAAAGCACTGTCTCCAAAGCATAATTAAGGGAGCGCGACGAACTTGTTTAGATAAATTAGTGACCCTTTTCTGAAATGTCAGCAGCGGCGATTACCAGGCGGCCTTGAAAAGGGTCCCACTGACCGCAACCATGAGGCCCTTATATGGAACTTCTTTGGAATGTGCTCAATAAAAAAGTTTGCCCAGCACCCCGCAGAAATTTGGCGAATGTATTCGTGGAAATAATAAGTAAGGTTTAAGTTTTGCGTCTTATTTATTTCTCATTTTTATCTAAATATATAAAACTCAAAGGTGATTGACTGACTGATTGACTGACTAACTGATATATAGTGATCTATCAACGCACAGCCCAAACCACTGGACGGATCAGGCTGAAATTTGGAATTAAAGTAGATGTTATGACGTAGGCATCTGCTAAGAAAAGATTTTTGGAAATGCCACTTTTAAAGTGGTGAAATACTGCAAGATTTACTTCTTAATGCGGGCGAAGCCGCGAGTACCCACTAGTTAATCTATAAATTTTGATCTTCTCCTGAAAGATAAAGTACATTAAAATGAAATAAGTGTAGGTAAGTATTGCTGTCTGGAAAGGTTGAGTATCAAAACACACAGAACGGTTCGTATTTCACAAATCACTCAAATTTATCGCACATATAGTATAGATGCCAAAGTTCCAAAATGAACAGTTTTTATTTTTATTGATTGACTCGAATATTACTGCGAGGTAGATTAAGTTCGAAAAAAGTGAGTACTTACAGTAATATCTATCTATACTATGTATTCTGTGTCTATACATTTAATAAAGAAAAATAAAATGTTTCAGTATACTTTAAATCCATAACACGTTTCAGCAGTTTTTAGAGTTTTTGTCTGCATATCTGTTTATCTGTTTATTTAAACGCTCATAACGCAAAAAAAGGCTGAAGTGATCATCATGTTTTTTTTTGTAAGTAGTATGATTGGAAGTGTCAAAGGCTACTTTTTATCTTGAAATAACACGAGCGAAACCGCGGGCGTCCACATGTACGAAATAAAATGTGAAAAAGCAACGTAAGGAAAACGCCGCCGCTATCAATTGAAGCGTTCGTTCCCCAACCCGAAAGTCTATTACAAACAATTTAACACCTCTCCCGTTAAATGGCAAACAATAAAAGTTGTCACTTTTCACAATTTATTTACGCCACGGGAGCTGTCAATTT
This sequence comes from Macaria liturata, assembly GCA_964023185.1. Taxonomy (NCBI): domain Eukaryota; kingdom Metazoa; phylum Arthropoda; class Insecta; order Lepidoptera; family Geometridae; genus Macaria; species Macaria liturata. The sequence goes on along the minus strand of OZ026823.1, from coordinate 4,556,534 downwards.
GTTTGAAATAACATTGATCTCTGGAGTACGGGAGGCCCTGAAGTCGTTTAACTTTTACTACCTCGTGTCATCAAAGAGATGGGAGTGGGCAATCCTCTTAGGACTGCCAGCCGTTATACGTATTAACTGTTATTATCGTATCTTTTAATGATTTGCAGATGATGTTTCTAGGGCGTTTAGTTTTAGATAATATCTTGTAAAACATAGTGTGATTAAAAATAAACATTGTATTTTATTAACGTGGAATAAGGTTACGTTTGACTACAGCCTGCCTGATGTTAAGCATTGCTGCAGCCTAGGGTGTATAGTGTATGTAGAAGTGTATGTACATTATCTATCAACATAAGCAGTAGTGCCCAACAATAATACTTTCATGTATTCAAATGAAATGAAGCTAATGTATTCAATCAGTTGCAGAGTCTAATCTACCTCCATATTGCATCCAAAACAGTTCAGCTGTTTAAGCAACTCATAGACACACACTCATAGATTTTCGCGTTTATAAAATGAGTGTAATGTGTTTTTTTATACTTAAGCATTTATTGTATCATATGTAAAACTTATTTGACATTTACAATATTTGATAACTTGTAGCTTATCTAAAATACATAAATAGTTTTCTACGCAGACACCCTTCTTAACTGCATTAGGTCATTAGTTGGGAACATTGTTAGCCTGATAGTAGATGACTTCGCAGCACAAAATCAAATTAAAAAGTTTAGTGCAGAGCGCTCATCTGACGACGTATTAGTTGGTTCATTAGTCAACCATGGCGGCATGTCATTGAACGAATATTATGAACTATTAAAACTAGTATTGCGAAATAATGAACACGAGGTTTTACAAGTAATATCCTTTGGCAAAATAAAAATATGTACTCAAATACATGGTTAATAAGGGATTACAAAGTAATAAATTAAGTATATCATTTGATAAACGTTTAGTGTCTTTTATTCCTTCTTGATTTTATAACCTCTTTTTTTTGCGATGCGACGTAGGCATGAATAGTATTGATTTTCAGCTACTAACTTAAAACTAAAAAACAAAGACCACCTCTATGTAATAAAAAGCTATAAGTACATTTAGCTAGCAAAATAAAGGCAAGCTTAAAAAGTACTAGTCATCAGGATGCCAGCATCAAGATATTAACACAACATTATCAAGCGCAGTGTTTGCTCCACCACCAATCTACGTAATGCAGCGAAATTTGAGTGGAACAGTTAATGCTTTTACTAAAATGAAAATAATGAAAACCGTATATATATATTTTTTTTTTTGTGTGTTCGTCGATTAATCCACCAACATATAGAAGTCGGAGATGTTGTCCAACAAACACTGATCACATCAAAAAATTTGAAGCGAAGTTTAGTCTATAAGTAAAGTAGCAAGTAAACCGTATATTGATAAAGAGTGAGTTTGTTGATTTATTGGACTGTTGGCTCCTCTTTCACTACAAAGTAAAATATTGTGACGTGTTTTACGTTTTACTTTTTGACGTGGTATCAAAAGTAAAAAAGGTCATTTTCATCCAAAATAATGCATACAAAGCTCACAACTACCTCAATTTTAAAAGTAACAAGACCCATTACCCGGTACCTACAAACGAGCAATTTGCAATAAAGCTCAAACGTTTTATTGATTCGATCACAAGCGCCATATTCCGCAGGTGATAAAAATCAGCAAACATTTAACCTTTATTACGAGCCCATAAAGCCGAGTTTCGCAAGTCCATCGAGGGTTATAAATTCTGAAAATAAACGTCAACAAACTAATACAAGTTAGCATTTATTACAGTGTAGACGCCAATTTATTGCTTCAAGGTATAAAGTGAGGTGGAAATTAGAGGAGGTAATCTGGACTAGGTGCAAGTTTGTGTAGTAATCCTTCATATTGCGATGGCAAGAATCTTCTAACGCTGGGGCTATATGCGCATTCTGGAGAAGTTAAAAACTGTAAGTGCATTGCAGTAGTCAAGATCTAACTGGTGTTTTTTTCATTTATAGCGACCGTTTCTGTTCAGAGAATTTAAAAGCTGCTGTCTGCTAGCTCACTTTTGGAAGGCCTACCACGTAGTTACGAACAGAGCTAAAAATAAATTATCATCACAAATTATTAATTTGTCCTGAATGAGATCGCTTTTGCGATATGGATAAGAGCCTTGTGGCAGTAGTTTCATTACATTCTGATTTATTCTCTATACAGTTTTTTATATTGTGTCCACAATAAATGTTCATCTATGTATTTATCATGCCATAACATCATAAAAAACTTTCAGAAGACTTTTTTTTAAGTCGGTTTAAAGGCCTGCCTCTGGTGTTTCAACAACTGGAATGATATTTATTTTTATTAATTTTAAATGATCAGTCTCTGTACTCCACTATGCCTTCTGCTTAGAACATTGTACGTACGTCATAAAACTTGGTGTACGGCTCACTTTTCACTGCCATGAAATATAATTAAACTCCAATGAAATTAGGTTGAAGTCTTCCACGTGCTACTAATTAGGTGTTGAGCGCTGTATGTGGATTTGATTTAATGTTGAGGAAATTGTCGGATGAGTGATGCAATTTGGAGACTTTCTATACAATCTCTACAAAAGGAGCGGCGGCTATTATTGCCGAGCATCACAAGAGACGCAAATATGCTAACCTCGGCCGAGGCTCAAATATGTAATATTTGAGCCTTTTGGAGTCGAGACTTTGGGGCCGTGGGGTCCGGGAGCCCATACTATTTTCCAAAACCTATCGGAGCGCTTGGTTGACGCGACGCATGACCAAAATGCTGGCCTTTTTCTGGCTCAACGTATCAGCATTGCCATCCAGCGTGGTAATGCGGCCAGTATGCTGGGCACGCTGCCCTCTGGTAGTGGGCTGGAGCACTTAGATTATCTTTAGGCTTTTCTAAAGATTTTCTAAGTGCCCCTTTTTGTAGTAGTTAGAAGTAGTATGTTTAGTTTTTCTTCCCTTGTTTTTATATTTTAATATTGTTAATCTCTACATAGTATAATACAAAGTCGACTTCGGTTGTCTATCCCCTTATTTATATGCGTTATGCACAGATCTTTAAAACTCCACAACGGATTTTGATGTCGTTTTTTATCAGGCAGTGGTCATAATATTAAGGCTTTAAATGTATATTTCATGTAGGTACATGTGTCCGTGCGAAGCCGAGCCAGGTTGTTAGAACAATAGTCAATAACTATAATGGAATTACTATGTGTCGATTATGTAGCCTTGTTGATATTGCTTTTCTTTCCACTTCGTTATTGTGATATTTTGTAATCGATTTAGAATAATTTGTTATATTTACGCAGAAACACAAAAAGTTTAAAGAATACATAAACACCATAAATTGTTCAGGGAACATTTTGTTCCTAACAAAATTTCAGTGAAAAGTTTAACCTGTCTTTCTAAATATTTCAAACGATTAGCTCAATAACTTCAAAGGTTGATAACGACAATATTCAAATTGCTGAAGACAAAATTGTAAAAAGTATTTCAAAATTTGGTTACAAACTCATTGATTTGATCGGCAGTGATAGCAAAATGACGGTCAATAAAATTGTTTGAAAAAAGCATAAACCCTCTCAAACGGAAGCGATAAGCGTCGAAAACCAAACGCTCTGATAATTAAAAAACCAACTATTCAGCAACAACTAGTCTGAAAATAAACCAACAAACAATGAACCACTCGGCTCTACCGTTATTTGCCCGCAACAGATTCCCGAAATATTTGCCCGCCAGATATTCCTACTAGCTCGCTTTTTGGGGTTCTATAACATTGACTTTTTGTTCACACTCGCTGTACAGTGCTAGCCAGCAGCTTAGATAGTTTTGGCATCACCTCGGGTTTAAAAACATGACATTTTGTTATACATTATCGATAAACTTTGACAAAAAATACAAAGTATTGAGTATACGCATATATCTATTGGAACAAGAGCCATAGAGGTTTAACCTCTGACATCAGAGTTAGCTAAGCTCATACGAATTTACTTAGAGGTTCTAAATCTATACTTGAAATCACTTTCTTACAGAAGTGTACCTACTACTTTGAACAACCCCTCGCTAAGTAACCTTCCTTCTGAATCGGTCTGGTTTATCCTTAAAGAAATTTTTGGAAAAACTCATACTTTTTTCTGCTGAACCTTTCCTATCTTGTAGTTCCGATATGCACTCGAGCGGGTTTTGTTAATCAAATATTTTGTGACGGGCAAAGGTCCGGAGCGGCGTGCCACGGAGCCTGCAGATAGTTTATGCTCGAGCCAAATCTGCCCGACTATTTATCTTTTCTTTTCACTTGTCCTCTAGCAAAAATGAAAATTTATTGTCTGCACAGGCGGGACGTCTCCGCTGACCGCTAATGAAATGTTATATAGCAGAAGCGACCTCCGACGGGCGTGATATATTTTTATACGCGACACGACAAGCTCGCTGGCCACGCTTACTACCGAGAAAATATATTTTATTGTTTCCGCTCACTGCGTTCGGTGCTTTGCATGCGGCTAGAGTGCCTTTATTCCGGCGCGCCTATTTTTCTTTCTACAGTCTTTGTTAAAATACTTAAAACAAAATGATATTAGGAACAATAGAAACTCCTGCAAAGATTCCCTTCCGTGCAGCAGCTTGTTTAAAATTAAAAGATGTAAAATATTTTACGGCGAGCATGTTTTTCTCATTTCATTAAACTTTTACCCGAAAATACGGTTCGAAAAGGGTCCAAGGTGAGAAACGGTTATTTTTACCAGCTCATTATCGCCCTGATATTTATGGGTCTCGGTAATTCGTCACTCTAAACTTTGTTGAGTTTTCACATCGTTCAGGCCGCGGCCGCTGCTGAACCGATCCGAAAACTCATTACAGTGTAAAGTTATAACGAGGGACAGAGACAGGGCTCTAAACAGGGGAACTAAGTAGAATTATGCACACCGTTTGAGCACTTTAGGTGCTCAAAGAAGGTCGCTCTCCATTTCAGGCGAGTTCCTAGAAAAACGTTGTCGAGCTAAATTTATTTGTAACCTGGCAGAGCATGTATTGGTGCTTTTGTTTTCGTCTCGCAATTTATGAGAATAATTAATTCAAATTTTAATATGCATTTGTATACTTTGAATAAAATTGGATTTATTGATTGAATTATTGACATTTACTATGAAGCTAAAGATAATAATTTGCGTTTGTAATGCAATGCGCAAATCATTAAAAATATTCAAATTTCACAACTTCACCTAATAATTCGACCAAAGATAATCTGAATGGATAAAAAGCTGCAAAAAATTCGTCACAAACTTTGTAACGTAAGAAATGTTTAGAGGAAAATTAGAAGTCCGTTAACAATACCTTGTCGTTGAGTTTCTTTTCATAGGTATATTTACGTGCCTACAGTACCTATATCGCTCCTTAACATACACAAATATTGTAATTTGTACTATTGTTTGCCTGCTCGTCTGAAAGTAATTAAGAACATTATTTTTAATAAAAAAAGTCACTATACTCTATCAACTACGAAACGAATACGTTTTTCTTTACATCTTTTTTTTTACAAAATACATACAAGCAAGTACCGTACAGATTTATATTGGCTTTCCGTTTACAAAAAGAGATAAGCCCCTTCGATTGATATGCGGAATAGCGCCGGAGGCAACAGATCCAAATCTCTTCTGTTCTTTGCCTTACAAAAAATAAACGCAGAAAATGTACACAACACTATCGTAGCTCGATGGCAACGCCGTAGGGGGTTACTGTTTCATCGAAGTTCAAAACTGTTCATTAATCTTCTTACCAACTTGAGCTTTATTCCCGTGGGTTAGAGTTGAGAATAGCTGTAAGTATCGCGGATCGCACTTTGCTAATCCTTTCGAACTCTATTCCGTTAATCTGTGCTCGTAGCCGGAGTTGCTCAAGACTTGTTAGAGCCGATATCATGAGTCGAGGCTGCGGTAATCCTCATAAGATTTCCTCTTTTGATGCTGCCGTTAATTATAAGAAAAGATTTTATGTCAGGTAAAATTATAGGAATGTGTTAGACAAACGTGTACCTACTTAAGAGTGTAAATAAGACTAAACAGGAAATACTTTCATGTGCCTATTAAATTTGCGATGAAAGTTATTTAAACATACATATGTCTTTTATCACAAACGTCTAGATCGATTCGGATTTTGAAAATGTGTTGATCGAATAGACTATGGATTAACCCAAAGACAATTTTTTGGCTACTATAGCCAGGCGTAATATTATACATTTTGTGAAGCGTTTAGTCGTTCGATTCTATCAACGTTACATGATAGGTTACCTACTCCTATAAATAGATAGGTACATGGTTTTTATCTCGTTTGGTCAAAAGCAGTTCAATTCATCACTGCACTCTTGCAACCGACGGTTCAAGCACCTCTGCTAAACTCATATTCACTGATTCAAAGGGTTTTGTCCAATACTGCCAGAGGAATGTGGGGGTTTTAATTAAAATCCTCGGCTTTTCAAGAGATGCCCAGCGCCGGCTTTGTATCTGTACCGAAATCGTTTTGATACACGATCGATACCCGAAATGTATGGAGCAATGCTATTCAAAGAATGAGCTTCGTTCTCTGGCTTGCCATTTCAAAAGAATGTATTTTGGCTAGATTAAAAGTGGCCGATTCTTTTCGGCTTACAATTTACTAAGGTAGGTACTTACCTCTTTCTATTCAAGTGAATGGATGTATCAAAAACACCCGAGCGAATTGAATAATAGGTACTTTAGTTGAGAGTGACTTTTTTCAACGTGTCACGATAGGAAATAGTGACTCTTTTAAACTTATATATTATAGCTTTTGCGGTCATTTATATGAATATATTTATATTTATCACATTGATGGCCATCGAATCAGTTTATATCTTCAAAATAAGCATCATCACGTTGTAGCTACGCCACTTTTCATCACAAAATAAGTCACGTTTGAATACCGCTATAGTCTATCTCTAGACTAGGTGATGTTTAAACACAATCGTTCTACGAAAACAAAACGCTTTTCTGCGCTCTGTATGTAGGGTATGTATTAAGACACGTTACGAGCTTCAAACCGGCCTAAGTCCGAGATTACATATCACTTACCCCTGACAGCTTGCTAGAACAAATAGTCTAATATTTTGTATAGCCACACGTCCCGCCTATAACTCCGCAGGCTTTCTTCGCCCCAAATAATGTTCCACATTAGCCACAGTTACAGTGATTAAGCGGGCAGTGTGGGGCAAGTAATAATGTATTGGAAACTCTGGCCACGGTATTAAGATGTGTTCAGTATGATAGGAATCAGTTATTGTTAGTTTAGATTGGGGTATTTTGGTGCAGTGGCAGGTGTTTTGCGAAAAAAAATCGCAGCATGAACTATTATTATATGCTAAGAAAAGTATTAAAGAAATACTAAATGCACTTACCTTAATTATATCAAACAAGTTCAAATTCTATGAAATTATTATACATAAGTACATTTTTTAAACTTATTATGTCATATTTAAAATAACTTAGCATAATATTCAATGTTTTGTAAATCATTCATCATTCATATTAGTATTAGCTGCATTTTTAAAGTTTTATTGAAGTTAAAAATATTATCGTTTTTAAGAAAACATCTCGTAATCAAGCGAAACACTTCATACAGCCAAATTTGTATTGTAAACTTAACCTAGGTCGTTGTGGCAAAACAGGGAAGATTTAAGTACACCGTCGACAAACCAAAATGGGACCGAAACCTGATGTAGTGCTGACAGTTACTGCTTCAGAGGATTTTGCATTTACCCAGACTTTAAGTAAAAGAGACCAGTTTTACTTGCACTTAAAAGGGAAGGTATGTGTATGTGCATAAAAGTGCAGAAATGTGTTTAATTAAAAAAAAAAACAGAATAAAACTTGGAATCAACATATCGTATAACTGTTTCATCCATTGTTCAATAATATACAGGGTAACTGGTAACTAACGCATAACCTTTTAAGTGTGGCTTTAGTACATCTATACCAACAACATTTGTTCTACGACTTTTAGAAATTCGTGAAAAAAAAATCAGCTTATCCATACATTTTGTCTAAAATCTTCCATACTTTTGTATAGAACAGCTGATTTTTTTTCACGAATTTTCAAAACTTGTAGAACAAATTAAGTTGTTGGTACAGATGTACTAAAGCCACCCTTAAAAGGTTATGCGTTAGTTACCAGTTACCTTGTATAATTAAAAAATATGTAACATGTTTTTTAAATTATTCATTATTATACATATTTTTTTCTCTTTTTACTTTTTTTTTAAATTATTGATTTTTTACCCGGACATAATAAATCCATTATTCTTAAGTATTTAAATACCAAAAGTCAACGTTCAACGTTTATTAATAGCAGTCAACAAACAACATCATCTATACTAATATTATAAAGCTGAAGAATTTGTTTGTTTGTTTGAACGCGCTAATCTCAGGAACTAATGGTGCGAGTTGAAAAATTCTTTTTGTGTTGAATAGACGTTTTATCGAGGTAGGCTTTAGGCTATACAACCTCACGTTGCAACTAGTAGGAGCGAAGAAATAATGGGAAATGTGGAAAAAACGGGGAAAATTATTCATCTTTGAGGGCTTCCGTTGCGTGCGCTGCGAAAACAGTTCAAGATATCAAAAAAATAAGTGTGAAAGAATTATTTCTCTTGAAATGATCTAACAAAATGTCCGCAACAGTATATGTCTATCTTTTAAGATTAACTCACTAGAACCGTTTTTATGATAATAACTATTCCACGCGGACGAAGTCGCTGGCACAGCTAGTCTGTAATATTTCTCTATTTTCGTTGTGTCATATAAATCAGTATATCTTGTACTAGGTAGTTATCGCGGAAAACGTTGGATGTGTTGTCCCTTGGGATGTAATATATACTGAGAGGCAAAAGGCCATGACTCTGGGCCCGTGTTTCTGTTACCAACTTGATGGAAACTTTTGGGGCATTTACATGGGAAAACGATGTTTTTAAGAAGGTTGAAAACTATTTATATGTAAAACAAGATAATTTACATATAGCAAATTTTTATTCTTGTAACGCAAATGTAATAAGTACCTACCTAAATAAAACAATATCCTTATAAATAATGTGATGATATAAATTTCACAAAATAAAAATACTGAGCACGATTTAATTTGGTATAAATTTTATTCAATACTTTTAAATGAGAAGTCGTATAGTTGAGCTTAGACCACAATTTGAAATAGAATTTGAGTCATTGCGTGTTAAAAAAATCATTTACTATTATTATCAAAATGCAGGTTTTTTAAAAAAGTTTACCACAAAAAATACACTATGCAAAATGGTGATCGAAGTTGATGGACCATACAGGCTGTGTCATAAAACTTGCATAAGGTAGGAAGTGTTTACAGCGGAAATAAGGCAGGGAATTTATGTTTTGGCAAAATTTTGTTTACGCGAGCGACAGGGAAATAGGTACAGGAACCACTCGTTGGAGTCGATGGAAGAATTATGGTCGTGATGGGTTAATTCTGAATTATTTTTGTGGAGATTTTGTGGTATAGTTTGATAAATCTCTATACATATATGACGGATGTAGGAGATTATCCTTTAAATAAAATAAAAACCTATAGCTTAGTTTGTCAGCATTGCATGTCTATAATTGTATTTACTCATATATTTACGTACGTATAGCTAGTGTGGTTGATTTTTTGTGGTATTTTTTAAATCAAAATCTAAGTACATATATCAAACTTAAAGTACGGGCTGTTGTAACCAAAGAGTGGTATTTTTTTAACACGGAATAGCCAACGTTTGCGTAGAATACAATGTTGCATATGACTGGTACGAGTAATTAGGTATTATATAATATGTGTATATATAGGTAGATGATAGTGCGTATTAAAGTCCCTTTTTCTTATCGAATGAGAGTGGCCAACTCTGGTGTCGAGAGTTTATCAAGCCGCCCTAAGGGCTTCTGACATGGAGGCGCCCAAAATGGAATGCCACTTTTCGGTCACCCATCCAAGGGCTGATCGCGTAGTAGCCGTAGTACATCGCGTACCGCATGACACAAGTTATTATAAATTTTAAAAATTTTCATTACTTGTGTTGAGTCAAGTCGTTTCTATGTATAATAAGTATGTATTGACAAAGGAAAAGTATATAAGTATTATGTCCGTTATCTTTAGTTAGTTACCCACGATATTAGTTTGCTTAGTGTGGGGCTAGATGGCGCTGTGTGCAATGTCCCGGAATATTTATTTATTATCATAGTTTTAAAAAGAATACAGCGTAGGTATAGTTTAGTGCTATGGAAGCTTTACTTTATAAACTTTGCAACGGGGTGCAGTAAATAATGACCGTAACTTCTCGTTTACGAAGTCGAGAACGTAAAAGTATACATTTTCATACATAATATTTGAATAAACTCTGTGGTTACTGCGAACATAAGCGTTCTTATGAAGTTATTGTTTATAAATAATCCGTTATAGTTTTAAATGACCGTTACATATCATGGCTTTGATACTAATGCGTTCTACGATATATCTTTTAATTTGGTGATATTTTTTGTTACTTGTTTTATTGTTGTTGTCTTAACGGTTACAAACTAGCTGCATACTCGTACTATTTTTAATCGACTTTGAAAAAGAAGGTAAAATTCAGAGAGCTTTTTTTAAATAAGTATTTGAATCACTGTGTAAATATTGGCTATAAAAATAATTCGTTAACCAACGAACGTTTTACTTATTTGTTATTACAACGTTTTACTAATGAAAACGATTTAAAGCTATGCAAGCGATGCCACACACAAAAATAGCGTTGAGATATTAAATCAAATGTACACATTTACGTTAGAGTAACGTTTTTTACCTCGTTTTATGGAAAGCGATGATGAAGTGGCGTACAAAAAGAGAGGCCTATGCTCAGCAGTGGGCAATAACAGGCTGATGATAATGATGAAGTCGTAGATGAAGCATACTTAACTGCTAGAAACCTATTATTTCTGACGTAGTAACGAGTAATAATTTACATTCAAGTATTCTCATTCAGTATTCCACCGTGGAGCGTTTTATTTATAGAGCCATGCGTCTATCACGAGCGTGCATACAGATATAAATTACGACGACCTGAGAGCCTTCTGTCGCGTTTCCGTAGCATTTCCTATTCCCAAAACACAGTACTGGAAAGTAGCAGTAGGGAAAAAAATATAAACATTGCTTTTAAAATAAGGATACTATATGTCACAATACAGGAATAGACCTAGTGTGATATCCAGGGTTTGCCTATCAGTGTAGGTATAGTAATCCATTAAGCCCTAGTCTATGTTATCCTCTATGTTCAACCTTACTAACCCTTTTGAAAGTTCAATTTTTTTTTTTTTTTAGTTTATGTTTTATGTTATTGTGTTGTATATACATAGATGACATTTGAATTAGAGGGTGTATAGGTAACACACACTAAATTGATATATACTTACACCGTTCTCACCATACCTTTGAAGATACAGCCTAGAATAGTATTCTAGCAAAGTATGGAATCATAAGTCATTAAATTATTTAAGTTTTATCAATAATTAGTTAATAAAACCTAATGTAAAGTTCATAACTTGTAAATAGTCAAATAAACTTTTTATTTATTATTTATTTATTAATTCATTATGAAAAATTAATAACCGGAGTTGCGATGCGAAAATTTTCGAGAACAAATACTTACGCGTATTCCTTAAGGTTCTCTATATAACGCTGTTGCTTTGTACATTTTCAGCTAATACAGGTAAATTGGAAGCCAAACCCAAAAATAGCTGAGAAGAACAACCTACACAATTCCTATTTTAAAAATATATTGTATGAAGGTAAGTTACTGTAAATAGTTCATCCTTTGCCCCTGGGGCGGGCGATTTATGTCAACAAAGAAAAAAAACTATTCGATCCTATCCACATAAACTGTCGTATGATCTATTGGCGGGAAAAATGGGATAGATTATAAAAAGAAACTTATTTTCTGGGAATTTTTGATATATGGCGACAAACAGATAAAAGTTTGTAGAGTTTGGATGGAAACAGTGATATTGCTCACACATATTGCGAAAACATCTAGATTTTTCTGGGTTTTAAGATACCTAGTATTATGAGGTTATTGAATAAGAAAATACCATTTTTAGTTAATGTGATAAGTAAATGTAGTTTTTTTTTTCATTTTCAAGACAGTTTTAGTAATGTACGTCGAAGAACAGACACTGTGCAATTTTTTATTGTTTGGTTTTCATGAATTTCATATGCCTATGGCAAAAAAGTATATTTTGTGTATAAAAGAGACTTATTTCAGACATAACAACATGAAATCCGTACCATTAGTAAATACACGTGAGTCTGAGGGCCTTACAATATCACCTGAAGCGTTTTATACCAAATCTCAAAGCGGTTATAAATCCCACTCTCTATATGAACCTTTTTACTGTCACAATAAAACTTGTATTCGAGATCAAACTAATAAGGGTTCTCTATTGTCTAAAAGGGACTTTCGAGCTACCGTTCGTTTCAGGAAATAATTTGTTTTATACATAAAAAGCTCCAAAACCTGATGATAAGTGGTCCCCGCTGCGTGACAGACAGGAAGACAGAAATTTAAATTTATATATGTTTTCTTTCCGGCAACCTTCTGGCGTATCAGTGCGATATTATGTTTCATTTTCTAAAACAAAACTGTGTGCGTGCGTAAAAATTAACATTTGATGAATTATTCATAATGTTTTGTTAGCTGATTAAATGGTAGGAGTCGAGGGTTGTTTGTGTACGTTATTTGTTTCTCTGGGAAAACAAAAGTGAGGGGAAAATATGGCTCACGGTGTTTTAGACCGCAGAGGTCGGCAGGAGGTTTCATTATACTTATGTAATGCATGATAACACGTGTTCTTAAATCCAGGGAAGGAAATACTTTTAACTGTGTAAGTTGCTTGGCAAACTTTTGAGTAGCAAAACTAAAAAAAATATGATGATTCTTAAAATTTTAGTTAAATGTGAAGATTACTTTAACATAATGTTAGAAAAAATGCTGCATATTTAGTAACCAAACTTCTACCACGAGTTTATAAATGTTTGTTGCTTTTTAGTTCATTCGATTCAATGTTTACTCATATTTCTTTACTGAGGCTTACTAAACACCAGTTTATATGAAAATTCGCGTTGGAGACATAAGACGAGACGTTAAGAACGTATTTATTTTTAACACACGGTTTTATAGCTTTGAGAATTTCCATTATGACTACCATCAAATCTAAATGAAAAAAATAAAACTATTATCATTTTGCTGCGCAAAACGATTGTTTTTTGCTAAAACGGAAAATCGTATAATTATATGACCCAGAAGAAACTAACAGTGTACTGACTAAACTACAAGGAAGGTTTACAGGAAGAAAATAATGAAGCCTTTGTCAGAACGGAATTGATGTTATTTCCGTTTTGTGTTTCAGTATAACTTTTATGAGTAGTGTCATTATGAAAGCTAAGAGTTGAATGCTACCAGAACACCCACTTATCACCCAAAAGTAAAAACATAAGACAAATAGAGTTAGATTCGTTTCAGGATTGTTAACCGTATAGTCAAACATATTATAGTCACCACCATAACGTTAGCTAGTGTAAGTGTCATCGTCTCAGATGACTTGGTTGGTCACATGCCTGACTGTTTAGTGTAAAAATAAGGAATATTTTATTTATTTATTTAATGTACATATGTAATATGGGTACATCAGCCCGACCTAAAAGCTTTTTTATTTATTGTAAATTTCGTAATTAAATCTAAATATTTATGATTGCTTTTTTTAAGTCATACAAAGTTTTATGGGAACAGGATAAGTCCTTATATGTCCAAAAAACCTCCTATAAAGGTATGCTCCAACAAAAAGGGTACGCCGTAAATTCCGTATTTACTCCACGATTATCGGCAGAATGCGGTATAGTGATGATAACAGCAGCTATTTAAATGCATTCTCTGCGCTAGGAAATTGTTGTAGTCGTTATGTCTGCCAGCTTCCTGCTTTATATCGTGCCCGTGATAAAGCCGCGATAGTGCTCAGAGGTTACCATGGAAACTATTTTTATTCATTCATTCCTAATGTAGGAGCGGGTCTGTTATCTGTGAAATGTTATTTGACCTTCCTAAATGAATCCATTTTTTGTCAACACACACGCAAAAACCAGATTTATGAAAATATCTTTGTTGTGTCTACAATTTTAATCGGGGCATCATGAAGATGAAAGAAGAGTAAACTATAGCGCTGCACCAATTTCAAGTAAATTTAGTTCAATCTTTGTTTTCATCGTCGTGGTTTGAATTTGTTAGATAAACTGGTTATCCTTTGACCAATTTATGAGACGAAAACGTAAGTGGTACCTATACTTTAAAGCTAATAGTTTCTTAGTTACCCCCTTGATATGCAGCTGTTATTATTGTACTATTAGTGTGCCTGCGATGATGTAGCTCGAAATAAACTATTTTAATCCAGCTTCCAAATGTCGTAGTCGCTAAACATATTACATTTAATCTTGTAGGTTCAAATATATTTATCTTACAGGACCACTAATTTGTTATTTTTATTTAACTTTCAATTCATTTAATTCAATTTAAGACGTTTTATTGACGAAATTTTCAAAACAAGTCTACGTACTGGATACATGAACACTTTAATAATTAAAATTCTGCGCAAAAATGTAAAATTAGACGGGAAAATTTCGAAGTTAAATTAACATTAACGTTACCCACCACAAGAAGTAGAATGTGTCATACTTTGTACTACGTATAGCTATATATAATACTAGGAGACGCCCGCGGCTTCGCTCGCATTATTTCAGGATAACAAAGTAGCCTATGACACTCCTAAGACCTCACCTACCTGCATACCAAAAATCATGATGATCCGTTTAACCGTTTTTGCGTGATGAGCGTTAAAATAAACAGACAATCAGATGAATAGACAAAAATTCTAGAAATTGTTGGAACGTGTTCTGCTATCAATTCAAAGTATCTCCAAACATTTTTTTATGTATCTTCAGTGTTCAGACTTTCGACCCTCTTCAGATTTATTATATGAATAGATAGATCAGTAAGTTTCGAACTTTTTGAAATTAAGAAAAACAGCACAACACACTGAAATGGTTGGTTTTACATAAAACCACAAACACATGAAAAGATTTCTATAATTAGTAGCTTTACAATTTCAGCGACCACAATTTTGTAAAAATTCTTTTTAAGCCTTTCTTTAAACTGTATTAAACCTAATGAAAAGCTACTGGAGGTTTTAAGTTTTAATTTGAGCTCTAGAGCCTCATTACCCACTGAATGAGCTTTAATTCACGTGACACAGTTATTAAGCGACTAGCGACCAAAAGTACACGTGCCAAAATATAAGTACAATTTTCAGCTTTTGAGGTAATTTTGTTGGAACAAAATTCTTATCTGAAACACTCAGGTGGCTGTATTAGTCGATTTTTCTCTAGTTTCAGTGTTTGAGGCTTCAAGGAGGTAATTAGACTTAGGTAATGTAGGAAGGTTTTGGAGATAATTGCTTAGTTAAATTTTATTCATCACTAGCGGCGGCCCGCTGTTATACCCACGTTAATCTGGGCCTATGTGTTAATTAAAATTGAAATTCTAAGATTTTCTAGTTCAATCTATTTTCATACAAAATGTTATTATAATAGGTTCTTGAACAGTACAAACTAGTGCCATTAAAATATTTGTGGGATATAAAATAAAATTGGACTCGTCTTAATTTTGATTAAGTCGTAATCGTCGTAATATTGATTTTGACTAAGGTTTTTGCTTGACTACAGACTGTATAGTTTTTTAATGAGTAATATTATAAAAAAAATATCATTTAACTGCTATAGAAAACCCTGTTCAAGGTGTCCACTCAATTTATTTAATTTGGACAAAAAAAACATATATTGAAATTAGCGGTTAATTTCTAATTTCGATAGTAAAACGGTTTTGCACAAATAAGCTGACGTATTGCTTTGATCTAAGTCAAAATACAAGCGTCCCAAAGTGCCACCCGGCTCATTTAACATCATAGAAGTTGTCTATTAGACTGTGAAATTCATCTTCAAAGTCCACAGCGTTGCATTTACTTAAGCGATGAGAATGAAACTCGGTTCTTGCAACAATTTTCATACTTGGGAAGTTTAGTCTCCCGTGAACATAGACGATATAATTTAAAAACACGTTACAAAAATACTTATAGTAAAATAAATAAATATTATATATGCTTCCGTGGGTCGGATGACACGTTAAATTGTAGGTCCCGGCTGTTTGTGTAGTGCGGCAGTCGTTAAGCCATGTCAGAGGCTCTTAGGGCAGTTGTAAACTCTCGACACCAGAGTTGGCCGCTCTCATTCGATCAGAAGAAGAATAAATATTCGGGAGCGTTTCACACAACGCCATCTTGCCCCATAGTAAGTAAACGCTTGATTTTGATGTTTCAAAACGTAAATTGGCTAACGCAAAATTTTAAATTGTTGGTATTAAAACTGGAGTGAGCTTGCGTAATAACATTGGAGGCGTGACTTGATTACTATTTATAGCTTGATAAAATAAAATAAATACTTTATAGACACGTTGCGGAGCAGTTGTGCGCCGGGGAAGTCACGGTCTTCCGTCAGCAGCAAACATTATTTCTGGGGTAGAAGATTTTTTTTCAGTTCTATCTCGAGCCCGTAGCAACAATCAGTAGGCATTCATGATGAACATACACATATATATTTATGTAACATTTTTTATTGAGTGGTCTATTGTTTCTCTGCTTTGTCCCGTAAACGTCCTTTCGACTAAGAACTTAAAATTACACCTTGCAAGTTGAGCAAAATGTATGGGAGGTCGCCGACGAATTCTGTCGAGCGACAATACGTGGAAGGAATTTTTAACCACGGTATTGGTAGCTGGTATCGTCTAAAGAGTTTGTTAGTAGACAAAAGTGTATAAGTTACTATGCAGTGTGTACTTAGTAGGTATGTAAATATGTAGGCACAACTTACTGTAGTTTTTTGTTGCAGATAAGATAACGGTTTCAAATAGGTACTTCGTTACAGCTTTACTTTGACTGTACTCATACAATAATAATAACTTAATTTTATGTTACAATGAAATTTAATGTGCTAAGAAGGACAATAGGTAAAAACATGTAGACCAAACTTAGTTAAGTGATTTTTGTTGTAGATAAAACAATGTTTTGGAATGCTTCGTTTAAGCTTTACTTTCACTGTACGCTCTTAATTATAATTACTTAATTTTATGTAATACGTTTAATTAATTTAAATACATATTTGAAACACTATACAAGTATATACCCGCAGTTTTAAACAAAAGAGCAATCAATACAGCGTTAGCAATAAACTTTGTTAATACTCGATAATCCGTATAAATGAGTGCAAACCTTTTGATACACAGAAAGCACAAGAGAAAAGCAGATCAAACCAGACTTACCAAATAAAAAAAAAAACAGAACACATTCTCTCGACTCGTTTTTTACAGCAACCAAACCAGTCGACACCTCCCAAGCTATACAAACTTTGAGCAAGAGAAAATACAATTCAACTTGCAAATAAAATGCACTAAAGAGACCGTAAAACATTTTTTTCAACAGTTACGAATGAGCCGAAGGACTTCGACTTGGGAAATACGTATTTCCCAAGTCGAAAAGTAAGTTGAAAAGTAATTATGAAGGTTGATTCTAATCTGCGTAACCTTGTTTCGAAGTAAATAAGAGGATTGATTGTGTTAGAAACGGTTCAAGGCTTTGCTACTTATCTTGGTTGCTTGGGTGCACTGTGGACTTTTGGTACTATTGTAAAAACAATAAAAACTAAGGAAACAAGACAAAACAGCAAGTAAAAATATTATTATTATTTATCACTCAGTCGTAGCATGTTAAGAAATCTTAGCACAGTTTTTTTTTTAACACGAAATTGGCTTACGTTTAAATATAGCCTGCCTGATGTTAAGCACCACTTTATTTTAAGATGTAGCACGCTTGCCTAGAAGAAACCTATTTACTCTAGATTTGAAGACCCCTGGGTTATAATTTTCTGGGAACAGGGCTCCAGGTAAAGAGATCCATAGTCTCGCTGTCCTTACTATGAAGGCACCCCTCAAAAAACACACTCAAAAAAATATCTAAGTATCAGAAGCTTCTATACCGATTCCATAAACAGTTACTTATGCTTGAATATGCTAAATAAACACCGGAAGTACTCTTGTCCAAACAGCCAATTATATTTTTCCGCCTAAGTAACGACCAAACTTTTTTTCCAGATTCTGCTTACAATAAATTAATATCCGAGAAACTTTGTTTGTTTACTTTTCCATCATTACTTTCAAAGCAAATGATCGATCTGGCACACCTGATTTTTTTTTTGTGTTTTGTGTGGATATTTATATCACAATGAAGGTTTATATTCGTACTGTATAACTACCATTAAATAACAAAGATGAAGCTCAAACACCACAAACCAATTAATGGTTTTCAGGAGCCGAAGTTTTGTTGAATCTGATAAGTTATTTATTAATTTATTTTATATTCTCTTTTTTTCTAGTCTTATTTTATCAGTGTTTAAGTAAATTAAGTAGGTCCGTAAACAAAAACGAGGTTATTTTTAAAACAAGTGCAGATTGTCAGATTTTTTTGTGTTACCTATTTAACAAAATAAATGCATATGTTTAGCATACACCCACATATGCCAAGTTTTACAAAGCTATAATATTTTGTAAATTTCGACCTGTACAATGTTTCTGCAAAACAAAATTCGGTTAACGTAAAACACATATTTGTGTATGTATATATTAGGTGTAGATAATGGTTACGCATTAATAACGTTTTTTAACTACAAATGTGTCAATTTTCTTCAAACTAAATTCGAAAAGACATAATGTGTTACGTGTTAACGTTTCCTTACTTCTGTGCTTCTATCTAACACGTATTGTTCCCCACAGGATACGCTTACCAAATTATCGACAAAGCTTTTAAGGTGACGACGTCTCTAAAATAATTTCCATAATCTCCCAAGACCGGAGTCGCTAATGGTTCCTTTATTTAATTCGGGAACCTTCTATAATTACATCAAGTGCTATTAATTTCGCGTTCCATTCGATCGCTTCCCCTTCATATTGGAGGCAATATAGACTAGGCTTCGTAGTTAGGTACGGAGCAACTATGCACTTAATTTAAGGCTAATGAGTGAGGCGTGTGCTGTTGAATTGTCAGGATATCAGTATAACAATGTAAGTGTTTAGGAGAGCTAATCAGTGCATATTGCTGCATAACGCGAAATGATGTTGCTAAATTAAAATAACGTCTGAGAATGTTGCATACATATGTATGTAGGTATATACAACTACAAATACAAAATACAAAAATCATTTATTTGCCAAATAAATTATTTCACAAAATGTTTGGAATCCTCTGACCTCGTGGTAGCCGTTGGGCTGTGTTACGAGGCCAGAGTCATCTCCCAGTATATAGGTACCTATATCTAGTTTAATTATAGTTACGTCTTATGAGCTAGGTTACACAAACAATGCTTTTATTTTATTTCAATATCTAAGTAACTACCCTCAATTTGTGTACAAATTCAAGTGGTATGACAACAAACAGTGTAGGCAAGCAATGAAGGCACTCACTCACACACGCACAATCGTACACACATATAATTATGTATATTACATTAGATTGTAAATGTACACTGAGAGGCGAAACAGTAGTTACAATTACTATTTTATTCCTAATCAGCAATGGAAATTAGTTTTTTGTTATATTTACTTTAGCAAGCACTTTTTGCAGTATTTAATTTTATCATAAGCCTAAAGTCATTCGCTTCTTGTCTAGTACTCTCCACGACACATGACTGAGCCCTGAACTTTAAGCTTTTTGTCTTTACTATGTCAAGAAAAATAGTAAACTGTATTCCAGTTTTGATCAATGGCCTTCTATAGGTAGAAATAGCTTTAATGAGTTACAACTTCAACCTCACATAAAAGCCAGGCTTTTGAGTTGAAGCAATGACTTCACTATTATTATTCAACGAGGTCGGTCGTGTATTACTCGCTTGCCCATCCATTACCATATTGAAAGATGCTTATGTGGCTCGCATCTAGGGAAAAAAACTTTGAATAGAGCAACCTATGTGGGAATAGTAGAAATTGTTTCTCCTCCTGTCCTCATTGATTGAAATTCTAAAATAACCTTGTACCACAGAATACATTGTACAATTAGTAATACCTATGGTAATACAGGTAATTTATTTAATTAGTTTTAAGCCGAATACATATTAAAATTGTTTATTTATGTAGACATGCGAACTAACATAGTTTTGAGGATTTGACTGTTTTTTTTTAATTAACTAAATATGTACATATTAAAACGTATAGAATTATTTTGCCTTGAAAAATAAAAGTTTTTAAACCTTTTTTGGTGTCTTTTACCTTTAGGAACCAAATTTTTTTATGATTTTCTTGTTTAAAATTCAGTACGTTTGAAAACCTTTTCTTCAAAAATTAAATTCTCAAACATATTCAGAAAGTGTCCGCACGATCATAGACAAAGTCCTTTCGCTCACTGCACTCACTCGTTCAAAACCCCGGCTTTCATTTGCCGCTGTATTCATAAACAAAAAGTATTACTTCGTTATCTCCGACGTTATCTTGAAGGTGGAAGTTGTGGAGTAAAAAGTTTCATCACTTAGTTAACTGGGGTTAATGACGCTCCCTAAGGAACCCGCCGCGATTTCCTTTGGATATTCTGGCAAGTTTGTTGATAGGAAGGTATGAATCCCTGGACAGGAAAAGTGGTGTTAGTGTGGGTTATAGCTAATTTTGTTTATGAATGTACTGGTGACGTCGTTTGAGATAAATCGCTGTAGGCACCCAGGTCCTTTCACGGAAAACACCATGTCCTCGGATATTGTGGTCCTCAAACATGTTGGTTTCCTCACGATGTTTCCTTCGCGTTAAGCGAGTGCAAATCCACACAAAACTTGAAAATACAAGTCATTGGTGTAGGGCTGGATTCGAACCAAGGTGGGTCTGGGTGAAAAGCAGACACTAAAACCACTGAGCCGCTTCTTGTAAATTATATTATAATTATAACAATTGTGCCCCTGACTAAGAGTAAAGTCGCATGATTAGATGTGTTGGGATAAACAAGGCCATTCTAAAATTTTCCAAGAAATCATTGAACATTTTCAGATGGCAAAAAATAAAGTGTTTCGTGTTACTAATAAATATATTAATACGGAATTTCAGCTTTTCTTTACGAAAATCTATTCACAAAATTGTATCCCAAGTTAAGTAGGTGGAAACCTATGCCTACTTTTATTCCAAGGCCTCGGATTTCTCGGTAAAATGTATTCGAGCCAAAAAGACAAAAACCTAGCAGTCTCAATCATAAAGTTATGGGTTGCAAATTTATTCCGAACGATCTGAAATGTAAATGGGACTTGAGCAAAGTTAACCTAGAAGTTACCTACTCGTTTGATACATATGAGTATGCTTTACATCTTTTAAATAGCTCTGGGAGTAAGAAATGGTTGCAGAAACATTTACATAATTGGTTATTACATCTTATTAGGAATGTTGTAATATTGTTTGAGGATACAATTTGAGTGCTGGAGCATTTTATTTCGACTTGATTTTTATTGGATCAGTCATCATTGCAATGCTTTGAAGGTTTTTTTGTTAAAATAACAAAAGAGGGGTAGGTTTATGTATTCGAGTAATTGAGCAATAAATGAAACAGATTTACCTACTATTATACTACGACGACGTTACATGCTCGAGATTTCTTTATTAACTATGTAGTCTCACTTCTGTATGTACTAGGCGTAACACTTTTTATAGCTGTGAAAATAAAAACACAAAAAAAAACTTTTGAACTAATGTCACTGTCAATGCAGCGCCTGTAGCGCCGTCCTCCTGTCAAACCTCATTCTTTTCTTGTGTGCGGGCGTCGCAACATCATAAATTCCGTTGAATTTTACTATTTGAATTTTTTGTGGAAAAAAGTGTTTATTTTATGTGTTCAAGTGGTAAATTAGCATAGCAAAGTGAAAAGGAGCATTGGAAGTTTAAAATAACGTCGAAAACTCGACGTTTGGTACAAAAACTAAGCAATTCATCAACCAGCTCAAAGGATAAAGGTTAGTGCAACTACTAACTTACCAAAGCAATCTTACTGCATTTATTCATCATCAATTTTAATTTTCTTGGTATAATCTTATATATTTTATAAAACTATACCGAATAGATGGTAAAAATAGATTTTTTTTTCAACAAATGATATATCGATCTTTTTTTGAAATACCCACATTTTTGTCATGTAGATCGGAAACATGACTTTTCTAGCAATGTTTCTGTAACGATCTTTTTTCGATGTACCGACATATTTGTTGTTTTTGTTACAAATACAATACAACAAAATATGAATTTATTTGTTAACATTTTCTTACATACATTGTTCTACAGTTTATTCAATGTAAAAAGAACTAGATTTTCTAATCTATAACGGTTATTTTGTTTGTGATTCATATTTATTTGAGCACGGTTGATAACAAACTAGGCTAGTGGCATAACGTGATTATGTACAATGACTTTAAAAGTGTACTGCTTCATAGCAAATTAGCAAATGTTCAGTTTAGTGGAATACAATACCAACATACAATAAATGTATATATTGGGCGTTGAATAAAGCACGATTGATAAAGAGTTAGTGTATTGGCGTAACGCGATTACGTACAATGACTTTAAAAGTGTTACTACTTTATAGCAAATAAACAATTATTAAATTGAGTGGCACACATTACCTATATTCAATGTACGTTGAGGCGTTATACTCCGTGACATTAGAGCGCGGTTGATAACGAATTAATCTAGTGGCGTAACGTGATTACGTACAATGACTTCAAAAGTGTTAATGCTTTATAGCAAATTAACAATCAATAAATTTATGTGTGTTTTTTACGGAACATTGTGGCATTGGTTTCGTTATATCCTCCTTTACTAGATTTACTTACTTTCCTGTCATAAATAAAGGTTATAAAACAGTTTTCGATACTTTTAAGGTAAATTGTACTGACGTGTTAATATCAGTTGAAGGCATAAAATGTAAGAAAGGGTCAGATTGTCGTGACACGTCCAGGATTAACGACTTAGCTATAAAAATGCGATCTAAAAATAGTTGCTTGAAGCTAAAATGCTTTGTAGACTCACGTACTTATAGATCAGCATATAATATGCTGACTTTGGAGCTATCAGCTATATGAAAACCTGCAAAGCAAGAGTAAAAAAAAGTCTTTTAGAAGACTTGAAAACTTCCTTTTTTGAAGTCTGTAAATTAATGTTGTTGAAAAATAATGAGTTTTCATTGATATTGTAGACGTATACTTAATAATTAAAGTTCATTTTATTATGCGAGTAAACAAAAAGTAGGTACATATATTAATATTACACAAATATTTATTTCACATATTTCAGACAAAAATAAACAATATATACACATATATACACTAATAAAACTAAAAAAGAGTATGTACATTTAACCTAAATTTAAAACATCTACATGTGGTATGGAGCCAAGAACGCTGGCTGCATTCCCACGCTGGATTGCTATAGAAATCCTTTGCGCAAGGAACCAGCCAGCGTTCTTGTCTCTAGTGATGTCATTCAACCTTTTATTCAATTTTTTTATAAAAGACTTCGTGCTTTTACCCCACGGACCAAAAGTTTCGAAGCCAAGCGGTACGAAAATATAATCAGTCGATAATGATGTATATTTTCGCCGCTTGGCTTCTTCTGCTGCATCCGCCGCGGCTCCTGCCGCTTGTACTGTTCCACTGAGGCGAGAAGGAGCTAGTGTATCGACGCAAGTTGCGTCCCATACAAGAGCCCTTCCCCGCTCCCAGGGAATCAGTGTGAGGCCGTCGGGACGCTTACCATCGTCACGGACCATGCCAATCGGTTCAAGAACCGATGGTACGTTGACGGTGGCAAGTGCCCGTCTCACTATGTCATTCAGCGAGCCGTGGCGGGAGAATCAAAAATAAATATAATGCATAATAAATATAATAATATTCAAACAAAAATATATATAATGCCCTATGTTACAGGGTTGTACAACTATAGCATAGGTTTTTTTGTTAATTGACGAGATATCCAACATACCTTGATATTACCATATTTATGGTTACAATATACTTTTGTACAAAAATCTATAGAACAGTACAGTGCCTTCGGTTAGTAATCACAGTTCACTGTCAAAAGCCCAGAAACAATTGCCTTATTAAATCTTTCCGCAGTTTCTAACGTGGACCGAAATGCCGTCTTCATAATTAGACAGGCACAAGGTACGTCAAATAAAATTAACAATTCAAATTTTCAACTTAATTTACCACTGATGAATTTCTCTCGACATTTTAATCTAACTTCAAATTATGCCTTCGGGAGTTCAAGGTATTGTTGCTTTTTAGGAAAATAAAAGTTTGCGAGTTTTGAAAATTGAAACAAAAACTTAAGCTACGTATTTATTTACAACATCTAAGAGAAGGAAATAGAAAAACACATATTTTAAAATAAACAAATTACCTTACCTACAGAATTTATTAGCAAAAAACCTCAAAGTCAAAGTCAAAGTCAAAGCATTTACTTGCCGAGTACAGGTAAAAAAGATGGTACATTTCATTACATAAGAACACCATACTCAACCCATAAGGTATGCAAATATACATAATTTATAACAAATTTTGCAAATGTTAACAAATTTTACACATTTAAAACATTATAATACTAAACTAAGTAACTTACAAATCATAACTTAAGAAGTCTTTAATGGAATAATAAATCTTATCTAATAGAAACATTTTTAATTTTTGTTTGAATACTGAAAACGAGGTACTTAGATTCCTTAATAGACTGTGGCAACTTGTTATATAAAAATAAAACATATTTCTAGGCGTCCGCGTTGTCAAAAAACGACCTATAAGGCTCAGACTCTACGAAAAACAAACAAGATATTTTTATCGCAAAGTAGAAAATTTAATAAAGTGCGCGATAGTACGCTACTGGCTATTTACTGAAGTCGAGAAAAATCCTGAAGCTAAGATCTTAATGCTACTACTAATAAAAACTTTATGAAATTTGTTCCCGCGGTGCAAACGTTGTATCAGGCAGCTTTCTATATTTTACAGAAAAAAATGGAATATTTTAATTTTTTTGTACGAAATTGGTTCCCACTTGACCGTAATTAATTAATTACCTAGTAAGTTATACTTTTCTACTAATTCATTTTTTAGTTTTGTTGTTCTTAATTTAAATAAAATGAAAATGATTTATTTTGCGACAAGAAATTACGTACGAACATATTCAGGAAAGTAAGACAAACACATTACTTTGGTCACATTTACTGTGACTATTAATTATGTAAACTTTCATAAAAAATACTTTTATATATTAATACTTTTAAGGTTTAATTGCCCGTGTACTACTTACATACTAACTGTTTTATAGTTAGACTCAAAAACTAAGAAAGATACTCTGATGATTTATACATCAAATTGATGGTATGTAAACAAAGATCTCCTCTCTAGAAAACCAAAGGCCTAGGTTTTGAAGTTTTATCAAAAAATATGATGCTTTATAACATATCAGTCTCTTTCTTAGTTTTTGAGTGTAACTATACAACAGTTTGTATGGAAATAGCAACGGGTGACTGCACGTTAGTATATAATTATCGCCAGCGAGACCCAGGCGCTTCATAATATCCTCATATTCTTCACAACATGTTCATAACGAATGTTGTAGGACACATCTCAAGTGTCAAGTGAAATTACCTGTCTGCCAGAGATGATATTACAGCCACAGGTATTTGTATATACAGAGTTAGTGTAGTAATATTATACGAGAGTCAAGAATAATCTGCAGTTTTATACAAAAAGGTTAAGATATTGAATCAGGCGTTACTTTGCGGAAATCCAATGTAAGTAAATGAAACTCTGGAGAAATATGTATTGATTTTCCGCTGCGACTGCTCCTTAACCAATTTCTAACAACAAACTAAGAAACTGGTAGACTGGCCTGTTAGCTTAGTTGGTAGTGGCTCTGCCTTCTAATCTAGAGGTCGCGGGTTCGATTCCCGCATGACACAAGTATTTACATACTTTAAAAATTTATAATTACTTGTGTTGAGTGTTGTCCTTTGTATGTATAATAAATATGTATTTACAAAAGAAAAGTATATAGGTAAGTATTATATCCGTTATCTAGTTCCCACGACACAAGCGATTGCTTAGTGAGCGGCTAGATGGCGCTGTGTGCAATGTCCCTAAATATTTATTTATTTTAATTTAATTAAAATTGATGGTTTTTAGGTGTGTTCCTCCATATACCACCGCCACACCTCACCTCCTAACCAACGTGGCCTCCGTGGCTCTCAAGATCTTACCAACAGCGCACCTTGTGTCTTCAAGTTTTGTAGTTCTCCTTCGGCAAGATATTATATCCTTTTTACGTTAATTTTGTTTAATCTGGTGTACAATATATTTGATTTGTATCCGATTCAAGTAGTATAAAAATAAATTAGTATGGGGCTTGATGGCTTTGGGGGTTATTATTATAGATAAATATTTATTATAGAGTTTTTTTTATTATTGTTAGATATATTAAAACGTCAGTAACCTTGTATAAGAAGTATAATACACCTCGAGTTACTCCGAGTAAGCTTCGACCAGAGTGTTTAATTTCCGTTAAAAATCCATTATTGGGGAACACTGAAATTGCAAAACTTCTGCCATCAAAGCTTACGTGAGCTTAGCCTGATTTATTGACTTTAATAAAACGTGAAACGCGTTAATGTTAGCGTTTTGCCGACTTGTTGAGAGCACTCATTTCCGTTCTGAGAACTGTGGCCTATCAATCGTTTGACGAAAAATCTCGGCAGCCTTTTCAAACAAAATTAGAATAAACGGAAATAATTTTACAATGGTTGTGTGAAATGTGAATTCGTTGTAGGATAATTAAAGCAAGATACAGAATATAGTAGTTTGATTAATAAATATGTTAATTATATTAATTAGGTTATCATCTGTTTGATATATCGTGCTTCTATGTACGTGTGCATGAAAATAAAAAACAATTTGATTTATTTTTCATTTGGATTAACTTTGCAGCTCGAATTATACCTAACCTAGAGTTTTTATAGAATAAAATCCGTTTCGTTATTTATTAGTTTTCAAAGCCAGAGCAAATAGGTTTCTACTAAGGTAGTTCTTTAGTGGTACTTCATTATCAGGCGGTCTGAAGTCAAATGCTTACTATTTTTTTTAACTAAAACTGGTTTGCACTTTACCACAGTTTGCTAGATGGTAAGCATTAGCAATGGTCAAAGTTGGATCGTGCTTACCCGATAAGAACCGGTTCACTTTTGCTTCAAAGATCGTAGAAAACTACTAAACTAAACGTTAAAATAAAATGAGACTATATAAGAATCCTTTCTGCGGCACCACTTATAATGCGGTTTCACTTTATGGCCGCTCCATAAAATCAAACCATTATAAGTTCTCCCTATAACGGATAAACACCACAGGTACATTTGATTGATTGTTAAAATATTTATATTGCGTTATTATCTCGTGTCGGTAGAGCCTAAACCAACTCGCCTAATGCTAAGTAAACTGACTCGGAAGACCCTCAGGGAATTACCTATACCCTTAAAGAAAACTTGGCGAACTCTTATTGCCTTTTCGGAAATTCGAAACAAGAAGGGACATTTGTTTTATGCAAGTTTGTTTTATGAGTTTTATGTATTGGTTTCTTTAACAATTTTTAAAGTAAGCAGGAGATATTGTTGCTCGCGAATTGCGAAAGATTTATTTCTTTTTTAGACTTTGTGTAAGTACTTTGTTGTATGAAAATATGCCTATACGTTTGGTGCGAATTTAGTTTTTTTTTGTAATGTTTATAATTTGAAACAGTTTCTTGAAATTATTGTCACACTTAAACCAAAAAACCTCATTGTTGATTGGTTTAATTGATTGTTTAATGAACCAGTTTAATTTAACAATCAATTACAATCAGTAATATAAAAAAAACTTACACTAGTTACGTCACCTAATCATTGACCACTGTATATTATCCATTCATGACGACTGTCCGACATCAGATGACGGAGGTATAGACTGCCCCCCCCGCCACAAACAGTTAACTGAGTAGCTTGGGACTCCCCGTCACCTTATCATTACGTTCAGGCAGGCACGTTGGTTACAACTACAATAAACTACATAACTAGATAGATTATCTTAATGCAAGCAAGTGCAAAAGCAATTAACAAAGCAAATTGGCTAACTTACAAACTGGTGTAATGTTACTAACTAATATTCGCTACTCAGAAATTCATAACACTAGATGAGTGACACAGCCAGGCAATCAAAGCGGCAACTATAGACGTAACCACTTTGCCACGAGACATAGACGATATGTTAGAGACAACTAAGTAATCTAAAATATCCATTCCTGATCTACATTCAGAAATAAAATAAAATATGATACAAAATTAATTCTTTAAGGAAAATTATAAGATAATTTATATATCAAGTGTACAAGATTAAAGCCTTCCTCGATAAATGGTCTAAAATAAAGAAAAAGAAAAAAAAAACACAAAAAGAATTTTTCAATTCGCACCAGTAGTTCCTGAGATTAGCGCGTTCAAACAAACAAACAAACTCTTCAGCTTTATAATATTAGTATAGATTATTTTATCTTCAATGGTTGCTCTAAGAAACATTAATTCATCATCATCATCGGGTGCCATCTTCACACAGAATTTTGGAGGTCAATTGGAAAAAGTTTCTGCGATCCAATGAACCTTTTTAGTATGCAATAAAACATTAATTAAAATAATTTTACTAAGCTTATTTCATTGACAGATTTTTTTTAAAAGATAAGTTTCCTCTTTCTATAACGCAGTATTGTAGATACTTTTACGCACTCATGGCATAAAATCATTAACGAAACTTGTAATTCATTTGTTTTTCTCTATAATGAGATGTCTTTTCATTTAGATGTCAATGCTTCGAGGGCTATTCCAAAGTTAGGAGATCGGTCGCCAACTCCGGTTTTACATTGGAATAGTTTACTCTGGCCAGACTTCAAGTGGTACTGTATTTCAATCGAGCCTTGAATCAATTTAAAAGCATTCACAACTTTAGCAAGGATTTAGAGGTTCTGTTTTGTTCTCAATTCTGCTGATAAACTTGTCGTCAAATATAGTTGAGACTGTTCTTTTGTTTAATATCATATTCAGTTACTAGTGATTTTCCAAGTAGGCTATCCGATAATATGTTAATCTAACCTTATCTATTTCCATGTTAAATAAACACACTAATATTATTGACGTTTCTGAGAGGGGATGTGTGTAAGGGTTGTTTCCTTCTACATGCTTAGATGGCAAAACTAGTTTCAATGAAATGTTATGAAATAAACTTGACTTGGGATTGACAAATAGACTGAATAGACTATATATTTTGTTTTCTGAACTAAAATTAAATAGGTGATAAAGGCAAGTTTATTTATACAGTGAAACAGGTTTTAAATTCAATAGCAATAGATATTGACGCAGTTATTATACGGTGCAATCTAGGTCACGTCTCAGCGAAGCTATTTATCGGATTCCTAGCTGAGTACGGTTTATTTTCTCAAGATAAAAGATAAACAAAGATTCGCTTCTCAAGAGAAATAGTATGAAGTGAAACTGTATGTTTGTTGCCATGTAGGTACATATGTATTGAAGTATATACATTTTATTTCTTTCGTTTAATTTTTTCAACAGTGGTGTGAACTTGCAATTTGTGGCTATAAGATTTTATATACTTTTCTGAAAAGGCATCAATATCGACACAGTAAAAATTTATTGCGTTTTCACTCATGTATAATTAAATTTTAAGATTAATTCATAAAATCAAATTCAGGACGTCTCAAATATTTTAGTACAAGATGTTTTTTTTTAGACTACTTATAGTAATGCTTAAGGCATGCTGTAGTCAAACGTAAACGTTGCTTGAATTGCAGAATGTCTTACCAACTGCCTTCTAAACTTCAGTATAAATAAAGCATCCGATTATAACAAGAAAAATAAGCTATTAGCTAATGAATATTATTGTCTCTATGATAACTAATAACAGTACATTAACACAAACGAGAACCACAAGGGAATAGTTCGAAAGCTTACCACAACCGAGCCCTTTCGAAACTAATATATCTCCACAAACAGAAGTTTTCTTGTCGTTTCCATCGTCACATTTCATCACCATATGGGGGTTTGACACCGCCAATAACAGCTGATTTCTGACCATCTTTACGGCCCACTAAATCACTTACTTGACCCAAAAGCTATCGGGACATTAAAAGGGTTTGATTTATATAAGAACTTGGAACATTGTCGACATCTGTTGCTGAGCACATAGTGAAAATAGTTTATTGCTGAGGTGGACTGGACTTTGCTCTTATGACGTTACAAACTGCGACTGTTTATTTGTTTATGTATTTTTTGCGGCCGCAACAAAGGACGTTTTACCACATTTTGTTCTAGTGATAAGGAATAGTTTGTTAAAATTTACTGTGTATTATGTTTAAAAATATGTGAATTATATACATACTTTTTTCATATTTGGTATATATCTTTTATTACTGGGTACTTTTCGCATGGAATAAATCAAAACTTTTAAAAAGTTCAGATAATATATAATAATACATAACAAACTTCCAACACAATAATTTCCCTATCACAACACTGTGATCCAATCACAAACCTCAACAAGCAACCGCACCAGAAATCAGCGACGCATCAAATATGAATCAGCTAATCAGGATAACGAATGGCCGCTAACTAGATTATTAACGATGTGACATGCCCGTGCATTATAAATTAGCTGAGACACTAGACAGTAAGTCAGTTTGAAGGAGAGTGGCCAACTCTGGTGTCAAAGTTTTCAATCCACCCTAAGGGTTTCTGAATTGGTTTAACGACTGCCGTACTATGCTATACAGCCGGGATTTAAAATTATACGAGTCTTTATTTATTTATTTATCCGACCCACGGAAGCGCCCAAAATGGAATGCCATTCTTTGATCGCATAACATTGGTAATCGCATGCGATTGACACTCATTTAGGTAAGCTTCGGCCGCTTTATTACATTTTATTAACATCTAGTGGATGTCCGCGGCTTTACTCGCGTTGTTACGGATAAAAAGTAGCCTATGTCCAAGGCCGTATACCAAAAAAAACCTTAGCCAAAAATTACAATGATCTGTCGGACCGTTACGACATGGAAGTGGAACAAACACTAACCAACATAGTTTCGCATTTTTATATTAGTATGATATGAAATAACGCACGTTCATCATTGATTAACCAAGACACTATAGTCATAGTAGGTATATAATGTAGCATCGGTTTTGTTTCTTCTTTACTTGTTGCAAAACAAGCTCAACTCGCTCCAAACAAAGCCAAGTCAAACTTTATAAGGCACTGCGACACTGCGCCGCTGTTCCTATATTGGCTAGGAACTTGAAAATTCAAGACTACCCGCATCGCTGTACTAAGTTGCCAGTAGTTGGGCTATGCCGGGTTGGTGGAAACTTACATCTTAAGTGTTGCAAGGCAAAACATAGAGAGACAAAAATGGCTTGGTTAACAAAAACAGAGAGCCTTTTGCTTTTTTGATATTTGCCTAATATATTAGGAACTTTACACAGAGGCACCCAAATGCGGGTATAGGCCTCCTTCTCGTGTACATTCAATCTTATATATAAGTAACTTTAATGAGTACTTCGATAAAGTTCTAATACAAAAATGCTTTGTGCCTCAATCACATATTTTTATGTTTTGTAGTGGGAAATGACTTGCTGAAAGAAAGCAAAAATTTATTTTATCTTCCTCCCTAACTTACTCATCGAAACATCAACTTCCCACTATTAATCAAGAAATAGAACAAGGAAAAGGTAGTAAATAGTTCAAACATAAGGTATTCAGTAAGTAAAATAGTTGTATGAACACTTAAGAACTCTAATGAACCTCCCACTCTGGATCCCAGCATCCCACGCTGCCAAAGACGCAGGCGGAATGAGATGCTGAAACTTTCGAATTAAGAGTACACAGATCTTTGCTTATTAGGAGCGTTATTAAAGTTCAAGTGGGATGTACAGCTGAACTCCCACTGAAAATGGTTTTAGTTTGCAGTTTTGTTCAAATTGCAGCAAATTGAAAGTGACATTTTAGTCTGCACAATTTGTGTTTTCAATTTGTTCAAATTAAAATGTATTAAAAGTTTATTTCGTTCAAATAATCAAATTATTTCGTTTAGTGGTTATCGATTTGAAAGTATAAAACGTTGTGATAGGCTGACAAATAAACGGGACCCACAAACACAAAGGTATACTAAGCTGATACGCCTCCGTGAAGTATTTTCACGTCACCGGTGCAAAACCAAAGAAAAATAAGCAATAAAACAAAACATTCGGGTGGAATCCCCCAAAACTATCCTAAAGGTGGTTCAAAATCAAAACTTGTTGCCGCCGTGTCGCTAGATAGGGGATCTTGGTAAGCTGCTTACAAGTTGACCGTCCTCCTGCCGCTTTGATTTCCTCCCTTTGCGAGTTCTTACGAAATCCCGGACGAGTTTTTATAAGAAAGATTGCGATAAAACTTCTCTCTGTTTACCGTGCTGTGCCATTTGGGGATGGCACAGATTTAGTGCTAGTTTGTTTATGGACCTAGTTCTCTCTTAATAATGGAGGCTTGGTTTATTTCTCAGAATTCCTTTACAGTAAGTAGGTTTGTTTGATACGAATTGGCACTAACGTTCATCCACCAAGATTCTTACCAACCTGCGTATTTGTGTTTCCTAACGTTTTCTTCCTTCCTAATTTTTTGACGTATTTAAGAATGTCGACGTTCTTTACTACTTTTAATTGTAACTTACTAAAAAAAAACTTAAGTAGGTATAACGAAGTTTTTGATGTTGCGACGCCTGTACATAGAAAATGTATTATTATTACTCTGATTTTTTTCTTCTCCACGATACTGTTAGAGACTGAAGTAATCATCCTAAAAAGAGCCCAAAATGTATTACTTTACTGTCCACATGTGTTTTAGTCCCCATTACATAGTTAGGGCACGAACTTGATTATTATAGGAACAAAAATATGAAATCCGGTTTCTGGTTTCAATTTATTCTCCCAACGTATGTAGTCACAAGGATTCAATAAATAGCCGATATGAGAGCCAGCGCCGGATATTCTGAGCACAAATTACTAAACGTGGCTTTGCTGAAGATTTAAATTCCTGATTTTGCTCTCAGACTAGACTAAGTCCGCTACTTTACAGTTCTGGCTTAAGTTTTTTATTGGTTTTCTTTTTTGAACTACTTAAAATAGTTTCAAGTGTCTTAAAATAATATGTAAAATTTAGTTACTATTTGATGTTAGGTAGTAAACGTGTGTGTATGTTTTTGTACCCAAGGATTTTAGGTAACAAATAATGATGTCAAGTAGATTTATGCACCTTGGTTATTGGTAAAGAAAACCTGCTTATCATGAGCTTTACATGCTTATACTTATTATTTATAACAGTACCAGTTCTACAATAGTAATAAAAAAATTGGGACACCAAATAATAAGCCATTCATTTCTTGACAGAAAACAAATATCAAGGTTTCCTCATCATAATTCCCGCACAATCAAAACGTTTACCCATCAAGCACACTATTCATCTAGCCCGGTTAAGGAACAGGTTGTTCATTAGACCATTACACGTTTCCAAGCACCGCGCGTAAGTAAGGATCTCGGCAAACACCACACCTCCAAATTTACATTGCGGCAAAGGAGTTCCCCAATTAATTCCACAATTCCACACACAAGGTTTTGGAGCCTACTCATTTTCTCGACCCGACATCCATAATGCTCATATAACATTCATTATAAGCATGTTGTGTAGTATATTCAAATGTAACAGGCTTGAGGTGATACAAACACTCTCCTTTGGAAGGATATGACACCTTGTAGACTACTATTTATAACAAAAAAGTCCGACTAGCCATAATATACCATTAATAATAATAATAAGTCTTCCTAGCCGTTTTCGGCCACGGCGACCGTTTACTCCAAATTTAATACGAACGCGTATGTTTTCAGAAAAATCAGTATCTGATATACTATTATACGTATAGCTTTTAATGTTTTTTTTCGTATCTGGGTCTGTTTGTTATGACCGAACGGCAGATTGGTATGATGGTAATTAATGACCTTATGTACCTGAGCGATGTAGGCTTCTATCTTTTCATGAATATCGACACATTTGCAATTAGCATCACAAACCTATTTTAATTACTGTTTGATCTGTCGCCTTGTAAGCGTGAAAAAATAGGTTATATATATAGGTATATTGATGTGACAAAACAGTTGATAGAAATGTTTGTGTAAGTAAAGCTAAGATCGGCTTCTCAGGGTTATATGGTCTATTCTTTGGGTGATGCCAGCGTTTCGGGCTTACAGTATTCTACAACTTGGCGCGCTGAAAATCCTTTTAGCGTGTGTTTAAGTCTTTAGAATTCATTTCGGTTTCTTTGGTGTTTAGTTAAAACATCCGGAGTGCGAAGTTGGCGGCAGCTTACGTCGAATCTTGTTACTTATGTCGGCTTAGCTGAATAATGTTGTTTAAAGTAATCCTTGCGCAGTTTGTGATTACGCATGATTTGTTGAATACGTTTTTGGAACATTTTTCTTTTTGCTTATTTTATTTTATGTATCTTATACCTATGTGATCTTTTAATTGTGTATCGTTAAGAAATTGGTATTTTTTCAAAGCTCTATGCTAAACGTTGTTACACACATATATACATATAGAATACCTACATACTATACATTTATTTTTACTAATAGTAATTTCACAATGAAAGCGGTCATAACCAAAGACAAGAATCTTCAGAACACCCTATAACAATCTGACATACGATTAGAATAAGAGCTAATTTGCAAAAAGACTGTAACTTCTACACCGAACACCAAAGAAGATACGCTTTCTCGAAGCTCCAACAAAATCTTATACCACGTTCCTAACGCGTATGCAACACCGTACATTATAATATGCATTATGCTAATTTGGAGCCGCTAATTTGCGCTGTTGATGTTTGAACATCTGCGAGCCTGCGGTAAGCCTCTAATGCCAGTTTGACAAGCACTGCTAATGCAATTTGACAGCGGAATAGATGACCGGCGCTGTGGTTTGCATCTTGAAGATGGGAAATATGAAACAGTTCAGAGACGGAATGTTTGTGTGGTTTGTTAGTAGTGTCAAACGTTTTTTATTAAGTATGTGTAACGTTTGCATTAAGTATGTGTTATTTGATGGATTTTTTCGTTTATTTTAGGTTCTCGCGGATAGATTTTGTTATTTTGAAGTCGTTATAAACTATGCATAAAATGGTTTGGCTTTATCGGAAAAAAGTACTACAAACCAATTTTATGTGTAGTGTGGCATGTAAATCTATAAATTAATTACATTTCGCAAGCTGATCGCGTCAAAATCCTAATTAATGGTAAATAAGCCGTTATAATCCGCACGAATAAATCAATTTGACTACGCTCAGATATAGTAGCTTATTTTGATTAAGCACTACAAGTCTTAAAGAAATCATGTTTTTGCTCACACACTTGTAAGAAAACGTTTTACTAGTCGCGTTCATAGAATAGAAGCGCGTGTTAGAGACAATATTTCTATGTCTCGTTTTGACAATAGCAGATACATCTCGAGATACAATTTTCGTAATTCCAGACGGGTTCTTCAACACGGTTAGAATAACAATTTTACAATTTTGTTCCGTCACGTACTCCGTACTCCGTACTCCGCGGACCAAGGAGAAAAGTAATCATTTCCACCAATCGAAACGTCTTTTACATTCAGAAGATCGTCAATTTAAATATTTTGCATTAAAATACGAATAAATAACTCCATTAACTGACGAATAAATACGCCAAATTTAACAAAGCAAGCGAGTTTCTGGACTTCAAAATAAGGATAAATGTAGGTTCTTATAAATTAATTTGTATGCTAAAGTCGACTCTGGAGTTTGAATAGAAAACTGTTTTAAGCTGGATTCCTGCAGCGAGTTTCTTTTCAAGGAATTGAAGTTGGCTTAATTCGAGTAGAGGTTTCTTGTACGACTGTGTCTTACCTAATTCAAATCTACGTCTATACGTGGGCTTATTTATTTATCTATCTATTTAGAGCTGTGAGGAAATTTGTAGTCATCATTTACATATTTTTATTTATTATATAGTCTTGGTTCTACGTATGTACTGAGAACCGTTAAGCAGCGCGTTGTGCGCATTCCAATAGCAGATGCATCTCACGAGCGGATCTTTGCATACAAACATTAGTAGTCAGGACATTATACCTTTCCATTTCTAGGAAATTTATAGGATACCTTTATATAATTTACTGTTAGGTTTCATTTTAGTGCAAGAACTATGTTAAAAAGTAAAGGTAATCTTTCAAATAAAATAATAAACTTGATGCTGCATTGCCATTAACACAAATAAAAATAAATTTACACATACTATTTTTCTTTGTATGAGAGATACCAATTTTAGAGTTTATAAACCGCCCTTGGAGCCTCATACATCTACTGATACCAATATTTTCTCAGGTATCCCTAGAGTGAAACAAAAGAATACCAACAAAACGATGTCCTTAAGACATCCCAACATGATATAGTTCTTTACCTCGCAGCTTAGCGACAGCCTCACAGACCCAAAGAGTAAGCCTAAAGTGCTTTAGGCATAATCTTGGGCCTATCTCCACGTGGCCTAGAACTACAATCGATCTCGTGTACCCGCAAATATTGACATGGAGTAAGAACGGACTGGTATTTGGGCACTATTTGGTAAACGTGTGATTAACTCTTATATAAAAAAAATAAAACTGAGATTGTTTAATTGCACTCGTTCTATGTTCGGTGCCCATTTCCCTTTAGTACTTATCTAACAGAACTGTTAACTAACTAATATACAGTGTCAATGAATTATCTTACTAAATGGCGCTGCGACACAGTGTAGGTTTCAAAAAATTTAATTTTATTATATTTCTATGAAAGTTTCCAACTCTGGTTTCAAGAATTTCAAATCTTTCTAAGGGTTTGGCTTAATGACTGGCCTGTGATGCAAAGAAACACCACTCCTCACAGATCTGCGCCATTTTCTGTAACTCTTTAGCTTTCCAGCGGTACCTACTTAGGACCTCCACCTGGTCGGTCACCTTTTATTTTTTAAAAGTAGTACACTCTTTTTACGAACCACTCTTATTCTGTCTACTTTGCCGAGCCAGCGAAGTCTATATATGTCGATACACGCAAACCCTCAATCCACCCCTTTCTCTGGATTTCCTTTGGCCGTATTTTCGAACGGTTCCTACTCGATGTTTGCTTTGAGATATTTAGGAGTTTACATTTACCTTATTTCACAGATAATATAGATCACAAGACTCCTTACAATGTTTAATCTCAAAACATAATAGAAACCTATTCACTCTGGATTTGGAGTCATCTGGACTGTAAGTAATTAATCCTCAGGCAAGATTGTTACGAAGTTGTGCTGCCTATATTTTGGTCAAAAACAAAGGCTTTGTGTAAATTCATTTTGCAAACTAACGTAAGCCATATTTCATTAATTGCTTTGTGTAATTGCTTGAAACTTTAACCATGAGGTGGTTTCACTCTTAGTTTAGTTTTTCTAAATTTTAATATATCCTATATCCACAATTACTTACCAGATATTTTCCCTGCAGTTAGCTATCTAGTAGGTTTGTAACCTACCTTGACTTACGTGACGGCAGCGGAAGTTTCTACTTACTACGCCGGTAAGTAAACACCGAGCTCAGAAACCAATCTTTGCGTGACGTACAATCGATATTCCGAGTATTTGTTGATTTCGATAGATTTGCATGCGTGAACTGGGGGGAAATAGTATGGGCATAATGTTGACGTGGATTCCACATTTACACTATTTACAGTTAAAGATATTTTATGTGCGGGAAATGGCATCTGCTAAATCAAATACGATTAACATCTGGACCTAATAACGTGATATTTTTATAAGAAAAAAAATATGTCTTTTTGGCAACTAAATGATGATGGATTTTTTTCGAAGGGTTGAAGTTTTTACTGTCGATTTGCATCATTACCCAATGAACACTTGTTTGTTTGTTCTTTGATGTTATCCATTATTTTGGTGTCCTTATTTTGGTGACAAAATCATATATTTTGTGATGCTGTCTCTTTTTTCCATGGGTGAAATTATTTGATATACATCATAAAATATGCAGATATATTATTAAATTAAAAACCTTAAATCAGAAAAAGTAACTCAACGTGTATCGACCGAATTCATAAATTTAACTTTTATTGGAGTGAATGCCAAATGATGCAGAAAATATGTACGCCCGATCAAGTTTAGCTTAATAAACCGTCTATTTTAATTTTTGGCTCCACTGCACATTTCTTTTTTGTTTTGCTCAACAATTCCAAAAAATTGTCTTGAAGTATTCCATTTTTTTATGAATAATAGATACATGTGCTTTTTTATATCAAACACTCAACTGAGACTGCATGTACATGTTTTTTATAATTTAATAATTAATTGAAGCAAAGTACCGTGAGGTTTCTCTTGTTGTACCTCTAATATTTTAAAAGCGAAGTTTTTATGTGTTAACCTTCTTCACGGAAGTGACGTAACCATATTTTTTTTTCTTTTTGTTTATTTATGCATGTCTTATGTATATGAAGTTTATTAATATATTGATATGTTATTGAATATTCTATTAGATCTTTCTCATTATAAAGTTTTTCATTATCTTATTGTATGTAAAGCGCTATAGTAGGTGCCTGCGATACAGGTATTCCTAGTGCAGGACCTATCGGTACCTCAATACAATGTAATACAAAACACTGTTAACAAATAAGTAAAAGTCAATTTTTTTATCCGTTTTATAAATAAATTTATTTTTATTTGTATTTCGAAACAGCACTAAGTATAGTGAAATCAAATACATACGAGTAGGTACCTATAATAGTTATTTGACAAACTACCATCTTAAACCAGGCCACCGTTCTAGTTAGATATAGATAGTTAACACTGGCAAAGTCCAGCCACACTTAACACGTACCTATCTAATTACGGATTATTCCATGCATTCTGTGTATTTTACCAAATATTTAATTTAATCATTCCCATGCTAAAGTTTTTTATAAAATCTAGGTATAATTATCTTAAAACATCAGCACTATCAAATTTGGCTGCAGTCAAATCAAACACGTACCAATACCAATACAAAGTATAAAGCAGTCGCTTCCCGCGTCTGTCCCCATGTTTGTATATATATATGCTTAGATCTTTATGAATACATTATGGATTTTATCAATATGTTAAATAAACAGTTAACTGTTAGTATTAAAACTACGAATTTTGATACAATTTTTTTAAAAGAATGATTCAGGAGGCTAGTTTATATATTTATAATGATGCTTACGAAGCCGCGGTTATTTTATTATTTGTCAAACTATCGTCTTAAACCAGGACGACGTTCTAGGTAGTTAATTACACGGGCAAAGTTCAGCCACACTAAACACGTATCAAATTACAGGGCAACAGCGAAGTTATAGAACGCAGATGATTTATATTGCCCGGTATAGCCGCAGGGCGGTACGCTACCCGACTCGGTAAGGGCGGGGTAGGGTGCCTTCTGGTTGTATACGGTGAGGTTTGTATATTGGACTACTGGAAAAATAAAAATATAATAATTAAATATTAAATTAATATATTTATTATGTACGTAAAATCATTATATATAAAATTTAATTAATATATTAAAATAAATAATTTTAATAAACCATTTAATACTGGATTTGCTTAACAGCATCCCCTACCCACAACGAACGCCATAGTTCTGCTGACAACTGCCAAGACAATACAAAACCTTACGTCAACCACACCGATAGCGTCACTTTTTGCTTACATTATAGTAGTTTTTTATATTAATTCCCTTTTTTTGCAATCATCTGCAGCAAGTAAGGCAGGCATAGTTAGTAGAAACAGCAGCAATGATGGCAATTTCTGAAAAAAAAAAGAATAAATAAGATACAAGAAAATATTCTGCTGAACTGTGTTTTTTTTTCAGTTACTCAATCACAATCCTTTCTGCCACTCTTTTATTTTTTTTTTGGATCAGTTTCATTTTAATTTGTAAATAAGCAGCAAACATTAAAGGTAGCTAAAACAAGCATACTCGTTTTCTCTCTCATGTTATCTACCGTACAATGTAGTCATGTATTGGGATGTTACGGTGAAATATGAACGGAATTCTGTTGCATTCAGCCGGGGCTTCATATTTTGTACGTAATAGATATTCTTAGTAAGATGATCTTTAGCTTTAGTGTTCAGGGGTTAGTGGGTAGATACACTTTTTAACCGACTTCCAAAAAAAGGAGGTTATCAAGTCTTCTGAAAGTTTTTTATCAATAATATCTAGAAAATATATTGTAAATCTTTGTAATAAAATTAAACAATTTAAGGCTACATTTTGGTTATTCAGATAAGTGATTATAAATAAATTAGTGTATTTATTTATGTACATAGGTATATATTACTAGGTTATTATAATATTTATTATTAGGCTTTCGGCTTACTGTAATCTATGTTTATAATTTTGAGCCGTAAATAATGTTTTATAAATTTGCTGGGCTCTGACATTGCTAAAAGTAAAAGTCTGATACAAAAATAGATTATGATGGTTTTGGATAGAACATGTATTCTTGTATTAGATCTCAAGTAATTCTGCGCAGTTTGAAAACTCGACGCCAGAGTCCACTCATACGAACCTTTTATTTCCATTGAGAAATCAAAACAGTTGTTCCAACGACAAACCAAGCTAGTTTTAATGTCATAACACCAGATAAATACCATAACACCCAGCATTACCAAAATAATATCCACCGTCCAGATTGTGCTCCTGTAACTTGAGTTGCAAAAACTGGGAACGACCTCCGTGATAGAATTAGAGTTAACAAACTGAATCGCTCTGTTGGCTGCAACTTGTTCAACTTTTCATGTAACAGTCCTCTCTAAAGCAAGCTGGTGGTACAAGTGTACTTTATAGTAGTGTATATTATACGTATAGGTGCTAATAGGTTTAACAGGGTTACGTGTAATTAAAGGGGTGTAGCACGAGTATAGTTTTATACAAACTGTTGATTATGATGCTTTTCTTTTTTTTCTTTATATAACCACAATAGAAAAACATTTTTTTTGTGTCAGTACAATCAATGCAACGTACCAGATTTTATGTTATGTGCCTAATCGATGGAAAGAGATTAATGCACACATGGCCGAGCCACCATACAAATAAGGCTTTTTTATATGATTCATATAATTTAAATAATATGATTCATAATAAATAAATAAACAGTATCTGGTGTCCAGTTTTTCTCATTTATGCTTCTTTTTTTTCTTATCGAATGAGAGTGGCCAACTCTGGTGTCGAGAGTTTTCAAACCGCCCTAAGGGCCTCTGACATGGCTTAACGACTGCCGTACTAGATAAACAGCCGGGACCTACAATTTAACGCTGATTCCTACACATAAAATATATCTTATATTTTTAAGAACAAAGAAAAAACCTGTTTTATAAAAACCTCGACACAATAAGCTGTACAAATTCTTATTCCATAACTTCAAATTACAATTCTTTCACAAACTTATCTACCGTCGTGACCCTACAACGTTACAAATTGCAATTGAAAAGTAATGCTAATAAAACAAGGGTTGCGAGAGGGGCACTACAAATTTTAACAGCAATAAAAGGAAGCATTCAAAGCGTCCCGAATCACGAATCACCGGGTTCCGGAACAACTTTTGCAAATTTATTTTTCGCAAAACATTCCTGTGCGCTTCAAAAATCATTAATCAGAACACACTTTGGCAGTGACCCAACGCTACTTTCCTCTCATTTGTATTTACTGAAAGAGTTCTCAATCATAAATCATGCCATATTGATAAATGAACCCTTTCATTTTTTAACCGACTTCCATGAAACGGATTACGTTCTCAAATCCCTTGCTTGTTCTTGTATTTTTATTTGCAGATGAATAGGTACAGTTTGAACCAAATACATCAACGGATTAAATTCTGATCATTTTTTAATAAATTTCTGTGATCTTGTTTTTAATCTACAGGTTTGAAAATCGGCGGATTTAAAATTGCCAAAAAAAACTGTAATATGATTTTTTAATGTCAATACTTATGAATAAAATTATTTGGAAACACAATTTGTAAAAAGGAAATAAGTAATATTATTTAAATTAAATGCAATATATTATTATTTTAAATGTAAAACGACCGCTTCTCCGTTAAAACCTAAACATTTCGGTTTAAACCGTTGAGTTATTCAACCGACAATATTTCAGATAAGTTAACGACGTCGTTTATTTTGCTATTAAATTTATTACATCGACTTTCGACCCAGAATTCCAGCTCCTAGTTTAAATAATCGACGAGATAAGTACCTAATGGTAAACGATAGCTACGAATTAATTAGAAACATATCGGGTTTCCATCTTGAAATATACAGAGTACTGTACTGTGTTTATTTTGGCATAATAAAAATAATTTGAATTTGAAAAAAATTTGAATAAAATAAGTAACATACATACATATACACTCCATATTGTAACACATACAAAAAAACATAAAAATGACTTTTACAACTAGTGTCACAAAGCGCGGCCTTATCACAAGATAGCAATTTATTTTAGGCAAAACTTAATAAATAAAAATAAATAAAAAAATAAAAATAGCCTATATTTTCCTTTGAAGTTATACATGCAAAATGCAAAATTTGCAAAACAGGCAAAACTTACTCAGTGATATTTTATGGATAACCTAAGTACATTTTACAAACAGCGTTTTTTTTTAATTTACGTAGAAATGTACTCCATACATTTTGCCAAGGGTAATTAACTTTTTTCATAAAACAGTTAGTTTATAAGGTAGCAATTTATTTTGTTATTGTTAGATTTATACCATCTGTAATGAGAATAACTGCGAATTGCATATCTCAGTTAAGTAAAGTGTTTTTGTAGCAATTCTACCAGTAACAGTATACCAAAAAGATACGTTTTTTAAAATATCGGTATAAATTAATATTATGAAAATATCATCATCAGTGTATGTACCTCTTCACCAGCTTCATTTTAATCATTATCACAAAAATAATAAGCTCTATGTACTGTATATATGCCCCATGTTCTTTCCTTAATGCCCAGACAATCGAACTCCACAAAATATTTAAACTACTAGACAACAAGATAAAACACCACGTTTATACTAGGATAATTATCAAAATCCTATTTAATTCCCTATACTTAATATATATATACATACAACAAAATTATGTTACGCTCAGTCTCAGCCTAAAGCAAATTTCAACCTTTCTCGTCTACAAAACTACACAATCTACTTCACAAAATATTTAAACTACTAGACGGCAAGATAAAGTTTCTACTCCACGTCGATACTAGGATGAATGGCCCATCTCCTTCGCAGAGTGCCGGAAGGACTCCGGTCAGCCTTTTACCGCGTCAAGCCTCATTCTGCAAGGCAATAGTGGGGTAAAGTTGTTATGTCTGGAGGAAAGATTTTGCAGTTGTTTTTGTTAACATTTTTAACTGTAAAACTTATAAAGTGGGATGAAAGAAACGTTAGTCAATCAGTGGTTTGTATCTTTTTTAACACTTATCTTTATCATTGCCACATTTGCTTTGTACAAATACATATAATAATTATCTGTCAAGACAGTTATATTTTTTTTAATAATAACTGTTGCATCTTAGGTAAAAGCAAAACATAGAGGTGAAATAGATAATACCGTTGTGTTTATACTCGTTTTCCCGTCATTCATCTAATTTTACACTCCCTAACGAAGACAAAACTCCTAAAAGTTCAAATAGCGGAAGTGAATCTACCAATAAATCTACCCATATACATAGGTACAAAATTACCTACTTGTG
The DNA here is from genome assembly GCA_964023185.1 of Macaria liturata. Taxonomy (NCBI): domain Eukaryota; kingdom Metazoa; phylum Arthropoda; class Insecta; order Lepidoptera; family Geometridae; genus Macaria; species Macaria liturata. The sequence goes on along the minus strand of OZ026823.1, from coordinate 4,512,414 downwards.
CCTTGAAGTCGTCTTACTCATAAGCAAGGCAATTATTATTAGAGTCAATCAATATACATATTTTCATGTTATACAATCTTGGAACACCCACGTTTTGGCGGTTTATTTTCATCACAAGCACAAACAGGCATTTTGTGGTGATCGTGAATGTTGAAACTTAAAAACCATAGACATTATTATCAAGAGACACCAAACTATCTTTACAATACTTTTTTATCTTTGTCTCAGACGGGATACTAGTCATTAAATATAGTTACAAGTACCTACGTCATTCATATTTAGAATAGAATGGAATAATTATCTTCTTACCTTAAAAAATAAATCAACTAATTTACTCTGTTAATGGTATTTAAAGGCTCCAGAAAGTCTGTTAACACCATATTGTTTACGAATGATGCTTATTATTGTGCATTACAAAACACAAGAACCACACATTATCAACTGTCCCGCCCGCGAAAAATGAACGCGCAATCTTCAGCTTCAGCCAAAGGCGCAATGAAGTTGTCAAAACGTGTAAAATGTATAACTTGTTAAATTTTGTACTTATGTTTTTTAATAGGTTTGCTCTTCTTCATAATTCGCCTGATGGTAATGATGATATATATAGGATGATGAATCGATGTTGTTAGTAATAAGTAAATTTTTTCTCCATGGTTCAGAGTCTGCTTGTTATGTTGTCGTTGATTACGAGGTTTCCGACCACTAACCCTAATTATTTTGCCTGGCAATTAATCTATTGTATTAAACAATCTAAAGCCCTCGAAGCGAAGGTAAATTAAAGCTCTAAAACTGAAATACTGGAGTGTGAGATATCGTAATATGGATGATTTGGAAATTTTGGGCCTCGTTATGAAGTTACGAAGGTGAAATGTGGAAGGGCTTAGGTCGGTTCTACTATTAAAGTTATTGCTACGTGAATTGATAATTTCCAGAACATTTCAGTTATACCTTTACTAGAACTATTTAATCAGTGAAGTACATTTAAACCAATTAATCAAATTAAGTAGCTAATAATAAATTAAATTGACAGAATCTCTGACCTTCTTTTTTCATCGACTTCAAAAATGGAGGTTATCAAATCTGTCAAATTGTTGAAAAGATAAAGGAATTTTTAAGGTTATTATTAAACTATCGCTAGTTATAACTGCGCTTAGCTTTGCCTTTTTGATAACTAAAATATGCCAAATTTGATACGGAAATTACGTAAAATCTTGCAAAAAAGTTTTCTATTTGATAATTTTTAGGATAGCAAACAATCTAGATCGCAATGTAATTCAATTAATCAATAAACAGACACCATAATCGTAAAACATTGGAACCAGGATGTTATTTCGTATCGCAATTACGCTTCCACTAAATTAACGTTATACTTGAAGTTTGTACGGAATCAACAGAAAACTTCTCAATAAGTCTATTGTGTTCGGATCTTATAAAAATAAGTGTTCATCTGTATTGTTGGCCAACGCTAAGATGTCGGTATGAAGACAGTAGCTATACTTTGAGAAATGGTAGGACACATTCGTACTTATGGATAACACGTTCTTCTTCTTATCGAATGAGAGTGGCAAACTCTGGTGTCGAGAGTTTATCAAGCCGCCCTAAGGGCCTCTGACATGGCTTAATGACTGCCGTACTAGTCAAACAGCCGGGACCTACAATTTATCGTGTCATCCGACCGACGAACATAAAACACGTTTAATACAATTAATAGAACAAAGATACTATTTAGTTTACCATAGTCATACATTAGAAATTATCTCTCGTAATGGAATTATCTATTAAACGATTTATTTATTTATTTATTTTTAATGGTACACAAAACAGAATGTGTTCCCAAATAAGCTAAGTATACATTCAAAACTGGTTTTGATTATTACGATGATAAAGATAGTTTGAAAATGTATCCAATAATTATACCTACATTAGTATATGCTTGATCTGCGGCTTATTCTGCTTTTTTTTTGGTATAGAAAGAAGTCAAGTTTACTTTTAGAACTACATTATGCACTACCATAATGTCAAATATATGTTCAGGTGCAGATGAATAAACAGATCAACATACAAACAAACCAACTGACACCTTTTCCCTTCAATAATGGTACGTTTTTGACATCTCTAGTACCTACCACAGAAACATCAGAAAATATTAATGTAAGAAATGTACAAAGAAAGCGACAACAAGATGGAAGGAAATCTTGATACATTATTTTGATCTTATCGTATTTCCGCGTGTTTTCGGGGAAAGTAAGGAATTTGTTAGCCTAAAACGAGAGGAGAAATGAATAACAAAATGTATGGGATCTAACCAGCCATATTATATTATCTTCTTTATTATGTAGCTATAGGTGTTAGGTATACTATACATAGTACGTGCTATGTGTGCATTAACTAGGTGCATATAGTTGACACACGTCGCGATTGCATGATGTGGAGCATCTGAATACAGTTTGCTTAGTTTGCAAGATTTGCACAGGTTATCATTAACATTGTATGGCAATCTTTTACAACGATTTTCTTTTGGGTTTTTAAAAGACAATTACTGATCTATTAAGAGGAAAAATTAAAAATCCTACCAAATGCGACATTAATATTTAAAAACACATATTTTCATGGTTATTTTATATTCATTTAATTACCCTGTATGATAAGGTCACCAGAATCGACACCCACACAAGATGATACTGTGGTCTAAAGTCAAGCTGCTTGTATTGGAATAGAACTGCCTTCCAGATACTAATCTAACAAATAGATAAGGTATGAAATAGAACGTTATGTTTCTTACTGCATGTTCGTTATATAGCGTCGGAAGAGCGGTCTCCCATGCAACCCTGTCACTTACTAAGCCGGGGCCTTCTTTCCAGAACTTTTAAAGTATCCCACAAAGGATTGAATGTCGAACTTGTTTACCACAACTTTGCCAAACAAAAGACAAGAGCTCTAGTGCATTTTGTACGATACCTATTTATTGTTCGGAGTTGGCACAGAGCGCTCACATTTTGAGCGTAAATTTTTGCCTGTTCGCTGCATATGCAAATCATTGTTTCATATTTTGTTCTAACGGAAATGGATAGGATTAGTTATTTTTAGATATTGGTCAAACATTTTATGCAAGGAATAAATGTTTGAAATAACGTGCTAGATCATAGCCGTCAGTTTTGTTTCACATCGTATTAGAAATAGTTTTAGTATAAGTACATAATTACATCGCTACACATATAAAACCCCTTTTAACCCAATAGAAAATAAATCTAAAGCAAGATATAAATTTCTAGATTTATATTTATTTACGCCCAATAAAAGCGTCCCCAAACAATTTTCGCTCACTATAAATCTAGACAGCAAACAAATAGAAAATAAATTCAGTCTAAGTCCCAAATTCCAGACGTGTCAGGTTTAATAAAGAGAGCTTTTAACACCAGTGTGTTAACTCCGCTGTTAAGAAAAATCTGTTCATTTTAATTCGATAGTCGCCCGTGTGCTGGGATAAAAATTAAGCTGACATTTTCAGAGACCCATGCAAATGGAACAGTGGAGCTGTAACCTATAGTTACTGTTGTACCTACAGCGCCATAAAAGAGCTGTGAACAGCTTTTAACAAGAACAAAAAATATACTGTTTTCATAACAATACATTCGCTTTTTGCCCACAAACTGCGCCTCGCGGTACGGCCTCTGTTTTTTGGGCCCGGTTTTTCAGTGCAAAGTAAATTGCGTAATATTGATATCGTGTTAGAAAAATGCTGCTTAAAAAAAAACTCACATTAACAATAACTTTATAAATAACATTAGTGGTTTTACAACAAATTATTTTATAAAAAATACAAAAAAAAAACATTACGTAAATAAAAGCACAATTTACATTTAATACATGTTTTTGAAGGAGTGAAAAAGAGAAATCTTATTTCTCCATACAGGTAAAGCGAAGGTGCGCTTGACCTTTACGAGCCACATTCCAAATGAATAATGTATCAAAGCAGTACGATAGAAATAAATCAAAACCGTACCATATTATTCTATTACTCAGCTCTGCATGAAAGGCGTGCGTGGTGAATAAATAGTGAAAAGTATCACAAGTATTTCACGATCCTTTTTCTCGTTTCTCACTTATTCTTTTGGGGTTAAGGCGCGACTGGCGTGGGCTGCAGAGCTCATCATTTGCATCCAAATAGCTCCTATAAATTCGCTACCCGAATTTTCACCATTCTCTGCGCTCCTTGGGAGCAATTAAATACTTTTTTCTCGTGGAAGCAAGGTCTGGAGCTCAATTTTTCGGTGTGAATAAATTTTGCCGGCCAGATTGCTGCGCCAGGGCTTCATTAGGTGAGTTATGACGTCATACGAGTGCATTCCGTGTAACACTAAGTAGTTTAGGCATAGTTATTCGCTTAGTTTATGTTATAGTTCTTATGAATAAAAAAAAGTATGTACATAATGTTATAATAAAAACTTGATCTCTTTCTTTAAAGAAGTGTTCATTTTGTAAAAAAAAATGGTTTCTTATGTCTCAATTAAACATTTATATTTATTAGTTGCTAATTGATAGGTATATGCGAAATCTTGCAAACGGAAAATTAAGCAATGATTAGACTGCTGATAAAAATTTGCAATACTCTGACGTGACTGATAATGTGACTGAAAAAGTATATTTTTGTCATTATAATATAATGATGAAAGGTTTTTCAATTTTCCTGATTATATTTTATTAATTTGTTGTTTTCTTCCCATACCTATTCTTAATTTTTCGATATGTAAGCAACCTTATACAAATAGTCGGATTACTTTTTCATTCCTTTTTTGAAATGTTATGTTTACCTTTCGTAGACTTTGTATAGTAACGTTTAACACTAGGCGGGCAGAATAAATGAAAACCTATACCATTACAAAATATTGGAAAAACTACTGCTCAACTGCTTAAGTATATCCCACCTACTCGTTACATTAATCCATATTTATAAAGCAAGTGTCGTTAGAGAGTGTAACAACATTCTCTACATTATCTAGAGCCTGCGACCGCGTTAATGATCATTATTTATCACATAAAATGCTACTAAAAGCGGCCATTTGCTTTTTATGTCCATAGAATGATCCTGAATTAGTAGTGCTCTTCTAGGTAGTAAATTCTAAGTAATTTAACTTAGCCTTGGATGTACTTAGCTAAGTTGATTAACTTGGCTTACTTGTTGGAATTAAATACAAAGAAATACATAAGGAAGCTTTGGTTTGACATCATGATTTGTTAAGTTACAAGTTAAGATATTCAGACTAGGCACAGAATTCTTATTCATATCGAATGAGAGTGGCCAACTCTGGTGTCGAGAGATTATCAAGCTGCTCTAAGGGCCTCTGACATGGCTTTACGATTGCAGTACTAAACAAACAGCCGGAGCTTACAATTTAACGTGTCATCCGACCCACGGAAGCGCCAAAATCGGATGCCATTTTTCTGTCACCCATCCAAGAACTGACCGCGTCGACCTTTTTTTCCGCAGGCCGAGCTACGGGCGCTACAGAATTAATACATAATATATTATTGGCAAGTTTGTGAACTGAGAAAATGCAATATCCGTTGCTGGTTATGAATACTTGTAGTTAGAAGTTAATATGTGGACTTTATTCTTTGATTGTTTCCATTATATTTTAATGAAATAACAAAAATAAAAAACAGAACACAAACAACATTAAATCAGTAACAGCTCCTACTTGTACGGTTAAATGGTTTTCAGTTATAAAATAGAACAGAACGTAGAATTGTCTTAACACTACTATTTAACGCTTTTTTAACTAGACCTAACGTCCTATTATAAACCTCAGATTTTGTAAGGAAAGGCAAACCAAAACAAAATAACATCTAAACCGAAACAAAACAAACCGCGCTACACCTATACAATTATTACGTACCCGAGTACGGCGATACATCAAGAGTTTGACAATCGAATCATTTTCCATCGAGAAATGATTTCTTATTATGGTGTAGCCAAGACCGAGCGCATTCAATGGTTCGGAAATGATAAGCGATTCAAACATTTTCAGCCACTTTGTGAGAGCTGCGTTTGTCGTATTGCGTTGCATCGTAAAGTGTTGCTTGAATTGATAGCGTGGCGTGTTTTATTATTTCTGTTATGTGACCTGTTTTTTTACAAAATAAAACTAAATAAATTATAATTCCGTAAAAAAATCGCTGATGTTTCTTTATCGGATAGTATGAGTACTTAAAAAGCAATTTTGCTTAATTATTTTATGCGTATATTACCTATGATCAACAAGATACTACATTTCATTACGTTGAGCTATAAGTAACACGTTTACAGTTACACACATTTACTAACTCTTTTGTATTTTTATTACATAATATCCATTCCTAGCTCAATGCATATATCAGACAGATGATGATATTCACTTTTTTACTTTAAGTAATAACATCATTTTTGAGAGAGTGACACGAATTAAAAATGTATTAGTTTTATATTTTCTTTTAGCCTTGATCAACCCAGTTCCTCTATCTTTTCTCTTATACCGAACCACATTTTCTTCCTGACCCTTCCAGATTGTTGTCTAAAACAAAAGTATCTATACTATATCGAACCCACACAGAACAAAGTTACCTGCTACTTAACGATCTCGTAGCTCAACTTAAACAGTTAGAAATCAGTAGGTATTCCACTTTCACATACGAGAACATTCGATAAGTTTCCGATCTTCGGGAACTCGGTAAATCCTTAATGATGAGTTCTCTCAACTATTCAGAGGAATTAGGAAGGTAGGTAATTACTGCGCCTTCTAGCTCTATAGTTGTTAATGAACTTATTTAAACGTCTTGCTACTGTAATGTTTTGATTTAAGATATACATATGTCGTTATCTATTAAATAACTTTATGATAATATTGTTTTCTTTTAAGTATGATAACATAATTTAAGAAAAAAAAGTAAATAAATTTATTCACGTACAATGATATGATATGTAAATAAATGTTTCGCTTACAGGTCTTCTGTATTCACAATATCAGACTATAACATTAAGCAGATATCCGATAAAAGGCTGAATTTCATATCCATACTGGGCAAAAACGAAAAGAGCATTACGATGTTGAGCTGAATAATAATATTTGCTGAATCCTTGACCTGTCCAGAATACCGAACCCTAAAAAGGCTAAAGAAAGCTGGAGCCTAATTTGATTCGCTCTAGAGATGGGACAAAAACGGTAATAGTATTATTTCCGGCTGAGACTACGCTGGAAATATATATTAACTGTTAAGGAGCCTTCGTAAAATTAAACCTCCCGAATGGAAAAGGGAACGAGATCTCTTACTAAGTATTCAAACTTCCGCTGCAAGGAAATTAGGTGCTCGCACTTGTCATGAATGTTTTCTTAATCGCGACAAACCGGCGCGAGAAAACGCTCTGCTTAATGTAAAATTACCTACATGTTATCCGGAGAATAATAACGTAGCCAAACCGTGCCTTCTCCCCTAATGCTTTTAGCTTCAAATGAATTACTGCCTGTCAAAAATCGGAACACCAAAAGAGGCAAATCAATTTTTCCCAACATTAATTCAACAAAGTGCAAAGTCACTAAATACAGGTCCAGATGTCGTGTTAATCTCATTCCACATGAGTAAATTATAAGATCGGGAGAAGTTGGCCGCCAGCCATATGGGCGCTGCATCAACCGCGGCTTCGACCTCGCCGATAATTTTCTTTCGTTCGACGACGTCGCCAAAGGAATATCTTACGTTTTTTGATTGGTATGGTAAAATGCATTTGCTTGCATTAGGTGGTGCTGCTCAGTGCCAAAGAATACCGTTCTGTGAACGTGGCCACTAACTCTCCGTGTGAGATACGGGTTCGGTCGCTACAAAAATTAACATTTTATACTGAAAAAGGCTGCTAGACAGCAAGAGAATATCTCAGAGAAATCGTCGACAGAGTTAATTAGAGCAAATTACCAGCTTCTCTCATTAAGGAGCACTATTGCACCTTGTTAAAGGGAAGGTGTCGGGTGTGTAATGAAAATGTAACATGCCTGAAGGAAACCGCGACGCAAAGGTAGGGTCAAGGAAAAACAGAGGGGAAAGATTTTTAAGGGTTATTACAAGGAACATTATCCCGTGCCTCAGTCCTGAGCAGCCATGCCACGTGTTAATAATGTTACTGTCAAACTGTACCAAACCTTTGATATGGGTCAAAAAGGGTTCAATAGCGACTCACGATAGGTTCCACAGGTATATTTTCACCTGAATATGTACGAGAAAACATAGAAGCAATATGTTTTTTATGGAGGGGAGAGTGGGAAATAGAGGAATTGCTTTGACAGAAATATTTCGGGCGTATATTTGATAGTGGATTTTATTGATAACTCGATGGTTCGGCGGAAAACAGTTGAGCTCGTCGCCGGGTGGCCCGCGGGTTCAAATTGAAGCGCATCGCTTCTCAATTTATGTCGTTGCAACAAAAATGATATCATTTTTCTGGATAGCTTTTTACGAGCGTTCGGTAAGCGTTTATTTCAATTTATGCTGCTATTTTCACTGTCCAATTTGGCTAGTCTAACATGAACAGTTCAACAGCATTTTTGTTAGCTTTCGTTTTAGCAAAATGTCTGTTGCTTGTTGTTTGAATGTATAATACAAGTAGAGAAGTATATTTGTTCAATTTATGTGAAGTTTTAGTGTACAATAATCTTATAAAGTTGCTGTCCCTGATGAAGCAGTAGAGCGACCCGAGGACGAAGCGGCCGGGAGTAGTAACATCGCCTCGCCTCCATCCCCACCACCCCAGGCCCCCGCGCCCGTGTCCCGGCGGGCCGCTCGCGCGGCGGCGCGCAGTCTGCGTGCTGCCGCGGTCCCAGAACATACGTTCTGAAGATGGATGTCATAACATCCGAAACGCGTAAACAACTTACGCGATTTACACGTGAGTGAAAACCGTTTAGTTAATATATTGATCTTATAAAATGCTGTCATTATATACAATAAAAATAAAAACAAGATATTTCTACTCAAAGAAGAACAAGTTAGCTATCATCAGGTCTACAGCGGAAATAGTCAAGGATTTTTCCAGCAATTTGGATTCAATTCACAGCAGCCATGTCTTGCAGTAAATAAAGTGCAACTCCAAATGAGGCTAGCGGCTGGAAATAATCCAACTCACTGCTGTACTTTTTGCTTCGTTACATTGCAATAAAATTGTGTTTTGTCGAACATAAACCGTGTATTTCTGCCTACAGAAGTTTATCGTTCGGACGCTGGAGTCATAATGTTTGGATGGAATAGCACCGGGATTCTGGTTTCATTGTTCAACGTGCTTTGCGATTCAAGACAAGAGTTTTATCGTGTACTGAATAATGGTGATTATAGAATTATAATGCTGGAAAATTTTAGCTAACAATAATCTTTAAAATTAAAATCTTTGTAACTATATTGGAGATACATATGTTTTTTGTCAGTGAAATACAATAAACTATTGTGGCTTTTATACAAAATATTTTTATATCATGGTTAATTTTAGACACTTTGATTTTCTGCTGTTCAATTTGTAGTCGATGTTAAATTAAGATCTACTGCAAAATTGAATTATCTGTACCTACCTATGAAAAAAATGGCTTCACTTTGCAACTATTAGTATTCCATCCGTTATCTAATATCCACAACACCAGCATTTGGTTAGTGTGTGTCTGCCCTGCTTACGATAAACAACGCATGTGCATGGTGGTAAGTTTCGAGAAAAACGCGCCTAAAGTTTTTTATCTTATTTTTGCTCCCGCGTCTAAAGTAAATAAAATATTCACATTATTGTAACTTTATATAGAGCCATAATGTATGTATTTTATGTCTAATGTTAATTATTATATGTAATTGTTATATATAAACCTTGTTTCTGAATTTTTTATTGTTTTTCATGTAAATTTTGCTCAAAAAATATTAATGACTAGGAAAAGTCAAATAAGTTCGTTCAATCTACTAGATATCTACATCGCATGTGCAGCAGTTGCGTTGCTTGTGACTAGGAAAATGGGCAGTTGCGTTGCTTGCAACTATTGTAACAGACTTTTTTTTACGTGGGATAGGCTTTCGTTTGAAACCAGCCTGCCTGGTGTTAAGCATTGTTGCAGCCTAGGGTGTAACACGATTACCTAGAAGATACCTGTTAATTTCTTCTATCCTTATTATTAATAGTTTAAGAAAATCCAATGATCAAATGAAGCTTCAATATCATATGCCCTGGTAGTAAGTACGGAATTAAAGCAATAAATTGTTTGATAAAATTTTAATAAATATTTCAGTTTGTTATCGAGCGTTAATTGCAAATTTCCTCTCTCTGCTTGCTGGTTAAATTATATGAGTAGATTTTGTTAATACAAACGGACACAGTCTAACTATCAAAATTAAATAAGTTACAAAATTATCTTATCATGAACAGATCATGTAAGAAGATACAATCATATCTATCCAATGGTTGCCTGGAAGAGATCGCTTTTAGCGATAAGGCCGCCACTTGTGGCACTAGTATAAGTTTATGTTTGATCTATTTCTTTGTATTTTATTTTTATTTCGTGTGTTACAATAAAGAATATTCTATCTATCTATCTATTTTAAAAAAACAAAGAAGAAGTTAGTATTGTTGCACATTTGTTAGCTCTCTTTGCATAATAAATCTTTTTTAAAATGCCTTTTGCAGTCCAATTTACTGTCGTAAAGTTTTCCTGTATCATTAGATAGTAAAAACTCTTTACAAGTTACACAAAATCATAAAAGCTTTATTCAATTTTATGAAATAAATGGTCACACTTGTAATTAAAAAGCGATGACAAACGTAGGCACGCACAATCATTTAACCCTGTTTTTGTGTGTTGAAATCCACCTTTCCGCCATATGCCTACGGGTTTTTTCATTTAAAATCCGTGCTGCGTTTCGTTTTTATTAATGTGAGCCTGTTTCCACTCTTTTCATGTGTAATGCCGATTGATGCTCGCCGGACTGTAAAACATAAATAAAATTTTAATCATTGACCGTGAAATAAAATTGTCCGAGCCATTGACAGTTTATGTAGATTGATATTGTTGGCTCGGGTCATGCCTGTGAGTTTGTAATACTCTAGAGGTGCTTGACTAAATAAATGAGTTTACAATAATAAATTTGATTCTTATTAATAATTACTTGTTGAAATCGTTGTTTTCATGATAATTATATGGACAAATAAATAAAAATAAACTAATTACTTGTTGACATTTTTTTCTTAAAGTTAAAATAAATTATATTTAAGGCGAGATGAGAAAAAGAACTACAATATTTAATATAAAATAAAATATGCAAAATAATTTGTATAACATACTACATGCCCTGACATTAATAATTGACCATATTTTATTCAGTTTGGTCTAAAAAACCTGTCACACAACGATTCTAGAAGTCAAGTTTATGTGCTCTGTCTATATTCATTACTAAATCTTTGGATCACACATTGACAATTGTATCTATTTGGCTGGAATGAGCAATCAAGCTAGAAGGATTGGTTTTCGGCTTTGATAGATTGATAAGGGTAATTAACATTAGTTTGACGATATATTATTTGTGGCTTTTCCTAGTAAAATGAATTATAGCTATTTCATAAATATGTACGTTTTCAAGTTATGAAATTAAATTTTTCAATAGAAGGGATAACATTTTTTATTTCATAACAGTTTTGATTTATTGTGACTGATAGTTTTTGTGTAAAAAAATAAGTAAGTAAAATTACCATTTTGAACATTTTAATAAGAATAAAATGCAGTACATGATCTTGAATGTGTGTAAATGCAACCATAAAAGTATAAATAGTTATGTTAGTCATGTAATATTGTTGTATTGAAACTTCGACCCATAGTTTCATATTACGTTACACCATTTGCGCTTTAGTTATAATTCAAGAGTACAAAAACCTTTAATTGCTTCAACTTTGGTGGACAATTTATACAGTGACCACATGCACGACTTTGAATGGACATTTCCGCCGAATGTCCCATTATTGCGCTCGTAATTTCGGATTTGCACCAAAACTTGTACGTTAAACACATTTGCTTTACAACCGGCTTCTACGTTCAGGGAATAACAGCTCCCAGCACTTCAAATGTTAATAAAAATAAAACTGTTCTGAGTTGTTAATTTTTATTTTGTTTCGCCATTTCTTTCTGCGCGTCCGTTTCCGAAATTGCGTAATATAATTTACGAATCATGAACTCTGAGAATCTTGAGAAATATTGTGTGTTTTGACAATAAGTTGATTGAAGCGACCCAAGATTCAAGAATTAGTTCATTTTAACGAGTTTTTCGCTTTCAGGTTTAAATAAATAAAGCGCCATCTAGCCCCATACTAGATAACGGATATAATACATATATACTTTTCTTTTGTAAATACATACATAATATACATATAAACGACCAGACTCAACACAAGTAATTACAAATTTTAATATTCATAATTACTTGTGTTAGGCGGGAATCGAACCCGCACCCCATTATAACGGTTTTTTTTATAACGGTAGTTTAACGTTATGCATTAGAATTTTAATTTAATTAAAACTGAATCCAACTGCAAAACACCCTGAACAATGAGACGCTGGTCATATTGTTGAAAACAAAGCGTCTACAGAAAAAATACCTTATCTAAAATCTTAACTTTCATTAGAAAGATACGATCTCAGTTAATTACAAAACTGTGAACCTGTGTTATCATGCACTAATACTCGTATTGATTAAGAAGTTTGTGAAATAATAGGTGTTCAAATAAATCCTAAATAAAATAATAGATTTGTTTAAAATTTGGTATGAAGATAGATTTAACCTTGAAATAATACATATTAGCACACTGCAGACCGCTCCTATTTTTTATTCTATCATGAATCCCAAACTGCATCAGATTAGAAAACCTACCCACGATCTCGAGCTTATAAAAACGGGTTATCGCGACCCGATCCTGCAGAGCGTCTTCGAAATTTGTCGCGTCCAAATCCCGCACCGAACCCACTGCGTAATACCCTATTGGTATTTCTACACACGCGCCTGTAAAACTATTATTCAATCGAGCCAGCTAACCCATTCAAATCCGGGCGTGAAATAAAGCGCTTAGCTTTGCACTGCAAGCAGCGTCGGAGTAATCAATGGAAGCCACACATTCCATCCAGACTAGTGATTGATTGTTCCAATGTACCGAGCGATGCCTACTGCTCATACAATAGAAGGGGGCGCGAGGGCGAGACAAAGAAATTCTAATATGACAAGGATTTGGAAGTGGGACCCTTGTGTAGATGGGTCTCGTTTAAACGGTCGATATTCCCGCTTTTGTGGAGCTGCTTGATTATGGCCGTCATATCCCGTGGCAGGAAAAGCCGAGTCGAAATTATTCTCCTACATCTATACAATCTTACATAGAAACCCTTGCTTGAAAACTTGACTGTTGTGACGTGAATCTTAGAGGTTACTTTCCTAGTTGTATAGAGCATACAATTTTCTCGTTCTCGGTAAGGCAGTGAAAGCCAAAACCTTTCAAAAGGCTTTCTCTCACACTCAGGTTGCTTTATCTGGTTGCTTATTTAGCTTACCTTTTCAGAATACCTAATTAAAGTAGTCTGGATTCTTGAAAGTACCTACTTTTAAGTCTTGAAATGAGAAACCTAGAGCATTGTTTTGTCATTGTCTTGCTTGGTTATGAATTTTAAAAAAGGATTTCTTTCTTTTCTATTAGAATAAGTAGAGGCCCGAGGTTATACTTGCGTGTTTTACGTTCAGAAATAGTAACACAAACCATTAATAACTCGAGTATTTTTCCATTACCAGTTATTAAAACCAGTCAACCTACAAGACAAAATATTAAATTACTTCTCAGCCAATGATTTCGTGTTCGACCAATTTGTTGGGACGTTTAATTCAGTTATAGAACAATCGAGAAACACCGCCGTTGCTGGCGGCAATGCACTTGGAGAATTTTTCAAGTAATTTGGATTCTATTCACAACAGCCGAGTTGCCGTCGAAAGGCGAGATGCGCCAAATGAACCGGACTGCTCCTTCAGAGGTATATGGTACGAGAGTATTGAACTTATAGTACCTTTTATAATTAATTTAAAAAAATATTAATTTAACTTACAACAAAAGATGAAATACTGCTAACATCCTGGGATCCCTGCCGCACAGCGACAGTATGGACGGTGTGCTGAGTTTTTTGTAACTGAGTTGTTTTTTTGAGTTTTTTCTTTTTCTTCTGTATGTTTATCAACTGTCAGACTTATAGACTGTCAATTTCATAGTTTTTAGACGATCAAGCTCGAAGCTTTTTATTGAATTGTATATTTGTAAATTATGTCTCAAAATAAAGTAACTAACAATAACAATAAAAAAATTAACTATTTTTAAAACTATAACCTTAATCTAAAATACCTATTATTGCCTATACTAGAAGGAAAGTTCCTCAAAATGCTGGCGGCTTTTCCGCGTTATATTAGCAATGCTTATATTTTGAGCAAATTAGCAGCCAACCTTTAATTGAATATTACAATTTATCAGACTAAATAATTAAACGAATATTTGGATAAAAAAAATCGTTTTTAAATTGACATAAACATAAAACATTTGGATGATATTTACACTATTTTTAAATTAGAAAATACTAAATTTGAGATAAAAGTTTTTTCGATATTACTTATAGTTTCCGAAAAAATGTAGACAAACATACGCATACCTATATTTGAAGACACATGTTGTACATAATTTGGCACACGTGTTTGAAGCCTAAATAAATCACCAATTTATCGTACAGAACTAATATTTGTTATTTAAGCTCAGTTCCCAGAAAAAGATTTATCTTTATTCACGAACCCTGTAATAAGGAGTGAACACTATAGATATAACTACGAGTATACGTTTAGCACACGGCTCGTGCTGGTGTTTGGCTGTTTTTTGCGTTTTGTTGTTGGTGTCTAATGTGCTAAGGTTTTCTGAAGATTTTTGTAAGGTTACGTTTTTACTGTGTGACTCCACAAACAACTTATAAATGTGAACCGATTAGTTTGCTCGGTTTTATTAGAACTACTAGTACGATTATTATTACATGTGCTAAGGTTTTCTGAAGATTTTTGTAAGGTTACGTTTTTACTGTGTGACTCTACAAACAACTTATAAAAGTGAACCGATTAGTTTGCTCGGTTTTATTAGAACTACTAGTACGATTATTACTCGGGATTAATATTATGGAAATAAGTACATATTTCATTGCCTTGCCGTTGCATAATATTTTTTTATAATTACAAAATATACGATTAATTCGAATTGATATTCTCAATTTTGTTGTTTAAGATCATAAATACTAAACAATTACGTCAAATCAACACAAACGCTTTGAATCAGAAACTGTCGAATTCCCGAAACATGGCGAGACTCAAACCGAATGTATTATTCAGGCCGAATAAAAGCCGAAACTTGCGTCGGGAGTAGACTTAGCAATAAAGACTTGGCCGGTCGTTCTAAGGCTTACGTTACAAAAGCGTTAGCTATTGAGGATAATTAACCCCAAATTGAGTGTAATAAATTGTAATAAGATTCTTAATTAATGCCCAATCGTAATGGCGGTTGCTTAGTCATCGCAGTGGAGCCCAATCTCAGAGGAATACGAGTAAAAGAGGAGTTTAACAACAGCATAGTAATCGATAGACGTGTTATCTTGGGTAACTTTTTTGAAGCACAGTAATCACGTCAATTTCCACATACCTAGGTATGTGGAAATTGACGTGATTATTATTTTTTAAAAAACGTTTGTTTTTCTCGAATTTTTAAGAATTTTGGTCATTTAAATGAAAACCACGGGCCTAGGCCAAGTGGAGATCACTTTGAGTGTTATTTTCAGAAGCTAAATCGTCCTGCAAGAACTTCCTCACGATCCTGCAAGTATTCAATACTGCTGCTTTTTGCATCGTCATGTAAATGTTTATGTCTAGGTCTATTTGTTTCAGGTAGTGGAGTAGGTGTTTTGGGATGACTCCGGTGCTGGAGAGCACCAGTGGCACTATTATTATTATTAATTATTGTTTTATTACATCCCCTAGGGGATGTAATAAAAACTTTATTTATTAAAATTCTTCGTTTTCTCGTAGTTCGGTAGATCAGAGACGGTTAAGGCAGTTGGGTTAACATTCGAACCCGGATTTAAACTGAAAGACAACGGAGCGTCGAATCATCGGGATTTTTGGTATAGACTAAGTTCAGAATTTCTGAAATTAGCTCATGTCTTATTTTACCTCCAAACAATGCAACCGATGTCAGGAACAATCACCAATTGATCACAATCGCCTTTTTCTGGCTCAACGTATCAGCATTGCCATCCAGCGTGGTAATGCGGCCAGTATGCTGGGCACGCTGCCCTCTGGTAGTGGGCTGGAAAACTTAGATTATCTTTAGGCTTTTCTAAAGATTTTCTAAGTGCCCCTTTTTGTAGTAGTTAGAAGTAGTATGTTTAGTTTTTCTTCCCTTGTTTTTTATATTTTATTATTTTAAATAAAGTTTAATATCACTAATTCAAAACAAATTTAGATAATAGCAAATATAGTAAAACCTAAATTTAAGAAGTCCCATTTAATTCTTATCATTTACGGACATTTTATGTTAAAATTTACTGAAATGTACCACAATGACAGATATTATGTTAAATGTGGTTGTGTGTTTGCTCAACAATAACCAGACTAACGTCCCGTGATATGAATACATCTTCATTTACCATTTGCTAAATTAATTGGTCTTGATACCAATGAAGCGCTCATAGCAACGAACCAATTATTGACGCTAGACTCTGATTGGCCCGTCCAAGAGTTGAATAACAGTCAGCAAATGTAGCAGTTACGCGTCTCTGAACTCTATGATCTATTGTTTGTACACAAAAGGACACAGAATACTGACTTAGTAACGCCTTCAAGGCCGAATTGTGTTGTGATTTTATCAGCTTGGTAAGAGTTGAATAACAGTCAGCAAATGTAGCAGTTACGCGTCTCTGAACTCTATGATCTGTTGTTTGTACACAAAAGGACACAGAATACTGACTTAGTAACGCCTTCAAGGCCGAATTGTGTTGTGATTTTATCAGCTTGGTAAGAGTTGAATAACAGTCAGCAAATGTAGCAGTTACGCGTCTCTGAACTCTATGATCTGTTGTTTGTACACAAAAGGACACAGAATACTGACTTAGTAACGCCTTCAAGGCCGAATTGTGTTGTGATTTTATCAGCTTGGTAAGAGTTGAATAACAGTCAGCAAATGTAGCAGTTACGCGTCTCTGAACTCTATGATCTATTGTTTGTACACAAAAGGACACAGAATACTGACTTAGTAACGCCTTCAAGGCCGAATTGTGTTGTGATTTTATCAGCTTGGTGGCGGCAATTTGTTCAGGCTTTGTTTCTTGCTGGCTTTGGAAAGATTGATAGCAAGGAATGTAGGTAAGATTGCACTATTATTTTGTTTTTAAAAAATAACACTTTTTGTACGTATTGTTGTGTTTACTTATATCACTAAAATAAGTAAGTACGCATTCCCAGTAATATTTTTATGAGATAATTAAATTTTGATGATTACCGACGTTTCTTATATTATTCTAGTGACTTAAGAATGTAATATTATGAAACAGGTTAGACATAACATTTTATTTGTACGTGATTTCGTGAATGGCATCTTACGTTTTCACTTTATTTTAATATTGCTCAAAAAATTACTAGTTTTACTAAAAATAATTGTTGCCAGTAATTAGTATATTACAATAATGATATTAAAATAATAAATACGTAGTCTCTCTAGTTTCTACTAACATAATATTATAATAATGTCATTTACAAAGAATTAATTAACAATTATATTCATAGTAATTATACTTATAAAGAATATCATTTATCATACCTAACTATTTAAATAACTATACTGACTATAATATGTATAGGTATAATTAGACTAGATTTAGAATCCACAATGCAATATACCATGTTCATTACATACACTAAACTTAACCATATTACGCCTACCAGCTAACCCGCGCCTAGATTTCAATCTACCAATTTTGAAGTTCAAAGGAAGCCGCTACTATCATCGTGTACCCTCTTATTACATTACTAAGTAACGCCGTACCATAGACGATATGTTATGAAGAGATGACTGATTACGTTTTTTCCAAAAATTTTACATAAAACACAAACATAGTCGTTCAAAGTCCTTCATAGTAAGGTCAGCGAGACTATGGAACTCTCTACCTGTAGCCCTGTACCCAGATAATTATAACCCAGGGTTCTAGGTTCAAATCTAGAGTAAATAGGTTTCTTCTAGGCAGGCGTGCTACATCTTAGACTACAGCGGTGCTTAACATCAGGCAGGCTATAGTCAAACGTAAGCCTATTTAGTGTAAAAAAACCATACTTACAAATAAACGCACGTTGACGTGGCTGAACTTACGTTGTTTCAGGATAAAAAGTAGCCAATGCCAGTTTCGGAAAACTTTATGCTACCACTATACCTAAAATCACGATGATCCAACGCTTCGTTATCTATACTTAATATGATATATACTAATATTATAAAGCTGAAGAGTTTGTTTGTTTGTTTGTTAGAACGCGCTAATCTCAGGAACTACTGGTGCAAATTGAAAAATTATTTTTGTGTTCAATAGACCATTTATCGAGGAAGGCTTTAGGCTATATAACATCACGCTGCAACTAATAGGTGCGAAGAAACAATGGAAACTCTGGAAAAAACGGGGAAAATTATTCATCTTTGAAGGATTCCGTTGCGTGCGCTGCGAAAACGATTCAAGTCGTGGGTACGTAACAGCTACAATTTATAAAGCTGAAGAGGTTGTTTGCAAAAATAAATATGATGCCCAAAATAACTATTCCACGCGGACGAAGTCGCAGGCACAGCTAGTTGCAGTATAAAAGTGAAACAAGCAGACCAACAAATACACCTTATTCGCTTTTTATTATGTAAAGTATTGTGTCTGGCCAATTTAATATAATAAAACTATGATATTTATTTATTCATTAATGAGGTGTCTATAATATGTGATATTGTACCACCATACCAACATTTATAACCCCTTATAAATTACGTCACTTCACCCCTTCCAAGATGGATATTGACATTGACGTCTCAAGGTCGATTATTGAGCTCAGATAAATCGATTATCCTCAAGAAAATTACGATCATATTACCAAAACGTATTTGTTACAAATACAATGAGTTTTGTGTTGTCTTAGGAATATTTATAATAGAAAAGAGAAAGTTATTCATTTTCTTCGGAGATTTGGTTTCTTTGGCTTACTTATTTACAGATATCTACTTATTATTCGTGAGTGTTATTTTAGAAATAAAGATAGGTATATATTTTAAGATCGGATTACTAATAATATATCAACTGAACATAAATCTAGTTGATAATGATTACTAACCAATATAAATACGAGAAAAAATCCAATCGCCCATTCCATATTGCAATGTAAGAAATCGAACAAACAATCATCATAGCATTCATAATCCCACGCACGCACGTACGCATACACACATACACACACACACACACACGCACACACACACACACACACACACACACACACACACACACACACACACTTACACACATATACACGCACGTATACATTATTATACATACACACATTCATAATACACAACAACTATATTTCACAAACATGGGCAATATACAAACCTTTAAAAATACAAACTTTTGAATGTTGTTTTAACTTTTTTTAAGGTTCATTCTAATATATTAATAGCAAAGTATATATTGTAAATAATGTTCCACTGGAAGACCTTGCCTTCTGCAACACAGTTGTTAACTAAAGCAGAAGGCAGAGCCTTAATTTCTATGTACCGTGTAAAGTTTTTGCAATAAATATGTTTATGTTTAATATGTTTATGTTTATATTTACGGAACGCGTACATTACTTTCTGAAATAAAAGAAGAACCAACAGCATTAATCAAAATTCCAGAATATTCTCGAATAGAAAACACAATTCCCTGTGGAAAGTCGATCGTAAATGGGTGAGGCGGGGGATAAACAAAAGAACATAATTTGCTTACTATTCCTATAACTAGTATTTTTTTGCTAACAATTATTATTTTTACATGGGATAGGTTTGCGTTTGACTACAGCCTGCCTGATGTTAAACATTGGTTATTAACCAATAACCATGCATTTCCCTACAGTTGAAAAAGAATTCCATAATATATATATATATAGAGTATATGCGCAAAAAAATCCAACTGCCAATTTCATATTTACACAACGCGTATATTACCGTACGGATCACGTACCTACTGAAATAAAAGAACAACCAAAAGCGTTTATTAAAATTCTGAATTCAAACATTCTTGAATAGAAGTTCCCGTGGAAACTCGATCGTAAAGGGTGAGGCAGGGAGATAAACAAAAGGATTTGGATTTGTTTATAATCATGTTGTGCACGCATGTGTTTGATGCACAGAATGGATCAATACCTTTAAAATGTTATGCTGTCACTCATGTATCTTCTGTGTATTGTGTTGTGTGCCTAATAAAATAAATAAATAAAAGAGCATCAGAATTTTTACTAACTAAGTAATTATTACTGTTTAGTAACCAAATTTTCTACTATCAATTGACAGTTGAAAATCAAACCCAAAACAATATGAAAACGTTGAAATCTCTATCGCCGATCTCATATTCACGGAACGAACGTACATTACCTTATTAAAAAAAGAAAAACATTGACAATATTTTAAACAAAAAAGCATCGGAACCGTTGGCAACCAGATATAAGTAACTAATCAATAAACGAGTATAATCAAATCATGCATTACATTTTTAGTAGAAAATCAACTTCAATTACAAATCTCATAGTCAAGGAAAACGCACCTACATACATTACCTTTACAAAAAAAGGAAAACCAAAACAGCATTGATTAAAATTCTGAATTCCAGAAAACACAACTCCCTGTGGAAAGTCGATAGTAATGGGTGAGGCGGGGATAAACAAAAGAGCATCGGAACCGTTGGCAACCATTCGCGAGTGGAAAAGCCACCGCCGTGGAAGCCAGACACTATCTTGCGCGGGAGACACCACCGCGTGATTAGGCTGTTGATAACTTTGACAGTAGGTCAACCTTATCTAATATTTTTTCAATGAAACTCTGGAGAAATATATGTGTAGTGTTTTTCCGCTGCGACTGCTTCTTAACCGGCTTCAAAGAACAAACTTGATGTTTTTTAAGTATGTTCCTCTGTAAGGAAACAGTCGCAACGAAAAACCCTACACATTTCTCCAGAGTTTCGTGTACGATGGATATCCGCTAAGTTATATTATTTGTTTTTTATTACCACTGCGCAAGCTCAAGGATGAAGGTTTTTTATATTATTAATTAAGTTTAAAATTACTTGTGGTTATGTCACAGAACAACGATCGGGCCACATCGCCCCCGCGCGCGCCCCCCGGGCGACAAGCATGGACTTCAAAGCTCTGTGGTACTGTGTACATGAACATCTCGTGCGTCGTAGTGTGCGTGCCGAAAGTGTGTTAGTTTTAGTAAATGGTGACACCTGTTTTGTATCGAATAAAGAAAGAATTCGCCTTTAGTCACAGGGCGACAAGCATGGACTTCAAAGCTCTGTGGGTTATGTAGTAATAAGATTTAAAACATTATTGCTAAATGGAAATAGAACTAGCAAAACAAACCAAGTCATCAATAACAAATAGCGATCCATATAAAATTCTCTAAATAAAATGAAATATCTTTAAGTTGTACAGAAGCAAAAGCATATGCAAACGATACAAATTTATGTTATTTTTGCAATCAGACATTCAATTCTACACATTGTCACCACAAAAAAAAAAACAATTTTGAAAAATATATCAAAAACCACATTCATATTTTTTACAGTAAGTTACTAGTATCCACGTTTCATATTCATATCCATCTAAACAAAATCCACAACATGTGCAAAAACTAGCAAAATCGATAGTCAACATACTGCTCTTTTTGCGCTGTGTTATTAGCATACAGATTGTTTACACTTTACATTTATCCCGGCGATACAGCGAGATTTTTGCATGCTGCTTTCAAACCTTCATGCTAGAAACCTAGCATGGAGGTTTTATAAGAGGCAGTGTAATGTTAGATGATTTTGTTATTTGTAATTTCATTGCATATTTCATGTTCAGAATTGATACGTGTAAAAATAAGATTGTCAGAAGCCTTATGGACCGGCAGCTGCTGTCTGCAACATATGAACGATGGGTAGCAATTGCAACTTAAAATGTACCTTTCTATATAATATTGTATATATTCTCTGTTTGTGATTGTGTGTGATATGGATCTCAGTGTCTGCAATAAAAAGTTATTATTATTATTATTATTATTGACCTATTTCATTGGTTGATTTTGATTGGATGTCTTAAGTTTACTGTAGTTGCCAAAGTAGCCGTTTGAAACTACAAGTAGCATTGCAGATAGTTTCTTCAGTTACTCTGATAAACCTGTCGCACGGATGAGTATTTCAAAACCATAACACTTATGATATAGTAATGCATATTGCCTAATAACAAAAAAAAGGAGTAAAATCTTATCAGATTTTTTTTTGGAAAGTTGACAGAAGCTCAATTGCAATTTGGCATAAATTTATCAAATTTGCTATAAGGAAAGATATCCATATTATTATTTCTTTTATATTTGATTATTTTATATTTGACAGCGTTGATGGAAAAAAAAACACAACAAAACTGCTGTTCATGTTCCAGTTTTAACCCCATAAATCTATGAAAATGTGTATAAAAAAGTTTCCAGTATCAAGTTATATTTTACTACTTCGCCGATAACATAAGACTTTTACATAAAATTAACATTCCGACCAAAGAACTTGTTTCCATGGTCGTGAAATTATTAAAGAAAAATAAACTAACTGTTGTTGGCTGGGACTAACAATTACCTCTTGTATTTGTATTTTTGGCTCATGACATTGTTGGGGTGGTTCCTACGGTGCATGCTTTGTTCGAAGTTTGTTATGTTCTCATAGAGATGAAGTACGCTAATTTGCTGTATATTTGCTTGTTGTGAAGACCGTTTTTGTGTTAAGTGTATTTTGTAAAAATATGTTACTTGTTTTGACCACGACTTGATTCGTGTATTATAAATTTATGGACACAAATCCACACATTACCTGTAAACCGACTCATTGGTGTAAGGCTGTGATGAAACAATAACAAATTATGTCCTTTTTGTTGTGACATAAAAGATATAAAGTATGTAAGTAAATAATTATGATTGCGACTTACAAAGTCTTAAAAGTAGTAATTTTGATAACAAGTAAACAAAAGTGAATTTTGTAAGCCCTATTTTTACTTACCTAATAATCTCTTAGAACTTAGAACGTATAACCGATCTATGATTAAAACTCCACGGGATTAAAAATATCAATACCCGTACTCCTAACGGGCTGTTTAATAAAAAAGCTAACTCCCTTTAATGCCTGCTTAATAATTCCGATGAGCATGAAACGAGATACCTATACAAAAATTTACTTGTCAAAGTAATATTTCTTTGTAGGAAAACCCGGGATAATCGTTAATTCTCTGCCCGGGGCTGAATCCCTTGTATAGATTGCGGTATCACCATAAATAACTGCGTAACTGTTTTTATGGAGGAGAAAATTACTCTTTTCACTCACTGCCTTTTATATACTGAGGATTTTTTTACGATTGGCACAGTTGTGGCCATAAATATATCAAGTTTGTAGAAGTTTGTGGCGTAAAGTTATTGAACAACCACGCTGGAATAAGAGGAATAAATATGAAGAGAATTTGGTATTTTTTTCATGCAAAATAGTGTTACGTTTGATTGAAGCCTCGTCAATGTAAATCATGACTAAAGTGTAAAAATTAACATGCTTGTTTCCATTCCTCGGTTCTGCTGTCTTAAATCTATTGAAATAGGTTGCGATTTATCTATTTAAAAACAAATTTAAATGAGAGCGACAAACCTCTGGTGCAATTCGAAAGTATTGGAGGCTCAAAACTTTTTAATTATAGTATTTTAAAAATGACATTAATCTAAACTGAATCCTATTTGCTGATAATAACAATCTTTGGATTGGAGATTGAAGAAATGTTAAAAACTTACTCAAAAACCCAGAATTACAGAGCATGTCTTCGTTTTTACTTTTACAAAGAGTTTGATTCAAGTTTTTCGACTTGTAGGTACTAAAAGTTTGCAGACGTTCCTAATGCATTGTTTTGTTTGAAGGGCAATACTGATGGAGTAAAGCTTTTAATCCACTTTCTTAATCCATTGAGAGAGTCATGCAGCGCCACAGTGGGAGGCAATGAGAACTTACATACACACACACATACATATATATACATATAATAGACCTATGTATATATTACTTCAGTACTAAGGTTATCTTTCATTGGTGCATATCTAGGTTAGAACTATAGACTAATTGCCTATTATAGTAGTGCATTCACACCAATGCATTTGGTACAAACGCTTGGTCATGGTCATGTGTATATAATCGATAATTTAGAAGTGTCAAAATAATGAACTGTACTTGTTAGCTTTTATGAAAACGGTTTCTGTGAAAATATGTGATATATTTTTAACACTCAAAGGCTAGAATTATAATTAAATCACACATTACTGGTGGATAGCCCGCGGCTTTGCTTGCGTTATTACAGAATGAAAGAGTTGCCAATGTCGTTTTTGGAATTCTGTACTACCATTATTACAAAAACCATGACGATCCGTCACTACGTTGTGGTGAAGGAGGAGCTGACAGACAAACGAACGAACTAAAACATTTTAGCTTCATATATGAACTGAACCATATCTATTCGCCATATTAACAGCGTACTAATTATAACATGAACATGAGCTGAATCAGTTTAAACCTCAATCATAATCAACCTTCTAATTTGAAGTACGGACTTCATCCCGACCAAATTCACAAAAGCATTTTCAATTAAAGCCACGCATTAGGTGCATCATGAATTCGCAATATACAGCCTTCAAAAGCCAATATTTATCCTCCGACCCAATCAAAACCCATATCCATTCAGGGTAACGGTATTATACCGACTAGACGCCAAATTATTGTGAAATAATTCCGACACACATGTGGTAACTACATTAACGTGATTTGATTCAAATTTGGCAGCAAGCGGCTCGGGTCTATACTCCCGCTTAGAGCAATGTGGTAAATGTGGTAAATTAAAACAATATATTAAAATGTGATTGTTTTTCTAATGGAACTGTCACCAATAGTAAAAGAAAAAAATGATCGTGTGTTTTACATTATGTTTGACGTCACAGTTTTCACAAAGGATTGGACTATTGATAAAATGAATACAACACAAACATATATAGATTCAGAGTTTTATAATAAAGGTTATAGTGAATATAATATCAAAACACATTCAGTACATTATAATGAATATCAGTGGACTTATTTCATAAATCTCAGTCCTAAACCACCGAACATATAATAATCTCGAACTAAACTTAATCATGTAGAATTTTTCGATAGATCTATTTGCTTGCGCACAAAACTATCTTACCCGGTGTCTAGTTAGGTGTCTCAGCAATCCATTGTTTATGGCTCCGGGTAATACAGCTCGGGGTAATTCCATACCGATGTGCAAGTTATATGATACAGCAAAACCTATTATTGAGATTGGGTGTTGGTGCCGTTGTTTACGAGTGCTTGTAAAAACTGCGGATAGTGAACGTTCAAGTGGGCCCACGATAGGGGGAGATTTTAGTATGACAGGGGATTCGGGGAGCGGATAGATAGTGTTTATTGAAGACTTTTTGCTTGATTTTAAAACTATCTTGGTGGATGCTTGCGTCTTTGCTCGCGTGATTTTAGATTCAACTATCTTGACTTCCTCATTTTCTGTGATAATGTTTAATCAACTAGACCATAACGGTTTGTTGCGCCATTCTCCACTGCGGCACAAAAGAAAACAAGCCGATAAACAAATCAACAACGTATGTATATAATTGCTTTACTTTACGGTATGTTTTGTTTTTTATTAACTTCTTTCAATTACTTATAGTATGAATTAAATCAATCAATAAATAACTCCATCTATGTCCAAATATGTATCTAAATGTATGTAAAAATATATTAGCATAGTTTGTTCTTAAAATGTATATCTCGGCTTTATCTTAGTTTTTAACTAAAATTGTACATTATTCTTAAATTCACTGTAAAATTGACATGACTTAAAAGTGAGCCAAATTTGTTTAATTTATTTTATATTCCGATGAATCAGTAAATATTACGCTGCTATTTATTGGCTTATAAATTACGATTCTGTGTAAACTGAGCTCAAACTTCGGTCGCTTTGATCTGGTACAACCAGTATTCAGTTTCAATTAATATAGCTATAATTGTGAAATGTGGATTTATACGTAAAATTTAAATATATCTGGTTAATCATTTTAAATTGAGTTAAAAATATGATAAATTTATAATGACTCACAACTTATTATGAACAAAGACATTCCTAGTAGAATACGTTTCATTGTATGATGCTTTCATATTTGATGTCTATGGTTTCAGTCCTTCCAGAAATATGTACCTAAATGTAAACAAAAATCATACACAAACATTGAAATAGCAGCAATAAAAACACTGGAACAAAAATAAATAAAAATATTTATATTAAATTAAGCGAATTATTTAGGAGTCAAATATTACATCTCATTATCTTGCAGTGTTTTATTGCTGCTTTTTACGTTTGTTAAACATTTGTTTTACTTAGCTTAACAACTTGGTTGGTGCAGTCGCCCGTGTGCTATTTCCATACAAACTGTTGTTAGTGTCTGTCTGTCGATTTAAACACACTGAAAGACAACTTCCTTTTTCACACCTAAACAAAGCTTTGAATACCCATATACATGCTTAAATATATCTATAATATACCTACATATACGATATTACGATCCCCTTTTCGCGAGTAGCGTAATTCTATGTTAAATGGGGCACAATTGGCTGTTCATAACGCCCGCGCCACGGTGTTTCTTATATGCCAGCCGTGAATATTAGCAGAGGGTTACGAGAGAAATGTATGGTATTATTTATTTTTAGAACAGCTGAGCTGAGACGATTGTAAAGTATCAATGTATACCTTTTCACATGTTTTTACGTATAAAGTGACAGTTAAAAGTAAGGAAATTTTGCAGATATTTTTTTACCAAAAGCATTAACTCTAGAACGGATTTTCTTTCGCATTAAATATCTCTAGATTATTGTTTTAATACCTAAATAAAGAAATAAACTAAATGCCAATAGATTGCAGGTACGTACACTTTATTTTACATAACGTTAGAAATATATCTCTATTTACATCCTTTACATCACTTCACATCTCTTCAAAAGTCTTACAGAAAGTTCTCTGTCGAAGCAAACGAAGTATTCACGCATATTACGCCTTCCTTTGCGTTGGCAAAAATAAAATATACTTGTTACCGTGTAAACCGAACGGTAGAAATTATTCATGCGAAAACGGTTCCTTGGGAGCGCTCGAAAAATTAAGTCTGCCGGTTTTAAGACACAGGAATTTGATGAAGGTGTGAAAGGAAACGCCATTTTGCAGGCGTAGGATTATGAAGACGTACAATCAAGACATTTTGCGTGGGAGAAATGATTTGGGAATATATTTTTTTAAATTATGTATATTCTTCTTCTTACCGAATGAGAGTGGCCAACTCTGGTGTCGTCGTCCGACCCACGGAAGCGCATGTATGTATATGTACGTGTACTTTAGACAAGGTCATAAAAATATTCTGATTGTTTCACCTAAACATGACGTATTCTGTGCCCAAACACCGAAAATGTTAGTCGTAGAGATACTACATAACTACAAACAGATTTTTGAAAATTTTAGCCTCAAAGGGGTATTGTGTAACGCGTTACTTAACAAGACCAGTCTCACTTAGCAAAAACAATAAAATTGGTACAGTTAAATTACTTACAATGTATTTCAAAATTTTAGCTATTGTCCTTTTTTATCCTAAGGTAAACAATTTGATTGAAATTGGGATGAAAACATTGCTTTAAATGAACATTTTGACAAAACAAAAACGGCAACAAATGATATCGGATTTGTATTTTAGCTGCATTCCCGTATTGGCATGCATGAAATCGGAGTTCAATACATGAACGCCGGTTTTATAATTTGAAAATGTAGGTTTTAGTCAAAATATTTGTAGCAAATCCTAAAATTTTAATTAAATTGTTTTAATATAGGTACTTCAGAATAAAATGAGTTGAAAAAACATATTATTATATATATTACCTATAAAATATTATTATATTTAGGTATTACCTGAATCAAACCCATTTTTTTAACTTGTCGTAGTTACGTTAAGTTTTGGTAAGTCATCAATTCCTCCTAATTTTTTTACATTATTTCCATGTTCACGCCTACAGGTTTATGAATATTAAAAACAACCGCAGCTACCTAAATCAAGTTCAGTTTAGCAACAAATGGATTCGACTGCACACAATTTGGCCCAAAGACAAAACCCGCTTAGTCATAATTGCTGCAGGTGGTAGACGAAATTGCGAGACGAGATTCTACTGCAGATTCCTACCATTGTAGTTCAAACGAGCGCAATCGCTAATGTACTTTGACTCCGCTTCCCTTGTTTGTGGTCACTATTACCCGTTCCTGACCACAAATTGAAACTGTTAACGTTTTGCTGCGACCGTTGTTTAGGTAAGTGCAGGTATAAATGCAAGCTTTATTTGAATGCAGTTGACGTGGTACATTAGCTTGTTGTAATGGAGTCTCGTAACATTTTCGGGACTTGGTAACTTCATGTAGATAAGATACTTTTTTAAAGGAATACAAAAAACAAAATAAAATAAAGGAATACAGGTTTTTTTTACGTGGGATAGGTTTACTTATGTTATGTGTTATTAGGTTTGCTGTTTAAACTTTTAGTTTTTGAGTTTAGTTGGTTGTTAGGTTGGTAACAAACTCGTATTTTGCAGGACGTACATTCTCCTTTTTTTGGAATATCATTTGAATTATCACTGTTAGTTTGATAGACTCGTCACACAGAAAATATGAACAAGTTGTGACTCTGTTGCGCATTGCAGCAGTGTCGCTTACGTGTTCGATAGCAGTTTGGAATAGTTTAGCATGTTTTATCAGGTTTCAAAGAGATGTTTATTGTGATATTCAGTCATGTGAACTACTCGTATCCATAATAGGGAATGCTTGTGTTGGCAAAGGCTGGAATGTTCAAAAATAAACAAGTATACAGGTCCAAAAATGTTCGCCTATTTTACATTTAGGTACGCACAAAACAAATGATCCTTTCGCCAAAAAAAGTAGAATAGCTTCGAGACATTTTTTGTAATACCTACGGGAAATTATGTAAAAAGGTCCACTCGCTCGGTCGGGCCCATTTATTTTTTGTAAAATTTCACGGCGTGAGTGCTTAACATGTGTTAACCAATCATCGCGGGCTGTAAAACATTTTCGCGAGCGGGTGGACGGTTTAAGCGCTTGTAAAAATAACAATGTCCTCAAATAGGTGGGCAGAGATTACAGGTGGATGGATAGATCAGGCTAATGAGCCCCGATGGCCATTCAGGACACGTGGCTGGGGGTTAATGAGATGAACAGTGATGGTCGTCCGCCTGTGTGACCCCTTTCGCACCCATGGCCGTGCTCATCCACGTTAAATAACAATAGCTATCTTTAGCAAGTAGCGCACTGCAGGTTTTTTATATTTAACGTTGTATACCGAAGGCCCTATTAGATGCAGAAAGCATTTAAAAATATGCTCGTATGATTTTAAAATAGTGTTAATACCATATGCTGTACCTATATACAAATAGCTGAATTTAGTTTTTGAATAAGATTTTAATATAACTTCTTGATTGATTTACTTGATCCTACCATATTGTTACAAAAAAACAGAAATAGATAAATCGTTCTGTTGGTTTTGTCACATAGTGACGCCATATTGTTTGGCACCGTTTAACGACCATGCGCAAATAAACAAAAGGCAAATAAAATTTGTTTATCCAAACAAATTAAAACGAGATCTGGATTAGCGTTCGATATAAAAATAGTTATTTTTACATTCTGGCTGTTTCAATAAATGGGATTCGTAGTTACTGAAAACTGAAATGAGTTTTGTATTTTAGACGTTTTATATCACAGTTTTAAAAAATCCACTTGCTTTTTTGGTGATTAAGGACAGAACTCGTCATTTAAAGTCAGATTATTTTAATTTTAAAGGAGGGTTAATCCTGGGAATCTGTCTTTGAATAAATAAATTCATTATATACATAATAAAAATATTTGAACTTCCGTGAAATTTCACTTAGCGCCATCTAGCCCCACACTAAGGAATCGCTTGCTTGTGTTGTGGGTACTAGACTAGATAACGGATATAATACTTATATACTTTTCTTTTGCAAATACTTTTTATTATACATAGAAACGACCAGACTCAACACAAGTAATTACAAATGTTTAAAATTCATAATTACTTGTGTTATACGGGAATCGAACTTGTAACTCTAGATTAGAAGGCAGAGCCAACAAAGCTAACAGGCCAAGAAAAAATCCGATATTATTTATTAAAATTTGATAAGGATTTTACAAAATTTGGGATATGGACATTCGGCGTCTAGAGTTCATTTTGCGTTTTGTACTTTTTGTGCCGAGGTAAAGAAAAACTGTTTTTACAAATCAAAATTAATGCTACTAATAAACAAAATGATATTTCAAAATAACATCTGAACCATATATACTCGTAAGTTTCTTCCTACCATACAAAGCTCTTTCAAAGAAGAAGTTAACCCAACTATTAACATCCAAGCCATGTATGTGATTGCTCGGTAAATTATTCCATCTGTGAGACGTCATGTATTCGATGAAGTCGGATAGCTTTAAACCCTCTGAGGATGCATTAATCAATAAACTAGAACCATTGGCTGCAAACTTGCACTGAAGCGGTTAAATCCTCTCATTTATTACTGGTACTTCATAAGTTGTATGCATCTTTACTTAATGTTGTTTGAGATACAAGAAAAAAAAAAAAATTAATGATAAATACGTAATGCTTGATATTTAAAGAAAGAATAAAAGAGAAAAAGAAAGCATTTTTTAAATCAGTGCATCTTTTTATTCGGCGTTTAATATATTTCTATTTATAACTTTATTTAAATCTTAATATTAAAACTTTCGTGAGACATTTTATCAATATATTAACTAAACGGTTTTCACTCACGTGTAAATCGCGTAAGTTGTTTACGCGTTTCGGATGTTATGACATCCATCTTCAGAACGTATGTTCTGGGACCGCGGCGGCGCGCATTCTGCGTGCTGCGTGCTGCGTGCGTGCTGCGAGCGGCCCGCCGCGCCGGGACACGGGCGCGGGGGCCTGGGGTGGTGGTTTATTTAAATCGGTGTAGGAGTGTGAAAATAATTCAAATAATAATGTTATACTTGTGTTTTAGTTGACTTGTTAACCTCAAATAAAAATATACATAATAATAAGCCTATATTAGTCATAAAACGTAACAATCAAAAGTTGAATGCGAAAAGTGAAATTAAAATTCTCATAGCAAAAATTAAAAGCTTTATTTTTAGCGTTTCATAAAATTATCTCATCTACCCAACACATTCATACAATCTGTTGCTGTCTTGTCATGTGTTATGACTTCAAGGTTAGCAAAAATCTAATGGTGCCAAAAATTTGCGGACTTGTTTTAAATAAGGTTAGGTATTCGACTGTATAGTATTCAAAAGGTTACTAGTAGGTACTTACTTAAATCTTAAAATAAAATGTAAAAGAAAAGGTGTGTATGATAATGATGTTACTAGTGAAAAAAAATCTCAGCAAAATTCTTATTCTACTAAACCTGGCTAATTAAAGGAATAAAAAACGCAAATAATACTTACTCGAACCTCAAAGTTTTTCTAAAAACCATCACAATTTTAGAATAGACAATTTAAATTTCTCGTAAATAATATACAATACAATCTCATATAACTCGTACATTACATAGAATTGTCGAGTCAAGTAAATTAAACTTGTTTTCTATTCTCGCGCTCTAATTCTCACTTTGAAATAATTCCCTCAAACGCACAGAGCAGGAGTATCTTAACAAAAATAAACATCAGTATTGGCATCAAACAAATAAATTGGATCCATCTCGAATGCCGTGTCACAATAAACAATGGAATTCAATTTAATGGTATTAGGAAGCTCTTGTTACTAGATAGCAGTTAATAAATTAATTGCTCTTTGCTACTTAACTTCGTTTTGGTTAATTGACGTCTTATTGTTTGTGTATCTTAGGGACTTTGTAATTGAATTGCGCTCATCTCAACGTGCTTGTGATCTTGTTGATAAGAAGTTTGGTTTTAAGTGGTTTGTTTTACCACGTCCTTATCATAGAAGATGCGTATGTACTTTGGTTACCCTATTTAGATAAAAAAAATCGTTTCAATATATATATACATATATCACATCCAGGGTTATCTAAATATATAAAACTCAAAGGTGACTGACTAACTGACTGATTGATCTATCAACGCACAGTCTAAACCTCTTAACGGATTAGGCTGAAATTTGGAATGAAGGTAGATGTTATGACGTAGGCGTCCGCTAAGAAAGGATTTTTGGAAATGCCACTTTTAAAGGGGTGAAATATAGGGGGGATGCAAGTTCTACTTCTTAATGCGAGCGAAGCCACGAGCACCCACTAGTGATACATAATTTTAATGAAATGTTTAAATAAATACATATATGAAATGTTTAAATATAAACTTCGAGTCAAGCTAGATTTATTTTATCGGTAGGCATCGTCAAACGCATTGAAAAAATGCGTTACTTCAAGAGCATTGCACTCATGTAAACCAAAAATAGAAAAAAAACCTTCAATTATTTTACGCATCCCAAAATTTTCATTCAAAGCGCCAAAAAAGCAGCATGTATTTTCGTAATTTTTACCTACAAATTTGTATAAACACGCATCGAGCGTATCAAAAATATCGCGGCATCCAACAAACGAGCTGGCCAGTTCGCTCCGACGCATTCCGCCGATCGTCACCCGATTGCAGTAATTCGCGGCACAAAAAACGTATTTACACAAACAAAAGCCGAATCAAACTTTGCAAAATGTAAATGTGTTTTTCGGGAAATTTCGTGAAAAAGAAAGGGAAGTTATGGTGAAAATTAATACAAGCTTACCGGCTTGTGTTGCTTGAATAAAATTGTGAATGTGAGCGAGTTAAATTGTTGATATGAATTTAAAATGAACAAAATTATACGTAATGTTCTGTTTATTTTATGACTACTACTTAGTAAAGATATTAAAGTGGTGGCTGTATAGGCATGTTTCTCAAACAGTTTCTTTTTACCATGCAATATTCGTTTCAAATGAATATGCATAAAAATGAGTAACAAATTTTCAATAAAAAAAAATAAGATAATTAATTAATTTGACTTAGAGAGTGAATTCTTAAAACTAAAAAATGTTTAATCATAGCAGTAGTTCATATAAAGTGTCAAGTGGACCTAGTTATGATTACGAGAGTAATGCCAGAAAAAACTATGCAAAAGGTAAGTAAGGTATTTATGTACTTTATTTTATGTTACATAAAAGAGTACCTAAGTATTATTAAATCTATCACTAAAATTTATCGAAAAGCAAGTTGTAAAGTAAAATTCATACTGTCATAACAACGATATAGTTACTCGTTATAGTCCATAGAAATGCTTATAACGATACCTTCTTGAAAAAAAGTATACTGTGAACTGTATATAAATACACCCTATAGTTTGTTGGACAACATCTCCGACTTCTATATGTTGGTGGATTGATCGACGAACATACAAAAAAAAAAAAAAAAAATACACCCTATATCAGTATTTTAATATAAAATACATTGTCTATCTATATATAGGATCCTATAGCTCAGAGTTTCAAATTATTTCATGTTGAAATTCGAAAGCTCTTTGGGCTTAAATTACTGGAATCAGCGGGTGTATCCACGGCGCGCGGCGACCACAATTCAATTGACTAGGCACCTACTTTTACGAGTGATTTCGTTTGGGTTTGCGAAACATAAAATATCCAACGTGAATGATATTGGCTTTTTGTGGTTTTAATTTTGTTATTTACGCCTGTATTTGGAATGCGAATGCGAATGAATGAAATTTTAGCCACGACATTGTTTTTTTTTTGAAAAGAGTTTTTAACATTTTTAGCATAACTTTAATTTAAAAAAACTAACTTATATTTACATACATTCCACAAATATATAAAAAAAGACATAAACATAAAAACAAAAAAAAACAGATATTTACAAAAAATTCAGCACACCGTCCATAACTTGTACCTTTAGTTATGAAATTAATTGTCTGATCGATAAATACCTAAAAAAATATATTACGACTGAAATTTTTATGCGATAGAATAATAATTACGTTCAGATAATCATTATTTTGATAAAATATAATCGCGACTCGCTATCCTTAAATAAGAGGTTTCCTATGAAAATATCTACAGAATCCTCCACATTCAAATCACTAGATTTTTTCATAACACTCTAAAACAGTTAAATTCTGTATCCTAAAACGCATATGATAATAAAGATCTGGCTGTATAAATAACATTATTTACATTTATAAATAATATACTATGTCTAATGCAGTAGGTTAACCGTAGTTATGTGAAACCAGACGACTAGCTCCTAAAATGTTATTTACAACTCAGATCACCATTTTCACGAGATTCCTGCAGTTGTGCAATATTCCAATTTCCTTCACATTGTGAAAATCTAATTAAGGCTGGATTACGGTATCGGCAATCGGACTTCATTTAAAGATAATCTTTAGGCGAAGGCTAGGTATTTCTTTTGACATAAAACTTTGATGAACTGGCCTTAGCGCACCATTTTGTAAGCGCATAGAGCTAACATATTTTTTTATCATCTTCTGAGTAAGTAGTTCTTTGTGAGCTTAGTATGGGTTGTCGCTCGCAAAAGTAAAACTTGCATCCCCTACTTCACCTCTTTAAAAGTGGCATTTCCAAAAATCCTTTCTTAGCGGATGCCTATGTCATAACTTTTATCTGCATGCCAAATTTCAGCTTGATCCGTCCAGTGGTTTGAGCTGTGCGTTGATAGATTACTATGTCAGTCAGTCAGTCACCTTTGATTTGTATATATTAAGATAGAAGATAGATAGATAGTGATCAACCCTGAATATTTAGCCACAAAATTACAAAGCAAAAAATGTATCAGGAAGCTTAAGTTGTTGCAAGCGTTTCTATGGTTTGTCGTTTTAAAATATTTTTTATCTTTATATTTTTTCCACGAACACGGCATTATCATGTAGATGACAGCTGTCAAAATTATCATTCTATAACTGACAGAGCATTGGTCGGTTTCTAACTGTACTATGTCGATAGGAATTTCCTAATTGAGTTTCCTACTCAATGTCCTTATTATTCCACCTTTCGAATTAATGGTAAAGGGTCCAATCCAATGGCGTTCGATACTTACCCAAATTAATAAAGAGCTTTGCAAGCGTTTAATTTATTTTGGGTTATAATTCAGGGAAAGGTTTTAGGTGTATTTATTTGTTAACGATTCCATTTAAGTTTTAGGCAAATTGTACATGTGAAATAACATGAGTGAATATACATGATTTTGCTCGCTTTAACTGTGGCTTGTAGTTTTGATGATCATTACTACCTTTATATAAAAAAAATAGCTATATCGCTACTGCTGGGTGAAATAAATAAACAAACGTTAAAACTATCATGGAGCAGTTGTGTTTTTCTCAAGTTTCTAAAAGTTTAAAAAATAATGCGATGTTTATGTTTATGTAGTTCAGTGAATCGCTGGTGTTTTAGTTAATCCTTTATAACGCAGACATTATCCAGTGATTTTCATAGCAAGACTGAACTGCTTCTTATTGGGTAAGCACGATCTATCTTAGGCCATAGCTTTTGCTTATGATCAGGTAAACAGTTTACCTGATCATAAGCAATGATAGCTGATCATAGTTACTATGGTCGCACGAAACGGTACGCTTCTACCTTTATTGTTCGTGCTGCAAGGTTGTGGCCTGACTCTCTGTTCCCCACGCACTATAATCTAGCGATCTTCAAAGCGAGAGTGAATCGGTTCTTATCGGGTAAGCACGCTCCATCTTGAGCCATACTATCAGGCAAACTATGGCCAAGTTCAAACCCGTTCTAGTAAAAAAAAGCATACGTAAGTGCAAACCTGTTTTTGTTTTAAAAAAACTTATGATTTAGCTCTAACCAATATTCTTACCTTTTAAACCTGTACCTAAGTACCACTCTTCGTTCAAAAAGCAGTGGCTTCCAAACATCCCACTTCTCTCTTCAAACGAATCCGTCGTTCTGGACAAGTGAACGTACCTCAATACCGCTTCTACTATCATTCTAGCACTGCACTGGGATGACAGTATCATATGTTGTAACAATGAGATTTTCGATAGTGGTGAAATACTTCTTTAATTCATTTTGCTGGCCACAAAATTTATTCAGCAGGTGTCGTTTCATGCGATCGTATTTGATCCAATGAGTACAAATGTAGTAGTTTTGGGTTATTTTTGTCAGAAGTATTATTACCGGTAACCACTTATAAGTCTTTTAAAAACATAGTTATCTTGACATCTTTTTCTATCAATCAAGATGATTAAGTGTTTAGTTTACAGAACACGTGGCTATTAAAGGTTAAGTCATATATACTAATGACACATCGATCTCTTGGTCAATTCAATTATACGCGTCTTACCCTTGGCTCTCCTCTCAACTATCTGTATAGTAGAACCAGGAAGTCTGGTATAACTGCAATTCTTTTCGACTTTTTCTGACGTACAGTCACATTGGTTCCGTTTTTAACCGCCACCGTGCTCACTTATCCGAAAAGCGTGCAGGATTACGTCCCGGAATCCGTTTTACACGTTCTCATTTTCGGGAACCATCGTAAAGAACAAATTAATGAGCGGGAGGGGTATTGTTTCATATTTTTCCGCAAGGGTCTTAACTATAGATATATCTGAGTATTGTGATAAAAGGAAAACGGCTAAGATTTTTTTTTCTCTGATAACGGACATTACGAGAACCCGAGAGTGTTTTTCAGGAGGATAATATAATAAGTTTTCCTGGTAAACAAATTATTAAAAATCATAATTTTTGTTGTTTATGTTACTCGTATATTTTGCTTGTTGTAGTTTGATCGAGAATAATATAAGTATGATTATTCAATTCCAGCTTTTAAACTGTTTATATAAGTAAGATACAATGATTAAATAGCTGTTCTATTTCTTGTTAAAACCGAATTTCTTAAATGAACGTATTATAATGTCAAAAAAGATACCAAAACCAAATATATTAATGTACTACTTTAACAAGAAGCATAACTATGTACCTATGTTCATAAGAAAATCACTTAAACTTCAGGCATCAAGTGGAAAACATAGTCTAAAAAGCCCCAAGAACTTAGAGCACCAAAGTCTTCCTGAAACACTGAAAACCTTTTGAAAAGCTTAAAGTTTCGGTGCAACATCGAACAAAGGTGCTCGAAAAGTTTGTATACGTTAATTATTATCCAGAAGCTACTTTGTACCTTTATTCAAGTCAACGCCTCTGAAAGCTCTATGAATTATAGGTGTTAAATTAATAAAGTTTATTTAATTAGGTGTGCAAATCCGGGTGCATGGAGGGAAGCCGTACCCTGTGGAAATCCGCTAGTACCTTAAGATCTTAACACTTGGGAATCTTGGAGGGCGGGCGGAATAAGGTATGAGGGCTCAAAACAATAGGCTGTTTAATATATAAGTACTAATATCATTATTCGAAATTTACATACTTTTTATCAGAGTTACATAATGTAGTAAAACTATCCTGTTGGTTCCTCTTTTTATATAAAATCTAAGTAAGTATGTCAGTGTCAATTTTTGAAGCTTTGAAATACTTTAAGCAATACAAAAAGAGGACTAAATATCCAAAATAACTTATCTGACAAAAAAAATTGACTAACGAAATGTATGGCATTCAGAATAGAATAGAAAACTCTTTATTGCAACACACGATAATAATTACAAAGAAAGAAAAAAGAAACTTATACTAATGCCACAAGTGGCGGCCTTTTTGCTAAAAGCAATCTCTTCCAGGCAACCATTGGATGGAAAGGAATAAATAACAGATTACAAAGGACTCGGTATACAATAAAAGGAGAAAAAAATTAGATTATATTTAGATTATTCTTCAACAAAATAATAAATAATCTTTTTTAAAAAAAAAACTACTCAAATATCTATACACAAAATATCGAAGTAAAAAGCAATTAATGAATCCCACCACCCTTTCCTCGAATACGTCCACCTGCAGAGACTTAGTTAATTTTATGCCGTTCACGGCTACTTTAATTTCTCGCTCGGTTGATAATTTTCTGGCGCCGCCGCCCATGGAGAAAATCTGGCTGAAAGTTCCGCTTGCATTGTTGTCTCAACGCAAACTGCAATGAGTATTTAATTATTATATGCTCCATAATTCATTTATTAAATAATATGAATTTATGAAATACACCGTAAAAAATAATTAACATGTTAATGTTATCTTGTTGTTCCTCTAAACCATGTTTCCAATTTCAATTTAAATTAGGTTGGCTCTCTAAAAACTGCGTCCCGTGATTACTTGCGTTAATCTGTGATGGTCATTTTAATGTAACTTAAGCGACAAATCTTCATCCAAATCCGTTCAATCGTGTAAATGAGTAGAAAGAAGAAGTAAATGTCTTACTTAAAATTTTCGCCTTTCAGCCCACAAATAAGAAAGACAAACCACAAATAAGAGAGCTGTTCATTTGTGGAACGCCTTGCCTTTGACTGTTATTTACGATCAAGCAGGCTCAGACTCTTGAGGCTTTCAAAACACAGGTTAAAAACTGGTACCTAAACTCAATAGCTCAATAATCTGCTGTTGAAATCGTGTGTTTATTGTTGTCTCCTTCTGTCGTTATAGTATGTAGGTATAATATGTATATGTGTTATATTTTATTTATAGTTATTTACACTTATATGTAATTATGTGTTATTTGTTATTATATAATATTGAATATTTTGTTGTTAGTATATATTTTCTCTTTTTTGAACACCCCATCCTTTATTTTTCTTTCGACTCTTGTCCATCCTACGGTTGTCTGGAAGAAATCGCTATTAGCGATAAGGCTGCCAGTTGTGGCACTATTTTTTTTTAAGTCTTTTGTGTTTCTGTATGTCTTTTTTTCAATGTGTGTTACAATAAAGAGTTTTATCTATTTAGCTAAACAAATTTTATAGTAAAACTAATGATTCGGTTCTAATCCAAATATTTCATGTTTACATTTCAACTACAGTTTACATAAACTGAAACGTGGTTAATTTTGCGTCATTTCCGTGTAAAGAATAACCGTGACTCAAGACTCGGCTAGAAATGTTTTTATACGACTTGTCTATGCATAAAACATTTGAATTATTTACCTGATCCATTTTTATTGCGTTTTATCCCATCTCCGGGCATCTGGTTAAAGCATGTCGGCAAAACTACGATTTGTATCTATAAACCTGAAAGAAGTCTAACTCGGAGTGTTAGACTTCTTTCCAGTATGATTTAAAACACCATAGATTTAAGAAAGAAGTCATATCTTCTTATCTTCTTAAATCTATGTAAAACACCAATATAAAAACTTGAGTAACAGTTTTGAATCACATGTAATAGGTGCTTCATTGTTGCGAAAAGTAAACATAAATATATATTTATTGTAAACAAATAATATGTTACATATTAGAAGTAGCACTGCCTCTCACATTAGTATAAAACTGTGTCATAGAGAGGCAGGTTCTTCCGGGGGTCCTTGTTTACAACTTATATTAACAATTTAAAATAAGTAAGAACGTACGATTGTTTTCAAACCAACATAAGGGTTTCTGACATGGCTTCACATCATTTTGCTGTGCTATCACGGGCTCGAGACCTACTATTTAACGTACTTTACAATCCACGAAAGCGCATAGAGAGAAATGCCGCCCCTTTTTCACCACGGTCACCCATCCAAGGACTGATGGAGACGGCAGTTGCTTGACTATTAGTAATTGCGAACGGATACCTTAGTACACCGATCGACAGTCATTTTAAATAGCTCAAATTAACAACGTTGTAAAGACAATATACTGATTAAGGTATCAAAGTCTTTAATACCTACATGTTAATGTTGTAAGCAATGCTTGTAATAATGCACTAAGCCAATCTAATAACGATAAATGCTCCATTAGTGCACAACCATGTACCCATGTCTTGAATAAACAGACAGCGAATATTCCGTTTTAGGCAAATTGAACATTGTTGTTGCCAAATCAGACGTGTAGCCACTTATGTAGGTATATAGATATATCTATAATGCAGTTGTTTGAAGTTGCATATTGCTAAGTAACTATAATATATATATTTTTTTTAACTTGAACGGGTTTTCACGTGACCATAGTTTACCTGATAGCAAGCAAAGGCTATGGCCTAAGATGGAGCGTGCTTACCCGATAAGAACCGATTCACTCTCGCTTTGAAGATCGCTGGATTATTATTTATTATGACTTTTCATTGGCTATTGCAGAGTAGAAGAAATGCATATTTGTGTTGGACGATATTTTCTACAATTTGACACAGAGATTCTATACAATAAACTTAACAAGGTTTTTTTTACATGCATGCATGGTGGTATAAAAATACAAAGTTAGATTTGTTGTCATTCGGTTCTTTTCCGAATATATATTTAATTAAATCCGTCATTTTATTACCGTATTATAGACAAAATTAACATAGAACACAAATTGCCATAAATATAGCCAAAATATACAAACTATGAAACTTGTTAAATATGTATTCAAAAAACTGATTAAATATTATAAAAATTCTCATAGACGGGAATCTAAACACTCCCAATAAAGAAGGGCGGGTCGGATTCCGGTCATAATAAGTCAATGCCAAAACACCAACGTTAAAGGTTCACCATACACTACATCAGGGAAGTTCTTATATAAGCCTACTAGCAGTATGGTTTTGCCATAATGAGAATATTCAAAAATATTAAGCAACACCGTGAATTATGAATAATTTGTCAAATCATCTTATTCTTGTCTGTCCAGTTAGTCCAAAAAACGAGTGTGGCTAAGTGGTTCCAGTATCTACTTTTCATCCATACGCACCCTAGTTCGAATCCGGCCTTACACCAATGACTTGTATTTTCAAGTTAAGTGTGGATTTGCACTCGCTTAGCGGTGAAAGAAAACATCGTGAGGAAACCGACACGTGAGAGGACTACAAAATCCGAGGACATGTGTCTTCCGTGGAAGGACCTGTGCTCCCGCCACGATGTATCTGCCCAAGAGAACTCCCCCAACCGATTAATTCTGCGGGGAGTCACGACTTTCAGTCATGAGAAAATACGATTCAAAGAGAGACTGTATATAATTAATGTAATAAGTAGAGGTAATGGGCCTAATTTTATCTGCAGTACTTAGTTGTTATTTTTGCTATGTCTTTAAAAATGCTCTAAACTTTATCTTAAATCATTTTACTAGAAACCATACTCGTAATACAATTCGACAACCAAGATTGGGATCAGCGTAATAACCGTAAACTGTGGTAAAAACGCATCTCAGTTCATTGAAATCGGAAGTTAACTTCTACCCTCCCGTATACGAACGAAACCTTTATGTAGTGAATTATATTGTGGGCTGGGTAGATCCAGTGATTATTTACAAGTTTCTGGATTTTTATAGATGCATTTTTGTAAGCAAGTGTGGCTTAGCGGTTCCAGTGTCTGTTTTTCATCCATATGCACCCTGGTTCGAATCCGGCCCTACAACAATGGCTTGTATTTTGAAGTTATGTGTGGATTTGCATTTCAGCGGTGTATTTCTGCAGCCTCTTTTGAGACCCAAGTTCATTCCAATACAGGCAAGCTCTATCTTGGACCAAAGTGTTACTTATGTGGATGTTGCTTCAGACGATCTGAATACTCTGAACCTGTCTATACAAGTAATAAAGCTGAAGTGTGAAGAAAGTCTGAACTTTGAATATATTTAAAAAAAAAACATAGATAGGTACTTCGAATTGATAACGGAACACGTTCCAACATTTTTTGGGAATTTTGTGTGTTTATCTGTTTTTCTGTGTATCTCTTTATTTAAACGCTTTACATAAGCAGAGTATAAGGTCATAGGCGTCCACTAGTCTTTCTAATAGCCTACAAAACTTTGTTCAGAAACTACGATACAGTACAAAACGTGTAATACGAAATTCCAGGATACTTCCAAGCCCTGAATCCATGTGGCTGTAACCTAATTTGATATTGCAAAACTTTTATTCTGCATAACTTGGCTTCCATCGCTGGATTGTTCCTCTGTTTCACTAGATACGCTGGATGTTATTAAATTCTATGAACTGGTTTGTTTTCATGCGGAGTGTTGTGAATGCCTCTACAGAACTAATATTGTGAGTGAGTTCTGAGGAAAAATAATCAGGCAATACAATCTTCGAAGCCCTGCAATAAGGCAATTCAAGTGAAGCGTAATTGGTTCTGTACATACAAGTCTGCGCATAGTTTCAAACTAGATATAGCTTGACCATTGCAATGAAATAGATGTTAGTGGTTTATAAACAAAGATAAGCTATTTGAGATTTATTTTGAAAGAATGAAATATTATCTAATATTGACGCGGGCAGTATTAGATTTTGTAACCTAATTTTCGAAACAAAATAGCTGATTAACAACAATTTATGAACGAATTAATTAATACGTGATATGGGATATGAACAACCTTACTTTCTTGTCAAAAACAGCACATTACCAACTGTGGTAGCAAAACTTTGAAATTCCTTGCCAGATTCTCTAATACATACCCTTAAACTATAAATTTATCTGTCTTCAAATCGAGAAGTCATCGGCTGCTTTTAGGGAAGCGCTAGATCGTACAAAGCAATACAAATAGTAGTCAAGTGTGTGTCTATCTTATATTAGAACAAAAAAACCATTGATTACATACTTCATCTTTTTCCTTCGAGTTTCCAGTTTTCCACCATTAACCTTCCCAGGAAGTATTTGCGTACATTCCTAGACCTGAGAGTATACGGGTTGTTGACTTACCGTTCTGAATGCTACTAAACTTCCTGGAAACTACCAAGTTCATTCTTGATTACATCAGAACTTTGACTACATAGTCTAGATTTTACGCTAGGTTAGAACTTCTAAGGCAATCTGGATGTTCTGAGATGACGTTGCAAGGCTGACTTTACTACTCACATGGTTTGTTTTGGATTTGAAATTAATTTGAAGCAGTGTTACCATACTTATAAGTGGTGAATTTTAGTATCTGTGTATATCTTGTTACTAATATGGACGAAGCATCTACTTACATTGTTTAATTTTGTTATTCATATTCAGTACCAACGTAATTTAACGTAATTTTATTAACAGACTTTAGTATACAACTAGCTCTACAATATATAACTGATGACGCCAAGAATTCAAGATAGAAAAGAGAATTGAATCATAAACTTGCGTGATATCTCACAAAGTACGACGCTGCAGTTTTATCTTGATACGAGTACTTGACTTCATTCTTTCCCATTCATTTGTATGCAAGGTGAGGGTCCATTTAAATGATTTCTGCGGGTTTCAATGTCATGAATTTGCAAGTAATTGGCTCTAGAGTCAAGCCCCATTTGCATTCTAAACGGTTGTGCACGCCGCTTGCATAAAGAAAACTGCCGTAAACTCGCTTTAAGCGCTTTCTTTTTCCTTTTAATGGGAGACAGTAATTAGCGGAATTACTTTACTAATAAGTCTTTATAAAAAGTTTGCTAAATAGTCAAGATCTTTAAAGATCTAGGATGCAATGTTGTCTAAGGGCAGTCGGTTTAGTGATAATGAATTTCCTTTGATAAAATTTGTATCTCTTAAAATATTGCCTGATTTATTTTTAAATCTCATAAATATGTGGATACTTACATAATATAGCAGACAAATTTTAAACCAACAAGT
The DNA here is from genome assembly GCA_964023185.1 of Macaria liturata. Classification (NCBI taxonomy): domain Eukaryota; kingdom Metazoa; phylum Arthropoda; class Insecta; order Lepidoptera; family Geometridae; genus Macaria; species Macaria liturata. The sequence goes on along the minus strand of OZ026823.1, from coordinate 4,468,269 downwards.
TGTTTGAAGTGACATCCATTTATTTTGAAGTATTGTGTGAGTCGAAGATAAAGCATTTATTATGAAATATTAAATTTGTGAGCCAGTTCCATTGAAGTATGTACTTACAGGTACCCTGGAAAAACCCTGGACCTAAAAATCTCTTATCATTTCTCTCTAGAGTTTGTACCAATAAATTTTTAGCCAAATTATTCAGATTACAGCAAGAATTCTTACGTATCTCAACCGCATTCATCTACAATTCTACAGCAAGTTGTAAACATAAACCTTGTTTATTTTATTATCATAATTAATTTTATTAATACTTGAAGTGAGTCAAAAGGCTACGTTTTGGTTGTAAACACAGAGGCCGCGGAATAAAACCTTATCTGAAACCTGTTCACCCTTTCTTCAACGCTCTTTATTGTTGCAAAGTCGCAATACTTTGTGTAAGGCTGTAGCTCAGATTAAGATACAGGAATAAGCGGTTTAATTATCTTATTCTTATCGAATGAGAGTGGGCAACTCAGGCGTCGAGAGTTTTAAAGTCCGCTTATAAATAAACCCATGACATGCTTAGTAACAGCCATGATAACAGTCGAGACCTACAATGGTTAATTAAACACGCGAGTTTACTAAACACAAAAATACGTAGCCATTAATATTATACAAGCATAATTGATTAGGCGTGTATGTGTGTGTGTATGTTTGTTAAAAGTGAGTGTGTCAGCGGTTCCAGTGTCTGCTTTTCATCCAGACGCACCCTGGTTCGAATCCAGCCCTGCACCAATGACTTGTATTTTCAAGTTATGTGTGGATTTGCACTTGCTTAGCGGTGAAGAAAAACATCGTGAGGAAACCGACACGTTTTAGGACCACAATATCCGAGGACATGTGTCTTCCGTGGAAAACCTGGGCGCCCACCACTATATCCGCTCAAGAGAACTTCCCTAACGAATTAATTCTGCGCGGGAGTCACGACCCTCAGTCATCAAGAAATTCGACTCAAAGAGAGTAGGTATTTTTGTTATTGCTTCACTCTTAAATCACTGAACCAACTTGGATGTCGTTTTTATAGAATAGATGCGACCTTGAATTAACACGCGATCTACTATTTATCCATAATGCGATCTTAGTCATAAGCTACAAACTTTTTAATAGATAAGATTAAGTAAAATTAACTGTTTTTTTATGTTAATCTAATGATTAACACTAGTAACACAATGATGCTAGTTACAAAATAAATTCAAACTCTATCTGCCTTCCTCCCATTTATGGGTGTTAAACACTAGCTAGTTTTAGCAAGCTACTAGCCGGTACGGTTTGGCACCGGCGCCAGCCACCAACTAAAATACTGCAACTACCGAAATGTCTGTAGCATAACCTTATTAATGTAAAGAAATTTAATTTTCTTAAAATTGTCTTTGTTTATTTTAGGTTTTCTTTTGGATCATTTGATGTGACTCATCATCACATCAAAATATAATCCAAATAGGTACGATTTTATTATATCTTTGTTGCATAAATCAGGTTGTAGGATTATTTGTTTCTTGCTTTGTAAGAAGTTTTTGTAAATTAATAAAATTGTTAACTATAAAAATAAATCAATATCCAAGGACAAGGACTTAAGAGAGAGAGAGAGAGAGAGAGAGAGAAAGAGAGAGAGAAAGAGAGAGAGAAAGAGAGAGAGAGATACAAAATAAATATGAAATAAAAAAGAAAAGAAATATCTCTAACATCAGACACAGAAAAACTTGTCTTGCTCTTTACTTCTCCTATATCTTTACTTTTTTCCAACATATAAAAGCGTCTCATTTTCCGTTGTCATCCTTATTTTTCATAAAAAAAATCCTTATACATGAACCACACTTTTAGGATTTATCACAAGCGGGCTAAGGTGGGCTTGTTATTACAGTTTGTTTAGCAGATAGCTGCACTTCGAAACTTCTTTCAAAGCGCGTTTATCTCACGCAATTGTTACCCTTTAAAGAAACCTAAGCCTTTGTTAGGTAAAATAAACAGTATTGAAGCGATGGCCAAATTAAATTAAATCAATACTTTGGAGATTCTGTTTTTATTTTCACTTTTGAAAATATAATTAGTTTTATTGAAGAATATTTTTTGAACAGCATTTTATGAGTAAGTATTTTTATTTGCTAAAAATATATATTTAAATAAATAAATATAATATAGATTGTAAATTTTAATGCATAAAGTTAAGTTCATTCAACTATTTTATTGGCAATTTATGTATATACTATGTTTACTTTAAACTGTATGCTGTCATATAATTTTAATAATGTTAAACTAAAACTATGGATTTTAGAAACAATGGAGAGCCATACTATTATATATTATACACTAAGTTTTAAAACAATATTGTTTTGTCCTATACCTACTACTATATCAATGAATAACTTTCTTTTTTTTCAACATAGCTCGAATGTGCAATTAAATATCAAATCTACCACCAAGCGGCTATATGGTAGGTTCCGGCAGACTTTGAGAGCCAATTCCATCGGTTACAGTTCCACATCTTACCCTATACCTTTGTGGAGTTTAGTGTATTTTTTCAACAATAATAACACCTAATCCATAATGTTTCCCATCACAACCTAGTCACATCACCTACAAATGTGTCAGATCGGTTACTCCGAAATCATTAGCCGATAGCTACATATCGCTATCAGAAACTGAATTTAACGACAATAGTCATCCTGCTAATAGGCCGAAAGGTAATTTCCCGCGAATGAATGTTCACTGAATAGCACATTAACTGCATAGAGTTGAACAGTTAAGCAGTAACTAGTATGTAGGTGCTTGGGCTTCTCACTACTGTTCTGAATGTATGCCAAATTGTATATTGATATTGTATAGTCTAAATATATAAAACTCAAAGCTGACTGACTGACTGGCATAGCCCAAACCACAGGACGTGTCGGACTGAAATTTGATATGCAGGTAGATGTTATGACGCATCAAAGAAAGGATTTTTGGAAATATAATTGAAGTAGGGATACAAGTTTTACTTCTTAACGTGAGTGAACGAGCACCAACTAGTGATATTATAAGTTATTTTTTTTTGCGTTTTAGGTACATTAGGAGTTAGTAAACAATTGCGTAATTTCATCTTAATCTACGAGTAAGTAGATAAGTAAAACCAGTAGTTATTAATATATTGGTAACTTATATATGTAAGCTACTATGAATACTATTGTTATATCAGACACAGATGCCGATTTTGTTTAGTAAAATATGTATAAAGCAGAGTGACAAGTTGACAAAATCGTGACAACCTGACAAAATCATCCTGCTATTGTAAACTCCAAACTTCTATGTGAAGATGGCATCCGATGATGATGATGATGATAATTAATATTATTTATAAGGATTTAGGGACGCTGAAACATAATTAACTCAAATATTAATATCGAAACCCAGGCCATCGTTTATAAATATTTTCAAATACTCATCATAAAATTTAATACAAAATTTGATAAATCACGCCCTAATGTAAAAACTTCTCCATAACATCTCAACTAAGCCCATTACGTGAAACATTTTCTTTATGAAAAATCTCATAAAATGAAGCAAAAGTTACATTTTCACTCATCGCTGCGAGACCCATATCATATTCACAATGGCTTGAAACCTTCATCATCACTTGTCCGATTTCGGAGCAAAAAAATACTAAAATTAACATAAATGTGAAAATGTTTAAACAGTTTTATTTGATTTTATAAATAGCAACTACTGTGGAGTCATTCTTTAGAACTAGTGGACGCCCGGGGTTTCACTCGCAGGATTTCAGGATAAAAAGTAGCCTTGGACACTCCTAAGACATCATAACTACCTAAATATAAAAAATCATGATGATCATTGCAGCCGTTCTTGCGGGATGAGTGTTTAATAAACAGACAAACAGACACATACAACCAGATAACATTTCTAGAAATTGTTGGATCGTGTTCTGCTATCAATTCGAAGTAGGTATATTCAAAGAATATTTTTTATATAAGTATCTTCTATTTTCAGACTTCCGACCCTCTTCAGCTTTATTATATGCAAAGAGAGATAGATTCACAATAACGTTATGTTTACCAAAAAAGTCATTTTCTGTCTGTACTTACGTACACGTCACTAAATTAAATTTGTTGTTTGTGTAATTTGTTAAATTACACTGAAGAGTAGATTATTAATTTCTCTCATGTAGAAGTTACGACTAAGGCAGTTAGTACAATAATTATAAAAGCCTTCTTTTCTTACATAATCAATTAGACTTGTCATTCAGTTATTACTCTTATGAGGAATGCAACACTAGTCCATGATACTTTAAATTAGCTATTTTTCTTCAAATTATACGCAGTTCAATACTACGTGACCTTGAAATTAGTAAATTAGTAAACAAAAAATGGTTTGATTTGCAAGAAAACTAGAAAAGTTATATTATATGTGTCTGTCTTGCGCTGTTCTTACCCAGAAGAACAGCGGGACAAACAAGACAAGGATTTTTGGCGTAAAAAGAAGGAGGCCTATGCCCAACAGTGGGCTCTAATGAGCTGATAATGATGATGATGATATGTGTCTAAGAATCATAAACTCCAAAGTCAAATAAACGCAATATAATTCTAACCCTTCACATATCGCTCTCATTTCCATATTCAAATAACGTGGCAGAGATGTCTCAAGCATTAAAACGTCGTTAAATAAAGATTTTGATTCATTTAATGATCTAGTCGAACGATCAATGCCAATATGAGGGGGTATAAAATAAAATTGGTGATCGTAAAGCGGGTATTACCTGGTGGCGCGACCGCGGCATATCGGATCTTGCTGGCATGCTGGCTGGCCACTAACTTGGCGATTTTACCAGGAATACTTTTAAACAATCTATTATTTGTGTAACTAAGACATTAAATTTAGAAAAAAAAATAGTGTTTAGAGCTCAAATAGTAGGTATACAAACTAAGAGGTCACCGCTGGAAAATTACCTGATTGGTTGAATTGTTAAGTGGCAACTACAAGCACCTTTTCTTCGTATTAGTTTAAAATAAATTGTAAAAATTAAACCGAATTAAACCGCGGAAAGTTTTAATCTCTGTTACTTTCAAACCTCAATCTTATCTCCATCATTATAATTTGTAAACTTTTGCACGTCATTGGAAGGTAAAATAAATACAGGTAACAAACACACTACGACTATTATGCGATGATACATATTATCATGATAACATGATGACACAGTCAGATATCACAATGCTACTTTTGATATTTTGTTTAAAGAATATTTTATAACGTTGACACCCTTGACACAGCAAAACTATCAGTAATTTTACTAAAAAAAGTAAATACAAACTGTCTGGCCCAACCTCGACAGTTAGAGAAGCAGAGACGCCGGCTATATCCATGGTCTCTCCAGGTTTATATCGTTAGAGTCTCGAGCGTCACGCCCAATAAGAATAGATGGTTTTATTATGTCGATGCGCCGACGTAAGGGGTCAAATCACTTTGCATGCGGAACTTGGAGTAAGTAAGGTAAGTCTATGGAAATGAAAAAAAGAAACTTTGAGAATGTAGTGCGCTGTTACCGTTGTTTTATGGAGATAGGTGGTCTTTTGTTGGCGATGATTTAGGTAGAAAATTTGATATTTGGGCGTTCAGTTTTACAAAAAAGTTATAGGACATTACATATGAAAAAGGATCATGAGAACATCACAAAGTAATAATGTATGTAGGATATATATCCTACATACATTATTACTTTGTGATGTTCTCATGATCCTTGCTATGACGTAAACAGAAATGCACAAAAAAGGAGATAAAAAGAGTTTGGAATCTAAAAGATCATTGCAGATGTTAGGGTATCCGCGGATTCAACTGATTTGTTTATGTTTTATTTGTAATAATTTAGCCTACTTACAGAAAAATATGCTTACCTAGGTATTATTACAGAAGTTCACATACAAAGTTAACCGCATTACACAACTTTAACTGTTTGGTTGTTTGTTTTGGTTTGTATTGGAACAAAACATAATCTCTTTCAAATCCTGTACTATCTCCATTACAATCAGTGATTAGTTGTTCATTGTAAGCATACGACAAACAAATATCAACAACTTCACTTTTGCTTTTACAAGCAAAATAATATAAACAACTTTTAAAGAACAACCGTAAAGACAGTCAGTTGAATTGAGAACCCTTTTTTTTTGATCCGTTAAAAGAAACAAAACGCCAACCAAAAACACAAGCGCCCACCCAACCTAGTGCCAAATCCTATTTAATCTTGTTCCGACCTCTATCTAGCACAAACCACAGTTCGGCCCTAGTTAATATTTATCTCCCAAGACATAAAAGTATAATCCAAAATTCCGAGGGTTAACGACAATTCGGCTCGTTTGTGTTCATTAGTTAGTGTCCACTAATGGTTAGTGGCACGGTCCAGCGGAATGGCGCAGCAAATGGTAGTGTTTAACTGCCGAGGTCTTATTCTCACGATGTGCTGTAAATATCACGGTTTAGTAAACCTAAAAACCATGTGGAATAAAAAATACTTTGACCTCAAATTTAAATAGGTACTAAATTTAAAAAAAACTACTGGCGACAAATACTTTTGAAAGTCAGTTTTATTTGTAGTACAAGCTTGTTCGTTTGAACACAGCTTCTTATGTGCAAGTGTCGCTGCAACCTGGTAGTAAAACTAACTGCAAAGAACAAAGTTAATCATTGTTTATATAATAAAACTGTTTAATCTCTAGCTAATTATACGTATTAGCATAAAAATCTAGCAAACAATCATGATCGGGTTTTAGTAAGGTAATCAACACCAAAAACAGCCTTCAGAAAAAGCAGGAACTATCTTGCTAATCGTCGTAGTACACATCTGTTCATGTTGTGCGGTAATTTTGGATTTGTTATATTTGTTGCTCCGGCATGTTGTATCTGACATTTCTAACTTTCACAAAAAACAAAGTAATATTTTGAAGATAAAAATAGAAGCAAACAAAATATTCCGGCACGTGTAACGTTACACTATTTTATCGTGCACTGCTGGAATATAATTTTAGGCCTTAGATTATATAGCGCAGATGGCGCTTGACGTATGGCAAGTCCAAAATACTAGCAAGAATTCAGTCATTAATCGGACACGATGTAAACTGTTTGTTTAACTTAATTGTTGTTGTGTTAATAACAGATTTTATCTGATATTTTAGTCTTTTTCATGTCTCAAATCTTTAAAGGTGTGTGATTTGGATTTAACCTGATATTGGATTCTAATATGGGATTTACATTGTTATTTTCTTATATAGTACCTAACAAGTTATCCTTACGTCAGAAGCGCAAAAATGTGTCAATTTCCCCAACAAACACCGTACACATCAAAAGTTCAAATAATACTCAAACTGATGTCTAACTTTGTTTCCCGTTTCCCGTTAAATTCCGTACCTCTAGAATCCCGTACGAAAAAACTTGTTCAATGGGGAAGTTTTGTTACTTCCCGTAACATCTGGCCCATAATTTAACCTATGTAGTTGGCATTGCGAGCTCTCCGGGCCACTTTGAACAATTTACGAAACTGGTCACCTGCAATTGTTTTTCCTTGACTACACTAAAACTGGTAGAAGGTTTTGATTGGCTTATCTTTGTGGGATATTCCCTAATGGATTGTTTGTTTGCAACTTACATTAGAAAAAATACTAATTTGACTCCATGACGCTGAAATGCAAAACTGAGACGTTTTACAAAATTTCAATTGTTTCCTTAGAATACTAGTTGAACAAACTATTCCCAATAAACAATTTTGATAACATTTTTATAACTTAGATAGTTTACATTAAGGTACGATAAATTTGGAATGTAGGTAGAATAAAATCACATAACATTTATCTGATTTGACTCATATTATCTCATCTTACATACTCCACACTCGACAACTAATAATTTATTTCCTTCTAGTGGACGCCCGCGGCATCGTTCGCATTATTTTGAGATAAAAAGGTTTATAATGAGCATAACTTTTTTATTTACGAACCGATTGAAATGAAATAAACACTAAATGTTAAGTTGAAAATGCACCTCCATGTTAGTGAAAACCGTAGACAAATTGGTTCAGCCGTTTTTGAGTCTATAACGAACAAACATACCGACAGAAAAAACATATATTTTTTTGAAACATGATTTTTGTGTTCTCTTGCATCAATAAAGACCCCTCAACTATTTTTTTTCCATTATCTTCAATGTACAGACACCCACCTGTTACAGCTTTATTATATGTACAGATAAGTAGTCGTTCTTAAAAATAAATTTAGCCAAACAAATTATGATTTTCTATGCGTAAACCATCGGAATCAAACACAGAGGTCGCTAGCGCCTAATCAGATCAAAACTTTCGGTGATCAAAACAAAGCGGTGAGGAGTATTTGAATTGTTTAAGCCGATTTGGGTATTTCAAATTGAACTTAATTTATAATGGATCGGGTTGCGGAACAGTTTTCTAACTCTTTTATTGCTTTTGGGTTAATTAAACGTAATTGGTTGGTTTTTCGAATTGAAAATTTGGGAAATATTGATAATTTGGACTAATATGGAAGAATACATAGAATTGTTCTCATGTTTTGTTTGTGTAATAAACGATGAAAAGTGTACCAGGGATCCTGTATTATTATAATATTATGTTTTATAGTTATACTAGTACGTATAATATATTTTTAATTGTCTGTCTCAGAATATACTACCTGTAGTGTTTACACTAAAAAGTAAATGTAATCGTGTTGTCAATATAACAGATACATCACATTGCAAATATACTCCACCAGATATTATGAGTTTGATAAAGTGTGTCAGTAAAAAATATTGAATGAATTACGTAGTTACATTCTAAAATAAATATATACATATACCTACAAGCATAAACTAAGCTATTTCAGATTAAGAGAACCAATAATGAAACCTTAATCACTCAGCTACATATGTACATCTATAAATAATCCACATAGAACTTTAAACATGACTGTTAGTGTAGGCCTGTAGCATGGACAATGATATTCATAAAATGAATCACTTTTGCTGATGGTTGCTATACATCTTTAATCAGTCACATATTATGTTTTTCTGAATTCAATTATTATTTATCTTAAAAATATATAGTACAAGTGGATACTCGCGGCTTCGCTCGCATTAAGAAGTAAAACTTGCATCCCCTATTTCACCCCTTTAAAAGTGGCTTTTCCAAAAATCCTTTCTTAGCGGATGCCTACGTCATAACATCTACTTGCATGCCAAATTTCAGCTCGATCCATCCAGTGGTTTGGGCTGTGCGTTGATAGATCACTATATCAGTCAGTCAGCCAATCAGTCAGTCAGTCACCTTTGAGTTTTATATATTTAGATTTGTATGATTTCTGTTTCTCAAACAATTGGGAAAGGCTTTAGGCATGCTAAAAGGCTGAGGAAGATAAATTACGTTTTCTATGTGTTTTTAAATCTCAATTCACTGGTAATGGAAACAATGCTGAAATAATTCAGTGTTAACCATATCTGAATCATCAATTGAATCACAAAAAGTAAAAGTGAGAACACATGCTAACACAGTTCGAAGTAATCGAAACTGTAGATTTATCGTGTAAATAATTAAGCAACTTTGCAGGCGTTAACTTTGCCGTTATAGCAGAAATAAACTTACGTTACACGTAAATGTATTACAAATTCTTAATTAGCGCTTGACGGTGAATTCCCTCTCAACTTGTAATTGGGTTATCTAATGATACGTTATTCTGAAATCTCGTACACGTGTCGGTAATTTATACACTTTACAACAAAAAAATGGGTTGGAACAAGTTATAAGATTTGCAGCGTTTATTGTTATGTTTCTAATTTCTTTTTTTTTCTTAAAATCGTTTCTTTTTGCCTTACTTATTTTATATCGGGATCAAAACATGATTTCTTTGACACACAAAATAGAGAGGTCCTAATGTACAGTATGCGTTAAAATTGCTTTTGTCAAACAGTTGCATTGCATACACAATTCTAAAAATGTTAAAGACAGGAAAAAATAAAACACTACAGGAGGTTTTTGAACTTCGATTTTTTTATAACTAAGGTAGTACGTATTTTGCGTCGTTAAACTTGGCGTTTTTTACTTACTAAGAGACACTCAATGATTGAACAATGCTTAAGTTAAAAGGCATTTTTTGTCATTCATTGCTAATTTTAATATTGAGTAAAAAAATATTGTGTATTACAAGTCAGTGACATGTTAATGTATATCTAGCTATGTATAACATAGGTATACGAGTATATACACCTATTTATATACTTATGTAACTTGTGTCTTCAATATCTTGGCTTTAAATTATTGTAAAACTTCTCAAACGCTCAGAACTTGCGAACTTCTTAAAATAATATCTTTAACTGTATTTTCATGAGCAATTTCAAGTTGCTTTACTATTATTTCATAAATAATGTATGGAGTCAGAACTTTGAGCGTACCACTGCAAACTTACAGAGTTTAGTGACTCAGTTGATTTAGCTAAAAGATAAAACTTTATTTTAAGATAAGACCTTTTTGAGAAAATAAAAGGTAATATAAAGATATCTCGAAAGTTTTTAGATTGGTAGTTTTTTTATTTCTATTTGAAAACATGTAAGTTGTAGTTTTTTGAATCATGTAAACCTGTAGATTTCTGTTTTATTTGTAATTATTTGTTACTTATTATATATTTAAAACTTACGCTAAGAACTCACGGACTGGTTTTTTCCCGCGCTGCCGCGGTGGCGGGCCCGCAGCCTTTGTAGAATACAGATATGTATGTAAAAAAACTTAAGTAAATTTTACGACGCGTTGTACGCCTGCGGCGGTTGCGATTGTTCGCGGCTCCCGCTGCACCCGCGGGCGGGCGCCGCTCGCGGCACCGCAGCTGCGACGGGTTCCACCCGCGCGCTCTGCGATCAAAGTCCAGCGAAGGTCCTTTTTGCGATAATCAACCGCCAGGTTTGCGGGTGATAATCGTAGCCACGGAAGCAGCGGTGCCGCACAAAACTCCGGCTTCGTGAGTTTTGAAAATTAAACTCGATTCCGCCGTCGCGGCGGTCGCGGGAAAAAACCGTTCCGTGAGTCCTTAGCGTTAATGTTTATTTTCAACTACACTACAAACAAACATATTAAAACAGCGTATTTGATTTTAAAGCTTAATATTGACAATAATCATGAATCGTTCAGCCGTTTTTTTGTGATGCATGTATAGATAAACAAAAAAACCGACAAACAGACAAAAAATCTACAAATTGTTGGAACGTGTTCTGTTCAATTCTACATAAGTATCTCTAAACTTTTTTTTAATATCTTCAATGTTCAGACTTTCGACTCTCTTCAGCTTTATTATATATGTATATATATGGATATGAATACATGTTTATTTATAAATATTTCCGACGCCCTATATGTGAATTGCGAGTATCAGCAAAATGATAAATGATAAAAACTTTGTCAGTCAATGTAAGGTAAGACTGTAAATGAAACAAACTTTCTCCGTCTATTTTATTTACATATTTCTGAATCAGAAACTCCAAGTGTGGTTGAGAATTTTTGCATGTTCATGCAAATTAAGGAATGTTGCTTTGAGTTTCAATTTTCATTTGGTTTGATATAGTATTGTATTGTTTAAAAAACAGTATGGAAACATTTTAATTACCTTATCATTATATTAATACTCATTAAAGTTTAATGTAAGTGGTAAAATAGAAAACATCAACGTACTTTGAGTTCACATTGAACTAACAAATTCCTTGATTCGTTGTACCTTAGACAGTTTTACCAAGAGTAACAGTATCCTCAAAGTTAAATACCAAATAGCCTAAGTGGACAGCATTGTCTAGTACGGATTAATCACCTTACCCCTTGGAGGATCCGGTGTAATGATAATAAATTCAATATCCGCAAATCATGGGCTTCGGGGATAATACAATTTAGTATGATAGCGTATTATACCCGTTGAGAATATCGAGAGGCATACAGAGCGACCCTACAGCCGCATTGCTCGGGGATTGAATTGGACCAGTGACACACGTTGTGCAGTTTGCCGCAGTATCGGCACAGTGTGAGTGACTGCCCTGTTAGCTTAGTTGGTAGTGGCTCTGCCTTCTAATCTAGGGGTTGCGGTTCGATTCCCGCGTGACACAAGTATTTATGCATATTAAAATTTATAATTACCTACTTGTGTTGAGTGTAGTCGTTTGTATGTATAATAAGTATGTATTTACAAAAGAAAAGTATGTAGGTATTATATCCGTTATCTAGTACCCACGACACAAGCGTTTGCTTAGTGTGGGGCTAGATGGCGCTGTGTGCAATGTCCCGGAATATTTATTTATTTAGTGTATAGGTTAATAATTTGTAAGTGAAACCAATTGTTTGCTCTGAATATAAGTGTTAGGTTTTTTAAAGTTCTGGCTGTATAATTTTGGTGGTAAAAGTAGTGTATTCGCAGCGCAATAGTACCGTAAAATATGATGATCAGTCAATCAGTCACCCAATCTTATTAATGAGAAACAAACATTCTCATAAATAAATATACTTCCATTTTAATATTAAAAAGAATGATCAAGATAAATAAATATACATAAATACGAAGGATTACCTTCGTAAGTATCATACCATAAGTTTTTGATTACAAATATGAATGATACAAGACACGTGCGTGACAAGAGGCATAATATAAATATATTTAAGTTATAAAAATATGCGAAATCACCACAAAATTAGTATTTACAAATCTACCGTACTAATACACTGAGTTAGTAGGTAGCGTTAACAACATTTGAAATTATTTATTTTATCATCATCTGATTGGTTCTTTTTCTTTAATATTATATCCCTTTAAGCAGCGATTGCATGGTTTGCTTACTAATGTTTGGTTAAAGACGTATATCTTATAAGTTTGGTCACTGTTCCAGGGTGCTATTGAGGAAGCGATACAAGCTAATAGCGAATCAATGACGCGGAAAATTTGTGAAAATATTTACTTTGTCGATTGACATCTCCGCTTCATAATTAGAGAGGTACGAAGATATATTGGTTTTGGATCCCACAGCTTTGATGTACTGTTAATATTTAACATTTTGGAATATAGGTGAAATAATTTTGTACATTAGGTAATAAAATAATTGCTATTTATTTTATTATTCATAGGTACTTACTATTTTTTTTTCATTACTTAATATTTTCATGAATATCAGACATACATACTTACAATCTCTCGGGTATTATTATCGACTTACGTAGCCTATTTCCCTGTAAAAACTTATCAACGCGTGATCTGTAGTCTTCTTAGATATTTTCCAACAGTAGAAAGTTCAAGAATTTATTCCAGGTTTCCAACGATGCTCACTGACCGTAAAATTCCACCGCAATTTCCTCAACCAAAACAAAACATCGCAAACAAATTTTTTTCATTGAAGATATTGGAGAAAAGATGCTCTGCTCGCGTCATTACACAATAGCTGGAAACAGACAAAAACGGTTGAATATTTTTTTTTTATCAAGGAGCTGCAGCGGCGGCGAAACAGGAAGCTTCTGGAAACACAGCTCGTCGTCGGCAGCAAAATGTAATCCTGGAAACAAAGGAGTCTCCACAACTACTCATTCCTCACATTTCATTTTGATATCAATCACGGCTTACAGTGGCTCGGCTGCGGTCGGGCGCGCTCGGCCAACTTCGGGACGAAGCATCGGGTCGCCATCCTTCAGTACGTCTACGCCGCTACGAGGGCCACCCGTGTGCTAGCGCGGACCACCGCTACGGACGACGCCGCCGGTACCGCGCGAAGTGGCTTACCCCAACTTCGGTGATTCGACCGTATGTGAAATAAATATCGTGTCATGGTGAATTAAATGTACCAAGGATTAGCACACACTTGAAACGGTTTATACACTCCTTGTATGGTAAGTCGCTAAAATGTTAAGCCCTTCGAGCGGTTTCGTATGTAAATACAATAAATTACGTACCGTTATAAATTTTTATCGTTGCGTACTAAATTAAATTACTTTTCGGTTGCAATGTTACGACCTTTCTCCCGTTTTTCTAAGCCACTTCTAGATGGATGTTGTGAGTCTGTTTTAGTCTTAACTGCTCCGTTTTCGATGGGATAACTTTTATTTTCTTGACACACCGAATCCCTGTATTTGGGTTGACATTTTGACAGGACACTTATTTCTTTTCTCGCGTGTTTATCGGTTTTCGCTCCTAAAGGTAAGCTTACAGTCTGGTTTCAAAATATCATAGCATATCTATATAGTATATTTTTGAGACAGGGATTTAGGTTTGATTGATGGAGATTTCTGACACTTGTGATATTTCAGACACATTTTTTATTGCGGAGAGCGTAATATTTTTTCTTATGATTGTTACTTTTTTTGGAGACCATGTATTTAAAAATTCCTACAATGAGATAGGTAATAAATATATTGTTCTGCTATTATCTGATTATAATTTGAGTGATTGCTAAGCTTCTATCCCTACATTTATACTAACCACTATTCATAATTAACCAAATAACTACGAATACATTTATAAAGTGAATTTACGTTTAACAAACATCATAAAAGATTAATTTTCCAATCCAATTCACTGTTAATTAAACGCAACTGAATGACTAACTACAATCAAATCTATTTACATTACAACAAAACTGTTAATTTAACGTAATCACAGCCCACTAAAATAGATTTGACTTTGTATTGGTTAAATAATAGGTATTTACTTTTTAATATAAAGATAATTAGGTTTATAAAATGCCTTTTTATGTCTCATGTTTTTTTCTAGTAATAGTAAAAAAGGAACATTTTTATTGTTTATCATTATTGGCACTACCCACATAAATTATAATTAAATAATAATCAATATGCGTTAATCATGGGTTCAGTATTTATAATAAATAATAATATTGGAAAATGGATTAGATTCTTGATCGTTTTTCATCTATATAATACGAGTATCAGTGAAGGCTCTTTCCACTTTTTAATCAGGACGCTTCTGTAGATCGGGTACTCGGAATTTTTTGTGAGTTACTAAGCAAAGGTAATATACTACCATAGTTCGAGATATTAATAAATGCTCTAAGAATATGGTTTTAAAATTCATAGCACGAAAGTATGCTACTTTCACATATAGGTATATATATAATATAAACATACTTATCTCGTGCTTGCAAAACCTGAGATTACTAGTTAATATAATATACATACAATACGTGTATAATATGTAGACATAAACACTCCTTTTACACCAAATTAACGAGATGATTCCACAAAATGTTACTAGTGTTTCAGGGATCATTAAATTCTAATTAAATTTTCAACTAAAATCGTGATGAACCTTTTAGTATTTCACATAAACAAAATAAATTTATGTTAATTATTCTCGGGAGCAGAGTTATTTTTGGTATAGACAAATATAATATTTGAAATTAAAATAGGCTAGATAAGTATAATAAATAACAAACATGTATTGAAATGTAATGAACATGTTATCAGAAACAAGTTTTTTTTACAATAAATGTTTAGCCTGGGTATTAATTCACTTGATGGTAAGTGATTATAATGACTTAGGATGGAACGTGCTTGCCTGAGTAAGAACCGTCACATTTAGCTTTGAATATCGCTAAAACAAATCTTAACCCTTGAAGCACTATGATTTCATTCAAAAACGTGTCTAAAAAATAATCAAGTTACGTTTTTAAATAATACTAGCGAACCCGACAGACTTCGTCCTGTCAGAAAGAAAACGGCGGTTTTGCGGTTGACAACAGAATTGATTCTTTTTAATACGATCACCCAAGGATATTCATCCCTCTCTTTTGGTATTATATTAATTCAATGCGATCACCATACAAATACAAGCTTGAAAGACTTATAAATGCAACCATGAAAACCAAGACTACTTTCAGTTTATTAATAGTAACCTAAGCTCACAGAAGCGTTGCAGTTTTTCGACATAAACCCCGGCCTACAACTGCCAAATCTATAAAAGGGCAGCCAATAAAAAAGGATCAAATTTACCAAAACAAATAGACGCACAAAATTCAGGCTTTGGCAACGCATAGTGACGGGTAAGGCATTAGGTTATAAAAGTCAGAGACACCTATCAGTTTATGAAACAAACCTGAATCATAACATGTTATGCACTAACCAATCAGCGTCTAGACCTATCACGCGTCAATGGCAACAGACTAATCACCGTGGACAAGTATTGAGTTACATAAATTACTGAATTTGTCTTTGATCTATATTTTCTGAGAAATAGAATCTTTGGCGTACTTGAAACAGTGAAAAGATTTTTGATAATGCTGTAGGAAGTTCTTTAAGTTAAGTATTTTAAAACAAAACGTAGTCTTTTTGTGTTTTTGCACACTTGCAGTAACAAAATTATTAGTTTACACAAAAATGACATGTAGTCAAAGTTGGATTTTGGTTTTTCTGGAAGCAAACTGCACAAAATTTATACCTATTTTTATTTTAGCCTAAAACACATACAGAGAACAAATCGTTTACCTTATCTTAAGCAGTAAACGCTCCAAAAATTATTTTTTCTTGTGGGAAAATTAAGGATATTTTTTTCTGTAATAAGGGGTCTATTGGTCAATCTGTCATTGGGTACCTTAAGGCTTACCGGCTCCGTACTCACATTTCCGATGGGACACACGACTGGCAGGTTAATTGAACTCAAAGTGAATGCTTACCTTTTCTTGAAGGGTTATCTCTTTGTGTTAAGACGATACGTCGGTATCGTGTGACAAGTCCGTTTTATGGACTTGCTGTATGTGAGGGTATGGGACGCCTACCAGTCCCGCCTACCAGTCCTCTCTAACTCCCCTAACGAATTAATTCACAACAGCGCACGCATATTTTTTATTTTAATTTCTCCTCCTCCTCCTCCTCCACTACCACCTCCTCCTCCTTCTCCTCCCCCTCCTTCTCCTCCTCCAATATTCCCTCTATATCGTAGGGGATCTCGTTTGCGTCGGACGCGTTGTTATACAATAGTATACCATCCTTTTGAATCATTATTTCTATTTAAAAAAGTGCATCAAATCCGTTGTATAGTTCTAGTAGTATAGATCTAAGCATATATAAATATAATATGCTTAGATCTTTAAAACTATACAACGGATTAAACGGATCTGACACAGGGACAGATACGAAAGGCAAATTTGCTTTATACTATGCAGTGTTGTAAGTTTTTTACCGGCTCTATGAGGATTATTTATTATATTATGAACATGTAATATGACTATTGTAAATAATGACATGTACAGAAAGTATGAATAAATGAATATGAACATGAATATGGATTACGTACTTTATTATGTAGTTATATTGTACCATGAATTAGAAATTTTGAAAAACAGTAACAGTAAAGTAATAAAAATGCCAATTGCCAACCCTAATTTTTAGAGCATAATACATATTTGTATAGTATGGCAGTGGATTTATTTCACATTGTTCACATCATTTAGAGGTAAGAAAATTTTGTGATAAAAACTTAAATCGACTGTGAGAAGCTGATAAATAAGATAATCAAATTAAATTGACATGATTTCAAATAAATATTGAGTTTACAATAAAATTCAACTCTGCTTGAAATTAAAAGAATAGAAAAACCATCTAAGAAATCATACAAAAACATTTTAGCTCCAGACCTCCATTCATTACAAGATATTTAATGTTCATCTCAACAATTCTTAATCAAACTAAAAAATAATCATTTAACTGAAAAAGTCTAGAACAGTATCAAATTACTCTCGCTAACCGCGAGCAAAAAATACATCTAATCTATTTGAAAAGCTGTCAAAATAATTGAACTGGGGAAGCAAACATTTACTTTGTTCATCCCAAGGGACTTGCCTTTGTCTTGCCCTCTCTCGCAGAAATTAAGCGTAACTATACAATACATTACATAATACAACCCTTTCTAGCTTGGGAGAAACTAGTGACAACACGTGGCGACACCTGTGTTTCGCTAATCCAAACATCTCATGAACTAAATAAGTTTCTAGATGGAAGAGATCTAGTAAATCTACTCGGTGATACCTGCATGTAGCTACTTAAAAAATCTTATAAATTGAATTAGAAGGAAATTTATTGAAACAAAAGTCATTAATATAAAAGTCATTATGCATGTGAAGTCGTATAATGCTTACAAAACTAAGCTTTCATTACATAATGTTGCTAATTAATAAATATAATAATAATAAATAAATAATTAAAATTAATGTTAATAATTACTAGTAATTGTTAGGGTATGGAATGTTATAATATTGTATGCTTATCATTGATGTTGAAGACGTTATATTAAATTAATATTTATATTAAATTATAATTGCGTTATGCTATGTACTGCCCATGCCATTATTAACAAAGTTATTTTCCCCAATATTCTCTAATGTCGTAAAGTTCCAACAAGACATTTTGGTCAATAACTTCTTTTTATTCTTTTTCTTAACAACATTCTACAAACCACATCATCAGCTGCATACTATGGTACAATACATACAAAATTATACATCATGTTCCGTTCATAAAAAAAACAGGCACATTGTTTTAACGAACGTGAATTCGTTGAGCAAACATACGAAGGTTGTAAAGCCGGTATCTTCCCGGAAGAACCTGCCTCTCTACGACACAGTTTTTTACTAATGTAAGCAGAGGCAGAGGCAGAGCTATTTGTAAAGTGTAACATATTGTTTTGTTTACAATAAATTTATCTTTATCTTATCTTATCTTTGATTTTTGTTATAAATAACCCTTTTGTATATACCTATCATTCCGCTGAGTACTCGGCCGATCCCTTCGGGCGTATAATACCCATGAAATATTCGCCAGACTGAATACAAAGCAAGTGCAGGTGAGCATGGTCACAATTGGCAATTCTGTTAATGATTTGTCACTTTAAAAAAATGACATAAATGTGTGTGTGTAAGCTGCTCAAGAAATTCCATACCCCTCTTCCTCTCAAATTGCTCATCACGGTCACATGAATTATTTTTTTATGACATGAATTTGTCAATGAACAGAATGTGCTAAACATAAAAGATTTAAGCAAGCTAGCTTATAAATAAATAAATATTTCAGCACATATCACACAGCGCCGTCTAGCCCCATTAAAACTTAGCCTTTTAATTTTAATATTCAAAATTACTTGTGATAACTATTTCAGTTGTTTATTTAAAAAAAAACTTACAAAACATAAAGTAAAACTAACTTATAATAAACTTAAAACATCTATAAAAATCGTATCGATTCATTTCGTGAATCACCAAAAAATACCGTGTTTGAACTTTATCATACGTAGCTGCGCGCATTAATTGAGAAATTCCAAAATATTTTCAATATTGCACAAGTCTACCGTGTAGTTTTTATTAAAATGTGAACGCGGTAGCGTGTACCACTTTTCAACGCGAACTGAAATACTTTTTACACAACTTTATTGCGAGAGCTGTGTTCAGATTTTCGACCTTTATTCATAGATGCTGATAAATATTTTCGTTTATTGGTCCTAGTTGTTAAATCTATATTATATAAAACTCAAAGGTGACTGATTGACTGACTGACTGATTTAGTGATCTATCAACGCACAGCCCAAACCACTGGACGGATTGGGCTGAAATTTGGAATGAAGGTGGATGTTATGACGTAGGCATCCGCTAAGAAAGGATTTTTGGAAATGCCACTTTTAAAGGGGTGAAATGGGGGATACAAGTTTTGCTTCTTAATGCGAGCGAAGCCGCGAGCACCCACTAGTTAGCAATAAAATTTATTAATTATTATATGTACATATGTATTCAACTCACCGTTAACTCATTACTCTAAACAAACGTAGATTTGCTTTTTGCATTGAATAAATACGAACATAAAGTCCATGTTTATTGATATTAACAATGAGTAACGGTATCATTATCTATCTAATAAAAATCTATGATGTTATTTTGTTTGTAAAATATACTCACATATGGTCATAAAATCATTTCCTACTTCTCCATTTTCCATTATCCTCCCATATATAAAAAAATAGACGACGAAATAGTGTAAAATAGATTTTACACTAACAAAACATGCTCCAAAGCTTTCCAACTCTTTTAATACTTAACCCAGAGCTTTTTAACACAAAATTAAAACTGGGAACTTAATTTTCTCAAACAGATTTTCATCGTATCTAAAGCTCGTAGAAACTACACCCTTGCTTACGGATTTGAGCTTTCCATTTAGTTCGAACAAGCTGGCGTTAAATAAGTTTATCCACACGGCTTTTGACGTCGAAATGTGAACACTATTAGTCAGTTGTGTAACTTATAGTGGAGCTGACAGTGCAGGGTGTACAAGACCCTTTACTCAGTGTCAGTGTTACCTGAATTATGGATGTACCTTACTGTGTGCAATCCTCATACGATTGAATGTTCTCATATTCTTAAAAAATTTAGAATATTGAAAAGTTATTAAACAATAACGTTTTTGAATCATTTTGTATGTGGAAATCGAGATACAATGCTGAGTCGTTTTGTCACTAGATACCTAGATATTATACTTCGGGTCAACCGAAGACGATTATATTGTTTACTTGCAGCGGTCCATGGAATTATGCTGCCACTGTCACACTTTTAGATAGTCAACTACTTTAAAAAAGCAAAACCGTTTCCGTGACCGCTCCACGCGGCTCACCTCGCAGGAAGGCGCCTGCAACTCGCCATTACGTGATTTTGTGTCGCCGCTGTCGCACGCCCTAAACAATTTGTTTAAAAATCTATATATTTTTTTATATTCTTTACGTGTTGTGTGTAGTGATTAGTAAAGAACATTGTAAACCGTGGCAAATATAACGTTCAAATTTTATAAATTCTAAAGGTGTTAATAACAAAAACTAAACTAAACAAAATTAACGGTTATTTAACGTCGTTAAATTATTTTACCAAACATTACGACAAAACCAGTGAATATTAATTGCTTTTGTGTGACCAGGTTTCTGGAATTCTGTCTATGACGGAATTTTATGGATAAATTATCTTTGGTGAGTGACTTATTCTATTAACATACGATCTTATTTTTGAAATACCCTCAAATTTATAATGCTCAAACATTTGGATAGCTTGCATATAACATTACTTTTTTGTAAGATTTGACTTACAATTATGTTTTTTTGCAAATGAATTAAAAAAACATTAAATATTTTAATAAACTCGTATATATAAAATCAAATCTTATTCCACAAATTCCAATTCAGTATTCTATTTCCGCTGCCTCAGCAAAATAGCTCGCTGAGGTCGAATATTTATTCCAGTTTAAAATTTTATGCGTAAAAACAATAAATAGCAATTGTAGAAAGGTATCCATAAATTTTAATAATATCCGAGCTATTTGCCACGAGTTTGGTTGGAACTAAATAAAACAAAGGTACATTGAGCAAAGTTATAACTTTGGCCAGAATACACCCAGGGCACAATATAACAAAGTTTGTATTATACAGAAAATCGATAGCAGTCGAGAACAGGACTTTATTGGAGGTAATTTGAGATGGAGGCAGGAGTATGCTTTTATTCTTGCTTCCGAGGCATATCTGGTGACTGAGCGAGGTCAAATTATGTCTTCGTTACAGAAGGCATTTTAATTTTATTGCTGACAAAGAGGCTCGTTTGACAAAACGTTCCATTTCGATATAGGGTTGTTGCTTGTGCGAGTACTTTGTAGTAGATCAGTTTACTGATAAGCATTTCACAAGTGAAATTGATCACTAGCGTCTCCTGACCACATGCTTGATTGTATGGTGTAAGAACAAACCAAATATAAGAAAGTAGATTTCTCAGTAGAAATTCCTCATATATGTACAGTAAAATTTTCTCGGTGATTTAATAACAAGACAACACATTATCTAAAAAAAAAACAACTTTGAAAAGGTAATATTTTTCGTGTGTATAAAAATCTATAAAATTATTATTTTAAATGAACTTAAGCATATTTTTAATTACTGAGAATATCTGTAGTACCTAAACATTTAGCTTTTACGAAAATTTCATTCAAATATGGTTTCATTCCGCTAAATAAAATTTGCTTGAATATCCGACGTTTGGAATAATTCTAAAATGAATTCAACGTTGTGCAAAATTTACCGTCGTCATTAAATAGCAATAGACTGGACTAAGTTCAGATTTTTGTAAGGACACTGATAATCGCAGTTTGCAGTGAATCGGTATTGCTTTTGTAGCTAACCGCCCACAGCGCTTGCAGTTTCCCAACCAGCGCTGTGGGCCAATCTTCCAAATACAAATGTTACAACTAAGAGTCACATAATTATTACTTTATCTAAATTTATAAAAACTAGATTTGCTTATAAATAGCAAGCAACACTCCAATAGGTATTTAAATTTAGAACAGATCTAGGTTTGGCATCAGAGCAAGCATATTGTTTTAAGAGCCCTTTAGCATGCGTAGTGGGAGCATGCTACGCAGTGAGGATGCGTACATTTTGAAGTCCTTCTATTCTATACTATCGCTAGAACAATCTGGTACTTGCTTAAAAGGGCTGGAAATCGCGATATACGGTAAGTTTATGCACTAAAAGTTCATTCGGTACCCGCCATCCGACAGTGCTAAAAATAAACAAGATAAGTAAATATTTCAGGACATATCACACAGCGCCAATTAGCCTCATACTAAGCTTACACTTGTATTATGGGTACCAGATAACGGATATAATACAACAATATGCTAATGTTACGTTCTTTATTTAGTGAAATTAACCTTGGCTAGAACAGTCTTTCACAGTACTATGCCTTTAAAATTTGCCCGTCACTTGCGTGGTTTTGTGTCCTGAATACGTTGTCACATAAGTGATTTTGTGCGCGCTTTGTTTAATATTTTCGTTGGTAGTTTTTACGCTGTACATTTTTGGTTTGACGAGCTATTGTTATGGCTGTTTTCCTCCCCCATATTTATATAGGAAATTCGTTTTTCCTCTGAACCAGTAATGTGTACTACAGCGAGCGTTTTTATTTATAACTTTTTGATTTTATGTCTTGTATTTTTATGATGCTGGCTGATTTACAAGTTGGCTTTTTTGTAGTGCTATATACTTTCCGGTTAGTTTTAAGGCAAATATATATAGCAAGACATAAAAATGTAGTATTCAGTACAAAATTACAATATTTCAGTACAATTTCAGAATCGCGACTGCCTTTTAACATCATTTAAATAAATTTAAACTTCTACAACTATTAGAAATCAAATTAAACATGTAGCTACCTAGTTCTATTTACTAGTTATATTTTTGTCTAATTTAAATCTATTTGATTTAAATTATTATAATGTGAAGCAGATTTCGGTTCGCGTCTGTGAAATAACAATCATAAACCATAAAAAGTCGAGTAAAATACTTGATAATGTTTGTCCTGAAATTGGGCCGCAAACACCGCGGGTTGGAATACGGATACGTGGAATTAAGCCGCTTTCATTGTTTAGTCTGGAAATATTCTCTCAAATGAAGTAAATAACAATTATGATCACAAATGCGTGTGTAAATGGGGGCTAGCTGCCAAACTTACCGTGTCGTCTTGAATTTGTATGTGATTTTATAATAATTAATACCTTTCTCACTGTATTATAGTTCCCGTAAGGCATGATTTAATTTAGTTGTAATAACCGGCTAGCACTTACGTCAAAAATTACGTCGAAAAAATTAGCTCGACAAGTTTCGGAAAACTGAGGTTTCCATCATCAGGAGGACGAGTCAGCACGCGCGTCCCGGTTGGCCACCTCGTCCAGACTCCCAGTCCAGTTTTCCGAAACTTGTCGAGCTAATTTTTTCGACGTAATTATTAACGTAAGTGCTAGCCGGTTATTACAACTAAATAAGTACCTTTCTTTTAATAATTTATGTATATTCAGTTCATTTAAGAACATAATTCTGTTTTGTGTGCCGTATATAAAATAAATAAATAAATTTGATATAAAATGTCACCAAAAATCCTTATCTTCATAATGAGTTTGTTTAATTGAAAGATATTAAATATTACAGCAATTTATACTTATACTCATTTAAGAACTTCGTACTGTTACTTTAGTAAAATAACATCTCAGCAAAAGCCAATAAACAATATTTTTATGTGTGAACCACAATAAAAATATGAGTAATGCGTTGGCGGTAACTACATAAAACCAGAAAGTTTCCGAACATGCCATCCTCTATAAACAACAAGTAGAATACAAAGAGACATAGAACAAAAATGGAACTTGGCCAATAAAGGCTGAGACACCCTCGACAAAATCGCATTATGTGTCTTACATTTGCCATTTTCACCCGCTTGCGTATAATTCACGCATTTGCCTCCATTCCTGCTTAGCGACAAACTTCACGAAATAAGCTAAATTATCACTTGAAAAACTGTGTCTTTGATGTTGAATAAGTTGCCGGCGGTTTTTATGAGAAAGACACTTTATTTCATGTAAAAATATACATGCATTATACGAGACCCTCTTTCTCGACGATATGAAATGCCGTGCTAAAATTCGCCATGTGTTCGGCGAAAATTTGCGTTTCGATGCTCGTACCGAAAATCTTTTTCGTGGGTTTTTCGTGAACACGATTCGGACACTTCCCACGTTTTCAAAAAGGAACGTGAAGATCGACCAATTCGGGAGCAGATACGAAATATAATAGGTACTTTAGAAGAACCACAAAAATTGGAACTTCCTTAAATGCGAGTTTTGAGATATTTCTAGTTTACACTTAATATGTCATTGACACATAAGGAAAGTACCTAAACCATCTTTAATTTTTTGACACACGATCTTTGAATACTATTTATAATTAGTATTTTGGTCTGCGCGAACGATAAAAGATAACCAATGATCTCTCGATTCTCACTATTGAGACGAAACCTCTTTGATCTGTTGTATATGTACTTATACTTCGTTGTATATATACTCGCTTCTTCACCTAAAACCATTTTATTTTGTAATTTCGAAACTGAAATTTCGTTACTTTGTATAAAAGAAGATTCAAATAAAGGTCAAGTGTTCATATAAAAGGTAAAGTTAATTATTCGCTTCGCTTATACAAGTGGAGTGCTACTTCAATATCTAATTACGACTAAAGCGGTGTTGGATTTTCGGAAAATCTAAATTGAAAGAACCTCTTAGTCTGGTCTCTGGTTGTTAAAAGAAAATTTAGTTTTTCATTAAAAATGGTTTTTAATTTTTTTACATACTCTCATTTGTAAGATTTTCTTGATTTTTTTTATTTTTTCATTGGTTAATTTTTTTGTCTAGAAATTAATTTTTAATTTTAACTAACTCTAATTTTAGTGTTGTATGTACTACCCAAACACAACACTTACTTACGATGGTATTGGCACCATTAAAAAAAGATAGCTATACTATTAGCACCAAATTGAATTTGTGATTATTTACATCCATTCTTTCAAACATAAATAGAACGGAAGGGAAACGTAAAATAATAATTTTATGCTACAAGCAAAAGGAAATATTAGTCTCCTCTTACAGGAGTTGGCTTAAAATATCTTTTTTCATTTTTGTTTATTTTAAGATATGTTATATTGGATTCCATTTTATAACCTCTATTAAAATAGATTATAAATATATGTAATATGGATTAACTTACACAACTTAACTTACACTTAGTACTTATTGTTTATAACATAAAATGGTTTTATATAAGGTATTATACGGGTAAACCATATATATTATAACCCAAGCTCTCAAGACCGCGGAGGACAGGACATCATGGAGAAACATAGTGTGATCAAGACTTCAAGCTTGACACGACATTCAGCAATGAAGACAACGACTAAGAAGAAAAAGAAGATACTGGTAAAGTAAAGTAATCCTTATGTAACTCACCTGAAATGTAACTGTATTTACCAACCTCAAATAACACAAAACGTAGCGAAAAGAACACAAAACTTTAAATACACCCAAAGACTCCAAACAGTGAGGGCAAACAGCCCTTAAGGTGCTACAGCCTGAACGTATTTTTATGAAAACTATTTG
This sequence comes from Macaria liturata, assembly GCA_964023185.1. Classification (NCBI taxonomy): domain Eukaryota; kingdom Metazoa; phylum Arthropoda; class Insecta; order Lepidoptera; family Geometridae; genus Macaria; species Macaria liturata. The sequence goes on along the minus strand of OZ026823.1, from coordinate 4,442,243 downwards.
TAGATAAAAAAATAGATTGAGTGTCTATTTGTATTTTGGATTTTTGGAAGGTAATAAAATAAAGTAGGTACTAGCCGTCTAACAAGCACTTTTCACATTAACAAATCACACTACTTGTTTTTTGCGTTTGGTAATCAGAGGTCAAGTTGCTTCTAATTTTTTCCATCATACCTTTGTATGAAGCTTATGAAATAAATAAATCGAATAGTAGTAAACAATATTTTAGTTTCCCGACGTAAGTTAGAAGAAAACCAGATAATACTTCATAAACATCGTTTTCATGCAGGGGAAACATATTTTGTCACTCATATAGGTACTCACATTATTCATATATTATATACATTTTTTTAAACTATGACATTTAAATTTAAGCAATAAAGTGTGCTGTGTATGAAACAATAGAATATTATTTTAAGATTAGTTTAATTCAACAGCTGTTTGTATGAAAGCCTGGGCGACAGAACCTTAAGGAAGGTTTTTCTAATTTCACGCTTGCGAGGACCACCGTACACTTAGCGCTGCGTCGTCCAAATTGCCACTTGCGGTGCTGACGTCATCAACTAACTTCTCCTGCAGCCTCCACTTCAAGTTTTAATATTGTCTCACGCTCAGTCCTGGATGAAACTATTTTTTTATATTAATACTTGGAATGAAAAATACTGTCAGTACAATAATATTGACGTTGTAAGCAAAACCTTTGTAAATCAAGCTTGAGCCGTCGTCGTTACATTTTGTAGTCTGTGAATACCAGATAATAATCTTTTTGGAAGTATTTATTTTGTGCTATTGATTGGCTCACACTTGACATTAGTTTCTTATTATTTGATACAAAATACTACAGGTGCCGGAAAGTAAGATGTTTTAAGACTGATACAAGGTTAGAACATTTGCCCAATTGCACTACGAGTTTTCAATGTTTTTTTATTTAGCAAGAAAATTACCTAAATGTGTTTAATAGTCGGTGTGCAATATGAATTGAGTAGTTATTATAACATACATACCTTTCAGGACCGTTTATTCACTATTGCACTGAAAAATAGACACAATATTTCATCACTTTACGAGAGTCGCAATACTACAAACACAATCTAATGTACAACTACAATGTGCATCTATTTTGTTATGTTAAGTGAGTAGTTCAGAGCAGATCTAAGAGACGTGCAAGTAAGCATTACACTTTATACGTCGGAGCCAATTTGAATGAACAAGTTACTAGCAAGCCGCATGATACGAAGCCATCAAGATTCAAAGTAATAAAAATCGGTCTTGGAAAGTGACACATTACTATTCTGTCCTAAAATGTGTTGACGTAGAACTGTTATAGACTGCTTTTAAGTTAGAACGGTGTCACTAACTTGGCTTAAAGCTTTGAAAGGGAATTGACTGGTATAAGTCCTTTTCTAAGAACACTGAATATGCCCACGCATGCACTGAGTGTGTGTGTGTGTGTGTATATGTGAGTGTGTGAGTGTGAGTGTGTTACACTCATGTTTTATTCGGTGCCCGGTTTACCATAGTCCTTACTTGCCTGCTTATTATGCCCAGTATTTTTCTACATAATAAGTGCTATCCGGTTGTTAAAGTTAAATTCAATCATGCCTTACGGAAACTTTAGTACAACGAGTTTATCTGTGTGTGTGTAATGGATTTGAAACTTTGCAAGCAAATGTATTGGCAAGGCTTGTCCTGAAATGCTTTGCTTTGCCGATGCAAAAAAGGAGCCCAGATATATGCCGAGGCGTGTGGAATTTCCATCGCCACGTATCACCGTTGAATAAGAATCCATCCCTGTCGGCTTCAAGAATGTATGGAAATGTGATGGAGACATATCGTATTCTTGCTTCTCGGAAACAGAGTGCTCTAATACGTATGTATCTGCTGCTTTTTGCGGGAGGAAACAATGGCATCCATTTGGAGCATTAAGGAGATTCAGCGATAGTGCTCCACAATCGAGTTATGCTATTGTTTGTGCGTAGAACAAATTCGACCCTATAGAGAGTTGTGAGTGTTACGACTGCACTCTTATGCAAAAAATTCTTCAGCTTTTTATAGGTCGAAATGTAATAGAATATTTTTTTAGAGAACTTTTTGTTGGCGGTGTGAAATGAAAATACGGTCATAGGGAAAATGTTTTTAGTATTATGGTTTGCGTCGAGAGGTTTAAATTATCGTAAAAATACGCATGAAAACGCGTAGCATCCACATAATCATATTTTTTACTTGCAAACATTAATATCATAGGCTTGGAGTTTCTATACCAGATATATATACTTACGTTTACATTATCATAATGAGAACGTTTCATTCAAGAAATAAACATTTTGATTTAATATGTACATAATGATAGGATTATTTTTATAGCTATCTTGCGCCTTCAAAATGTCGATTAGCGCGTAGACACCTTGACGAAGGAAGCCCTGTGTTCTATTTCACAGACGTACATGATCTTCATATATGTTTATAATACAGGTTTACTTGTGTAGGTATTGCATGAGGCTTTATGCTGATCAAATGTCAATAATAATAATATCACACAGCCCATACAAAGAGTTATACTTAAATGTACTTTAAGTACGACTGATAAAATTGAGTTGTTTATTTATTTTGTAACTTATGATCACATTTTGTACTTACACGTCACTTACCGGCAATCTTATTGACACGATGTCTTTTTTTTTAAATTAGACACAAATCTAAGTAAAATGTACATATGTGTACGTACATTAAAAATAAATATAAAACTTATGTGAACCCCTGAATAGTCTTAAAAAAACGCCACAAAGGTGACACATCAATGCAAAACCTCGTCAAACCACTCACGTTATTGATTTGGCGACACGTGAAGAAAACCAATTTTCGGGTCAACACGGCATCCCTTCACTATTTCCATTCATTTTATATCTATTTGCGCGGTATCCCATGACGGGTTCCCGGCTCAGGCGACATTCCTGAAATTTATCCTTTGCCTCACGTACGAAGCCTGCGAATATGTACGCCTGTTTTTCCCCAACCTTTGTTTTATAGTGGAAGTAGTGACATAGCGAAGGTAATGTTTGAGGAAAATATGACTTGAAACAGGGTTTTCGTTTTGTCATTTCTTTTCAATGTTGCCTTTTCTGACGGTTTTCTGGGAAATGTTTTGCGCATTAATCTTACAGAAATAGAGCTGGCTTTTGTTAATATAGTCGTGGATTAAGGTAATCAGCGACTTATAAAAGTAGTATTTATTTTTAACATATATGTAGGTTTTTTTTTACAAATTTAAGAAACAACACAAGTCAACCGTAAGAAAGTACCTATAACCTTTGCAGCAACAAAACAATGTTCAAAAATATCACAACCGCAAATTATCCGACAAAAGCAGCATTAACGTAACTCCCATACAATTCAATTGCAAATGATCCAATAGCCCATTCACAAATGAACCGCAACTTCTCAAAACACGGCTCATAACAAGAGACGCCAGCATTGCCAAGTCACCTTGTGCTCAAAATTCATGTTGAATGCTCCATATTTCATTTTCGTCCGCGACTAGAATACACAATGAGTGAAGTACCATGAATACTAAGCAGCCAAACAGTTTATTTCGTTAATCGCGCAAACAAGAACTTTCAGTTTGTATTGCGTTATCTGCGAGTGCTAACAAACTAACTGAATAGATACAATGTTTTGAAGGAATTAAGCTTACTCGGTGTAAAGTGGTTTGAAGTCTAGTGGCTGTTGGTATGTTTGGTATATTTGTAACAAAAATGTGAACAAAAATATCGTTAAAGTATGATTGAAATGGTGCTAAAATACCTGATTGACCTTACAAATAAAAAAAAATATAAACACATTAAAAATATTGGTAGCATATTTATGTAAAAATAATCATAGTTCTAAAAAACCTTTTTTTAACATATGCTACACATATGAAAACGCATACATGTAATTATAAAGACAGTTTTCCAAATAATAAATTATAATTTTTGACTCCTATCTCAAATAACTAATAAATTAAGTTTTGTACGTTCCAACTATCCTAAACATTCTCAAAACACTTCACTACTCTTCCCATCCCACACAAACTATCCCAGCATCTCCCCTACACAAGTACAACTCAGTTGTCCCCAAAACGTCGTGTTACTACGCAGCTTACTTAGCATCTAAGTGAATCGTTTCACGGCTACCCGCATCTGCCATTACTTATATCCAATGCTCGGCATAATGCCCCAGGGGCGTGTAAATGTAAGTTTTATGCGTGAACCTTGAATCGGAACAAAATGCTCGTTATGTTAGAAGAGATTGCGCAATCTTGCCTTATTATTGTTTTCAAGAGATCCGCTGAACAGTTGTTATCAAATTTTGTAAGAAATTCGCGGGGAAAAGATTCTCGTGGCTATTGGGAGAGGCATTGTAGTGGGCTAGCTTTGCGCCGTTGAATTACTTGTGTTGTTTCACTTTATTTGAAAACTAGAAGATGTGCTGCGGCTTGTCACCCACGTCATATCAGGATAATTACAAACAAAAACAAACACACCAACCAAGCCACATTAGCCTCTATGTAACTCATTTGTATAGGAGCCAGGGTAGTGTTTCCCTAGTTTAAATTTTTACATTGTGTGTAAGAATAATTAGGAATATCACCATAACAAAACATTAAGTACACGTACCTGCATGTAATATTACACTCGCAAGAAACTAACAACTTATGCATGGAAACGTTTTCAGAACGGAAATAATTATATCACTAAATGAATAACCTAAGTCATAACGGTCACCGCTATTTACATTTATTTTAATTAGTGGACTGAATGCAAGTAAGGAAACTTAATAGCAAAGCGGGAACGCGAAAGCATGAATGATAAATGAACGAATAAATTCTGCCTTTTGATCGTTAAAAATCTCTTTCAACATCAATTAGTAATAATAGCTTTCAGCGGCTCTGGATCTAGCTTCGTAATGTGAGATTTTTCTTTGTTCAAAGAATTCTTTGTTTCATCGGGAAAATCTGCCCGTTGGGACGTTTACCGACGCCAAAGTGCAAACAAAGTTCTGAACAAGTGACGCACGATTATGATTACGACCTATGATAGGAATTTTTGTGAAAGAATTTGTGGAGAACTTTGCGGATAGCAATATATTGTGTCGTATATTGTATGGAAATGGCCTGAATTTCAGATATATTGTGATATCGCGCTCTTAGGCTTTTGTCTGTTACTTTCACAATCATCTTATAGCTAACATTACATAGATTATATAAATACTATCTTGCAATTGGCAATATAGTGATTACTGTTAGGTTGCACAGGTGGTATAAGCAAGCGGTGAGTTATTAGGTTTTTGAAGAAGCAGAACAGAGAATTTTAATATATCTTATTTTTAATATTTCCAAAGTAAAAATTATTCAGTCTACTTACTAAACAATCTCTTTCGGAAATAGTATAAACTCCGTCATTCTCTCCCAGTCATAAAGCTAAGCTCTGCTTAAAGTTGAACCCGGCTTTACGTAAGATTATAATATCTGTTAGTTCACAAACTGAATCTTCTCTCAAGCATGACTTGGTGACATCGTTACAACGACATCTTAAGAAACAGATTCCTACATAATATGACAAATACATACCAAAACAATATGAGTTACTTACATTTCACATCATAAACATAAATATCATAAACGGTGTAAGCTCTTGATAGGTCTGCATGTTAATTGATCTATGCGGTTTTATTTTCTTTGACGAAACAGGTTTTATAAAGCCTCAAATGTGTATTACTTACAAAACACTCTAGTCTCTTAAGACTTCTGACTACAAGAATATATGTAATCTAAAATGATATAAGCAATATTGACACTACGGTTAGGTGCTACGGTCAAAAGTTAAATGAGTCTGTTTTGGAATGAAACTGATTTTTAAACATGGCGGCTGTCCCACACTGTTAGTTAGTTATCTTTGATCTATTTTATCTATGTATAACATATGAACTATTTCCCTATTCTGCATGCAGGATGTCCGGCAGCCAACTGTCATGAACAGTGTCTTGTGCCGTTTATGCTCGCTTCCTGAGGGTTAAACAGCTTATAAGTTTTCGGCGCTACTTGGCTTGTATTTGCTTATGAAAGGACTCTGTCGTGACATTAATTCTACATTAGTATCTATCATAAATTGATTTGATATGAACAATTGAAAATTTAACTTAGATAAAACAAATGTTATTAACTTAAGACAAAGACAGTCTAAGAGTCTGAACGAAAACCTGGACATTACTTATTCTGGACATAAAATTGACGAAGTTGGTACATTAAAAATTTTAGGTTTACATATTGACAGTAAATTGAACTGTGAGCTTCACACAGATATTGTATCAAAAAAGGTAATTCAGTTATCCTTTGCATTTTATAAACTAAGGCAAGTTGCAGATCAGGACACTTTACTAACTGCTTATCATGGTCATGTTATGTCCACGTTGCGATATGGATATGGCCTTATCTTCTGGGGGAATTCAACTGACGTCGAGGTAGTTTTCCGAGCCCAAAAAAGGCATATCAGAGCGATTTGTGGTCTCCGACGTAGAGAATCTTCCAAATCACACTTTATAGAACTACGTCTATTAACTCTACCGTGCATATATGTACATATATTATTAAAATAGCTTTACTTATTAAGAAAAAAATCCATCTGTTTCCTACACTACTAGGTACACGACGGAAAAACAATTTAGCCTGCCCAAGTAAAATGAAAACGTCACTAATGACAAAAAGTATCTTAGGTAGGGCGCCAACCATCAATAATAAATTACCAGCACAGATTCGCAATTGTGATGAAGTTATGAGTTTTAAAAACGAACTTAACAAATATCTGGCAGCCAAGCCATACTATTATTTGAAAATGATTGTAAATGATAATGATAAGATAAGATAAGATAAAAATAATTTTATTTGAACTAAAAACATGTTGTCATTTTTACACCTAGAAAAGTACATTATCTAGATTATAATTAGGATTAACAAATAGGCTCTAGTTTTTTTTTTTTTTTTAATAACAATTAAGAACAATTTTCCTTTTGGGGATGTCAACTGCTGAGTTGCAGCAGACAGGGCTCTTCCAGTGTTTTATAATAATTATAATAATTAATCGATTTATTTTATACTCTGTGTTATTCTGATGTCTATCTTTGAGCCAAAATATGTTATATTTTGAACTGTTTTTATTATTTGTAATGTAGTTAAGAAATAAGTTGACAATGCAATTACAATGTTATTGTGACATCAAGCAGGCTGTAGTCAAACGTAAACCTATCCCAAGTAAAAAAAAAAACTTTCTTACGTAATATCTATGCTTTTAATTCAATTTTCATTCTGTTGTCTGTAAATTGCACGCCCTATGGGTAGGAGTATAGCGTTCCATTATATTATATTATTGTAACAATTGTTTTACCTATAATTTGTCGATCTTCAAGTCGAGAGTAAACCGGTTTCTTCTAGGCAAGCGCGCTAGATCGTAGACTATAACGTTGCTTAACATCAGGCAAGTTGTAGTCAAGCGTAAGCCTATATCATGTAAAAAAAACCGCAATAATTATATTTTGATTTGATTTGATTTGAGGAGTATCATAATATATTATTAGTTGTACTCGTGGTGCATTAATAGCTTGGAAGCAATTGATTTACCATCTTAATGACTTAACATACTAATTTACTTGGAAATAGGTATATTAAGTTATCTTTCTTCTGCTTATCTTTATAATGATGATTGTAATGGTTTTTAATAGTATGGAAAAGATAAAGCAAAAAAGCTGATTTGTTTTCTGGTTTTGGCTTGCAGATAAGATGGCTGGCATGAGAATCAAAAAGAAAAAAAAGACGTATACATTGTTAATTGATTTAATCATCAACAGTAGCCCGTTATCATGACATAGGCTTCTCTTCAAGTACACCATTCGTCCCGACCCAGCGCAGATCAAATCCTTAATTGATTTAAAATATAAAGTTTTAGACAAGAATTTTTCGATGATTGTAGTTAGTCATGTGCAGAAATAAAGTAACTGAACCGCGCCCAGCTTCTGTTTTATTACCATAATCTAAAACAAACAAAGTAAAAGTAAAATCCTTTTGAAGAAGCTCTGTTTGTGATGATTTGAAATTGTAAAGAAAAAAATACCTCAGGAAATCAGAACCGAAATATCTTTTTTACGTCTTCAGATAAAGTTACCCTTTTATTCCTGCTCAATTAAGGAATCTCTTCATCAGAAGTGTCTCAGCCTGCTAAGGTTCTTAGGGTTCCGTGCCTTGTTGGTAAAAATATAACCCTACAAGAATGTCTGTTTGTCTTTAAGTCACGAGATGAAACAAAAACACGATTTTACTATAATTTAAGTAGATAATAATAAATATTTGTCGAAGTCACAACAGAAACTTAGCCAAACTATTGTAAAATAAATAAGGCATAAATATGAAAAGCACTCATGTAACAAACGTCGGTACCTTTTTTTTAAATACTTAATGGTACAGAATATTTCTTGCACAAATTGGTTCGCACTTGGCCAGTTTTTCACCGCCAATCTGGCGCAGAAGTATAAATCTGGAGAACTTTTCGAGTTCCATGCTAACAATGTTAACAAAGAGAGAATTAACCTACCCACATAAAAAAGGTACTTAATAACAGCTAAGCTTGATTTTGGGGTTGCCTTTGTCCAAGTTAGGTCGTCGCCTAAACAACATATTGTTAAGGAATGGTCTTTTGTTTCATTCTGAGCTTCATAAACTTAGTTGGGGCTGTTCTGAGAAAAAAACGGATGGCTTTATTACAGGCTTTCAAAACATGATGGTCACTTTAATTAGCGTAATTATGAGACTAGCTTTGGACTGTGTTTTAACAAAGAAGGGGTTAGCAAGTAGTTTCAGCTGCGGAATATATAGAAGGGTTTATGTCGACGATTACTAATCTGATGTCGTGTTAGGAAATATTTAGAACACATATTACGTATACCTAATAAAAGCAACATACTAACTTTCGTTTTCATATTATGATAAAATTGTTCGGAAGATGAAGTTAATTTATTTATTTATTTATTTATTTAACTTACAAGTTGTCCAACGGATACAGACACACAATAGCAAATAATAATATAAACAAAAATCCAATTAAAGGACAACACGGGTAACAACACAATATACATACATAAAACTATGAACACAAAAACACTACACCTACATCAACAATACAAATACTCACAAACCTACACTTAACTTACTTAAAACAGAATAAAACTATACAATTTCATACTTACTAACAATAACACACAAATCAAACAAAGAACTCGCTGCTCAGGCGCCGCCTCAACGAAGCCAAGCTAGACCCGAATGGATCCAGCCCCAACCGTTTGTCAGCAGCATTGTAACTTACACTCGCTCTCACCAGAAATGCATTCTGGGTATAGTTGGCATGTTTGGGTGGGATATATAATAGAGGATTAAAGCGACCTCGAAATGGAGTACAGTTTAAGTTAATTTCCTCAACAAGCTCGGGACAATCAACTAAGTTAGTTGCTATTTTTAACAAAAATATTATATCAGCAATCTCTCTTCTATTTACCAAAGGAAGTAAATGAAACTTATTGCAGAAACTAAGATAATATTTTGATCTGTACGGCACCTTAATTCGATAACATAGGTATTTCATAAAACGCTTCTGAATATTTTCTATACGAGATATGTATTCATCGTACAGAGGGTTCCACACCTGCGACGCGTACTCGAGTATGCTTCGAACAAATGTACAGTATAATATTTTAAATGTTTTAGCTTTTTTAAACGAAGCAGAGCTACGCATCATAAACCCTAGCGCCCTAGATGCTCTTTTCACTATGTTATCTACGTGTTCATCAAATAATAGTTTCGAGTCATGGATTACCCCCAGATCACGGATACTCGAATTTCTAGCTAGTGGTTGGTTTTTAAGTTTGTATTCAGGTAGAATAATTTTATATTTGCGGGTGAACGTGACTACTGAACACTTAGCGGGATTGAGATCAAGCTTATTAATAAGACAGTAATTGTCAAGCCGCAGTAGATCCGCCTGAAGGTCATCCACGTCGTTCAATGACCCGATTGATTTAAATATTTTCATGTCATCGGCGAAACAGAGAAGTTTAGAGTTCAAAAAACAGGACGAGATGTCGTTAATAAATATAGAAAAAAGCAAAGGACCTAGCAGGGAACCCTGGGGTACTCCACTCGGTATTTCAACCCAGCTAGAAACATAATTACTGACCACTACAGCCTGTGTTCTTCGGTCTATATACGAAGAAAACCACCGAAGCAGATCTCCAGAGACTCCCATGCGCTGCAGCTTGATTAAAAGTATACTATGGTCTATTCTGTCAAATGCTTTACTATAATCCGTATAGATAACGTCCACTTGACAGCGCCTATCCATAGCTTTAGTCAAATAGTCATTCAGTAGCACCAAGTTGGAGACTGTAGATCTAGCCCTAAGAAACCCGTGTTGAGATGGATGGAAGGCACACCTCAAGGCACCGTAAGTCTGATTGTAAACTATTCGCTCGAATATCTTAGCTATGATGCATAGCTTAGATATCGGCCTATAATTCTCAACATCAGTCCGCGAACCTTTTTTATGAATCGGTGTTATAAAAGCTGACTTCCATATTTTGGGAAAATTACATTCCAGCAAGGATTTTTTGAAAAGAAGGGAAATAGGCAATGAAATGGCATCTGCACAATTTTTAAGAAACACGGGCCCTATTTTATCAGGTCCCGCTGACTTAGAGAGATCCAGCTGCAATAATAATTTTGCTATTAGCGAGGCTTCAATATTCACCATCGAAATGCTGAGCGTATCTGACAACCCTGGATGTAACGCATCGACCACTTGAGAAGCAAGCGGAGAGCTTGATACCGAATCCGATCCACTCAGAAATGTCGACTGGAAGTATGCCGCAAATGAGTTACAAATTTCATCACCAGTAGACACAGTACGACCTTGATAATTTACAGAACTAGGAATACCAGCAGATTTAGTACGAGACTTTAGAAACGACCAAAAGAACTTAGGATTTTTTTCTATTGAATTTTCTACAATCGAAATATAGTTATGGTAACAATTTTTTTCTAACAATTTAGTACGGTCACGCAGCATATTATATGATAAACGATCTGAAATATTGTTATAGGTACGAAGCTTCTTTAAATATTTAAACTTTTCTTTAAGTGATTTAATTAACGCGATACTATACCAAGGGGGGTAATCTGCGGTTCGAACAAATTTTGCAGGAACAAACATTTTAATAAGGGAATCTAAGTGTGTATAAAATACGGATAGGGCATCGTCAATATTACGGCACGAAAACTCAGCATCCCAATTAATCTTTAAAAGCTCAGCATTGATGGATGAATAGTCACCTTTGTTGAATAAATACTTAGTGCGAGATAAGGGCTTCAACGCCGGGAGGTCGATAAACTGAAGCGATATTAATATAGGTTTATGAAATGCATCTACTTTAGATAAAACATGGACACATTCCGCAACGCGCACATCATCATTGCAAAGAACATAGTCCAATATGCGGCCCTGGTGGTTGGCCACCCAGTTGTACTGACTCAGCCCTAGTGTACAGAGATCATCCAAAAGTAACTTACCTTCCGGGAGGGCGACATCCGATGCAAGCATAACACATGAGTCAACACTGCGGCTCCACTGTATATAGCTCGAGTTAAAGTCACCAACTACTAGGTACTTATCATCGGGGTTAGTCAACATAATAGTATTAAGTTTAGATAAGAAATGCTTTAACTGATCTGCAAATGAAAACCCTAGATTTTGAGCTATTAAATACAAAACGCAAATGTGAAGCTTGATGACTCGCTTTGTATGAGATTGTTTGACCGACAAGGTCACCCAGAGGTCTTCTGCCGTGGATTGGAATTGTGGTTGAAGCACGGCTGCTATGTCCCTGCGCACGGCGATGAGCACCCCTCCACCCTTGGTCTCCTTCGTCAGTATATAATTTAATTATGTTAAGTTCCACCGAAGACAGCTTGTACATAAATATTGTGTAATGTTCTCTGTTAAACCTACACACATAGGTTATACACAGCTTAACAATAAATTTAAAAATCTTATTTTTCGTACAGCTAATCAGAAAAAATCGGAATCTATGAACATATAACTTAATTTTAATGCCATTGAGTTTACTTACCTGTCCTATCAGTTGTTACTCTGAACATGTATATCACCTCACCATCAACTGTCACCATGTCTACAATCAAGCAAAACCACCCAAGTATGAAAATAAAGAAAGCTGAGAAAAGTAAAAAATATTTTGGATAATAAAGATAAAAGTACCTACCCATCCAGTGAATGATCAAACTTCAAAGCGATTTTCCACACAATGAATTTTTAAAAATGTAGACCCATTAGCCTTAATTGTCGGGCAAGCCTATTTTTTATTAGTAAAAGCTCGACATTTTATTACGACTACAAATATTCTCTAGCGGAAGATGAATTTGACGACGTCACATATTTTTGTGGCTCAGGACACCTTAATATTCATGGCCGTCGCATTTCTTACTTTTACCTATAGCTATTTTTTATAACTCTCTCTTACTTATATAGAAAGGTTATGTGCAATTTAACTCTGGTCCAAGTAGTATGGATGCTATTTATTTCTTTATTTACTCTGGTACCTATATAAGTGAGATTTTGTTTAAATTGTACCGTATTTTAACATATTTCTACTTTCATTATGGTGAATTTTATTGGGTAACTAGTTTATTCATAGTTTGAGGAAGGAAACTTATAAATGTTTTTCTTTATGATTACTTCTATTGCTTAAAATACTTTGATCATATTTTAAGAAAGGAAAGTTATGTTTTCGATCATGACGCCTGTTTATTATAATCCATTTCATATAGCATGGCACCTGTGACACATATAAAACGTCACTTGTCAATATCATTTTGACAACTGTAATGATGTACTGCAGTAATTCGAATTAGAAATTTACCGATTATCGATTGTAGTTACTTATGGCTATTTTCATCTGCCTATCCTAAAAATGTTATGTGAATTACCGACAATCACAAAATAATATTCGTCGAACCCACAATAAATTCCTACAGATAAATTAAGGAAGGGACAAATTGAGAAGAAAAGAATACAGTTATGATAAAATAATATTGCTAGTATTGCCAGTATAATATATTATGAAGCCAAAATATATATTAAATTATTCAAATGAAATTATGATACACAAAAATTTTATGTTTTTCGCTATATTTTTTATGATACAAAACTCATAAATACCTTTCTTAATTATTTTAATATAAAAATCGCATAAAATCATTGTGCTTGAAGTACATAAATCATTATCTCTGATAGATCGAAATGATAAATACATGTTTTTGCGATATTTTTTTGATGTTAAAAATAATCGATTACCAAGTCCCAACCCAACGAAAAAGACGTCACAATTAGCAGTAGTCCGTAACTTTGCTGTGCGATGAAATTTAATATTTTATTTTTTTGTAGCATTGAATGCGAGTATGTACACGCGAAAAATACCCTTTATTTGATGTCTTATATTTTTTACTGTGTATATTAATAGTTATTTTTGTTAACTTACATAATGTTTTCACTAATAAATAGAAATATTTCAATATGAGCATGACGTCACAATAATTTATGTACATGTTCTTTTACGTTCTACTGACCTGTCACAGGTGACTTGCTATATGAAATGGACTATAAGTACACTGTATATGTAATTATTATTTTAATAAATCTTTTTACACTGACTAGGGCTTATATTACATTTTGCGAGATATAACTAAAACTTTACCAGGTTTTTAATAGTATCTTAGTTAAGTCTACCCTTGAATAAACTTACTAAACTAAAACACACACGCACACACGCACACGCGTCTCGAGTTTTATGACCAATGTCCTTTTACGTCTAGCTAGTAAATTCACCACCGTAAAAATATACGCCCGTATATCGACATTGATATATATGTACTATGGAAACTACTCTGCGATATATTGCATATCGAATATAACTATTATGGTTTTAACCTTATTAACATACTGCTTACAACACAAATGTGTTATAGAAGTTCAAATTGTTATTTGTTGATAGATATGTTTTAACAAAGTTATTTGTTTTACAATCAATGTTTGCTGTATCATGCACTGCGCAATTATTGTAAAAAATCTTATTTTGATGTTGTAGGATATTACACTACTTTGTTTTTAATTCGTTTTTGGGATGATGTTATCGAAACGTTAATAAAGCTATATGAATTTTATTTTCCTATTATTAAACCGTTTTACTTATAAAAACAAATCAATCTTAAACCTGCTTATTTGAGAATAGATCTATATTCTGTGGTAAAAGAATATTTTGTTTTTGTACACTTGAAGATAGTTTGATAGTTGTCAACCATTGATAAGTTTTTTTTTAAATAAGATTGGTAGTAACCCCCTAGCCGGGATATACTCATATCTACAATCTTAAGTGTTACCTTAGAACTGCTGGGCTTCAGATAATATGCTGACTTGCAGTTCTAGATCGAAATTTATTATCGCGGGTGAGATTAGGATTACAGAAAAGGTTACATTTTATATTCTGTTTAGGTGAGAATATTTCAGAACTCTTTTAGTCACTAAAAGAGGTTTTGTGTATCACCCTAGTTATTGTTAACTTTAAAGTATATAAGCAGAGGCTTTAAACTATATCAACAAAGATATCTTGGGAACAAACATACGAAATAGCATTCATTTATGCATAATAATATCCATTTACATTTCTTTTATCAATCTTTTAAACAGATCGGTGTGTTATTATTGCAAATATCGCCTGGTAAAGTATTCTTTAAGCGGTTTATTGGTTTATGAAAAGTCATATTACTCTCGGCAAATGAGCTATACGTTATGAGCTATATTATACAGCTCATAACTACTTATAACATAACACATGAACCAATTACATGTAGAAGTATCAAAAACACACATATGTGTGTTTTGCTCAAAAGGCTAAACCGATTGCGAAGAAATTTTGTATGTATATAGACTATCATAAATATGATATCCTTGATTATCATAAGGGCTACTTTTTATCTCTCATCAGTAACACAGCAAGGCGCGCTAGTAATTATATAAATTAACTAATCATAAGTAGAAATGGCGGCCTCAAACGTGTTTATGGTCCAGAATAACGGCCGGCTACCATCCACTTAGTTTTATTTACACGAAAGAAAGGCCGGACCTTTTAGGGATCATTAAAAGGACTGTTAGTTAAGACAGAGATATATTACGTAAATATATCCCGTTTCAATTTTGTTAAGTAGTCGCAAGTGTCTACAATTTGGAGAGTATAAAATAAAACAAATAGCAGTAGGCTCGACGAAAATTGGGATTAGACGGAAATGCTACGGAGCGGGACTCCGGAATCCGGAATCTTTTCCGGTCAAATTATTATTCCGGCAAAATTTTATTTGGGCCGCGCCAGTAGCTGAAAATCTTTTGCGGAGCGACAGAACATTTATTTGTTTTACGGTTTATGGATGACGTTCATTATTTTGTAAATAATGCAAGTTTTAAATTAATTATAATACCTATGTCAAAACGAGATACTTAATCTTTCTATCAAATAGTTTCCTACTTGAAAAACATAGCAGTACCTACCTATGTACATACTAAGTCACTTTGAAGTATCGTGGTTACTTTCAGAAAATCTTGCACATGTGCTTAGAAACTATCATAGACCCTACATTATATTATCCTCACAAAATCTTATTGTACCTAAAGTTCTGTCTGCATATTATATATCTTGTCGTTTTTGTTATATTTTGTTTTTTTGTCAGTGTAAATTGATTTCCTTTATTTTCTATTTCCTTCACACATGCTTAGAAGCCTTAAAAGAATATCATATTAAATTTTATCCAAATCCATGTCAAAAATGGGCCCAAATGATTTATTCATGTTATTTTATTTAGTTTGGTACAGTCACAGACAATTAGTTATATATATATGTATATACTAAACACTTTTAAGAATAATATTAAACTAAGAGTCCAATTACGACTAATACACAGTGTTGTTAAATGATAATAAACACTAAATATGTTGTTAATAACATCAATTTTCCGTAGTCAATTCAAAACCGAACCAACCACACAGCCGGCTAGTATCACTTGAAAAACTTCCATCCCTTAAAACAAGGGCGATAAAAAACGGCTATCTAAGGGAGTGTTAGCCATCTCGGTGAGAGATTAACAGCTATAATCAAGCAATTGGGTGAGGATTACAACGATTTTTATGTACCAAGCGACGCTAGCGGCCCATGTAACGACATTACACCAGAGATACTGCTAATTATGTATACTGAAAATTTTCCGATATACAAACATATGCCACACAATGATATTATTATATGTGAAAAACAATTAAATCAAAGAAGCCATCGGCAACCGAAACACAGTTATAAACTAGTTCGGATGCCTTTGGATTTTCATACAATGTTATGCCATAAGTATAATGCAAAATAAACAAATTTCATTTCATTTCATTTCATTTCAATTGTGTGCTTCAGAAGCCCGATTTAAGCTAGCTAGCTAGTTATGATTCAGCAAGAGTGTATAATATAGTATATAATCAATATTCGACAACAGTATCATTTGTGACTTTAAATTAATCTCCTTTTTGAGAGATATTTTTTCATGGCTGCGGGTGGTGACTCCCCCGCGGAATTAATTCATTAGGGATGTTTTCTTGGTCAAACGCCACTTAGTTACATAATAAAACTATATTACCTGACACCTCCGAAAATTAACTGATGTAATGGACGTACGATAGGCAGCACATAATACTTTTCAACAATACAAAAAAATAGATCAGGAAGCGAATTGTTACATCAATCATACATTGTTACATCAATCATTAATTAGTCTTTTTATTCCCTATGTATGCGTCAGTATCCTATTATTATTATTAAAATTAGCCTCCTGTCCAAAGGGGCAGATTGACATGTTTGTGTTGAAATGAATACATAAAATGGTCATTTTTTACTCACTGTACTTAGTTGTCTTTATGTATAAAGTCTGTGGTGTTCCCGGAATGAGTGCCCATCCATCAAGTGAGCGTAGGCTAAAGAGGTCGGCCGACGTGACAGCGATTACGTGGCAACGCATTGTGGCCGGGAATGGCGCGGGAAAGAAATGAGGAATATGCGAATATCTTGTGAGATTTCCATGAAATCTGCTACTGTGAAAACGGAGAGAATCTTGTTGAATTTCCTGTGGGATAACTAGTGAAATTGGGTATGGGGAGTTTTTGATTGTATCTCCATTTTAAATTGTTTTAGAGTATTTGTTAAAAATGTTTTAGTGTTAATGATTTTGTAAAGTACCTAAGTGCCTAAATGTTAATTACAACGCTTTTACAGTATAAGTTATTTTACACGCTTTTCGGTACTAACATTATAAGACAATGCCCTAGTAGATTATTATCAAACCAAAATTACGTATTTTAATCAATATGAAGAGCCTACCTCCATTTGCTATATTTGTTGTTCACCATTTCATTTTAACCCCCTTTTTCGGTGTGAGTTTTTTTTCAGTACTTCTAAATTAAAAACGTGACTCTACTTGAGAAAAAAAAAGGATTTCTTCTGATTCGTAAAGTGATAGCGTAAAATACAATCAAGTATAACCATTTAGTCGTATTGTCAACCTCATCCTTTTCATTATGAGTTAATTTATTAAGTGCTAAACATGCGCCATCAGCCACTCAGTCTGAAGTGTACGGAAATGAGTGTGGATTTTCGCGCCTGGCAGTTAGTAGACCGTAGCCTAGTTGGTTAAGGCGTTCCGGACGGTGATCTGAAATACGCAGGTTCGAATCCTGCCGGTCGTGATTATTTTCGCTCATTTTCCAATAAAAGTTTAATTCATCCTTTTCAGTCAAAAAGAAACATCAACATCGATGTTTCCTTTTATTGACCAAATAAAGCGCTCAATACACAATACAGATTAAAGCAGCGCTAATAAAACGACCCTCAAGTGGTTTGATTGATTACTTGTGTCAAGTGCGTAAACGGTACTTTTACACCACGCTTGAGGAAACTAAACGTGCTGACGTGTGTAACGCCAAATTATCGGCAAAGAGGGTTCAAATGCAAGGAGGGTTGCAAATATTTGAAAAAGGGTTTAAATTTTTTGTAGACAGGTTTTTTACTAGATACTCTGAAAATCATTAAATGAGAAAAATCTGTTGTTACGTCTAATGTCAATTGAAGTATTTTTTGGCTTTTTATTTACATCAAACAATATAATAAAATAACCACATTGCCAAATGTGAGGCGAGATAACGCTGTATCTAATGTCCCGAAATATAATTTATGTATATTTAATTTATTTTCTTATTTATTCATACACGTTAGCGCTCCATATTTATTATTTTTCCAATAGCTAATGAACGGTGAAATATATCATTTTTTCGTTTCGATAATAATACATAAAAAATGACATTGAAATGTCGAACAAATTCAAGACCTACATACTATACAGTTCTAGTGAAAATAAACCGAAACAAACAACAACTCGATTAATACATTCTAAAATTGCTTCAGTGTTCCCTACTGCATTTTAAAATAGACCTCAACTCCCTGTACAGTTAATGGTATAAGATTATTCCACACTTATTCGCAGCTTCCGCATTCGAGTATGTGTAACATAGAAAATATATCGAAGACTCCCAATATATCGCGTTTTTTTCTTGACAGATTTACATTTGCCTAAAAGATTGAACGAAGGCGATATTCGAGCTCAAATGAAATCGCTATGCTTTAAATTATATGCAGCTTAACAAGCTGTTTGATAATATTATCTGACTCAATAAGCTCTTCGTCTTAGTTAAGGCATGAAAGTGGAACCAACCGACTAACAAATACGACTTTTCTTTTATAAGGGGTTACTAAAAACTAACGCATAAGATTGAAAGGTGGCTTAAGAACATCTGAAACAGCTACTTTTGTTTAACGACTACTGGTTTTTTTGTGTATTGCTTGTTTTGCAATTTTTCAAATGATGTTACATTACAGATTTTTGTTTTTGACGTAATAAGGGCACCTTCAAAAATGCATGTGTTAGTTACTAACACTACAAAATGGTAAATTTTATAGGTACTTAGAAAATTTTAATCTGTACTATAAGTACCTATTAGTGTGTCAATTGTGTCGAAAAAAAAAACACATTAATGACCCGTCCATATAACAATGTCGTCGATGCATAGCCTCCTTAGCTTAGAACCATCGATCAAAGTCTGCTACATGCCCCCATGCGATCTGGGACCTCCATTCCCCCTGTTCTTGTAATATTTAATCTGAGCTTATGTAGGATTTCGTGATAATAGGCGCTGAATGATTGAGCGTTAAGAGCACCCCCTTCGCGTTGTGATGATAATCTGGGAAGAAATTTGGTAAGCAAATTTTTTTGTTTTTCATCATCATCATCATCGAGTGGTTTGATTCATTTTGGTTTGCTTACGGGGGTTGGATGACACATTAAATTATAGGTCCCGGGTGTTTCGCCGAAGTATTTAGGGAAAAACGTACATAACATCATCAGCTTTTTGGAGTCTACTGCTCGGCATAAGGAGGGAGGGATCCTTCTTTTTTAGCCATTAATTCCTGTTTAGCAATGTTCTTACCCAAATGACATCTTCTTTTTGCTTTTTGTTTTTAGCCAACTTTAAAAATTGAAGTTATGCGTTTGACGTTTAGTGAGAAAATCGTCCTTTCGTCGTGCCTTTTTTAATGCACTAAAAAACTACAAAAACCTGTTTACAAAGAGTTTTCATTATGGTAAAAAGTAAGCTAAAGCAAAAATATATCCGGCTCATATCCCATTTCCAGGAAATGAAAGTACTCGTAATTTTATTATTTTCAACTTGTGAAAAGTGAAGAAAAATGTTGCCAGAACAATGTTTTTTCCACTAGAGCTAGCAACAATCCTCAAGGCGGTTGAAAATAAAGTTGGCGGCGTTCTACGATAAAAATACACGTCAGAATAGCTGTTAGGTATGATGCGCGGGCCGTATGTTGCTAACATACATGTCTATGATCAACATCAATATGTCTATGAACTAACTAAAAAGTATCTCATTTACCAGTTTACAAATAAATATATAATCTTTTATCTATATCTCATCTTTAACAGAATTATTAACTTCTTAAAAACTGTGGAAATATTCTAGGTTTGACATTCGTTTATTAATTTGTTTCTTTTCAAGCAATTTACGAAAGAACTTGGTTTTAGATGATAGTGTCAAGATATCACATGTAATTATTTATGTTGCTGTTTTTACAAGCTTATTTATTGAAATAAGTACCTATTGATATTTTTTCCTTAATAATAATAATAAATAATAATCAATATTCCGGGACATTGCACACAGCGCCATCTAGCCCCACACTAAGCAAACGCTTGTGTCGTGGGTACTAGATAATGGATACAATACTTATATACTTTTCTTTTGTAAATACATACTTATTATACATACAAACGACCAGACTCAACACAAGTAATAATATTTTTTTTAAATGCATAAATACTTGTGTCACACGGGAATCGAACCCGCAGCCCCTAGATTAGAAGGCAGAGCCACTACCAACTAAGCTAACAGGGCAGTCAATAAAGTTGTAAATATGTAGTTTAATAAAAAAAAAAAAGCTGTTACACTTTACGTCTATTACCATTGCTTCTGTTTACTATTCATATCGCCCAAGATCGCTTTATTAATTAAGTTTCCAGTATGCAATATATTCCTATTACGGCATTAAATGGACGTACATCATAAGACGGTGTAATGTCTTGAATGCTAACGATACCTACACAAACAAAATAATATAAAGACTCCTACTTAAACAAATAAATAATTATATCAGGACATGACACAGCGCAATCGGCCTTGAAATAAAAACGAAGCAACACACCTTAAAATTTGTATATAGTCTGATATATAATTTGATGTGTCTATATTATCTGATCAGATTGGTTACTAATGTCCCAAATTAACGGAAAATCTATTTCTAATTGCTATTAAGTTGACAAAAATTCTTTAATATCTAGATGATGACGTAGGTGATATCGTATCATGAAACGTATCTTTTTGGTAAACCTACATATGTGTGTGTTGGTTTGTCTGTATAAATATACCACACCTTATAATAAAAATATACACACCTTAACTTCACAGCGGAGCTATCGATCATCTTAATTTTTGGTACGATAGTATTTATAAGCTCTTGTAATTTTTCTAACATAAAGCCATGTCCTACCTGATTTTTAGCAGTCATTGTCGCGTACGGACATTTGCGACGCCAGGTGTTGCAGCGGTTTACCAGCTCAGAAAATGTTTCAAAATATCTTTATCAAATCTTATGGGTTAAGACTACTTTATATGTCGATACAACTTGAACGAAGGCGCGAGCACCCACTAGTCCTCTATAATGTGACGTCTATTAGGTGAATTGTCTTGCATACTAACGATACACATTACCATAACGCACAAGATAGACACCATTAGAGGATCAACATTATGGGTTATTATAATTTTGTGATCGGCATTGTTTCTTGGTGAAATCACTCAGTAATGTCTTTATACAGTTATACAGGAACGTTTAACACTAAAAATATAGTATTGTATACATGTACGAGTATCATAAATAAATCAACATTTCAGGACATATGACACAGCGACATCTAGCCCCATATTAAGCAAACACTTGTGTCTTTGGTAGGTAGGTAGGTAACGTAAAAGTATTAACGTTACTATTCTGTTACTTTTATGTTACTAGTGATAAAATTTTGGCTTTACCCACTAGCGGATACAATCATACTTATGTTTATTGTTTATAATTAGTAAAGTGCAAAAAACTAAACATAAACTAACTGCTTAAAAGTACTTTTTATTATGTAGTGTGTAGCACGAGGGTTGACTCTGAACATTTTTTTAATTAACTCTAAAGCACTTTTTCGCAATTTCGCTTAATTTACTCATATTACTACGAACTACATGAACAGAATTTAATTAAAATGTCATGTCTGTAGAAAATCTTTACGCCAAAGAAATAACAACAATATTACAAGGTATTTAATCAGTACTAGTGGACGCACGCTGCTTCGCTCGCATTATTTCAGAATACATAAAAGTAGCAGATCATGATGATCAGTTCAGACAAGTTTCCGTGAGGCGCGTAAACATACAAATATAAAAAGGCAAATACAAAATCTAAACACCGCTGAATCGTGTATTGTTATCGATTTAATGAATACTTAAATATTATTTTCCTTTATGTAGGTACAGATTTTTGACCCTCAACAGCTTTATTATATGTTTAGAAAAGTATATCAGGTCATAAATTCTGTCACATGTTTAATATCAAATAATTGAAACAACTTTATTCTTTATGTAACCATTTATATACCAAAATGAACTTAACAAAACATAGATTCTTATGACAATAAAGTTTATTCAAAATGACCTCCGTGATTTTGAATACAGGCCTTCAATCTGCGCGGCCAGTCGTCTATCGCTGCACGAACGAGGTCCATGTCAATATCGGCGGCTGCCTTAATCAAGGATGTCTTGAGTGACTCCAAATTGGGATGAGGCTTTGAGCTCGCCTTTTCCTCCAAGTGTTGCCATATCTTGTAATCTAACGGATTCAAATCTGGACTGGAGGAGGGCCAGTCTTCGTGCCGGATGAAGTCGATTTCACGCGCCGCCAGCCAGTCTTGTGTGCTCTTCGCTCTATGAGCTGGCGCCGAATCTTGTTGGAATACCCAGTGCTTGTTATTGAACATGATATGAGAAATAGGTTCCACAAGGTTCGTCAGGACTGTATTTTGATACACAACTGCATTCGTTTTTACACCTTTCTCAAAAAAATGTACCTCTGTTAAGCCCCAATAAGAAACTCCCAACCGTACCATGAGCGAGGATGGAAAATGACCTCGTTGGACACGCGGAATACGTTTGCTCGCTTCTTCACTACTGTGTGCGTACACCTTATCATTTTGTTTGTTGTAGCTCTCTTCTACGGTAAAATTTTTTTCATCCGAAAAAAGAATTTCCCAATATTTTTTTCCCGCGTACCGCTTCAACAAAGCGCGGCATCTCTTCAGTCTCAGGTCCATTAGACGAGCATTCAAACGATGTCCTGTTTTTCTTCGATATGCCCGAAGCCCTAAGTCTTCATTTAACACCCTTTTCACCGTGGTTCTGCTTATCCCCATCTAAAGGGCCAACAGTTTCTGCTTACGTTTGGGATTTCTTTGAATTCGCGCCTTCACAGCTTTTATCACTGCTGGAGTCCTAACAGACCGAGGGCGACCACTTCTTGACCTGTCATCTACACTAGAGTCTTCATTGTATCGTTTGATGGTACGATAAACGAATCTTTTGGTTATATTTTAATTTTTCAGTATGTCAAAAATTTGAATTGGCGCGTAACCGCAACGATGCAATGCAATAACTGCAACACGGTCTTCTTTAAGCGTCCACTCCATATTTAAAAATGAGTAAAATTCTAAAAAGTATACATTTTTATTTTCATGAATAATTCGAAATTCGAATTCAATAAACTTTTTTGTGGCCAGCATTCTAAAAGAAAAGTTTTTGCTGTGTGACAATACTTATGACCTGACTAGGTAGATTATTAACAAAATCATCTTCATCTTCTTATCGAATTAGAGAGGCCAACTCTGGTATTGAGAAATTATCATACCGCCCTGAGGGCCTTTGACATGGCTTAAGACGGGGTGCTATGTGAAATCGACATTTCATAAAAATCAAATAAATTAGAAGTATATAAGATATTTTTCGGGTGAAATATCGTGGCCTTAACGACTGCCGTACTAGACAAACAGCCGGGACCTACAATTTCACGTGTCATCCGACCCACGGAAGCGCCCAAAATGGAATGCCACTTTTCGGTCACCCATCCAAGGACTGACCGCGTCAACCTTTGCTTAACATTGGTAATCTCATGCAAATGCCTCCGCTAGCTGAGCTACGGGCGCTTTAAACAAAATAAACTATTGCTATTATCTAATAGGTACTGAATCAGTAAGTTCATAACCGTGCCTCACTAGTTCACTCCTAATCTTACCTCAGAGACTTTCCGACAACTTGCAAATATAGGGTTATATATATATAGCGTCCTTAGTAAATAGCGGTCTCATAATGCCTCCGCTAGTATTGTTCTATTCAGTATTATAAGTTAAACATAATTATAGACTAATATGGAAAACTATAGGTTATATGATTATTATTTACGTTTGTGTTCGTATGTGTTTGTCTAAGGATTTTTTTTCATGTTCATGAATTTGTCCAAAATTATAAAATATTTTTATGATGATTCTCAACAGTATTTTTGACTTAGTAAACATTTAATGTCTTATCAAAATCAGTTCAGTAATTCGTATGATATTGGTATACTCACATTTAGTATAGCATAATTAGTTTTTTTTTATCTCGGAATGGGTTTACGTTTGACTACAGCCTGCCTGATGTTAAGCACCACTGTAGTCTAAGATGTAGCAAGCTTGCGTAGTAGAAACCTAGAGTATTATAGCGCTTGCAAAACCGACGTCTTATATTCAAAGTTCTAGACTAATACTTTAGTCACGTTTCCGAATAATACGGTTATCACTTACTAGCTGTGCTCGCGACTTCGTCCGCGTGGAAAATTTATTTTAGCAAACAACATCTTTAGCTTTATAAATTATAGCTGTTACCCACGACTTGAACCGTTTTCGCAGCGCACGCAACGGAAGCCCTCAAAGATGAATAATTTTACCCGTTTTTTCCACATTTTGCATTGTTTCTTCGCTCCTATTAGTTGCAGTGTGATGTTATATAGCCTAAAGCCTTTCTCGATAAATGGTCTATTCAACACAAAAAGAATTGTTCAATTCGGACCAGTAGTTCCAGAGATTAGTGCGTTCAAACGAACAAACAAACAATCTCTTCAGCTTAATAATATTAGTAAAGATTAACTAGCCGATGACCTTGGCATAGGTTGTGCTGTGGCAACATAATTTTGGGATTCTATACTAGGTACTTTTGGATAGGGTAATACATATATTATAGACTAAATCACAAATAACATGACAAAGTTTAGGAAAAAAAAACATTTTCACGTGTTTGAGATTAACATTTTATAACAACTGATTTTTCTAATGTGTTATCAGAATAACGCAAGCATGAATCCAGCTGGTAGTGTTTATTTTCGCTTATTTTCAATATTTTGAAACAGTTTTTCTCATTGGACAGTGTAAAATAAAACCACATAGACCTTCAATACTGCCAGCTACACCAGGCAAAAGGGCTTGAACCGAACTCCATATAACGCTCAATAAATCAAAACATGGTAAGCGATATTATATTGGGGCTATCCAATACTCTGCTAGCGCTGATCCCTTTTCGTTCAAAGGATTTTTGTGGATGTTTACTTTGGTTAGATTAAAAACGCTTACAAAATATTCTAAGGTACTAAAATTGTGGTGGTCTTGGGATGAGGTTATCAGCAAAAAAGTATTTAGCCTTCAATATTAAATTTGTACTTTTATTTTATAATATCATAAGAATAACATTTATATTGACACACGAAACACATAGAGATTACGAAATTGGCTGGTATATTAAAATTAAACTGCCGACTACTTCAACCACCATATAAAAAGGTTTTTGAGATATTGTTTTTGTCGAAATATTTTAATACTGTCAGTACGTTCATCAGATTGTATTTTAGGCGAATTTTTATTACTAACAGGCATTAAATCTGTCATTCCATTTCACTCTTCAGCTAAAAGCAAAACTAAGAATCTTTCCACACGCGCTGTCACAGCTCAGCTAACCATAAAAATATACGTTTATTGTCCGCACGGAAGAATAAACCTGTGATGCCGGGAATAAACGGTATGCGGGGCTGTAAAGCATCGTCACTTAATAAAAGATCTCCCTGGGGAAGTGAAGCAAACGGCTCAATCCACGGAATAAAAAGACAGCTATAGCTAGGCTCAATCAGACAGACGTGGTGTCATCGTTGTGGTGAAAAAAACGTCGTAAAATGTAGGCGGGATCCTATTAAATAAATTGCAGGCGAATGTCGAGACATCTGCGGCGCCGCAGTACTAACTGCCCTTTGCCACAGAATGCCTTTGCTTACCAATGATGTTGCTATGGAGTATGTGACGTCGCTGTTTTTTCCGCCATTTGTTCCATGATTCAAGAGTTATTTCAATTTTAAAGTCTTACTTACATTGAAAAGCAATAAATAATTTGAGAATATAAAAGGATTGGATGTGCAAAAATAGTCTAACTTGAATTTGCATAAGCCCAAATCAGTGTGCTTTGGCACATTGATTTGGGCTTATGCAAATTCATTAAAACTGCGATTTGCGTTATTTCGCAAAAAACTGCGATTTGCGTGTTTTATTGCGGAATACAATTCATGTTGATTACGATAAAAGAAATTCTAATAAGGTTAATTAAATACTGACACTCTAATATCAGTTCAAGTATGTTCCTTTCGCGTCACAACAGAGTGACCGACGACTAATCATTTAATAAATAATGAATATAAGTGAATTAACTTAATTTTAGGTATTGTAGTTGGACTATTTTTATCTCGAAACAACGCTTCTAATCTAAGTGCACTAGAAAAAAAAACAAAAAAGAAACTAAAAATTCTTCAATAATTACAAAACGTGTATTTAATAGTTCTCACAATATATTTCATTATTAAACCCTGCGAGTTCAGAGGGACATCCCAAAAAGTAATTATGTATAATGGGACCGTTTATCGACGTCGTTACAATTACAAACTTTGTATTCTCAGCGTGCGTTCAGTTGAAAATGGCGTTATCCTTCCCTTCTTTACGGCTGACTATTCAATTATACGGGAGCCTGCGTTATGATGACATTTACGTATAATAATAGTGATCAGAATTGGTCGGAATGTACACAGCTTGGTTAATAGGAGACGATTTAAATAAAGTTATCGTTATAGTCGATGGTAGCCTGTTTTAGAGGTAGTTATGGACTGTAAGATCTGATGATTATTTTTTTCTTTTGCAATACCAAGGTAAAAAATTTAGAAAAACTACTACCTTTGTTAAGTTTTAGTTTTGAACATTTTAATATTAGTTTTTCTGTAAGAACAGCAAATGAACACATTCAAAAGAATATCTTACAACAACAAAAACAAAAAAAATTGATTTGTAAACCGATAGCATTAATAGCTATGGATAAATCGGAAGCCCACTCATTAAATAGGGCACATGGATAAGAGGTACAAAATAATAGTAATATCCTATGACAGGAAAGCTTACAATATTCCTTAAAGTATTATGTACTTATAACTAAATGTTGTATCCGGTAATGCGTTGTATGTACTACAATTTCGTCTCCAAAATCCCTTAGAGAGGTAAAAATAAATGAATTAGACGAAAAGTATAACAATAAACCGTAACAGTAATAGGAAAAAAACGGCCAATCTGAACATTACAACACTGGACAAAGAATAAGGGAAATAATTGAATTTCTATGGACGTTCTCAACATTATTACATTGCGGATTTCAACCATCAACATTGAATAGCAAAAGGACTGGCTTATAAGCCTACTGTTAAACAAACCTAACTATAAAAAATAACCCCGCATGGCCCTACTACACTACTATCATATTGTACTTACAAGACTTATAATTAACTAGTGGGTGCTCGCGGTTTCCCTCGCATTAAGAAGTAAAACTTGCATCCTTTATCACCCCTTTAAAAGTGCGATTACCAAAAACCCTGTCTTAGCGGATGTTTAAGTCATAACATCGACTTGCATGCCAAATTGCAGCCCGATCCGTCCAGTGGTTAGGGCTGTGCGTTGATAGATCACTAAGTCGGTCAGTCAGTCACCTTTGAGTTTTATATATTTAGATTGATCTCACACACTATATAAAAATATAAATTGTCAGCACGCTGTTTATTCCAAACTAGCTGGTGCGCGCGACTTCGTCCGCGTGGAATAGTTATTAGTGTTGGTTTATGGTTTAGTGAGTTAACTTTAAAATATAGACATGTACTCTTCAATTCGGACCAGTAGTTTCTGAGATTAGCGCGTTCAAACAAACAAACTCTTCAGCTTTATAATATTATTATATATATACCTTATAGTATAGATAAACGCGGGCAACATCACGAGGCTAGTGATAGTAATTGTACGTAACAACATATTCCGATACTGAAAGTGTAACTAAGTCATGTTTTGTAAACCGACTTCATTTATTGAAACGTATTGGCAAGGCTTGCTCTTAAAGCGCTAAAATAAAAAGCAATCAATAAATGTTTGCCCCATACTAAGGTAACGCTATGTATGCTATGTCGAAGATTTCAACAAAACGACAGGTTCTTTGCTGACGAAAGGAAAGAAACGCAGAGTATAGTATAACACGATTGCCGAATACCAATGTCCACATGATATAGGATTCTTAGGCGAGACGACGACGGCTTGGATTCACCCTTGCATTCTTCACATACCCCTCGCTATCAGTGGAGGGAACATCAAACCCGATGGAAACCTTATTTATACTTACATTGCAACTTGTCCGCAAGAAAGTCATAGTAGTTTATTTATATCAGATATTTGATACACATCACAACATTAACGAATTAACTATTTAAATTAATCAAACATATACAGAAAAATAATAAATTGAATGATGAAAATAAAATATTGCTGCGCAGGTCTAAGTTCAAGCTAAAAGTGCCAATTGTTTATATAATATTTTTTTTTGTTATTTTTTTTTTGTTTATTAGGATCTCCAGAATCAGATTCCCTCAAAATTAAATCATCCGCATAAGCGAGAATAGAATTAAAACACATTCACTCAAAATACGGTAAGATTGCTTTGATAAGTTAGTAGTTGCACTAACCTTTATCCTTTTAGCTGGTTGATGAATTGCTTAGTTTTTGTACCAAACGTCGAATTTTCGGCGTTATTTTAAAATTTCGATGCTCCTTTTCCAAATTTACCACTTAAACACTTGAAATAAACACTTTTTTCCACGAAAAATTCAAATAGTAAAATTCAACGAAATTTATGATGTTGCGATGCCCGCACACAAGAAATGAATGAGGTTTGACAGAAGGACGGCGCTACAGGTGCGACATTGACAGTGACATTTGTTCAAAAGTTTTTTTTGTGTTTTTATTTTCGCAGCTATAAAAAGTGTGACGCCTAGTACATACAGAAGTGAGACTACATAGTTAATAAAGAAATCTCGAGCATGTAACGTCGTCGTAGTATAATAATCTTTGCACGCATTATTGTTCATATAAACCTTCCTCTTGATTCACTCCTAAGTATACACACAGACAAACGCGGGAAGCGCTTTGCTTTGCTTTGTACTATGTAGTCTTCTTCTTATCGAATGAGAGTGGCCATCTCTGTTGTCGAGAGTTTATCAAGCCACCCGAAGGGCCTCTAACATAGCTTAACGACAGCCGTACTAGACAAACAGCTGGGACCTGACTAAACTGACCGCGTCGACCTTTGCTTAACATTGGTATCGCATGCGATTGCCTCCGCTAGCTGAGCTTCGGGCTATGTAGTGAAGACAGTAAAACAAGGCAAGACATGAGTTAAATTAATCTTCTAGTGTCATACTTTTACCCATGATACTGTTTAATAGACACTAGTTAAGATTCTCGATGTTATTTCGCCAATGAGGAATACCTACATCTGCACGCACCAGCTTTATCTTTTTCACACGCGGAATGCTTTATTGATTTTTATGCGATCTGCGCTTCGAGAGGTCAATAAGGGTCGTCACTACAGAATATGGCAATAAATATACGGAAGGAAAAATGTCACCGCGCCATGCTTGCTAGCCCTTTGCTTTGTGGGAGAGATATAGATAGTATTATGTCGTAACTGAGGATAACATGCAAATTATATTTCGTAAATTTCATGTTTCAGATATAATAAACATGGTATTACTTTTATCCTACATTGCTTGTCATATCTTTGCATGAAAATTACCACTATAGTTTTGATCGGACTTCACTTTACATGTTCGTTTAATAATTTATTATGCCTAACTACCTTCTTAAAAAAAATATTAACAAACAGTATAAACGTGTTTTTTTACAAATTGTTTTGCCTTATTAAGGCACAAAACACAACAATTAAACCGAATCGCTTAAAAAAATTAATAACAGTTGACAAACAGCGAGAAACGACCGGTTTGATTGCTCAATAAACAACATTATTACAAATTACTTTACTCTAACAGAATTAAGCTGTTTCTTTATAAATGAATTTTTAGTTAAATTTTTAATAAATGCTTTGAAAACAGCTGTTTTTTATACAGGCAACATTTCATAAATAAATTACAGGAAGAATTTAATAAAATATATCTAAATAACAAAGGCATGTGAGTCTAAGAGGACAAAAATGGGAGCAAGAGAAATTAAAATTTGCTATTTGAGTTCGGAGAAGGAAACACATTCATAGTTTTTCGTCGAGTAAAATTGACAAAACAATAAAATTATATACGAATCGAGCGGTATTAAAAACTAACGTAGCAGTTAATCCGTAGCAGCAGCAAACACTATGTCGTAGTTCGTAGCATATGTGCTACGAAACTCGTAGCTATATGCATAGCTGGATCTACGATATCTTTCTAAATATATTTTATATACCTTAATTCATAACGCTGAATAAAGCAACTGGTTTCTTGTTAGCGCTTGATAGATTAGGTAAAGTCATAAAATGTTGTCATACATTACATTCATTGAGCTAAGATTATATGAAACGCAGGAAAGTGTCCGAACGCTAACATCGTCAGCGAGCGCAAACAAAAGACTGCTTGTCTCTTTCGCTCTTACATATTTTCAGAACGTGCAAAACAGATAGGTAATCCAAAAGTCTGCTCAACGAGTAGCATGGTCAGAGTTTTGGCTCGGGCATTTTTTTTCGTGACTCTGTTTAATCCTAGCTCGATGATTACATTATACAAATAAATTAAGAATCTTAGTCCAAAGAAGTTATTTTATCGCCTAGTTAAAATATGTGCCAGCTTTATATGTTAAAGTTTCTTCCAGGCTTCCATTATTAATCTGCAATTTTTGTCTATTCCAGCGAAGCCTCGGGAAGTGATGTGGGGCGGGGGCGCCCAGTGCGTGCACGGGTCGTTGCCGCGCGGAGCGCACGCGCAACCTGCCCCCACTCTTAGCGGCGCCATCGCAGCCAGGCGCCCTCCCAGGTACTGTAGAAAAAAAACTACTAGTTTAGCAGTTTAAGCGAAAATTAGAGACTATCATTCAAACTCGCACAATTATTAGCTTTTGTAGTATTTGGGTGATAGTATGGCAACTAAGGTTAGCTAAGGAATGAAAAACGCCAAAAGCAGTTTAGCAGTTTCAGCATACATTAGTGGCAATCAACGCAACCCTCAACATAAGCCCACCTATGAGACTTAGCGCGGGACAATGGAAGACCACCTTGAACTGCTAGATGTAAGTTTTAAACTTATGTACTAATACATATATATAAATCTAAGTGCTAACTGTACAGTGTACATATGTACATAATAAAGAAATTGTATTTGTATCATTTAAAGTCACTCATTTATAAACTTTTGTAGTATTTTAGTGATAAAGTATGGCAACTTAGATTAGCCAAGGAATGAAAAGAATAGCAGCGAGTATCAAGATGTTTTGAGCAACAAAATTAACAACTCTCTCCCTATATATGTTTGTTATAGGCTTAGTAGTATTTAACGTGGAATTGGATCACATAACGGGTTGACTGGTTATGATTGATTGGTAACTTTTAACTCCGGATTAAAGCCGAGCATCGCTGTTATTTGTTCCAAAATTTGCAGTTGATATGGGAATACAAAAAACCGGTTACATTACAAAGCGCCGTCTTACCCTTTACTAAGCTAACTCTTGTTTCATGAGTACTGGATAACTGATACAATACATATGTATATACTTCTCTTTCGTAAATACATACTGATCATATACATAATGTATACCCTAACTTATGATAAATCTTATGTAATTCCAGGCCCACTCCTCCATCGCCAACCCTCATCGCTCAGATCGACTCCTCAGTGGCGTGCCTCTGGCTCCTGACTCCTCTATCAGCTGGTACAGCGGTGGTAGCAGTGTTAGTGGCAGTCTCCACCAATAACTGGCTTCATACGGAAGAAAACATGCTAAATCCTTTCTACAATGGAACGGGAAAGTACGGGCTGGTGGCTAAGCAGACTGTTTCCGGGCTTTGGAGGATATGCCATACTGATCGTAAGTAGAAATAAATATTTAACACATACTATTTAGACCCGCCGTACCCAATTGAGGACGTTACAAAAAGCTACTCACCATTTTTAATCACATCCATACATATTGTTTTGGTTCTTTATTAATGTTATAGAAATAAGTTTTGTATTATCCAGATCAATTAAACATGACATCAATAAATGGCGACGAAAATTATTTCGTCCTTTTTACACTAATGAAGCTACTAGTAGTAGTAGCTTCATAAATAGGTAAATAGGTTTCAATTTGTTCCTATGAAATATGCAAGAGAAATCCTTATGTGTCTCCGCAGAAGTTAAAACAAAACTACAACAGTAACCGCGTCTCAATAGCATCGTAGTTTGAAGCTGTCCACAGTGAATACAAAAGCAGCATTCGCAATACCCAGTGGCTATTTTTAATGCCGTCAATAGCGGCCCTAGTTTACAATGAGAAGGAAACTTGCAAGCGTGACGCGCCGTACAATACCTCCACACGGAGCAAGTATCTGAGAGGCTTCCATTTACCAAACCACTGTATACGAGTAAATGTGAAAAATTTAATTTTTGAAACTGTAAAAAATATTAATTTATCCTACTTCACAACGACAGCTATATGTGTTGTGGCAGAGCAATGAACAATAAAAATATCAGGAGATATCACACAGCGCCATCTAACCCGATACTAAGCAAACATACAATCCTTTATTACCTACATTAGGAGGGTATTAAATGCTTTTACGTAAGCGATTACTATCCGATTCACTTTGATCTCTGTGTTCCTCTTTCGATCGTATTTTTTAGAATGGCCTTTTGCTAGAATCTCAAACATGACATGTGCTTCTTTTTATTCCGAATCATCGAGCTAAGTTTTAATGCATAAATTTGTACTTGATTTTTACAATAAAGAAGAAAGAAAGTCTTCAAATCCAGAGTAATAAATAAAAAGGTTTCTTCTTAGACAGGCGTGGTACATCTTAGACAACAGTAGTGCTTAGCATCACGCAGGTTGTAGTCAAACATAAGCCTATTTTTTATTAAAAAAAAGGCACACACCTAAAAACCATCAAGTTTGTTGTTTGAAGCCGGTTAAGGAGCAGTCGCAGCGGAAAAACACTACATTTATCTCCAGTTTCATTTAAATAAAGAGGTATCTACAGACCATAATGTCGTTGAAACTCCCAGGCCGCGTCGCGTAGAGAGAAATGCATTGTGCGCGTGACCTATTTACAATTTGTACCCACTGTGTCGTAACTCGTAAGCTATACAGACATAAATAAGGGCTTTAAAGGGCCTTTAGAATTACTTGATGTACTAGTAGGCCCTTTAGAAATACTTGTTGTAATAGTGGTGTCCCGTGGTGTAACAAAAAATTGGTGGTTATAAAATTCGAAATCCGCTCAGCCGTTTTTGCGTAATGACCGTTTAAATAAACAGACAAATAGATTAAAAAATCAAAAACTGCTGATATTGATTTCAAGTATACCCAAAAACGTTTTTTCTGTTTTCTTCTATGTACAGATATTTGACCCTCTTCAGCTTTATTATATGTTTAGATTAATATGCTTATCATTATCATTTCCAGCTGGTGGGACGGTGTTCCGGTGTTTGGACATACCATACTTTCCCCTAACGCAGTACACGCCAGATCCGAGTGATTCTACTACTGCTATACCATGTAAGTTTTTTTAAAACAAGTTCTTAAAAAGAGAAGTATGTAAGTTAATAAATATTTCGACTTGCATGTAAAAGGAGGTCTACACAAGATGGCACATACAGGGAGGCCTATACAGCTGTGGGATCCCAACGGCTGTGGATGATTATGATGTAAAAGAATTAAAAAATATATAATTATAAATTTATAGTAACATAAGTGCGAAGCGTGTATATGTTTCTTGTCTAGTTATTTCGGGTGTTGAACAACATATACACGCATCATATACAGAAACATATACACAGCCCGCACTATTCTCTACATTCCCTAGATGCAAAAAAAATATGAAAATTTGTGCTTTAACTTAGTGAATGTTTGTTTGCGAATTTTTCATAAGCTCAAAGTGATATCAATATTATTATAATTTTATTATATTAGTATGCTATAAATTTAAAATGCGGTTTGGCATAAGGTAACCAGTAGCAAAACCCGAAGACGACAGATTTCATTAAAATCGTTTACTGGCTGACCCGTTACACAAGAAACGAATCATTAGACATTTATAAGTTTAGTGAACGTAAGATATCTAAGAAGCGAGTGTGGCTAAGCGGTTTCAGTGTCTGCTTTTCGTCCAGACGCACCCTGGTTCGAATCCGGCCCTACACCAATGACTTGTATTTTCAAGTTTAGTGTAGATTTGCACTCGCTTAACGGTGAAGGAAAACATCGCGAGGAAACCGACATGTTTGTGGACCACAATTATATCTGAAGACATGTGTCTTCCGTGGAAGGACCTGGGCGCCTACCACGATGTATATATGTAACGAATTAGTTCTGCGAGGGAGTTACGGCCCTCAGTCATGAGGAAATACGACTTAAGAGAGAGAGAAGATATCTAACACTGCCTCCATAATGTTTCCAGACGTGGTGACTCGTTCAGCGGCGCCACTGCTGCTAGCAGTGCTGACTCAGGCGGTGGGAGCGCTCTGCTGCGTCATCGGACACTGTGTGAAGGGCAGGAGAATTTGCACCTTTGTAGCTGGAGTCATGTTTATTATATCCGGTAAGAAAATCCTTTTGAAATTCTGTATTGGCACCATGTAGAATCACTAGAGTTGTTATCAGGGGGGTGAAACTTGGAACAAAATGCAAATATAGAAATATAGTGCTGCTAATCTATAATATTACGGAACCGAAACGATGCACTAGATGGTATCCTTTTGAAATTCAGTAGATAGTGGCGCCACCTAGAATTACTCAATTTAGAATACTGCGTGCAGGCAGGAGAATACGCAGCTTCGTCGCTGGAGTCATGTTTATTGTATCAAGAGAAAATGCTTTCGAAATGCAGTAGTGTCGCCACCTAAAATTATTCGAGTTCAGGACAAAGCAAATGCATTACCACACTGCGTTAAGAGATAAGGTATTTTTGTGGTGGGAGTCATGTTGATAATATGCGGTAAGAAAACCCTTACGAAATTCAGTTGTGGCGCCACCTAGAATCACTTGAGTTCACCGAATCGAGAAAGAAAAAGTATGAGCAGAAATAGAAAGTATTCCTACGTATAAGCATGTAAAAAAGAGATATTTGTCTCTTTCATGGATTTGATGTTCATACAAATTATGATAATAAAATAAACGCCACAATAGCAAGCTACTTACTGTGAAACTAGTCACATGTTTTTAAATAAAAAGTGCAAAAATGATGTAATCGCTAGATAAATATTTTCCGTCAAATTAAATACAAATTGTAGTAACAAATTATTTTTCTCTTTCAGGTCTCATCATGCTGACCGGCATCGTTATGTACATATCTGTATTTAAATCGCAAGTGGGTCACAAACTAAGATACATCACATTTTTTGATACACCGAGAATGTCATATAGTTACGGATATTCCTTCGGGCTGTATCTCGGAGGGTTCGTTGCGGCCGAGTTGGCGGGTACATCTGCCATATTTCTGTTCCTGCAATGGTACCAGAAAGACTGGATAACAGAATTGACTGAGAAAGCTAAAGCAGACTGTCGCGCGTGGGACAGAGAATACGCATTTTCAGAATACCGAGAAAGAGATTCTACCCTGTTGGAAAGACGCATGTTGAAACGAGACACGTACCCTCCGACTGGGTCCTCCGCCGCAACTCCTCGCGAACGACGCCGGTTCGTGTTCGACGGCGACGAAATACCGCACTGCTCCATACATAAAAATAGAAAAATGAACCTGAGTTCGGCGTCACTCAAAGATTTGTCGTCGTCTACCCTGTACGGGTTTCCCGCTGCTCCGCGGCCGACTGCCTGCGATAACTATTTCGACGACTTTAAGGAAGTGCCTCAGAGTGCTAATACGCTGAGCGGGTTGAGGAGCGCTTCGATATTTCAGTCGCAGGCGTCGGTAGCCAGCGGGAGGTTCCTGGACACGTCGGCGGTGGAGCCTCCTCCGTCGAGGGAGGAGGAGCTAGTGACCTTCGGAGCCGGAGCGCGACCGAGGGAGGAGCACCCCCCGCGCCACGACCGCGCTGTAGGCACCGACCCATATCGCCGGACGACGCCCGTCTGATCCAAAGTTTGGGTTCCTCGCCCCCAATAAAAAGCATATCGAGAGAGTGATAAGTGACGCTGTGAAACGTGCTGTGTAATTGATTCGTTATTGTACCTTTAGTAACGTACGGATTATGGTTAAGAATGTGTCTTTCGAATTTATGAAAGTACTATAAATCCTTGTGTTACAGTTTGTTTGTTACGATTTCTTTAATAAACACTGCCATTTTGTCTATTACATTGTTGTACAGTTTTTATTATTCACATGTTTAGGGGTGTCATGTTTTGTACTTTTACTAATAATTATATTAAGTACTTATTATAATACACGCAACATTGGGTGGATATTATACTCGTTTAGAAAGATGAACAATTTCCTATTATACATTTAACGTACAACTACACCAAAAAGTTAATAAAAACCTTAAAAACCCAATTGTTAAATCGCATTTATCTACACCTATATTATCTTCTTATATATAAAAATGAATCGCAAAATGTGTTGGTAAGCGCATAACTCAACAACGCCTGGACCGATTTGGCCAATTCTTTTTTTTAAATATTCGTTGAAGTTCAAGGATGGTTTTTACGGCGAGAAAAAATCGAAATCATGCCGGAAAATCTCAAAACACCGCCCTTTTCTTTTTCCCATACAAACGTTTTCTAACTAACTAAAAAGTAAAAGAGTCAACAGACAGGACGAAGTCTGTCGGGTCCGCTAGTGTTCTTATATTTTTAAATCGACTTCAAAACAGAGTTTTCAATTCGACTTTTATATAGGTACCTATGTGATATTGCATATGGGATAAAAATTAATACTAAATCATATATTCAGCCCTTTAAACACTTGTCCGTCTACAAACCTCTAAAATAAAAAGAAAATGTTAGATTAGAGGTGCTTTCAACGCAGCGATTGGTCTATTAGTTATTAAAATAGTATCCATGTAGTTTTTGATCTTGTTTATTGGTCTATATGAGTACTCAGTACACACACTACAGGATAAAAAAAAATCCTATAAAATCATAATAATAATTAAGTTTTCTGTAAATTGAGTGTTGGTTATTTTGTTATTTTTCTTGGGATTACAATGAAAATATAATCATGGAACCGTAACAATGTCGTTAAATCACGCCATTTGTTATCAATTATTTTCGATGAATTTAAAATTTATTAAAATTCATCGAAAATAAATAAGATTGAACTTCTTTGCCTGTACCATAAAAACTTTTTTTAGACTATGATATACTCAAAATGCATTTTTACGTTCGTATTTTAAAAACATTCATGTTTTTCATTTGACATCTGTAAATGATTCAGTTTCAAAGACTTTGTGAATAAGAGTTGACAAAAATCTTATGAATTAGAAAAAAAACAAGACCACCACAATGGGAGCGTAAGTACCGTTTAGTTATTGTAAACTAGTTTATGCCCGCGTCTTTGCACGCGTTATTACACATTATACACCTTCCTCTTAAATAACTATCTTTTAAAAAAACCGTACATCTAAGCATACATAGGGACAGATGCGGAAGGCGACTGATTTGGACAATGTAGTGATTATAATTACCTATTGTGCTAGGCTGCGGGCGCTTATAATTTCAAGCTTCTTTCTGCCCACAACCATTCCTTTGCAGTTAATCTATCTACAAATAAAATTGCTTTACAAACTTTAAATAATTTTGTTGTTCTTTTTACAGATTGTGGTCGTTTTTGTAAGTATCTGTCTATAAACTAAACATAATTATATTTTAGTTCGTCTTCAGATTCTAGATCTTATGGCTTTGGATATAAAGAGTTGCTTAATGTACTGGTAAATTTAGATGCCTTATTAGTATATTTTCTAGAATATCTGATTTGGAGAACTGTTATTTAAATAAGTAATCAGTATACAGTTTATATATTTATGATTGTAAGTGTACAGTTAAATTATGAAACATGTATGCTAATTTAGTTTTTATGGTTCTTAAATAACGACATTATTTACAGAGTGGGGAAACCTGAAAAGCCTATTGAGAAAGGCTTTAAAGGAGTTATTTATAGAGTTAAAAATATATTCCAAATACACTTTAGAGGAATAATTGGCGGCTTTATTCCTTTGGTTTTAGTACTGATTGCTATTGCATTAAAAAAACCCGATGTAAGTTATTTTGTTGTTGTTGTTGTTTAGATTGTTCGACGACATAATATCTGTCGCAGGTTAAAACTGGATGATGGCACATTAGGAGAGGCCTATGCCCCGGAAACGGCTATTGATGATGATGTTGATAAAGTTGTTACTTTATTTACATGACTTTATAAACAAATCTACAAGTTAAGTGAAAAACTAAGACAAGTTTTTAATGGCATTAGGTGCATTATGTATGTTAGTACATTGCGTATATGTAAATACTAATAACTCAAATTTATTAATATATACATATGTAGGTACTCACTAGGGATTAATTGTGTACATTTTGTATTAGATTGTTTAAATTTCAATTAAGAAAACAGTGGGAACAGCGTCATTGAAATTGTGTCAGTGATTTTCAGATGTGATATTTGACAATGCTTTCTTAACTTGCCTATGTGAGTTGTGGTCTCCGTTAGCTTTAAAGTTAAGGTCGAACATTAGAGCGAAGGTCGAGGAAAAAGTTTATATATTTTAAATTAATCCTTTAATTATTTGCAGCATGCCAGCACTGTTACCTTTATGTGGATATGGATGGCAGTGTGCTATTTACTGCAGCCAGTAAGCGTTCCAGTGACTGGAATCATTCCTATCTTCCTTCTCCCTCTAACATGTGCTATGTCAACTGACGATGTTGTGAAATGCTATATGAACGTAAGTATGGCAATTAAGAGTTAACATTTTACCACTGCTTTTGACTGGCCTGTTAGCTTAGTTGGTAGTGGCTCTGCCTTCTAATCTAGAGGTCGCGGGTTCGATTCCCGCATGACACAAGTATTTATGTACTTACTTTAAAATTTTATAATTGCTTGTGTTGAGTCTGGTCGTTTCTATGTATAATAAACGTATGTATTTACAAAAGAAAAGTATATAAGTATTATATCCGTTATCTAGTACCCACGACACAAG
Organism: Macaria liturata; assembly: GCA_964023185.1. Classification (NCBI taxonomy): domain Eukaryota; kingdom Metazoa; phylum Arthropoda; class Insecta; order Lepidoptera; family Geometridae; genus Macaria; species Macaria liturata. The sequence goes on along the minus strand of OZ026823.1, from coordinate 4,402,607 downwards.
CGTTTGCTTAGTGTGGGGCTAGATGGCGCTGTGTGCAATGTCCCGGAATATTTATTTATTTATTTACTGCTAGCAGCGCCCCGCGGTGTTGCCCGCGTTGTTTCGAGTTAAACAGTACCCTGTGTAAATCCTGGGTTTAACCTACCTCCATACGTTTTATTCAAATCAGTTCAGCCGTGCGTAAAGAAGTAACATACATAGACTCACACACTCACAAACAAACTTTCGTTTTGATGTGGTGTTAAATTGGTGATTTGGTAAAAGGAGCAAACTTCATAAATTGGGAATATGGTTTAGAGAAACAACATTATATATAGAGTTATTACCACCTCTCATGACCACGTTAGTGAGTAGTGGGATTTGAGATTCGCTGGAATAGTTTGTGGGGAACAAGTTTTTGATAAATCTTTTTCTTATCGAATCAGAGCGGCCAACTCTAGTGTCGAGAGTAAATCAAGCCTAAGAGCCTCTGACATGGCTTTACGACTGTAAATGACAATACGTACTGTGACAATCAGCCGGGACCCGGAATGGAATGCGAATTTTTGGTCACCCGTCCTAGAACTGACTGCGTCAGCATTTGCATTACATAGGTACATAATTGCATGACGTGTTTGCTTCTGTCAGCTGAGCTTCTATCGCTAACTAACAAAATATGGTGTCGGTAATTTTGAAGTTGAATTCCTTTCGATCTGATTTCAGGAAGGAATAGCCATGTTCATAGCTGCTAACATGTTGCTGCTTTTATGGAATAATTCTGGATTAGATCGCCGCTTGATACTATGGTTTTTGACTGCCGGCGATGCATCTCAATGTTCTGCCGCTAAGTAAATATTATTACATTTACAATTAAATCTATACGAGCATCTTCTGGCTTAGTGTTATAATCAAAACGACTATGATTGTTTACATAATACCATTAAAGTAAGAACGTAAGACGGGCAACTGAACAGTCAACCTTATTTATTGTTCAAAATATTGGATACATTTAAATTTAAATATTATTATACTTTTTGTTTTAGAATGGTCTTGAAATGTAGTGTGTGCGGTTTTTTCCTGTCAATGTTCAGTAACAAACTGATAGTTTGTAACATAATGATGCAGTATGTAGGAGAAGTCATGGATGGTTACTCGGTAAGGATTTACAAGCATATTCTTTATTTATGGCGCCCTCATGTGCTTCCCGCGTCTATTCAATACATGTATATTACAAAGGAGCTAGTTGTACGCACATACTACGAGTACCTCTCTCTCTCTCGAATCGTGTTTCCTCATGACTGAGGGTCGTGATTCTCCTGCAGATTTAATTCAGACAGTTCTCTTGGGCAGATACATCGTAATGGGCACCCAGGTCCTTTCACGGAAGACATGTGTCCTCGGATATTGTGGACCTCAAACATCTCGGTTTCCTCACGATGGTTTCCTTCACCGCTAAGCGAGTGAATATCGACACATAACTTGAAACTCGCTTTAGCTTAGCGAGTACCTTATAAGTGGTGTACATGGGCTTGTATCGTGCCACGTAGGTACTAGGTTTCTAAAACTCTGGTTTCCTTCAAAAGCGTTGGAATTATTAAACGGACGCAATATGATGTCGTATAAAGACGATCATGCATGTAGTCTTTGTACTTTCTACCGACAACTTTATACGGTTAAAGAGTAAAGGTCAACTATCACAAAAGTGATAGACTGAATTTACAAATAGAATATGCAACAATATACTCTTGACTGCTACCTAAATCAATAAAATAAAGAAGGCATAGTTAAAGTCAATTATACTTCGGGTCAACCGAAGACGATTATATTGTTTACTAAGCAGCAGTCTGTGGAATTGTGCTGCCACTATCACACATTTAGATAGTTAACTACTTTAAAAAAGCAAAATTCAACTTCATTCGTTTCCGTATCCGCTCCACTCGGCTCACCACGTGGGAAGGCGCCTACAACTCGCCATTAGTTTTAGAGACAGTACACGCACACCCAATTATATATGCCTTACAATAAACATTTTTGCTTTAAAGGGTTCAAAATTTAGGGTGGGTGGGAGTATAATCGTCTTCGGTTGACCCTCGCATAATTGGAATCAAACATCAAACAGGTAAGTTTTCGTTTGATTCTTAATTATACTTCGGGTCAACCGAAGACGATTATATTGTTTACTGGCTATATTATATATATTAGGCCGCAATTCTCATATCCTAACCCTTCTTTACAAAGTCCTATTCTTCCCCTCCACTCAATGTTACTTAAAAGAACGTTTTGTATTTGTGACCGCCTCCCACTCCAGCTCCCTGCGCTCGTCCCGGACCCTTCTCCTTGAGATTCCATTTACCTCATCGTACTCCAACTTAATGTATAAACATTCCTTCACCATCCAAGCCATCCAGTTGTGGAACATGTTGCCATTGCCTGTTAGGCAAGCTAAGTCCTTAAGCATATTTCAAAAGCTAGTGTATCATCATTACTTATCATCCATATAGTATTATGTATTGTATTGCTTATTATTATTTATTAGTGTATTATCTGAGTTTGTATTGTGTTCTTTCACTCATTTATTTATTTTACGTATTCTTGTACACTGCCTATTTATAATTCTAAATCCTGTCCATCCAAAGGTTGCCTGGAAGAAATCGCCTAAGGCGATAAGGCCGCCCAATGTGCATTAAAATAGTTTTTAAATTTCTTTCATTATGTAATTTTTTGGTGTACATTAAAGAAATATCTTATCTTATCTTATCTTACATTCTAATTTTCGTAGTTAAGATTTTTACAGCAACATGTTACATTTCAGAATTGGACTGCCAAAGGGGGTCCGAACATGGCCTCTGTAAAATATATTTTGATGAATGTAATTCAGACGTCTTGTTCGATTGGTAAGTAGATTTATTGCATGCTAAACTTGTTCTTGCATAATAAAAACAATTTGTATTTTGTAGCACTAGCAATTCCAGCAACAAAGTCGCGATATCAGAAAAAGAAGCTATAAGCCGAGATTTCGCATGTGATAACCTCTGTTCCGTAATCTTTTAAAATCATTGTCTCGTACATTTGATTGATTTGGTTTAGTCCACAACTACAAAATGTAGGCGAGGTAAACCTAGACTTGCCTGGATGTCTACTAGACATGCTATCTACATTTGGATGTTCATTTTATTTAATTTTCAGGTGGGATACCTATAATTCATGCTTCGTATGCAACGTTAACTTTTCGTGCCATGTTTAACGAGTAAGTTAATATTAGGTACATACCTTTACCCGACTTACATATAGGAATTTGTGTGTGTCTCAATAAAGATTTTTCAATTTCTATAGTTACTTAAACGGCCAAAAAATATCACTACGGCCCGGTTTCTAATTGACGAAACGGGTCGGTTAACTATGATTGGATAGTAAGTTACGCTAACAAGCGTTATGTTTATCTGATTCTAAAATCATGCGTCAGCTATGATCCCAGAAGAACATTTTCATGAGAAGTAATGCAGAGACGAGACGAGCGCTGTCAAAAAAATATAAAACTTACCAAAGTCAAAGTACTAACTAAACATTAAAACTGCTACATTTAAACTGCTTTTTATTAAATTTTCAGGATTGTTCCGGAGCTTACAAAGTGGCCGGATATTTTCAATTATCTCAATTTTATAATTTTTGCGTTTCCGACTGCACTCGGAATGTTAATCCTGAATATAATATACCACCTGATAGTAATAAGGTAACTTAGTACTCATAACAGTTTTATAATTATTGATTATAACCGAGATCAAAATTGATGCGTTCGTGGTAACTATAATATTATAACCAATAGTATAGAAATAAAATTCACGAGTAATAGAAACTTAGTAAACATAACGCACCATTTTGCTATTTAGTACAAGGTATATAACATAACATTATTATTTAGATATAGATTTTAACAATATAATGCGTTTAGTAAACTTTTTCCTCTTATGAGAATGGCCAACTCTGGTGTCGAGAGTTTATGAAGCCGGCCTGAGGGCCTCTGACATGGCTTAACGATTGCCGTACCTACTAGACAAACAGCCAGGACCTATTTACAATGTAGTCTCATTTAATATACTAATTTTATGTTATCTGTGAGTTTTATTTCTGTACTAAAGTTTAGTTTACTAATTTAGCTAAGTTACTATCTACTGAAACTGAAACTGTTTAAAGTTTTTACTAAAACAATGTGTATTTTACGCGTATCACTTTATTTTTTACAGTAGAGCGTCCAAAGGAATGACACCGTCTCTTTACAGAAAAATTAGAGACTCGCTCATGGCTTACCGGAAAAATATTCCAAAAAAAATTACCCTACATGAAATTGTAAGTTGGTGTTTTATATTTTTGATGCGTTACAAATGAAATAAATGCCAAATTATATTTAAAAGTCACACATCACATCTACGTAGTGTCATCATCACATGGGTGACTATCGTAATACCTAAATTTAACGTTTTCAAAATGAAATTTGTTTACAAGGATGTACATTTTAACAAAAAATAATGAAAGGACTTGATTAGTTAACTAGTAGTTTTGCTGCTTTCTTGAAAGATTCATTTTTGAATCGGTTTGTCGGGAATGAATGTATGGATGAATGTATGGATGAATGAATGAATGAATGAATGAGTCTTGACTATTTCCGTTAATTTGTTATTAAAATGTTAGAATGCGTTTGGTAAAATTCAACCAACCATTTTGGTAGTACCAACGGTGAAATTTAATATTGTTCTTATTTTTTTGATAATCATTCATTGAAATAAGCTGGTTTGTTTCAGCTTACGTTGGTATTCTCAATACTCGCACTAGCGGCATTTTTTCTTCGATACACTAAGTTTTGGGATGGGTGGGCAGCTGGTTCATTGGACGAGAAAGTACCAGGGTAAACCAGATTTAATACATTAAACATACATTTCATTGATTTGGTACATCAATTTTTTATTTTGTAGTTGTGTAGTAAAGTACACAATTTCAAACTCAAAGTAGGCATCGTTTATGTATGCTAAACGCATGACTGTGTTAATTTTATACAGGAAATAGAAAACATAACATTACATTTTATCTTCTAACTAGCTGTCCCGGCAGACTTCGTACTGCGACCTAAACTTTTGGGTTTTTTTTTTGTTTTTTTTTCCTTTTAAACATTTCCTAGACCTCCACGAACATTTCAAGACTAAGATAAGATAAATCCGTTCAGCCGTTCTCGAGTTATAATCAGACTAACGAACAACAATTCATTTTTATTTATAAAGATATATTGAATAACTTATGTTTTTTCTATAATTAGAATCAGGGATGCCACAGTTGCAGTTTCATTTGTGATAGTGTTACACGCATTGCCGTCGGGTTTCCGTTTTGCCAAGCTGTGGATCGCTAAAAGTGAGTAAAACTTATTGATATACAAAACGTCGTCCGAAAATGGCTAGCGTTAAATTGTGTTCAAAGATGGCGCACATTAAGTATTTACGCATTGTTTCTTCTGATTAAAAACAGTTTACTACTTTTTTGCTAACCTATTGTGTCCCATTCCTGCGTAAAGGTCTCCCGTAAAGGTCTCCCCAACTCCCTCCGTGCGTTCCGGTCGACAACTTCCTCTCGCGAGGCACCCCAAAACCGGTCGAGATCAAATAAACGATTTAAATTACTTTAGATTTTTAAGCAATCGCACCTTCAGCTAATCGTACGTCAATTTAGAAATCATATTACCTAATATGTTGTTGTTTACAGAGAAGAGTACTTTTGGCCCAATAAAACCAGAGTCGGCAATTCTATGGTGGAGATTTGTTGACAAAAATGTCACATATGGATACATCTTTGTAATTGGTAAGAATCATTCTTCAAATATAATAATTCGTTATTCTTTACGGATGCTGATTATCATACATAAAAGAGGAGGCCAATCAAACCTATTTTTTTAATATATGATAATTTTATAATACTATAATCCATTTCATATAGCAAGGCACCTGTGACACATATAAAACGTCACTTGTCAATATCATTTTGACAATTGTAATGATGTACTGCAGTAATTCGAATTAGAAATTTACCGATTATCGATTGTAGTTACTTATGGCTATTTTCATCTACCTATCCTAAAAATGTTATGTGAATTACCGACAATCACAAAATAATATTAGTCGAACCCACAATAAATTCCTACAGATAAATTAAGGAAGGGACAAATTGAGAAGAAAAAAAGAATACAGTTTTGATAAAAAAATATTGCCAGTATAATATATATGAAGCTAAAATATATATTAAATTATTCAAATGAAATTATGATACACAAAAATTTTATGTTTTTCGCTATATTTTTTAAGATACAAAACTCATAAATACCTTCCTTAATTATTTTAATATAAAAAATCGCATAAAATCATTGTGCTTGAAGTACATAAATCATTATCTCTGATAGATCGAAATGATAAATACTTGTTTTTGCGATATTTTTTTGATGTCAAAAATAATCGATTACCAAGTCCCAACCCTACGAAAATGACGTCACAATTAGCAGTAGTACGTAACTTTGCTGTGCGATGAAATTTAATATTTTATTTTTTTGTAACATTGAATGCAAGTATGTACACGCGAAAAATACCCTTTATTTGATGTATTATAATTTTTACTGTTTATATTAATAGTTATTTTTGTTAACTTACATAATGTTTTCACTAATAAATAGAAATATTTCAACATGAGCATGACGTCACAATAATTTATGTACATGTTCTTTTACGTTCTACTGACCTGTTACAGGTGACTTGCTATATGAAATGGACTATAGCTTTTCCCCGATGCTTCGCACGCGTTATTATATTACACATAAGCTTTCCTCTTGAAATACTCTATCCATTATAAAAAAATGCATGAAAATCCGCTGTGTAGTTAGACAGATCTAAGCATTTGTACATACTTACATACAGACAGACGCGGGAAATGATTTTGCTTTATACTATATAGTGATTATCTGCCAAAAACCGACCAAATCTCTACTAGCAGCGAAATAACTCAAAGGTGACTGACTGACTGATATAGTGATATATCAACGCACAGCCCAAACCACTGGACGGATTGGGCTGAAATTTGGAATGAAGGTAGATGTAATGACGTAGGCATTCGCTAAGAAAGGATTTTTGGAAATGCCACTTTTAAAGGGGTGAAATAGGGGCAATAGGGGATGCAAGTTTTACTTCTTAAAGCGAGCGAAGCCGCGGGCACCCACTAGTTCACATATATATGTGTTATATAATCGATATTTTTTTTCTATTACAGGATCAGGTGTGGCTTTGGGCACTGCAATAATTGAAACAGACTTAAGAGAATATTTGATAACCGGCTCAATCGGAAAACTATTCATAGATCAAGAGGAGATAGTGTTTTTCTTATTAGTTTCTCTTATAACAGTCGTCCTTGCCAATATTATGTCTTCCGTACCAGTGGTTGTGTTGTTTCAACCTCTTATTATGAATCTGGTGAGCACAAATAAATTAATAAATATTTCAGGACATATCACACAGCGCCATCTAGCCCCCATACTAAGCCTACGCTTGTATCATGGGTACTAGATAACGGATATAATGCATATACATATACTTTTCTTTCGTAAATACATATGTACTTATTATGCGTAGAAACGAGAAGAGCCACTACCATTTAAAATAACAGGGCAGTCAAATACTATCAAATATTTATGTAATACAATAATAATCATTTATTGTTACATAGTGAAAGTAGGTTTCTAACTCACTAGTCTTAAAAACTAGTAACAAGCATAGTATCTCTAGTTTTTACCCTTTCGGCTGTACTAACATATTCAATGTAATATATTGTCATTAATATAATATCAATAACAGTTATATTTCAGGTCCTAAATCTAAAAAACTCTAGTATTTTACTCGGCCTTCTCTGATATCAAGAGTTTTGTGAATCACTCTAGAGGCCTCTGAATCTGACATAGCGTAACTATTTCCTAGCTATAGCAAACAGATGATGTTGAGTATTAGATATTATATAGTTTATTTCATTTTTGAGAATCTCAGTACTAATATGATGAATTTACATGTTTAGTTGACGAGCCCACGGAGCTAGTAGTTATAAATAAAATGATTTACAGTTAATAAGACTTTACAGACTATAAAATATTATAATTTTATTGGTGCGATATAAGTAATAATTGATGGATGTTTTCAGAGTAAACTAGCATTAACTGCTGGCGATGCTGGTGGCCGACTGAGACGAGGCAAGGGTGGTCCAAGCCTGGACCTAAGGCAGGCGACGGAGACTGTGAGCTCTTTTACTAGTGCATGAAGTTATTTTATAAAATTGTATAGTACTTCAATCATTTCAGTACTTATTTAATACTAGTGGACGCCCGCGGCTTCGCTCGCATTATTTTAGGATGAAAAGTAGCCTATGACACTCTAAAGACCTCATACTACCTACATACCAAAAATGCCTATACCAGTTGCTTGTTTTAATTAATTGCATTAATAATAATGTAATTCACAAACAATTGTATTTTTTCATATGAAAAAATACCATTGACTGAGTGCCTCTTGTGTTATGTTAGCCTTGAGCTTGAATAATAACACTCAATTTGTTTTTTTTTATTATACAACAAACCAATTAAAATTCAGCTCGTATCGAAGTAAAATATGAATTGCAATATCAGTATCAAACTACAATTAAAACAATCACTACGTGTACATTTAATTGAATATTATTATATACATATTTTAATAAGACCTTTTTTGATTTCAGACAGACATTGACATCTGTAGAGTATATTTAGGAGCTCTGGCAATAGGCATTGGGGCTTCTTGTGGATTTGTCAATCCTTTCCTGTACACACCGGCATATTTTTGTTACTATACTGGGAAAGTGCCAAGAACTAAAATGGTGAGTATTGTTTTTCATACAAGCAAAGGTTATAGATTAGATATCTATAAAATACACATAAATAAATTAAAAATAATTAAGTTTACAATACCTTGCCTTTGTTGTGCGTTTGTTCCGGAACGAGTCCGTGTTTTTTTACTAACACGGAATAAGCTTACGTTTGGCTACTGACAGCCTGTCTGATGTTAAGCACCACTGAAGTCTAAGATGTTGCACGCTTGCTTGAAAGAAACCTGTATACTTTGGTTTTAGTACCTCAACCCTCCGTTTTGATGTCAACTAGTGCTTGAAGTTTGAGACATTTTTTATTAAATTATATCATAAACTAGCTGGTGCGCGCGACTTCGTCCGCGTGGAATAGTTATTACCATAAAAACGGTTCTAGTGAGTTAACCTTAAAATACTGTTGCAAACATTTTGTTAGATCATTTTAAAAGGAATAATTCTTTCATACATATTTTTTTGATATCTTGAACCGTTTTCGCAGCACACGCAACGGAAGCCCTTAAAGATGGATAATTTTCCCCGTTTATTTCACATTTTCCATTGTTTCTTCGCTCATATTAGTTGCAGCGTGATGTTATATAGCCCAAAGCCTTCCTCGATAAATGGTATATCCAACACAAAAAGAATTTTTCAATTCGCACCAGTAGTTCCTGAGATTAGCGCGTTCAAACAAACAAACAAACAAACAAACAAACAAACAAACTCTTCAGCTTTATAATATTAAGTATAGATTAGTATAGATTAAATATTATTTATTTATACTCTGTTTGAATGCACGGTGTCCCAAATTAACATATTATAATGATTGTTGATAATTTTGCATGTATTTCAGGCCATATATGGAGTTGGAAGTGCTATCATTTGCTTCGTGGTGCTCATGCTTTCCATATCGTTCTTCGGTCCTGTGATTTGGTCCGATAAAGTCGAGATGAAAGTCGCTATTGATAATGATGAAACTACGGTGGCGGCGGCGGGTGCTGATTGATATACTCGTAATTAGCATTTGAAATATCAGGTCGTTCTGGGCAATATTAACAACGTAATAAAAATTATGACATTATAAAATAATGTCACAACGGAATACCACCTGGTACTGCGTGATTTACGTTTGAAACTTCTGTACAATAATATAAACCAAAGTACCAACAGTATTTGTTCTTGAGAAACAAAAAAAGATGTTGTTTTTGTATACGTCTTATAAACGACTAGCTGTGCGCGCGACTTCGTCCGCGTGCAATAGTTATTTTGGGCATCGTATTTCTTTTTGCAAACTACCTCTTCAGCTTTATAAATTACAGCTGTTACCCACGACTTGAACCGTTTTCGCAGCCCACGCAACGGAAGCCCTCAAAGATAAATAACTTTGCCCGTTTTTTCCACATTTTCCATTGTTTCTTCGGTCCTATTTGTTGCAGTGTGATGTTATATAGCCTAAAGCCTTCCTCGATAAATGGTCTATTCAACACAAAAAGAATTTTTCAATTCGGACCAGTAGTTCCTGAGATTAGCGCGTTCAAACAAACAAACTCTTCAGCTTTATAATATTAAGTATAGATTTAAAAACTCATTAACCTTGTGATATTTTTTGTTTAAACAATAGTTAGACATTTGAGCTACAAATTTATTGTAAGTGAAATTGTGAATTTATAATATTAGATCGGTAATGAAATACTGAAGTCAATACTTACGAGAAACTTGATTAGCCGTCGTTTTGAAGTTATAGGAACAACCTGATATTTTAAAATGTATACTTATGTGAATTTTACCAATTGGATGCCTCATGTTTTTTTTTTAGTAATTCAATGCAGAAATGCATTTTGATTTGTTTCCATGTCTACATACATACTCATTACTAAAACTTCAACAATTAGTAATTAAGTAATAAGTATTTTACATTTATAATGTTTAATGAAAAGATGGTACCTAAATGTTGTGAATTGTTTGAGTTTTAGTAAGAGTTATGATGAATTTTAATTTATTATTATTATCTATTTAATAAATGTTTTCACTGAAAGTTGCATTTTGTTCCTAATTGACTGGGGAGTTTTTCATAAAATAAGACATGAAATATAGGTACACTAAGTAATGTATGTACCTACAGCTTTCCTACCTTCTCATATAAAAATTGTCCTTATACTACCTTATACTAGTGCACTGAAAAACGAAATTACCGTATCGGAATGTTTAGAACGCTTGTGCAGGGTGAACTTAATACGTTGACTTGAACGTGCCAAGAAGCCTTTATTTAAAAAAATAATTAACAGGTTAGCTGTCCCGAAGCAAGTTTCGATCTTCTTTGTACACGTCCTCGTAGTAAATAATGACAGCTAACGCTCATGAAGTTTCGTATTAAGTTACGTCATTCTCTTCAAGTATTTTATGCTATTTTATGATACTTTGTGTCCTAGTGATTGAAATTAATTATATCGATAATTGCTAATGTTAGATGAGTATGATAAGAAATTAATTATTTACGTTTAATGATAAAATGTACGTTTATGTTCGTAACACTTATGCCACGACAGCGTAATAATAAAATAAAAAGAAAACGTTGCAGTGGATGTTACGCAAAGAAACGCAATGAAAATTTATCATCCAAAGATGCTGGAAAAAAGGCTAAAATGGTATCAACTGAGTGTACAATATGTAACATTTCATATTGTATGCTATGTTTTAAAGAAAAACATACATGAGGGAATATAATCGCAGGTCTACAATCGCCATTTCGGTTTTGATGATAATAGGCTAGTTTCCTAATTTTTGTTGGCAACCCTTGTTCAAAGGGTCTCACAATAATAGTAACATCGGTGAAAGAATAATTTTGTGTTTGAATAAGGTTAATGTTAATTTTTAAGTGAAATTTATTTTTTGTTTAAGTTCAATAATAAATTGATTGGTAGAATTTGGTTGTAGTATAATTTACTAATGCTACAAATAATATAATTATTAAAAAAAAAAATCGATAGATCGATTGCATTATCTACATCATTGGCCATGAGGCACATATGCCTCATGGACGTACCAGTGCAATCACCCATGAGGCACATGTGCCTCATGGACGTACCAGTGCAATCACCCATGAGGCACATGTGCCTCATCGGACAGCTAACCTGTTAATAAATGGTTTAATTAATTATTGTGGAGTTGTCTGTACTTTTGCCTTAAAGCGAATCTGTCATAAAGCGATTCTGCCGTAATGAGAATCTGTCATAAAGCGAATCTGTCCTAAAGTGAATAACTGAAAAAAACAAACATTAGTTTCGGGGTTAGGGTATTTACTATATTTAAGGATATGTTTAATGTCAGACTGTAAACTTAACTATGCTCCATTCAAATTATTCGTCAGCAAATCTGGCCATATAACCGGAGCCCAAAAATATATAGCAATCCATGTAATAAAAATAGTAGAAATTGTAGGCCCTGTTCCAGCTTTGATCTGAAACAAAAAGATTCTCTTCAGGATCTTGGCAGCAAACTAAAAATTATGGGTTACTCCATCTAGTTGATAGTGAAATCATATTTTTTATTTGATTAGTCGCATATTTATTTGCAAAGGAGAACACGTTACAAAAATACATAACTAGTCCTGTGGATCAGACATTACTATTAAGTTGTGGTTATTTGTTTTCAAGGAAAGCAGTTGTTAGATACCATGAAAGGATTGAAAACCACGACCCCAGAGGCTGCCACTCTCACTCACTTACCATATTTCCAGTAGTTATTTTTGCAGCACCTTGAACTATTAGATTTCCAGGTGTCCCCACGGGCAGACAGAAGCAATATGAAGCTGAAAAACCAGCTGCGATATTGTACCACAGAGGATGGACTTTAACTTCCTTAGCCTGTAACAAAATAAAGCAAATGAGGTGGCCGCACACCAAGCTCACACGAATGTTATCAAATAACTTCAGAACCAAAGTCCAAAAAGTTTTCGTAGTTAGGTTACACTCGTAAGTTAAACCTAAAATAAAAAGATAAACCTACATCATGAAAATGTCAATACAGGTGTAAATACAAAATATACCTATGCACCTACTTGTGGATACGTGGTACCCGATTAATTGCATTAAAGTTAAATAAATAATTTAGGGCATATAATATAGTGCCATCTAGCTCAAAGTAGTACGAGCGTTAGCTTACTAACGTTTATATCATGGGTACTAGATAACGTTACACTACAGCCGTTTTTTTTATTGTCCCTTTGGTGTTCATTTTTTTTAACTAAAACGAGTTCTTCACTTGACCATAGTTTCCTGATAGTAAGCAAAGGCTATGGCCTAAGATGGAGCGTGCTTACCCGATAAGAACCGATTCACTCTCGCCTTAACATATACACAGAAAGTATAATTATTTGTACATACCAATTGCATTACTATAGGTACAATGACGTTAGCAACAGCAACGTTGGCAGCAAAGTTAGTTACAAATACGGAGAAGATTATCACGATAAATATGATAAAGTAATTCGGTAAGTCTTGTAGACTTTTCAGCATATCTCCTATTCGACCGTTCAAGTCGGAATACTCTTTTTTTGCAGCAGTAGACAAAGCAAAACCACCACCTGAAAGCAAAAATATTAGACAACTATTTCCAAAACTATTTACATATTTCATAATAACCACTAAAATAGCAATATATTTTTAACATTACACTATTTTAATTACAAACAATTTAATATTTACAAATATCACGGAAACCAAATCTAGAATAAACCCTAAAAGTTAACAATATTATACACTAAGTTTTGTATTACAAAATTTACGTCGTAGTAGTTTACCTACGTCTTGTACATGTACATAAAGCTGGCTGCATTTCTGCGTTGGATTTCAAACCCAGAACCAGCCTAAGTACCATCCAATGATCTTGTATCCAGTGATGTCTCAATAAAATAATACTATACCAGTAAGTAACGGCTTACAATTATTATTATAATGATAAAAAACAGAGAAAAATAATTGTGACTTTAAATGACAACGTATCCTATTCAAGGATTCATCAATATGTATTTTCAATCATACTTGTACAATCTATGTAGTATTTTAAATTGATAATAAATACTGTTAATAAATTATTTTAAATAAAATCTATATACCTACCTAGAAGGAACATAAATCCGTATGGCATTATTTGGTTCATGATTTTCCAATCTAACAAAGCTCTAATTGGTTTATCAGGTAAATCACCGTGTCCTGCAAAAACACAAATCATAATTAGTTAAAGTTATATTTTACTAATATTAACGAAACACTTATAATCTGAGAACATGCATTCCCCTTGGAAAGGGGCGTCCACCACGATGTACTAGCCCAAGGAAACTTCCAAAATGAACAAAATCTGCGAGAACTTCAAACCATGTTTATGATGATCTCTTCTAGTCACATATATTTCAAGTCAATTTGAAAATGAGGCTTACTTAAAGTGTAATGCTCATTGCTCATCATTATTTTATAAATAATACTTTCACTTTTAATTATCGAATTTGCATAGATATTGATCAAATTGTTTTTAAAATTAAAATTTATTTGTTATAATATTTATGGCAGTTATGTAGATTCGTCCTTTGGATGAACAACAGATGTTATCGCTATGTTATAATGTAATAAATATTGTATACGAAATATACTTACGCTCAGCAGTAAAATGATGTCTGAATATATCCAGTCTTGCAGGTAAAATCATTAAGGCAAAACATATCAACATAACTGCGGCAGAATCTTTTATACTGGAACCAAGAAACACTTTTACATTTACGAATCCCGCTACATAAAAGCCAACAAGTTTTATTTATACGAGTTGTAAAAAATATCAAAGAAACACATAGTTTTCGACGCGGTAACGTTTTTTTTACTCGTATATGGTATATCATTCATTTGTTGGTGTTGGTTTGACGAAGTAAAAGCCAAAAATAAGTGGTAAATACTTTCTACCAAAAAAAAACTTTCATTGAGACACCAAATGCATCCGAAAATAACATAATACTTATCTAGAACCAAAAGACACAATGAGAATACTCGTACTTACAATTTTGGATTCTTTATTCCGTAAGATTGTGTAATTGCTTCAGCCCACCCTCGAAATATTTGTGGTGATCGACAAAAAAAGAGCAACATTGCTCCACTGAACAAAATAATAACCATCTGAAAAATGTACATGATTTAGTTAATATACAATTAAATCCGCAAACAATTTGAACCCAAATTAGTTGATTGTTGGTGAGATGTGGGATTAGTTCACTGAGAAGTACTTACGATTTTTACGAATCGAATTTTTTACGAATTATCCGCTCGCTTGCCCGTGGTACCTATAGTCCATTTCATATAGCAAGTCACCTGTGACAGGTCAGTAGAATGTAAAAGAACATGTACATAAATTATTGTGACGTCATGCTCATATTGAAATATTTCTATTTATTAGTGAAAACATTATGTAAATTAACAAAAATAACTATTAATATAAACAGTAAAAAATATAAGACATCAAATAAAGGGTATTTTTCGCGTGTACATACTCGCATTCAATGTTACAAAAAAATAAAATATTAAATTTCATCGCACAGCAAAGTTACGTACTACTGCTAATTGTGACGTCATTTTCGTAGGGTTGGGACTTGGTAATCAATTATTTTTGACATCAAAAAAATATCGCAAAAACAAGTATTTATCATTTCGATCTATCAGAGATAATGATTTATGTACTTCAAGCACAATGATTTTATGCGATTTTTTATATTAAAATAATTAAGGAAGGTATTTATGAGTTTTGTATCATAAAAAATATAGCGAAAAACATAAAATTTTTGTGTATCATAATTTTATTTGAATAATTTAATATATATTTTGGCTTCATATATATTATTCTGGCAATACTAGCAATATTATTTTATCATAACTGTATTATTTTCTTCTTCTCAATTTGTCCCTTCTTTAATTTATCTGTAGGAATTTATTGTGGGTTCGACGAATATTATTTTGTGACTGTCGGTAATTCACATAACATTTTTAGGATAGGCAGATGAAAATAGCCATAAGTAACTACAATCGATAATCGGTAAATTTCTAATTCGAATTACTGCAGTACATCATTACAATTGTCAAAATGATATTGACAAGTGACGTTTTATATGTGTCACAGGTGCCTTGCTATATGAAATGGATTATAGTAGTAACCAAATCGAGAATTTAGAATTGCCCATGCCAAGTAGTAGGTACCATAACCTTGAAGTCAGTTTTGTCCGTGGGTACTGGTAGTTACCATTTTATTTCACTCAGCTATTTCGTGGGACATTTTAGATAGGCACGCGCTGCGACCAGGGGCAAAAGCGCGTTGCGCGCGGACACCCCTGGGGCAAGCGAGCCGTTATAGGTAATTTTTTGCCACAAAACCCATTACTCACATGCATGACATAGTATTGCGGTGGCAATGTTGCGTTAGAATGTTCTTCTAAAGGTGGCAATATATATTATAATAGCCTTAATCAGAATTTATTTTGTTCAATGTCTTAGACTACAAATCAAAAAATCTTTACTGTTTCCCAAAATGATAGTTTTCCTAACTGAATCCATTGTTCTTTGACCGCCGATTTCGCAGCTTCAATTCCTTCGTCTGTTATTTTAGCATTTCGAGCTTCTTTGCTTTTTGGTCTGAATAAGAAGTGTTAGACAAATTTTATAATTATTTTACTAGAACTCATATAAAATCATATACCTATTATATACATAAATGCAAATGAGCCTTTAAATTTAGCTTAATGACAATAAAATAGTATCTAAGGGAATCCATGTCATTCCAATATTTAGTGTTTGTATTTAAGGGCCTTCCTAAATTGTGCCATATAATTATTATAATGGAAGTGATTTAAGTAGCCGGCTAAGGTGAAAAAGCTTCCCAAAATAACATACATAAAAGCTTTACAAATATTTTGGTATAATACTGACCTCAGAAATCCGAAGTACATGACCATCATTTGAAAGTATATCGCTGTTTGCATCACAAGCATATAAGGTATGGAGAAAGCAGAGAATTTGGGAAACGACAAATACTCTGGTGCTTCTGGATAGGCCCTGTTGTAATATAAATATCTACTTAACATTTAACATACATTAATATTGTCTAACTGAAAATCAGCAACAAAGCAGCAGGTAACCCGGTAAACCGGTTAAACCGAGACCGGTTAACCGGAGAGTAAACCGGTTTCTTCTAGGCAAGCGCGCTAGATCGTAGACTATAACGTTGCTTAACATCAGGCAAGTTGTAGTCAAGCGTAAGACTATATCATGTTAAAAAAAAAATGTTAGGTACTTATATTACAGAAATTTGTTAAAAATAGATCAATAAAAATGTCTAAATTTACAATACTAACTAACTACCTAACTTACTTCTAGCGATAACTAATCCGTTGTGTTTTTCATTTTATTTGCTTATAGTTTATCATTGTAAATGTTATGTTGGTACTCATACCTTGAAAAAAGTCCTTTGAAGACAAGATTCGTTGCGGTTCCAACTAGCGTTCCGATTCCGCCTGTGAAAAATAAAAATAAAACCATGAACTTAGATAACTTATAATTGCCACATGTAGAAAGATGCTTAAGTTGTTATCATATATATATCACCGTTAGATTGTAAAGATCGTTAGATTACAATCTATCTAGCGAGATTGTAAACTATCGATAGATTGTGAACCGTATCATTATGATTGCAATTTGACTCATTATTCTTCGCTATATTGTAATCTATCGAAGTGAAGCCGTCAAATTGTGAACCGGCGTAGGACGGAATGCAACTCGCGCTCTATGTTTAGGTATTGCGAAGTCACTTGTCTGTGACAGGAGGTAAGATTAGGTTCGTTAGGTTGCTTTCTACCACGCACATGCGACGACGAGCGAAGCGAGGAGGAGCCAAGTCCTGTTGTAGTGCAAGTGTTGGACTCGGAAGATGATACGGTTCACAATCTATCGATAGTTTACAATCTCGCTAGATAGATTGTAATCTAACGATCTTTACAATCTTACGGTGACATATATAATTATTTTTCACGAATCACCTTTTCAAAATTAACAACTAATTAAACTTACCAACAGTAGCTGAAAATGTTGCAGCACAAAAGTAGCAAGTTGTGATGTCTGATGCAATCATTTCACCGTTGGCGTTTTTTTCGTAAACTGTTAGCAGTTTTTGCTGAAAATTTAAAAAATGTAATGTTTTTTAAATAGTGGGTGGTAAATTTTTAACAATTTGTCATAGAGTACCAGTTACTAACAGTTTCAAGGCAGTTTGTACACCATAAAGTTTTTTTGTTGACGTGATTGATTTAAATCTCAGTTTATAAATAAATACTTACATGAATCACTATTTATACCACAGAGCTTTGAAGTCCATGCTTGTCGCCCTTGCCATTCAAAATGTCAAAAGTTTTATTTATTAAAATTACGAAATTTTACACCGGTAACACTGGAACTTGTTCTTACAATTTTTAACTTGACACCAGGACATATTTAATAGTTTATCACGCTGTAAAACCGAGTAAAACGACCGAAAACTCTCTCTCGCTCGGACTATGTTTGACAACAGACTGACAAGCGCTGTCGTAGGTTAGGTTGGCCTGTTTACTGGTCCAAACGAGAACCACGTATTATTAGTCATTTCGCTTCTATGGGGGGGCGCGCGCGGGGGCGATGTGGCCCGATCGTTGTTCTGTGATTTATACTAAACTTACATCCTCGAAAACCTTAAGTACGGCAAAGTTGATAGGAACCATCATGGTAGTAGCAGCTGTGTTGGTTATCCACATCGACACAAACATCGTAGTGAAGGACATTGCAAATAGTAGCCTGTAATAAAATTCAGTACACTAATTGTATTTTATACTAACGTACGGCGAATAATTTTAATTAATTTTGTTTAACTAGATATTAACAAAAATTTTCATTATGTTATTAATAAAACTTGACATTGTAACTTCTAAAATTTTATTAAAACTAAATGTTATAAATTCAATTTGACGAGATATTGTAATTTGTGTAGCATATTCTATGATATTAGTACTTATACCTATGTTACAACTTTACATATCAATAAAGATTCTTTATCTTATCTTTATCTTATTCCCCCAACTAAATGATATAGCGAAAATTTCACGACCATGAATAATTAAAAGCACATTACACAATGGGGACTTAACATTTGGGAGGGGAACTACATAATCTTAAAACAGTTTAAATTACCTTCCATGTGAGTATCCTATGGCTTGTATAGCGCATAAAGCAAGTCGTTTGTGAAGCCCAGATTGTTCTACCGCGTAAGCAAGCATCAAACTTCCTAGGAACATTACAATTGTATCCTGTGAAAAAAACATTGTTCTCTTTAAACTCTTATAAAAAAAGAAAACCTGGATTGTCTCTCATTGAGTCGTTTTTCCTCATTACTGAAGGTCGTTACCACCCCACATTAATTCGTTAGGAGAGTTCTCTTGTGCAGATGCATCGTGGTGGGCGCCCAGGGCTTTCCTTTGACGTTGTGGTTTATTATCATCGTTAAGCTATTGACACAACAAATGTAACTTTGAAAAACAAGTCAATGATGTAGCTCTGGATTCAAACCACCATGCATCAGGATGAAAAGCAGACGCGTAAACCGCCGATTCATGCTCGTTTTTATGGATTAAAGTTTTGATTGATGATTATCGCACGAGAGTGAATTAATATTCGTAAAAAGAGTTTTCAATTTACAGATCTGCAAAGGGTCCGATATGGTTTTAAGATTGACTGATACTTACATTCATGTAACATTTGGCAGTAGTGAATGTGTCCATAACTCCACTTAAAGGAAATATCAGGAGCGGTAGAAAGGATGTGACTGGCAGCGGTATACACTCCACCACCCAGTAGATAGCCATTATTAAGAGAGTGTAAGCGCACCATTGGTATTTCTAAAATAAATAAGTCCATAACAAAGAAGAAATGTTTCAAAAATCGTAGGTAGTGCGGTTGTCGCATTTTAATGCGCGTACGTATCTGTATAATGGGTTTATAACTCAAGTGATCTTTCTAATGGACTGGCTTTTGATCAGATTTTGTCTTGGTTGAATTATCATTACTAAGTACTCAATTTTATGCTTCAACCTATGCATATCAGAGTAGTATGTGGCTTCACTCAAGTTTTTTGCGACAAAAAAACTTATGTCACTCTCGAGTCGTTGCTATTTTTGTTATGATTTAAGATTAGTATAAGACTAATATAAATTTAAAATAATTACGTCCCATCTCGCTGTTTTGGCATTGAACAGGAACAAACAGATCAACGTACAACTTTGAAAACAATTAATGGCATTAAAATTATGACTAATCAATAACTATGTATACAAATGATTATAAGAGATACCTGTGCTGGAAACGGGACCAAGATTGGAATGAAAATGAATGGCGTTAACACACAGATTAGGCCGCGCCAGTAAACTTTTAGAAATACTTTTATTTTTTCTTTGAAAGTGAAATATAGTTCTTCTTCTTCTTCTCTACGGGAAAAAAAATCTAAATAATATACCAGTAATACTCCTATAATAATATAAGTATATAGTACATAATAGGCTAGCTAGCAGCGTCCCGCGGTGTTACCCGCATTAATCCTTAGTACAAAGTAACGTAAATATTACTCAGGGACTACTCTACATATATATTAAATCTGTTTAACCGTATAAGTTATAAGAAAGTAACAAATTCACATACATTCAAAACTTACACTTTACTCGAACTTTCACCTGTGTAGTAATTAGTAGAACTATTCGGAAAATAATATTTATACTGTCGACACATACTTCTAACACGAATACTACCACAATAATAAGACAATAGCTTGCGTGTGTGCTTACGGCTTATCTCAAAGCATGGCGATAACGTTACGTTATTTTTTTACATGGGATAGATTTGCGTTTGACTAACAGCCTGCCTGATGTTAGCATTGTTGCAGCCTAACAACAAACACATTCACATACATTCAAAACTTACGATCCTTTTCGTTTACTCGAGGTAAGATCTTTTTTTTAATACCTACGATTTATGATATAATTACTCTATTAATTAATAGAGGTATAAATAAAATAATGTAATACTTACTCGATTGGTTGTTCGTCACTCCTACTTTCTCGAAGATCTGGCGAAGCAGACATTTTTGTTTTATTTATCAAATTTAAGATTTTAGTCAATTTTCATTATTCCTGTATCTGATTAATAATCGCGTTGGTTCCGCAGCAAATATATGTATGTATGTACAACCCTACTAGATATTATTTTAAAAGTGAAAATATTTGATTTTAAGTCAAGCTTTTCTGAACAGAATTAATATCGGAAGAATCGTTTTTGATGCCTATATATTTTTAAGGAATATTTTAAAACGATGTAACAGACACTAATGTTGCAGAAAAAATTGGTAGGTTTAATCGAGCGCGAAGCAAACACTGCCGTACCATCCTTTACTGGAACCATTTCGCCGCATTTTCAGGCCCCTATTTGAGAACTTCTGGATAAGACTAGAACACTGAAATTTTCGTCATCTGGTAAGCTATATAGACACACTTGAAATCCAAAATTTCAAGTCGGTAGATCATTTACTTCCGAAGCTAAGGGAAAGCAAAATTTCGCATTTATGACACTCACTCACGCATGATCATCAAAATAGAACTAGTACTTCCCATAAACTTAGAGAGCTGAAATTTGGTACAGAATTAGGGTTTAATGGCTACATAAAGGGAAAACTATTAAAACTAGGATAATCGAAGATCAAGAGTAACTGGTGACCCTTATTAGAAAACACAAGAGCCCATCGACATACCCACCGCCTTTACAAATAATGTTCAACTTGGTGGGCCGCTTCATTTGATGTCAAAAATCGAAGGTCAGAAGAATCTGATGAATGAAGAATCCTTAGCTGGTCTCAGCCGTATTATAGATATGGTAATGCCCCCTACTACTATTGGTACATAAAAAAATCCGACTTTAATTGCAAAAATCCAGCGTAGTGGGACACATTTTCTATAAATTTCTATAAGCAAATCAATAAGCCCACGTTTCTCCAACAAGGAGGATCCCACCAAAAACATTATGTAAAAAACTAGCCAAGTCTCGAAGGAGCTGCTTCTGTATCTCTAAAAAGCAATGAAATCTAGACAAGGTCTTGCAAAGTCAAGGTTCGTTACTGCTATTTCTTTATTAACATAGTTAATGTTGTGTGACTTGGCCGTGACTTGTACTCACTAAAGAATAAAGAATGTTCAACAGCCAGTCATATAAAATTAACCATAATAATAATCGTAGTAACGAACCTTAGACTTGGCACGGCCTTGTCTAGATTTCATTACTTTTTAGAGATAAACAAGCAGCTCCATTGTGACTGAGAATGTTTTTGGTGGGATATGCAGTTGACCGTGACCATGATCGGACTTTACCTATACTAAAGCGCATTTGCAAAATATCTTAGCAGCAGACGTTTACTATTCTACAATATTACCAGGAACATAACATTAAAAAAAACAAAAATATGCAAACAAAGTTTAATGTCTATAACAACTGAAGTTGTGAATAACTTCCAACACCATTGCACTCAGAACTATAGAATTTCATTAAAAACTTGAATGTTTTTTCAGTCGACTCATTATTTCGTTTTACTTTTCCAATGAAAGCAAGCTTCCTTTCATCTATAGCTCTGAAAATAGAAAAAATTAAAATATAATACCTACATACTTAAGTACTCGTGCAAGCCTCGGCAACAACGGCTGTATGTGACAATTCGGTCCTGACTGATACTCTCAACGTCTCAAAACGTTTATCAGTCCTTTATTAATTAAATATGAGCATATTATGTTTTTATTTATGTGACACTAGCGATGAAAAGAGTTTTCAGCCGCATTTTTTTTATAATAAGTTGTCTGGTTGAATACGAATCGATTAATAACTGAGAAAAGTTTCATGGTGAAGAAATTACAATCCTTCATGTCTTCAAATCACGAGGCCTTCTAGGCTAGCGTGCAACTGAACATTGTAATTATGCATAACAACAGGAAGAGAAAACCCTAGAAACCCTTTCATTCAAATAAGTTATACTAACGCCTATTTTGCTCTAAACCCCTACCTGATGCTTAATCTTTAATATTTGTCCAAGGGGCTTCCTTAGGAGTCTCCAATATTGGCCAAATAATAGGTGCATAGAACATTACCGCAGCCCATGTTATAATTAATGAGGCGACAGTTGGTCCTATGCCAGCTATCAACTGTAAAAAGAAAAAAATACTGCCAACAAAAGAAAACAAAAAGTGTCTAGTATCTAATCTAGGGGTGCGGGTTCAATTCCCGCATAACACAAATAATTATGAATTAAAAATATTACATTTATTTCTGGGTTAACCCTTGATTACCTACTTGTGTTTAGTCTGGTTGTTTCCAAGTTATAATAAATACGTATTTACGAAAGAAAAGTATAAATGTATTATATCCGTTATCTTGTACCCATGATACAAGCGTATGCTTAGTTTGGGGCTAGATGGCGCTGTGTGATATAGTCCTGTTTTTTTTAAATATACATATTTATAACTGTGGATTCTTGCCAATTAAAAGGACATCATGAATAAAACCTGTAACAGCATTCAGATATAGAAAAAACGTGTACCATTCTCTTAGTGGATATATTGGCAGCTACTTTCACCACCAAGTTTGCTGGAGTTCCGACTGCTAACATGAAGCAATACGATGAAGCAAATCCGGACGCCAGAATATACCAGAGCTGAGTGACTTGCATTTTTGTCGCCTGTAAATAAAACAGTAACATTGGTTATCGAAAAAAAAACTATCCGTTTTGTTATGTCTCACACCAATTTCATTTAATGATTCACTCATTTCATAATCACCATTCTTTATAATTTCATGGTGTATCATAGAAGTATTTGTTAGTCACGAGATAACATCTGTCGCAGGTCAAACCTGTATGAGGCTGGCTAAAGATCGAAGCCAATGGCTTATTATGAGAGAGGCCTATACCCAGCAGTGGGTCGAAACCAGCTGTGGGTGATTATGATGATGATTTGTTAGTCTGATTGGATGTTACATTGCAGCGGAGCGACGGTTTACCGTGTTTTTAATGCCGCTAACTTATGTTATTAAATAAATAGAAAAGCGAATGTTTTTGAGAATAATTCATCCGTGGAAGGACCCTACTAATCACAATGTACATACATATCCACTAGTTGACTCAACGTGGGCGTCACGGCCATAACCTCAGCAAAAAAAGGTGAAAGATAATATAATATAATCAAAAAAGCGGATGCTTAAAACTTACCAAAGCCATTGTAACTGGGCCAGCTAGGTTCATGACAGCAACATTTGATGCGAAGTTAGTGAGAATCATTACAATTAAGATGATCAACAGCACAGCCACCTCCTTTGGCAAGTCACTAAGACTCTCAAAAGCAGTTCCAATTTCTTCATTTAAGTCAAATATTTTGGCACATTTTGCGACGGCTGCTCCTCCTCCTGTAAAATGGAAATACGTTCTTAAACTTAAATAATCTCTAGGTACATATAATAATGCTGAAGAGAGTCGAAAGTCTGAACATTTAAGATATTTAAAAAATAATTAATTGGAGATACTTCGAATTGATAACAGAACATGACCCGAAAGATTTATAGAAATTTAGACTGTTTATCTGTGTCTATGTTTATTTAAACGCTTTTCACGTAAATACGGCTGAACGAATCATCATGATTTTTGGTTTGTAGGTAGTGTGCAGTCTTGGAGTGTCATAGGCTACTTTTTATTCTGAAATAGTCCGAGCGAAGCCGCTAGCGTTCACTAGTATCTAAATAAAAGCTAGTGCTTTATCGAATTGCAACTCCAGGACTACAACAATTTTGAATGATTTGGAAGTTGACGGAAAAATAAAAAATAAAATCAACATAATATTTACCCAGTAAAAATATAAAGCTGTATGGCATATCAGCATTCAGTTTTTTCCAGTCGATAACCGATGGAACAGTTTGTTTTGGCAAAGTTTCATGAGCTGAAAAAGTAAAAGTTGTACGTAATTTTTTATTGCTACTGATTTACTATAATCAACTCAAGTATCTTTTAGTTTCTAGTAATCTTATCCATGAGTAGTAGTTTCTTCTTACTGTATGAAAAGGAGCCACTCGTCGAGAGTATTTAAATCCCTCTTAGGGCCTCCAACATTGCTTAATGGCTTTTATACTATTTCACTTTGCTTTTTGACTTTCATACTATGATGTACAGGTACCCTGAACTATAACCGTAGGTACCTCTATATATTTTTATAAGCGAGTGTGGCTCAGCGGTTCCATAACTTGTATTTTAAAGTTATGTGTGGATTTGCACTCTCTTAGCGGTGAAGGGAAACATCGTGAAGAAACTGACATGTTTGAGGACCACAATATACAAAGACATATGTCTCTACCGTCGAAAGCCCACGAGAACTGCCTGACGAATTAATTATGCGGGGAAGTTACGACCCTCAGTCATGAGAGCTAGTGAAACTTACTTTTTGCAGTAAAATTCTTTAGTATGAGATTCGTGGACGGCAGCAAAAACATTAGGAAAAGAAAAGCCATCCCTGTAGCAGAATCCCTGATGCTAAAACAAAAAATAAAAATAGGTTCACTAAACAAAACTATTGTAAATTGTAACTGCCCAATAAAAATATGTTACGCCCAAAAATGCAATCAGCTGGTAGTTATATTTTTTTTTAACTGTTGTCAAAACTACCATAACTGAACCAGAAAAACCCTGTTTAATTAAGACTACCTATAGCATTTGATGTCATTTTTTCTTTGTCATTTCAATCCAGGAGAAAAAACAAAAAAATAATTTGAATATAAGCAGCATAGGTTCAAACATTGGTATCTTGCTGTGATATTTATGTAAAAAAATAAGTATTTCAAACAGCGTCATCTAGCGCCATACTGAGCAAACGTTTGTCTTATGGTAACTTGATAACGGATGTGTTTAACTATTCATTTTCTTTTGTTGTGTTCTGCCAACTTAACTACGGGTCAATTGAACGTGTTCAACCAATTAGTTATACCACAGAGTTATACGTACAAATCTTCATCTTCCTCTTCGTATGCATCTCTCACCATCTTAGACCAGCCACCAAAGACTCCCGGGTCTCGCAAAAAGAACGCTAGCATACACAGAATAAAAAGCACTATAGCAACCTGCAACAAAACAAGTAGAACTGTTAGCTTAGTTGGTAGTGGCTCTGCCTTCTAATCTAGAGGTCGCGGGTTCGATTCCCGCATGACACAAGTATTTATGTACTTTAAAAAAATTATAATTACTTGTGTTGAGTCTGGTCGTATGTATGTATAATAAGTATGTATTTACAAAAGAAAAGTATATAAGTATTATATCCGTTATCTAGTACCCACGACACAAGCGTTTGCTTAGTGTGGGGCTAGATGGCGCTGTGTGCAATGTCCCGGAATATTTATTTCTATAATTTAGGACACGGCAAAATAAATAACGCTACCGTTATTTATTTTGCCGTGTCCTAAACTCGAACTAAGAGTAACTGTGTAAAATTTTCACGCCTAGGCGTTTACCAGCAGTTTTATGATGCACAAAATCGAGTTTGCCGTATTGAGACGCGATAATTTGCCACTGTCGTCGTATATTTACATGCGATCTTGACAATAGATATGTAATACTTGAGAAAAACTGCCATATCGCGTATTGGTTTCATTCAGCCAGATTTATCATTGGAATTGCCATATTTCATGACACTAATAGTAACTTTCAATAGGGGTGGGTATCAAAATTTCTCCTACCACAATAGAGATAATAGAAAAGGTTTTACTCATGTAAAAAATTTGCCAAAACTCCAGTATTTATTGAATTACTTTTCCTATGGTAAAAACTGATAATAAATATACTTACTATTTCCCAACATGTAATCTTCCCAAGTTTCTTCCGTTCGTCTGCGACTGTAGTCTTTGCGTAACGTATGCCTCTTGCAGATAGTTGTGTTGATTTAGCAGCCTTACTTTTACCTCTAATATCAAAAATATATATGTATTGTGGTGTACGCCCGAGGTATCGCTCAAATTTTTTTGAAATAAAAAGTAGCCTCTGTCATTCCCAGGACCTCATACTATCTACATACCAAAAATCTTGATGATCTGTTCAGGGATGTTGCAAGAAGTGCAGTAGTATTGATTCAATTTAAGCTAGCATTGATTCAATATTGTACTTCACAGTACACATCTACTCGGCTACGAGATTTCAAAAAGTGCGCCTGGCCGTTAAAATTACATATTGTGATTTTTTTTTGCACCACCCAACTGACGCAAGGGGGGTTAATATCGTTATTTTTATTTCACTCGTACCTGCGTTACATTTTTTAACGGTAAAATAACAACCTATAAGGTTAAGCTACTATATTTACCGAAACAGTCCGAGATACATTATGCACATATAAATATACAGGACCAGTTCCAAGACAATCATCAGCGGGACTGCAAAAGCACTGAACGCCGCAAACGTTAGGTATTCCGGTGCAAACTTGAATTGACTGGAAGAAAAATAATAAATAAATAAGGTTACATATGAAACTCGATTAATTACATGTGACATTTATTTGTATATAAATAGGTTATGTAAGTTTCATGAAATATGACATTTACTTGTTTATATAGCGACGGTAAAAATCATTTCATCCTTTAAAAAAAAAAATGGAAAATCTGTGTTGCTCAAGAAGGATCGAATTATTTTCGCCATGTAACGTTAAATGAACAAGGCTATTTATGTACATATTTTTTGTTCTTAGAAGTGTACATTATTGTAATAATAGAATTGTTGGCATTATGTATAGAAAAAATGGAATGTTCAAAAAGCCTACTCAAAACTTCACTGCACAGATTTTCAGTTTCTTTTTGTCATGTAATACAAGGGATATAAAATCTTTTTGAGCAGCGCTACCGTCATTCTTTTCACACAAACTTAACGTAGCTTTTATGAAATTTTAGCTAAATATCCGATAAAATTAGCACCGCTGCCGTAACCGTGGTTCAAAGTCAATTCGACCAAAAAACTCGACCAGATTATTGTCTTGTTTACCTTACAAATAGGGATTTGAATGCCATGTTCGTCACAGTGCCAATGAGTGTACCAATTCCACCTGAAACAATATCATACAGGACATTACAGCTAATACACAAATACTTACAGGTATTCAGGTATTGCAAAAAATATTCCAAGCATTAAAATTTATAAAAAAAACACGGAATAGAATTAACTAATTAATTTGGAATTTTTTTTAGTTATTACTCAGACTATAACTTTGTGATAAAATTTATAAATAAATATTTAAATATATCAGGTTATATCTTGCAGCGCCATCTAGCCCCATACTAAGCGAACTCTGTTAGAAACAAATGAATATTTATATAAATATATTAATGCTCGCACATACATACCTATAGTTGCAGAAAAAGCTGCCGTACAAAAGTAACAAGTTGTAACGTTGCTGGCAATTTTATTTCCCTTTTTGTCGTACTCATAGATACTCATCCAACCTTCCTGAAAATATAAAACGGATTTGGATATTAATGAATTTTGTATTTGTAACTCGCAATCATTTATTTAATCATAATAATTATTTTTATAAGGTCAGGTGGGGGAAGGGGAACTATGGGGTAAGAGAAACAGTAGCATGTAAATCAAATAATAAAGTCAGTAGGTCTATAACTACTCGGTCGCTAAAACAGCAACGTAAATTTAGTTTCAAAGAAAAAACACAGATTTCGCTATTCCATAGCAACATACAAATTCAACACAAACAAAAAATCAGTTGGATAATGGCGCCAACGTGAGCTCGTCGCAAATTTTGCTGATGAAAGTTAAGGTGTCTGCAAATTGTCTACAAGGTGTATAAATGTCTGTAAGTATTCATCTATGTCTCTATTAATAGTTTTAATTTTCGATCACACGTAAAAAATAAAAACATACATACCCATTCTAAAGCTTTTAACAATGCAAAAATAATGGGAACCATCAAGGTTACTGTTGCAGTATTGGTTATCCACATAGATATAAACATAGTCACGAAACATATACCCAGCAGTAGTCTGAAAATAAAACCAAAATAATACAAATAATGCAGTCAAAACTCAGGGTAAAGTTAGTACTTTCCCTGGTTGTGAGTTTTGACTGCACTTTTGACTAAAAATTCAGTCAAATGTAGTTCATTCTATTCCGGTTATCTCTATTCCCTTTGAACTTTAATTTATCGGTCTTCAAGTCGAGATCAAACCGATTTCTTGCATGTGAATAGCAGAAACTTTTACCATTGTTTTTTACATCATTTCGAGCGCTTTTTAAAAAAAAAACTACAAGGCAAAAACAAATACAAATAAACTCTAGGAGTTGTATGTCCTCATGACTGAGGGTCGTGACTCCCCCGTATAGATAAATAGTTAAACACACACGTTTAGCACAGGCACCAAAAAACTTTCAGTAAAATGTTTAAATAGTTAAAAAAGAACTGAGACCTATTTCAAAGAAAGACCCACCTTTTATGTGAATAACCAATGACACGAATCATAAAATATGCTAGTCTTTTGTGCACCCCACTCTGCTCAATGGCTCCGGTCAACATCAAGCTGCACATGAATAACATGATGGGATCCTGTGAACATAATAGTATTTAGATTGTATACAATACATAGGTACATACTTGTATTTATCCCACTAGTATTATAAAAGCGAAAGTTTGTGCGTATGTGTGAGTGTTTGTCAATTTGGATGTAATTTGGTAAGAACGTAGGTTAAACCTTAATGGTATCGTTCACATGAGTCCTCTATCCTCATGACTGAACCGTAACTCCTCCGCAGAGTTAAAATGAATCTTTAACATAGGTTTCCCTTAATCTCGCATAAAAGCGGGTAACACTGTAAGAATTGAATTGAAAATATTAAAATTCCAAGTATCTTCAAAAATGTTGGTTATTATTATTTATAATCAAAACACATAATATTGGAAAAAGAACAAGCTTACGTTCATATAAAATCGGCATGTTTGCAAAGTGTCCACAACCGAAGCCAATGGCAATATCATTATTGGCAATAAACCAATCACAGGCAATGGGATTACTTCAGACGCCGAATATAAAGCCATTAAGAGCAGGGTGTACAATATCCATTGCGGTTTCTGTAAAATTCACGAAATAAGACAAGATTAAGACAACTTTATTTAGCAAAACTTAGGTTCTTACTTTTGTCCGGTACACTTCACACTAGGATATATTGTGCATGTAAAATAAGGTTCCTATAATTTAAGGCTCTCTCTTTGAGTCTTATTTCCCCACTTGACTGAGGGTCAAGTCTCCCCCTCAGAATCAATTCTGATTTCCTCGCGACAGTTTTATTCCAATAACAGTAGTATGATTACATACACTATTTTTTGTAAATACTCGTATTGTTCCAGCGCAAGATTCAACATAGACAATTGAATTTACAATGTATGAAGCTACAGACAATTAAATACTAAATAACTTATTTAATTTAAAATCAAAATAAATTAAAATAAAATATATTAAAACGTACCGTCGTCGTTGGTATCACACAGGGTATCAAAATTAACGGAAAGATAAATATAAGGAATCCTCGCCAGTGGGCCGCAAAGAACATTTTACCTTTATCCTTTATCCCCAATTTTGGTTCCTCCTTGCCACTGAAACATATTACAAATCAATACATAATATGTTTCTATTACAGTTTTCACTCACGTGTAATTTCGCGTATTTTATGAACCGTAATAGTTACATATTGATAAGAATGTCTCACGAAAGTTGTAATAATAAGATTTTACAATTCACATTTACTTATATACGTACGCTCTAAACTATATATCATTGTGTAAAAAAATAATACATATTTCTTTCATGTAATAAAAGTAAACAAATGTGTGTGTATGTGTGTTCACTATGAAACTGAAAGGTCTAAATTAACCAGGCTATTTTTATCCCAATATCCCGGATGTACTTAAATCTACAATACAGGCATTTGATATTGTTTGAATTGTCTATGATATGAAATGATCTATATCAGGTCTCTACACACGTGTGCAATATATTGTGAGTTTTTTTTTTTTAATTTATAAAACTTTATTTACAATAATAAAATATAAAAACAAGGGAAGAAAAACTAAACATACTACTTCTAACTACTACAAATAGGGGCACTTAGAAAACCTTTAGAAAAGCCTAAAGATAATCTAAGTGCTCCAGCCCACTACCAGAGGGCAGCGTGCCCAGCATACTGGCCGCATTACCACGCTGGATGGCATTGTGAGTGTATATATGTATAGATGAATGTTTGTCTACGGATTTGAGCTACCTGTCAGTTGGTTCAAAGAATTATAAGAAATCTAGCAAAATTGTATTCTTACTTACAATGGATTGAAACTCATCTTTCCGTATTCTGTTTACATCCAAATTAATAGTAACAGAATCCAAAGACTCTTTTTGTAACAACTTTTAAGAGAACAATTTCAAATTCTATGATAATTTATTATTTTCACAGCAAAAAAACCGCTACTATATGACAATCAGAAATGCGTCAATTTACTTTTACGTTCTTCTTCTTTTTCCATTTTCAAAACAAAACAGGTGGTAAAACAACGAGATAGTATTTTACCAGAATGTCAAGAAGGTTTTCAATATTTTCTTATCGCGGGAATAAAAACGGCCTCTCAAACGAGACTACCGGAACAAATAATTATGTCTAAGACATTGGATAATAGGTACGTTTTGAAAACAAACTGTTTGGCTCATATCTTGTTTTAAAGTAATTCGTCTGATCTGAGTACCTATTTCTAGACCACTAAACTTCCGAGTTACCCATCTTTAAACTTTTTGTTGTGAACAGTGGGAATAAAGTGAACAATTAATTCACCATCCACAGCCCTTTACATCCTACTGCTGGGTATAAGCTCTTAGCAATTGATCTCTTAGCGTCTCCTTTACATCTTGTGGCTAAAAGTACTTGATACTTGACATAATGAAAACATATATAAACAAACCACAATATTTTATTATAATTATTTATAACAATGTATTTAAATGTATTATCACTTCTAAACGGCAAGGAATGTAACATTCTAATCTGTAATTCCAGTCCAATCCAGACTTGTTGGCGTCTTCAATTCAGGCCAAATAACAGGAGCCCAGTACATAATAGCAAACCATGTGGTGATTAACGTCGTCACTGATGGTCCCAATCCTGCTATTAACTGAAAAAAAAAGAAACCAATTAAACCGGAAATAATCGGATATGTAAGAGTTAGCAAAAAAATAATAAACAATGACTTTTGTTGTATAAGTAGGACTTATTTTTAAAAATAGTTTATCCTGTTATAACCAGGATTAAAACTTCATTAAGATTAAGTATTTGGAAATGGGAAAAAAATAATCATGACCGGTAGGATTTGATTGAGCCTACCTTAAACCTGGTATGGTCAACTGTCAAGTTATTAAACAACTAGTGGGTGCTCGCGGCTTCGCTCGAATTAAGAAGTAAAACTTGCATCCCCTATTTCACCCCTTTAAAAGTGGCATTTCCAAAAATCCTTTCTTAGCGGATGCTTACGTCATAACATCTACCTTCATTACTAATTTCAGCCCAATCCGTCCAGTGGTTTGGGCGTTGATAGATCACTATATCAGTCAGTCAGTCACCTTTAAGTTTTATACAAGTATTTAGATTCATAAAAATACCATTTTCTTATTAGGAATATTGGCAGCTACTTTCACCACCAAGTTGCCTGGAGTTCCGACTGCTAACATGAAGCAATACGACGCTGAATACCCAGACGCCAAGATGTACCAGAGCTGAGTGACTTTCATTTTGGTTGCCTGAAAAAATAATTATAGAATAAATAATTAATTATGATAAAATATAACGATAAAAACGTTCTTCTTCTTATCGAATGAAAGTGGCCTACTCTGGTGTCGAGAGTTTATCAAGCCGCCCTAAAGGCTTCTGACATGGCTTAGCGACTGCCGTACTAGCCAAACAGCCGGGACCTACAGTTTAACGTTTCATCCGACCTACGGAAGCGCCCAAAATGGAATGCCACTTTTCGGTCACCCATCCAAGGACTGTCCGCGTCTACCTTTGCTTAACATTGGTAATCGCATGCGATTGCCTCCGCCAGC
Organism: Macaria liturata; assembly: GCA_964023185.1. Taxonomy (NCBI): domain Eukaryota; kingdom Metazoa; phylum Arthropoda; class Insecta; order Lepidoptera; family Geometridae; genus Macaria; species Macaria liturata. The sequence continues at coordinate 4,369,494 of OZ026823.1, read as the reverse complement.
TGAGCTACGGGCGCTTAAAACGTTGATTTGGAATCTCACAAGAATGTGAATACATTAAGGCTGAAACACTAAAATGATTACATTACAAACCAGGGCGATAGGGTTCATGTTACGGCTAGGATCGTCTACAGTCAACCAAAAATCACGATGACCCGTCGCTTCATTTCGGCGTGAAAGTGGTATTTAAACAGACCAAGAAACCAACGAAGTGTAACACTTTCAGATTAATATAATATTAAGTATGACTAGTGGATGCCCGCGACTTCGCTTGCGTTGTTACATGATAAAAGTTGTATGTTACATTACATCCACAGTCCGCTCTTTCACATTATATAATAACATGATTTAATACAATAGACTTACCAAACCCATAGTAATAGGTCCAAACACGTTAATCACAGCGACATTGGAAGCGAAATTGGTGACAATCATCACAATCAGGATGACTAGAAATATAATGAAGGCATTGGGCAGACCAGTGAGAACCCCGAACGTATCACCAATTTGGTCATTCAGGCCACTTGATTTTGCGCCTTTTGCGAGTGCGACTCCTCCACCTGTATTATAAAAAAAGAAAAAATATATATATTATTATTCCTACTATTTTCTTTATTTCCAACATTATTCCTATTTTATCGTACTTACTAATATTTGAGCATCACCCGCCACCGTCATTTTTCTTTGACTAATTATTTATTAAGCAGATATCAAGCTATTTAAAAAAAACTCGACATATGATTTGAAGTTTGCTGTTAAATACGTCTTGGTTTACCTGCCCTAGTACTTTCTAAAGCTATATTTTCATCACAATCGCTCAAACGGATTCCATACGGCCCCTTTTATCTGATTGAATAATTGTGATCATAATACTGACATGAATATCTTCTTCTTTCCCTTCACCCTATCCCACTATGTGGGGTCACAGCATGTTCCTCTCTTCCAATTCATTCTGTCAATCGTCATCTCCGCATTTACTTTTCTCGCACAAACATCCTATCTAAACGAATATAATAAGTGTAAATAAATTTTACCCAACAAAAATATGAAGCTATATGGCATCTCAGCGTTCAGTTTCTTCCAGGTAAGCACAGATGGGATTGGCTCTTTTGTCAGAGTTTCGTAGGCTGAAATAATTCTTATTATTTTATTCGTCTTGTATTATATTATATAAGATAACAGCAAGCTTTTACTTCATAAAATAGTCTTGACAAAGGAATTCGGCAATGTAAATACCTAAATAAGTATGTTTCTATCAAGTAGTTCATGCTTAAGCATATTATATGAAATCAAACATGAAGTAAGTTTTTCTTTATATGCGTCAAAAAATTATAAGATATATTATGTTTAAATAGTTAATTCTTATGCATATTATATGAAATCAAACACATAAGTTTTTCATTATATGCGTCTAAAAATTATCAGATGTATGTATGTTAAGAAATGGTTTCTACAAATAATTTGCAATTTAAAATTATAGATTGACTTTATACGGTTGATAAACAATTTAAATCACATTTTTTCTATCATAATGTACTTTATCTACACTAATGTTGTAACATTCTACTTATGTTTCCAATACTTGACTTATAATTACTACTGTTATAGCGCAGACAACAAAACACTCAATTTAAGCAATTTCACATGATGGTATAATATCCACATCGATATCGTAATATCTCATTATAACATCAATAAAACGCGACCAACGTGATTGCAGGGCCAATCAGGTTGGTCGCGTTTTATTGATGCGCGCAGCTGCGCTCTCATTGGTTAGATTTTAATGGCGGCAAAATCACTGTGACAATACACGTACGCGTGAATTTAACTCTTGTTGTTTGATTTATTGCATTAATAAAGATAAAGTAGTGTATGCAACTGCATATAATACGGGTATTAAAACACTCGTTACTATTATGAAACTCGCTGCGCTCGTTTCATAAACTCACACTCGTGTTTTAATACCCTTCATTATAAAATGACAGTTGCATAAACTACTATTCTACATTATCTAGGATACCTAAGTTATCAATAAATATTATATAAACTTACTTTTAGCTGTGCAATTTTTAACTATTCCATACGTAGATGGTAGTAAAAACATTAGAAAAATGAACAACATCGCTGATGCGGAATCTTTGATGCTGTGAAAAAAAAGTTTATAAATTAGGTATAAAAAAAGACAATAACCATGATTTATATGAAGCCATGTCATGTTTGTATTCATTGTGTAATTTTTATTTTTAATTTTAGTTAACATGGCCTTTACAGTCTCCAAATTTGTTTAAGTAACTATGGGAACGTTAAGTCTGAAATAAATGTCTTTAATTTATTATTTAATTAAATATTGAACTATTTAAAATCTGTTTGCATATTCCATCTGCTGAGATTATATAAAAATTGTTCTGTATATATTATATGTAACTATTAGAAGAAGCATAGAGAAACAGACTACGTGTTGCCACTTCTTATGTCTTACATACATTGTTTACATTTCTATGGCAGATAATTATTACTATAAATGTTATACTTATTGCAAAATCGTATAACTCTGTATGTTTTGTAATGTTTTACGTACAATTTGGGTTCTGTTCGTCCATAAGCTTCTCTTAACACATCTGCCCACCCTTTGAACATCTGTGGCGATCGAAAGAAGAAGGCTAAAATAGCCAGAAAGAACAACAGACATACCAACTGAAAAAAAAAACAGTTATGTAATTTGTCTATGTATACTGCGATGCTTCGTGTTGCGCTTTTCTATTTCTTGATATATCTACTGGTGATGAAATATATGAATAGGTATATGAAACCAAATTCAAATGAAACCAACTCCAGCTACGTTTTTTCCAGCTAATGCTCCAACAGCCTTTTTCCATAACACATATTTTTAAGTTTCGGTCGTATTTTTTTTTAAATGACATTAGGACAAAAAGGCAGACGGCTCGTCTGATGGAAAAGAATCCCCATCATCTATAGGCACATGCAACAGCGTTTGGCTAGCTCAGACAGGTGTTTGGGAATACCCTTTTAAATCTCCCCATATTGTAGCTCTGCGGAAAGATCGGGCTGGGTAGATCGTTCCACATTTGCAAGTTTGGAAAAGCTTCTTACTGCTTGTGCTTACCCATACCATTAAGCGAATTAAATAAATCTAATAAAAAAAACTAACTAAAACTTTGCAAGAAGCAAATTTATGATAATTATAGCTTTCAAAAACTTTATACTACAGTAGAAAAATGAAAGGTTTCTTCAACTAACTATTTCATGCATACTAAAGTTTCCGAGTTTCTTACGTTCTTCGTTAATAGTACTTTTTGCGCGATTGATAGCTCTTGCAGAAAGTTTGGTTTGCTTTGCGGCTTTGCTGTTAGGCCTTAAATAAAAAATATATAAATATTACTACAGCTTCGTCTAGACATAAGAACCTTGATATATTAATTAAGTACATATTTGTGTACTAAATTAAAATTTTAAGTTTAAAACAAGGAAAGAAGTCAAAGGTTTATTTTCTTATATCTTAATGTACCTGTCTACAAGTGTGATATATGAACTATTGTGTGGTGAACAATTTCACTGTTTTTCTTTATTTATCTCTATTATTTGCGTGTGAACCATAATGGTTCACATGCAAATTCATGAACTCAACATTTGCATAAATGTATGCTGTTACTTACCTAAACATTCCAAAGCATAAAATAGCCAAGTACAAATAGCAGAAACACTCCAGGACTATCATGTATGGGACTGCAAATGCGCTGAATTTTGGAAACGATAAGTAGTCGGGTGCCGATTTAAACTGACTGAAATAAATTTAGATACAAGTATAGGCTGGTAATACACAAATTATTTTGTACAAAGACAAAATATCATAAATTTATGAAATCTGCATGAAAAGTAATATTTTCCTTTTAAATAAAGGTTTACCTTTGAAACAGTGATTTGAATGCCAAGTTAGTCACAGTGCCAACAAGTGTACCAATCCCACCTGAAAAAAATTTTCATATTACTGAAAAGCAAGTAGGTAAGTATATTAATTTGGCCTCTTTTTGCGAGACGGTGATGTCGTAAAGGGAGGCCGAGGAGCGGGTGTGGGAGGTGGATCCTGGATCACCCGATCCACAGAAGCCGGACGGACGGACACGGAGCCGAGCTGCGCATAGACTCTGTCTCCGCTAGGAGGCCCTGAGGCGTGGGATGCGTGGGATACGGGGGATGCGAGGGCATCTCATAACCCTTGGCAGGGCTAAAGACCTCCTGAGGAGTCGATGCCTGGCCTTGCGAAGGAGTATTGGTCGCTTGTTAGCGAAACCCGTCCTTGCCGGAACGAAGGAATATCGTGGTAGATTTTAGTCGGTAGTGGAGTCTCATTAGCTTCGAGCCCGACATAGTCCGCTGCACTTACATTGTCGGGCGCACTTCCGTGCATCCATGACTACACTAAAACACTCAGGTATAAAATAGTCGAGATAATGTAAACTGCAATAAAACATTATAAATAAAAGATCATGATAAACTAACCTATAGTTGCCGAATAAGTTGCCGCGCAGAAATAACAAGAAGTAATGTCACTCGCAACTTTGTTGCCTTGTTTATCGTATTCATAAATACTCATTGATCCATCCTGACAAATAAAAAAGGTTAAACCGATCAAACAATAAAATAAATGGCTAACCTTTTTTCTGTAGGCGTTAAAAAGTTACATAAACATATTTAGGGTACAACTTAAAATAATAAATCTAACAACGCATTTGGTGGAAATGGTGTTACCACGAAAAATACATATAAAACAAATTATCTAGATTAAATAAATATATAATAATAAATAAATAAATATTTCAAGACATTGCACACAGCGCCATCTAGCCCCACACTAAGCAAACGCTTGTGTCGTGGGTACTAGATAACGGATATAATACTTATATACTTTTCTTTTGTAAATACATACTTATTATACATACAAACAACCAGACTCAACACAAGAAATTATACATTTTTAAAATGCATAAATGCTTGTGTCAGGCGGGAATCGAACCCGCAACCCCTAGATTAGATGGCAGAGCCACTACCAACTAAGCTAACAGGCCAGTCATCATAGATTATATTCAAAACTTTTTTCTTAAAGGCAGCTAAAAGTTAAGAATAATTATAAATAAATATGTATATAGGTATATGTAGCTAATTACCGCCTCAAACACTTTCAACATTGCAATTAGAATAGGGACCATCATAGATGCTGCAGCAGTATTTGTTATCCACATAGACACAAAAGTAGTGACGATGCACATTGCCAAAAGTAATCTAAAAATGAGATAAATAGATAAAGATTTGTTTAGAAATAAGTTCTGACTCTCTGTTCCCCACGCACTATAATCCAGCGATCTTCAAAGCGAGAGTGAATCTGTTCTTATCGGGTAAGCACGTTCCATCTTAGGCCATAGCCTTTGCTTGCTATCAGGCAAACTATGGCCAAGTGCAAACCCGTTCAAGTCAAAAAAAAGTGTTTTTAATTACACTTGCTCACCTTTTGTGTGAATAACCAATCACACGAATGGCAAAGTAAGCCAGTCTCTTGTGCAATCCACATTGCTCAATAGATGCAGCCAAAATCAAGCTGCAGAGAAATATTATTACAGCATCCTGCAAAAAAAAAAAACTTTATGTGCCTTTCTGATCTTGATATAAATAAAATAAATAAATAAATATTCCGGGACATTGCACACAGCGCCATCTAGCCCCACACTAAGCAAACGCTTGTGTCGTGGGTACTAGGTAACGGATATAATACTCATATACTTTTCTTTTGTAAATACATACTTAATATACATACAAACGACCATTACCGTTTTCATACATTCTCTGGTTTTTAGTACCAGCCGTAACTTTGACATCGAAATAATTACCTCGACATTTTTTTTGGTCATCTTTTGAACCAAGCTCTCAGCTAAAGGAGATACCTAGGTGAATCCAGTTAGACTTTGATTTGAATTGGTAAACGTAGATGATGATGTGACTTAGGGACCTATTGGAACAGATGGATCAAAAGTATTAATGAACTTCATGGCTTGATATATTAGGATGGTCGGTCACCAATGAAAAATAGTCCATCTGGTGGCTTCCGTCGAAAGAAATGCATGGTAAATTTGTCTGAGGTGCCTTAAATAATTGAAAGAAATAAAATAAATTGACGCCAGGATTCACAACTCGCATACATACACACATACAGACACACAGAGAGTGCATACAAACGTATTGTTCCTATTATTAGTGTCATGTGTAAACTTTAAAGTTTATTTAAAAGTATTATATAAGCTTTTTTCTTTAAAGAAAAAAGCTTTTTAAATACACCTGATGAAGAAGAAATACAAAAAGAAAGCAAATTCAAAGTATTGGAAAGCTAAAAACTTACGTTTATATAATTCCTACACGTTTTCAAACTGTCGGAAACACCAGACAGAGGAAATATCACCATTGGTAATAAACCGGTTAAAGGTAAAGGAATTACTTCAGTCACCCAAAAGCTAGCCATCAAAAGAAGCGTGTAGAGAACCCACTGTGGTTTCTGAAAAGTAAATATACCATTATAAATGATTAATAGTTAAAATGCATTTTCCTCTCAAGATTCCAAAAGTTGCAGAACTTAATTGTTGTTGGATTTGACATACCTACATAGGACTTATTTAAATTAAGTTATCAGGCTAGGGAAGAATATATATCAACAAACCATATTTTTTGTACACAGGGTGTGAAATAGACAGTATGAAGTTCTGAAACGTACATAGGTTACATTACAACTTGATACAATGCGAACGAAGCTGCGGGTACCTACAAGTTCGATACAACAGTGGAAATGGAGTCATTTGCCTAATCCATCCAGGATTAGGTAAATGGCTCCAGTTCCAGCATTGTAACAACTTGTTTGTATGGTTGAATTTCTAATCTTTCTCAAAACATCATTAAAATGGGTAGCTAAGCTAGCGGAGGCAATCGCATGCGACTACCAATGTTAAGCAAAGATCGACGCGGTCAGTCTTTGGATTGGTGACCGAAAAGTGGCATTCCATTTTTGCGCTTGCGTGGGTTTGATGACACGTTAAATTGTAGGTCCCGGTGGTTTGCCTAGGACGGTAGTCGTTTAGCCATGTCAAATGCCCTTAGGGCGGCTCGGTGAACTCTCGACACCAGTGTTGGTCACTCTCATTCGATAAGAAGAAGAATTAAAATGGGTATAAACTGTTTGGATTTTGGACATTTAACCAGACATAACAAACTTAATTTATTACTGTAACGTTTGCATAAAATCTCTTATAGACCTTACCGTTGACGTTGGAACTATACATGGAATGAAGATTATTGGAAAAACAATAATAAGTACACCACGCCAATGTGCCGCTAAAAACATCTTGACTTTATCCAGAAAACGTAGATCTGGTTCACTTTTGCCACTGAAATGAAATAAGAAATGATCACAATTTTGTTATTTTATTGAGGTTTAGGTTGAGGTATGATTTCTCTCTCTTGAGTCGTATTCCTCATAACTGAGGGTCGTGACTCCCCCGCAGAATTAATCCGTTAGGGGAATTTTCTTGGGCAGATACACCGTGGTGGGTGCCCAGGTCCTTCCACAGAAGACTATGTCCTCGGATATTGTGGTCTTCAAACATGTCGGTTACCTCACGATGTTTTCCTTCACCATTAAACGTGTGCAAATCCACACATAACTTGAAAATACACGTCATTGGTTTGGTGTAAGGCCGGTTTCGAACCAGGGTGCGACTGAATGAAAAGCAGACACTGGAACCGCTAAGCCACACTCGCTTACGAGGTTACGATAGTTTCGGGTTAATTACATACGCTACAAGTGATCAATTTAAATAATAATATTGATAATATGAATTGATAAATGAATAATATATTATTATAAATTGATCACAATAAGTAACACTGTACACCTTAATCAAAAGGAGATCGCTTCACAAAAAATAAAGATAATACTGGGTTTCTTTGTATGACATATCCAAACAGAAAAAAAATTCCATTGCTTCAGCAATGTAAATGAATGCAAAAAGAACAGTAAGAGAAAAATGGTTTAAAATTCTTTGTCGATTTATTGAGACCAGTCTTTTATAGGTCATCTTGAAAGTCTGCCCTCACAACATATTCAAATAAAAAAAATAAACAATTATGAGACAAAATCCAGATGCAAATATTCCTTACAATGGATTAAAACTCATCGTCAAGGACGTTTATTTTCTTCTGGAAATAATGATATGAAACTGTCCTTTCCTAGGCAATAAAATGCATTTAAAGTTATTTTCTCAAGTAAGTATTAGAAATGCTCGAAGCATGAAAGTAATTTCACGTAAATAAAATCATAACATTGTCTTGTCTTGATGACTTTTACAAAATATGTACTTTGACGTTAAAAGGTAAGAAAAGAAGAAAAAAGTCAAGATGAACATTTCAATACAAGTCGCACCTTATTCTATCCAAAGAAACTTATTCTTACAGTTTGGAAACTGTGGACTTCCGAGTTTGGCTCACTCATACAAATTTACTATTATTTTAACATAAATATTATATTACATACTCACTGTTGAAAAGTTAATGAAGTAATTAAATGAAACAATAATATTTCTCTTTAAAATATTTCATTATTTTTATTCTACTGGCGGAAAGAAAATCTATACTTATCACCATCATTTAACCCAATTGTGTATATTTAATTTATGCTTTACAATTATTTATGCAAACATGAATAATCATAGTACTTCCACAAAAAAGAACTGAGTAGCTTTTATAAGCTCTCAATGTCTTCAAAACTTTTGAAAGTTCTGTTCTGTTACCCATCGTTTCTTACTTGACCTAAAGTTCCAGCTAGCTTTATTTTTAAAGTTGTTGCAGATGAAAAAGAAGTTGTACGTGACGCGCTCGCTTCACTATTGGTAGATACATCGCCGGGCAGGCGGGCCCAGTTTTCAGTTCTGAATCCGCCGCCGCCCGAAGAGCTCAGTTACCGCCCAGACACCGCGCCGTCCGGTTGTGTTTCGACTGTTCGTCCATCACTCACGAACTCTCACGACATTTCCCGATCTCCCATCTCAGTGACTGAGGAAAATGTAAATTGTTTATTCGCAAAGTGTCCCGTTTAACATAATAGCCGTGAAAATGACCGGAGTCGTTAAATGTTCGAGATAGCATCCTCGCTTGGAATCTGGCAGCGTTTCGTGTCTCTATCAACAGGTTAGTATTTTTACTAGTTGATTCATTATGCTAATGTTCGCTGTAAGTTTCAGCTTTTGATGTTGTTCGTGAAATAATTTTTAATGCTTTGTATCGTGTAATGACCGGAATACGGCGAGGTTAAAAGATTAAAGATTTGATTCGTCGAAGGGAATATTTTTATAATGTGTTAAATACGAACATGCATACCGAACTCAAATAATTGCTACGAAAGTTTTCAATGTAATATATTCAGCGCATGAATTCATTATTCCAGTAGGTAGTTTTTTATAATATAAAACATGCCACGTGGTTTTAATATACAATACCAAGTACCGGACGTAAGTATCTATTTTTACCTATTGGTGCTTAAAAATGACAAAATTGTCTGTCCATTTTCAATCATAGTTCGATATGTCTTGTGAGGTCTCCAGAACACTCAGCACATGTTTTTTTTTTCAAAAAGGATACCTCTTAGTTTAAATAATAATAAATATTTCGAGACATTGCACACAGCGCCATCTAGCCCTACACTAAGCCTAACGTCTGTGTCGTGGGTACTGGATGACGGATTTAATACTTAAATACCTTTCTTTCAATTAATCTTACTTTATTTCTTAAGTTCCTTCTGCATATGTTTTTAATCTATGACTACTGTTGAACTAAACACTTAATCATACTAATCGAAACGCTTCCTTCATTTCATTGTGTGTACAGCAAAGTTATGAACTCCTTACCTGATTTTTTGTTCTTTGCAAACTACAATCGAGTGATCGTCGAAGCAGAAAAAATCTGCTGTATCCGAGTAAGCATAAATACGCTCACGAAACACCGTAGATCACAGTGTTCGCTTACTCTCAAGCAAATATTGATGTAGTGAAACTTCGTTCCGTCACGACTGGAAGAAAGCGATTCTTTTTCCAACCGCCTTTAAAAAGTAGGATGTACCATTTTTTTTTACTCTAACTGTCATGCATTTGCACATAAAACAATATCCGAACAATCGAACCCTGTGACCCTAGGTGGAGCATGACTGTACTGAATTGGAACTGGCTCTCAAAACTTCTTCTTACCAAATGAGAGTGGCCAACTCTAGTGATCAAGCCGCTCTAAAAGCCTCTCAAATGAGACTGACACACCATTAGACGCTTGACGACAGATTTTACATTTGAGCGTGTTTTCTAGCAATACCCTACCATCATTATTGTGACGCCTAAAATTGATAAATAATTGTTTATTGACTCAAATAAGTACATAAAGCGACATGATGAATACATAAGGAGTGTTTTACACAGCAAACTTTTAAATCAGGCATTTAATACGATTGATGTCACCGATCATTAAATAGTTAGTCATAGAGGAAGAGTAAATCCCTGTAAATAATAAAACTAAACCACAATCACACGATATGTCAAACCACTAAGAGCTTGCAGTGGAAAGCCCGACCATATAGTGAAGTGGATTGCTGATAACAACACAGGTAGCAGTACCTACTTACTTATCAGCAACGCCTATCAATGTGATATCTTGTTTGAAAGATTTGTCAGTATTGCAGGGCTTATTAAAAAAGCGAGTGCGATTCCGGGGTTTCAGTGTCTGCTTTTCATCCAGACGCACCCTGGTTCGAATCCGGCCCTTAACCAATGACTTGTGAGTGGATTTGCACGCGCTTAGCGGTTAAGGAAAACATCGCGAGGAAACCGACATGTTTGAGGACCACAATATCCGAATCCGAAAATCCACATGTGTTTTACAAATCAATAAAAAAAAATACAACATTTATGTACATATGTCTGATCTACAGTATTTCTGTTCTCATTCATTATGCAGTAACACCTTACCATACCCAAAAAAATATGTTTTAGCAAAAATAATTAGATTACCAACATTTCATCTATGTGACTTAAAATAAAAGTCATTTTAATACTTCCTCGCTTACAAAACCTCTTTAACTAGTTCTTATTGTATATTTCTTCGTCTATTACCAATGACTCATAGTCGCTTTGATAATATTATCCAATGCGATATGTCAACTCATAAAGACGCAAATAATGAGCCGTATCGAACATTTTACTCAGGTCCGCAAATGAAACAGTGAACAAGCTTTCACAAAATCATATTTATATAAACATATAGATAATAAAGGTGAAGAGGGTCGAAAACCTGTACGTTGAAGATACTTGAGAATTGTTTGGGGATACTTTAAATTATTTGCAGAACACGTCTCAACAACTTATAAAACTTTTGTATGTTTATTTAGACGCACATCACGCAAAAACTACAGCACAGACAAACAAGATTTTTGGTATATAAGTAATATGAGGTCCTGGGTGTGACGCAATCTACTTTTTATTCCAATATACTAATATAGTGCGTCCACTTGTATTAAATACTTAGGAGCTAATCATGCAACAACTAAATTAATCTCCTGAATTAAAACATAGACTCACAATCCACGGAAGCGCCCGTAGTTCAGCAAGCGGAAGCAATCGTATGCGTTTCCCAGTAGATGGGTGACCAAAGAGTGGCATTCCATTTTACAACTTCTGTGAGTTGGATGACACGTTAAATTATAGGTCCCAGCTGCACGGTAGTTGTTAAGCCGTGTTAGTGGCCCTTAGGGCGTTAATAAGAGTTGGCCACTCAGATAACATCGAATATTTCTTAACTTTGGTAATCCCGAACAAATAATCTAAATATGTAAAACTCAAAAGTGACTGACTGACTGACATAGTGATCTATCAACGCACAGCCTGGATGGATCGGGCTGAAATTTGGCGTGCAGGTAGATGTTATGACGTAGGCATCCGCTAAGAAAAATAATCAAAAGGCCACTTTCAAAAGATTGAAATAGGGCAAGTTTTACTTATTTATGTGAGCGAAGCCGCGAGCACCCACTAGTACAGCATGTATATTTTAGGCCACGGTCTCTTCATAACTGTCTCGTACCAATACAGTGCAGTGCCCTATCTCAAACTTGGCGACTTTCCATAACGACCTAGCATAGTAGGTAATGAAAATGTTATTGTACTCAAGAGGTTTGTATATATTTTAATTGATAATATTGTTGGGATAAACTTGTTTGTCATGTTTTGCGTGTGTGATTTGGTATGCAAAATATATTTAGACTAATGTAAAGTATCCATTAACTAGTATCCATGACACAAGCATTCGCTTAGTATAGTGTTAAATGGCGCTGTGTGATATGGCCTGGAATATTTATTTATTCATTTAATGTTAATTCATTTATTAGCAAAATAATAGCTTATGGTCACTTGTAATATGGCGGTGCTAAAATGGAGTGGCGCACTAGAAGAGAGGCAAATGCTCATAAATAAAGTAAAAACACCTAAACGTATATTTTAAATCTAAATATTACCAACGTGGTAATGCGGCCAGTATGCTGGACAAGATCTCTGTTAGTCAACTAGAGTAGGTATTTAAATAGATATGGACAATCCTTAGGGTTTTCTTAAATATTTTCCTACTTGATTTTTAGTTACAAGTGATTTTTAGGTTTTATTTCTTATTTATATTAAAATTGAATTTTGAATTCTTAGTATTCATGACATCAAAAATCATTCATGATGATGTTAGACTTTTCTTTTCAAGATACCGCTATAAAAGTCTAGTTATATTCTAGTCTAGCCATATTAACTATGTAATGTGAGTAGCTATGAGTACGTAGCCTTAACATTGAGTGTAAATATTCTAAGTCGCCATCGCATGCCGCCTATACAGGGTAAGTGCTAACTAACGCATAACCTTTTCTGATTGAATTTTTAGTACGTCAAATGTTCATCAACCCCTGGCGAAATATATGGAGGATCAATTATTTTTAAATGAAAATGTCCAAATAACGTAATATAAAGTTACTGGTTTTGACAGACTTAAGTCTGCCGAGTTTGAAAGGTTTTTAGTGTTAAAAATATTAGATATTTAGTTAGTCGTTTATTGACCCAAATAAGGGCATAAAGTGGCTATATAGTTTTCATAATTATATTCACTTAATCTAAATTTATATGAATTGAACCCTGGCTACCGCTGTAGGATTTCCTGTGTCGAGAAGCTCAGTGTTATTCTGATTGTAACTAGGTAATTGAATCTTCTACTTCTTCTCGAATCGATCTTGCGTCCAATGTCAGCTCTAGATATATCTGTCAGACCAGAACTCCACCTTCTTCCCAATCTTTTACTTCTGTCACAACATAACATATTAACATGACAATCATTTATAAATCTTACATGATTATGAAACTTACTATTAGTAAAATAATAGTTAGAAAGTTAGTAGTTAGGTAGGCACATAATACGCAAGCATAAACTAAATTATTCCATGCATTTTATTTCAACTATTCTTTATTTGTTGCTAGTAACTCAGATATACATCAGAGGACGCCCGGCGCCGGCGTCTCGACGCCTCGTCACCCTCTTAAGACCTCGATTAACTGTCACTAATACTTACGTGCTTATATACTTGAGTAAATAAGTGTGAACGGAGCTGGTGAATAAATCGATTTGTAACCAACTTTGCTAGGAAAACGGTACCTTCTTGTGTTTAATAGATAGGATACTACAGTTTTTATGTATTTACAAAAGAAAAGTATGGATGTATTATATCCGTTATCTAGTAGCCATGATACAAGCGTAAGCTTAGTATGGGGCTAGATGGCGCTGTGTGATATGTCCTGAATATTTATTTGTTTAATTAAATTAAAAAATACCGATGGACATAGATAAAAAAACAGTTCAGTTACTTTATACTCGGGCATCAAGCTCAGGAAATTTGAAACTATACATAGTTTTGTTTGTGAAAAAAGATAAATCAGCGCATTTTCAATTACCTCCCGCTTACGTAAAGATTCCTAGGAACACTTAGCGAGAAAAAAAAAACATCTTTGTTTATTCACAGCTTGAAACCGTGAATTCAGAAGCACTTTTAGAAAGTTGATCCAGAGATAATAAAAAAAAAATGTAATTGTACAACCTAACACGAGGTCAGAGAGTTCGAAGATTTTGTAACAAAGTATTTTGGCAAATAAACAATTTTGTATTTTGTACTCGTTTTTAAAAATAGCAATATGAGAGAGAAATAAAAAGCTTATTATTTTCTGATATGCCGTAGTTCACGTGGATCAAGTTTTTAAAGTAAAACGGTAAAAAGCATAATTCTGTATTTCTTTACTCCATTTTCGCATTTTCTAAAAAGTCTATTTTCATCTTACTCGTGTAATTTTGAGTTGGAAAAACCAGATCTCAAATACAAACAAATCTGTTCCCGAATTGACGAAAGATTGACTGTAAAACTCAATGTACTGCGAACATAGACAACGTAAACCATAGATACCTTTATATCTCAGCAAATCTTACGTATCAGATGATGATGTTACATTACGTAGCAACCATGTCCCGGCACATCAACAAAAAGCTTATGTGTATGTTTGTATAATCAAAATTTTGCTATAATATGTAATGACTTTGCTTTACTGTGTACCTACAGTATTTTTCGAAAGGTAAATATAGCTCATTATAATACATTGTCCTGGTGAAGCCACATCTGTTTGTACTTTTTCATAAGTAAATTAATAAATGAATTAAATCGAGTGTTTCGCCTTAAAAGGTAAATATAATTATTATAAGGAGCGTAATCTTGTCATCTAGAACCGTTTGCTAATTAACTAATAAATAAAATAATAATAATAATAAATATTTCAGGACATATCACACAGCGCTATCTAGCCCCATACTAACCTTACGCTTGTATCATGGCTACTAGGTAACGGATATAATACATACATACTTTTCTTTTGTAAATACATACTTATTATACATAGAAACGACCAGACTCAACACAAGTAATTACAAATTTTAATAACATCGTAATGAGGAGTGTATGGGAATTTATGTCGTTGTCTACCAACCAAGGTGGAGGAGAAATGTTGCAAACCTAATAAACACAAGATGAGACTAATTCGCGGTGATTATGTTTAAATTTAACCTATTTAGATTAGGCATGTGGTTATTTTTGTAAATAAAATCGACGTTTGCGGTTGCTTTGCCTATCCCATCCCACTAACATTATTGAAAGCTAAAATGTCTAATGTTCGTATGTTCTTCACGATAAAACGGTTAAATTAATTTTGAAAGTTATTCATTTATTTTTAAATTTTGGCACGTAGGAAGACTCCGGATTAAAAATAAACTACTGTTTGAACGAAGTCATAGTCATAAGCATTTATAAATAACATAACCTCATCATAATGGTAGGTATAGTGTTTCAAATTCAATTCTAACTAAAGTACGTAACTTAGTATTCTCATTATGAATTGTATATGTCGTAGGATAATTCGATACTTCGAATCTTCGCGGAAATCCTAGGGGTTTTGCGAAAACGCGGATAATTAGACATAGGCGAAAAGAGACATGTTTTGAAAGAACTTGGCTCCTCCTCGCTTCGCTCGTCGTCGCATGTGCGTGGTAGAAAGCAACCTAACGAACCTAATCTACCTTCTGTCACAGACAAGTGACTTCGAGTCCACCACTTGCACTGCAACAGGACTTTAATCCTGACTTTGTCCAGTAAGATTTGATAATTTTTCGCCTATGTCTAATTATCCGCGTTTTCGCAAAACCCCTAGGATTTCCGCGAAGATTCGAAGTATCAAATTATCCTACGACATATATACCGTTGATCGTTATAAAATGTCTCACGATAGTTTTAATAATTGACTTGTAAATGACTGTAAATATGTCAAGTAATCTTTTATAACATGTTCTATAATAGAATTTAATAATAGTGAATAGAAGCTTCATAATGTTGCTTTTAACTTCACGCTGTACTTATGCTAAATTCGTAGATAATATGTGCGTCGAATACTAAAATCTTGAAAATAGACGACGCGACGGGCCATTAGGATTTCTCGTAAACAAAGTGACGTCATTACCATTATCTTTCGGATAGAATACGTAATGATGCATGCTTCCCCTCTGTGAGACGATTCTATAGTTAGGTTATTGATTTAATTCTGCCAGTAAAAGGTTGGTTAATGTTTTCAAACCGCCCTAAAGGCCTCTAGTCTAGCTAAATAACTGTCGTTCTATGAAAGACACCAAAAACGGAATAATGAATTCGCTCTGTAGAAAGTTGGATAGGACTCAAGGAGGATACTGCCTTCTTACAAATTATCACAATGATCTGTTGCTTCGTAACAGAACAAACAATAAATCTCTCGTCTTTATGGAACTCTTTTTTATGAAAGATTTTCTTCGAAGATTTTTAATAAAATTTCGTTTCTTCTCTAAATAATATGCTCCAATTTACAAAAACAAATCTCTGTTGCTTGGTTTAAAGTAAATGGATATTTTATATCTATTTGTCACAAGACATGCGAGATTATAATTATACATCACGATTTATAAAGCTCTTGTTTTTTGAGAACAGTTTCGTTTCACAAGATTTTTTGACAAATCAATATAGGCCTCCTTTCGTATGTGCCAACTGCGTCGATCATATCCAGCACTTGTGCATCTCCTCTCACTAACAATACAATATCCATCCAATGTTAAGTCATAAGTATCAAATCATTTATTATGCGAAGATGTAGTGTACAATTATGAGATTATAGCAGATGTAACGCTTGTGATAAGTAATAACATAAGTATAATGCAAGTAAACAAATCTTATTATTTATTTATTTTTATTGTCCTCTTTGTTCCAGATCTAAATCAAGATGGAGACTGACAAGATGTCGACCGCCTCATCAGTGGGCACGGTCGAGCGCCGGCCCCTGCTCCAAGCGTTAGTGTTAGAAAGACGAATCCTCTTCGCTTGCACCGTGCTAGTTGGACTTTCCACGTTTATATGGATAACCGCTGTCTGTACTGAGAAGTGGGTGCATATTGAAGGAGGAAATGGTAAGATATGTTTATGATAACCAGAATAAAATATATCGTAGTATAAACCAAATTCTCTTTCCGCGTCTGTCCCTATGTACACTACCGTTCAAAAGTTTTTGCCCACCCTAAATTTTGTGTGATACACAATAAATAAAAACATATGTGTGTGTCCTTAGATCTTTAAAACTGCATAACGGAATTTGATGTAACTTTTTTAAAAGATAGAGCGATTCAATAGTATGGTTTATATTTATAGCTAGTATATAAAATATAATAAAGGCTATTTTTATTTTTATTTATTTTATTATATAAAATATAACGTTGTAAAATCTGGGCGTCCACCACAATGTAAACCCATGAAAACTCCTCAAAATATGTCATAAAATTAAAGTGCATTTTTTTTATTGAATGTACACCTACATAGAATTGACTGCTACAAGGTAGCAGGCCATTCGTTATTAAGTTGTAAAATCACTTACTGAAACGTCGCCGTCGTTTTAATTGTTAATTTTCGCCTTAATGGGTAATATACTTTATTACGAACCAACAGCGACAGCAATTTCAATCTAAATTATTAATGGTTTATACTTCAATTTAGGTAAGTGGACCGTTTTTAAATGCATTTTTGTAGATACAATATAGCTATAGATTCTTGAATGTTTGCCTGTCTGTTGTACTTCCTCTTTTTATAATATTAATAGATATACTTCTGTATTCTGTTGGCACTATCTGTACAAATTACAAATTACTTTGTCGATAAAAAGTAAGTACATAAATAAGTTAATATGAGTTGGAATTACAGTTTGGAAACCGCCCCAAAGTCCTTTGTTTTTTTTTTCCTAGAAATTATTAAAGAATATGTTACTTGCCTAAGTATATATCAGTTACTTAGGTACCTGAAGTAAAAGACTAATTGTCTATTGACTATTAGATTTTTTCAAATTCACTATTTCTGTTTGTTTATACATCGCTGTTCGCTACTAATAAAACAAAAATAAAAAGTATTTTAAACCTTCAGGGATATGGAAGGATAAACATTGCATGCTTACTCTAGAAACGGTTAATTAATTTACAAGTGAATTCCTCAGGGATCAGTTCCCATTTTCATTAGCAGGAATGAAATTATTCTACCGAGACACTCATATCATATTCTACCACCCATAAATATATAACAAATATTTAGAGTTAGTACCTAAATAGTGTGTGGTTTTTATCCATCTAAATAATATATAAAACTCAAAGGTGAATGACAGACTGACTGACTGGCATAGTGATCTATCAACGCACAACCCAAAGCACTGGACGGATTGAACTGATATTTGGCGTGCAGGTAGATGTTATGATGTAGGCATCGGCTAAGAACGGATTTTTGGAAATTCCACTTTTAAAGGGGTGAAATGGGGCATTCAAGTTTAGCTTCTTAATGCGAGCGAAGCCGCGAGCATTCACTAGTTATCGTTATAAATACTTTTAATTCATCTTTGATCCTTTTTATACCATTTCGATTATCAACTACTACCATTAATGTAAAATCAACTAAAAGAATCAATACTCACTTATATTATAAGACAAATAATAATTTATTCATTTATCTCTTTTACCCCAAGAAACTTGAACAGACAATACAGTATATCGGCTGGTAGCAGTTGTAAAACAGAATAGTGTAATCTTTTACACAATCTCATAAATAAAATTATGAATGAACATTATTAGACGCTGATTTGGTAAGCTTAGGAGAGATCAAAATAGACCAAAGGCCAATGCTCCGGGGCAGGGCATATATATAAATTAAAAATATGAATCAGAAACAAGCGCAGTCGATCAGCAGATTAGAAACTCAAAACACTGATCATACATTTCATCAGTATATAGAACATGTCGTGATTCCTAAAAGTCTAGCAGCTATCGACGCATTTAGTTCTTACGGTACATTAATTTAGCTTTGGGTATTGCCAAGAAAGCTGTTTTTCCACATAAAAAGAATGTCAAATCAAGCCATATGTATGGTACCGTTGTTTTTTCATCACTGTAATAAACTGTTGGTAAATAAATTAATAAATAATCAAGTACAATATCACACTGCACCATTTAGAACCTTGCTTACGTATTAAAATTGTCCTTACAATGTTTTGTCTCGATCCATTGCTTATATTACACACAGGTACTAATCATTTCTTTGCGGCAGAGATTTAGAAAATAGTCGCCAACAGAGTCACAAGAAACTTTAGTAAATTTAAGTGAAAATTCATATCACTCAAAACGACGGTATAAATTATAACGATGTCTGGCACGGCTCGCGTGCGCCAAAATATTTATCATATAATATACGCAACGTGCAATGTGCATTCAAAACAAGAACGCAGCAAATATCTAGCTGGTATTACTGATGCCAATGAACTATCATGGTTTTAGTATTGGGTTTATACAAAAGGTGAATACTAATAAAGAAGCAGGTAGGTACATGATAAACAATGTTAAACATTATATTGGAAGAAATACAATTTTGGTCGTTATTGTTACTTTACCGTTAAACTAAAATAAAAGTAAATATAATCATAATATGACAGTGACCAACTCAAATTGTATTGATTTTTTTTATAAATACGAAATAAGCTTGACTCATGCATTAAAGTAAGAATCTCACAAATTTTGAATGATCAATCCAAGCATGCCACGAAATTATGTTCGAGAACGCCAGACATAGTTGTAATGCCTCGAAACCCAATAGTTGCACCGACATCATCGAAATTAGTTTAAAGCAACCCCTATAAAAGCCCTTAAGCAACGCTTGGTGTATAGCCAGCCAGCCAGTTATCTATGTAATAATCTAGTACGTAGTAAACTATCAATCAATCTCTGCTTAAAAAGCCTACAAATTCTGTTCACGAGAATCGGAAAATCGTACTAACGAATGTTAAAACCCTAACAACAATGATAGTATTAGCTCATAGTATCCCTCCATCAGATACCTTGCAGTTGGCATATTTCAGCGCACGCACTGAAGGAACAGTGTGTTGGGTATTAATTACCGAGTAACTGCCTGGCGGGCCGCCAGCGTAGTCATTAGGGAGTCATTAACACCGCCGATTGTTTCCCTGGTCAAATGTCCTGCTGTAATGTAGGTTAGGTTTCCCGTATATACCTATATAAATATAAATAGACCTATATAAATAGTCCTTAGAACAGCGCAAGACACGGAGTATTGGCGTAAGAGGGAGGAGGCCTATATATACCCTGCAGTGGGTCCCATTAGGCTGATGATGATGATGAAAAGTCCTAATTAGGTACGATGACACGTTAAACTGTAGGTCTCGGCTGTTTGTCAATGTCATAGAACGGCAGTCGTTAAGCCATGTCAGATGCCCTTACGGTGGCTATATGAACTTTTAACAGAATTGGCCACTCTCATTTGATGAAGAGAAGAAACTGTAGTTAATAACTTTAAGAGGACATTTTCGAATTCTATAGAATGTTTCTGTCTCAAAATTACACCGCCAATTACGAATCTATTGTGATTTTTCCCATATATTATGTAGAATTGAGTAAAGATCTATCTTATTTGCATTTGAATACCTATAGACACTTAACACCTCTATCTATTTTTTTCAGGCATCTACCTACCACTAGTGGGTCGGTACCTGCTCTCGAGTGACTCCGGAGTATGGGAGATATGCCGCACTGTGTTCGAGCCCAAAAAGCCAGTCACAGGCCCAGGGAATGGGACTAAAACTGCGCCTAAAGACATTACTGGACTCAACGGGTCCGAAATTATAAGTAAGTGGAGATAATAGATAATTTTGAAGAATTTTTTCGAAAGAAGGATAGAAAAGAAAACTAGGCAGCAACGCCTTGTGGTTTTACCCGCGTAAAACTTCTTCAGAAAATATATGTAACTAGGTTATTACGAGTAATTACATAATTACGGGGAACCTTTTTCTCTCTATGATTTAAAAACGTAACATTTTAAATCTGACAAATCTCACATTTTTTAAGCAAGGTTTGTTGAAATTATTGTGGAGTGAAAAAAAAATACCTTATCTCTATTGTAGCTATTTGACAGTTAAAAATAGATGTTGTGTATCTGATAAGTGTCTTGTATTTTTTATTTGTAGTGGAGACAAGTCAATACAATACTTAAGAGAAACAGTTACATATTTGCTAAGCTTAATTTCCTGATCAATTTCCCATCATATCCTTACGTAACACAAAAACTGGGAAACACGTAATCGTAACGGAATGACCTCGGCATTTGGTAAAAAAATATACAATCGTGCTAAAGATCGACAGCAAGATACGCTGACAAGAGCATTTCGGACTGAAATGTTAGGAAATTTTCGTACATTTTCTCTGTAGGCAAAATAATACATAGACTCCTAGTCCTAGTTGATGGTAAATAATTTCTTCTTTTAATTCTTCGGCAAGGACCGATCCGCAAGCAGTTTTATCACACGTCCATCCATAGTAATCCAAAGTGAAGATTTACAAATATATCACATAAATATGAAAAGTTTATTCATTTCATTCCGCCATTTAAGTAACACGTGGTTAGGAGAACTTACAATAGATGGAGCCAAATAGTTACAAAATAGTGACCAAGAACTGGCAGACGAGGAATGGGTCGGCAGTTGAGGCCCGACCTGGACAGGATCGACACAGATGACAAATACAAAGGGAGGCCTATACTCAGTAGTGGGATTCCAAAGGCTGTTCTTAAAGAAGATTAAGATGATAAATTTGGTAATTTAAGTTTACTAAATTTAAGGCCACGATATTTCACCCGAAAACGCTTTGCGCTTGGAAAAATACCTACAGTTGCTTTTGCGCATGCAATTCCACGCCGTATTAACATGAAAGCAAGGGCGAGCATCGCGCGCATAGTTCTGGCTGACGAATCTTGTCCACACGCAAACAATTTTGCACAATTAGAGCAGTTTTGCGGACGTTTTTGACGAAATAAATTCATATAAAATCAGCAATGCAGAATATTCTATTTATGGCTTTTTACTCCTCTAAATAATAACATTATCTTTAAGATATAATTATTGGTTTAAATTTCTGTGGAAAAAAAGGTGATAAATATTTCAAAACAACTATTTTTCAAAAAATAATACTATCGAGCGAAGTATACGTAATCGTGTTTTGGCGTTTTTTATTGTCTTAACACTGAATCAAAATTATATGAACTGAAAAAAATTTAGCTTTATCTTATATACTTCTTATTTATTTGATTTTTATGAAATGTCGATTTTACATAGCACCCCGCGTTAAGTATTAATTGGAGTCGAAAATTCCCCACTAAATTAGTCGTCAATTCAGCGGAAAATCGTTGATTTTTTTCTAGTTTGAACAGGTCGGTTTATTTTTTCTCCGACCACCTTCTGGCAAAACTCACTCATTTTGTCCATTAACTCTCTGTGTTTTATTCATGCTGTTTTCTTTTGGCTGCTTTAGACAAGCTTTATTTTCGATTAATATCTTCGCGTAAAAACTCGTGTTTGTTGTAAGGTCAGTAAGACAGATGAGTAAATATAGTTTGGTGAATTTATTTAAGAAAGATTCCGCCATTATTTAACGCAAACGTTTGCTTAGTATGAGATATGGTATAGGACTAGACGGCGCTGTTAAAATTTGCGAATAATATTGATAAATTTATATTCATTTACTTTGAAATAATGATAAATAAGTAACTACATACCTATTTACAAATACTAATAATGTCGATATTTATTTAGCAGAATTTGTTTTTAGATTTGACTGGAAATCACATTTTTATATCGGCACGAGAGAACACGTTAAATACTGAAAAGAAAGTAAATATAATGAAACTACTATTTGCTTATTTTTTTGTCGTTTGAACAGAAACATGAAACAAAAATATGTTTGTGAAATTATGAAGCGTTTCCCTGAAGTTTGATGCACTCTTGTTTACATTTGTATCAAACGAAAGTTTGGGAACGTCTGGTAAAACCTATATAACTATGTTAATACAAAATATGTAGAAATAAAATACAATAAATTCGTTCGCAACATGACCTCCATAATGTATACTCGTATAATGCTTCATAGAAAAATTATTAACAGTATAATTCGTAGAAATGTTTTTCCCAGACAACTTTGAAAGACTAAAAAACTATCTTTTATTGAAACAAGCGATGATTTAAAATTGAATGAAACAATTTAAGAACTGTCAAAAAATGTTTGCAATAGTCCACGGTGCAATAAATGACACCGTATTTAACGCTCTCAGAACATTATGATAAATATATTCAAAAACCAAATTTAACATATCTGCCAACCAGAACACAGTATTTAGGAAATTCAAATTTGAAATGATCTACGCTCGTAAAAACATGGGTCGGTGCGCAGACGTAAGCTGTAAAACAGTCCACAATATGTTGCTTTACTATAAACAACAACAAATCTGTCGCTATTTTAACGCTTTCACTCAACCGCGCGGATTTAGTACTGAGTCTGTATTCTGTGGTCTGGGGTAATTAAGGTTACGTGTTTAGAACCCGGTGGAGTTGAATTTAGAACTAGAAAATGTTGGCAAGATTTGGTAGCAATCGTTTCTAGCGACAACGTACATACTTGCACATTATTAGTGTAGTGATAGATCAAAGAACTCAAGTACAGATGTTTTACGGGAAAGTAATAATTTCTGTTTTTTTTTTTCTGCTGAGTGTTAGTGCGCTAAACATATATTATACCTACAGTTTTCTATTTAAAAATGAAATGTCTTCGTATGTACGTTTGTTACTTGTTGATCGTAGATAAATTTACAAAACCGTAATTTAGTGCTTGGGGCGTGATTTTTTTAATACAGTTTATCTTATGTTTAAAAAATCTGAATATAAATAGACCGTTACCAAAAAAGTAAAAATAAAATTTGATTACCATAAATTTCTCGTTCATTAGCCCGTACGAATTTGTAAAAAAATACTGAATTATTTATGGGGTAGATACTTACATAAATGTTGCGCCCTTCATTTCATATTTTCTCCGAGTAAATATAATTCAATCCACGTTTA
Source organism: Macaria liturata (assembly GCA_964023185.1). NCBI lineage: Eukaryota > Metazoa > Arthropoda > Insecta > Lepidoptera > Geometridae > Macaria > Macaria liturata. The sequence goes on along the minus strand of OZ026823.1, from coordinate 4,345,351 downwards.
GCTGGTTCCACTGAATTTTGCGAAACAGGGCACGTACCGTACTGATATTTCTAGAGCTCTCTGCTCCCGCAATATCTTGGGACATTGTAATGTCGCTGATAAAATTATTGCACCGAGATAAAATATTTGTATAATTCCGTAAATAATGAAATACAATTTTTTTTACAAGATTACAAACAAATTGTCGTTAAAGAATGAGATTTTTTTTATACAAACTAGCTGTCCAGGCAGCCTTAGTACCTACTGCGACCTAAACTTTTATATAAATTAATTTCATTTTTTTTTCTGAGGCTAACGAACAGCAATTCATTTATATATATATATATATATATATTATATAGAAGATAGATTGATTTAATTTAATTTATTACAAGTTCAAATTTGATGCAGATTTATCACAGTGAATTTTTATTTGTCTTTTTTGAGTGCATCTTTCATTGTGCGTGAATCAAAATACCATTATGCGTTTGTTATCTTACTCGTACGAAAAAAATCCGATGACAATCCATTAGTATAACAAAATATTTTTTTTTCTACATTGTATTTTATATTTTGTTACATGTGTTTCAATTTTAAAGAATCGGTCTAGTTAGCAAATGCTTGTTCAAGATGTTAAGAATAGATTTTTTTAATTTCATTACAAGATAATGGTTTTCTCTACAGCCTATATTATAGCCTTATATAGAGCCTTAGAACGGTCTCATGTAGGGAAGCGGCGGGAGATGTGAGTGATAGACCACGTTCTCATAAATGAACCGTTGGCAAAAAAATCATTTTTTATTATAAAACTATTTCTTTTTTAACGGAATTTTATTTTTTTACATTGATTAAAAATTGATCGTCTTATCAGTCGTGGACTAGAATGGATAGTTAATATTATTTAGCTTATTGATTATGTATGTAATTGAAAACTTTACATAATTATATGTATGTTACGGTAAATGTGGATAATGCGGTAATTATGTATAATTACTACAACTTGCCTGATGTTAAGCAACGTTATAATCTACGATCTAGCGCGCTTGCCTAGAAGAAACCGGTTTACTCTCGACTTGAAGACCGACAAATTATAATTCAGGGGGAGTCTTTGGAACCTCAAATGTATAACGGTGCCTCCTTGCCGAACCTCTACTCGTGCTATTTATTTATACTTGTATTTATTCTAATAAACATTTTGATTCTGATGTTTGATTTCATTATTTACTACATTTACCAAAGGGGTATGGTATCTATATATAATTACCACTGTACCGATTAACACTGTACCGATGTCCGAAAACAGGCCTTGCAGCCTTAGAGAGACATCGTACTGTGTAGGTGTTTACACTTCGAAAAAAAAAAAAAAACTTAATACTTGTAAGCCTTTGCTTCCATCCTTGGGGAAGATCTCCAGTATCCGACACACAAGCTTCAGCTTAGTTCGGGGCTGAGGGTCAACCTCTGGGATGGATCCACTGATGTTTCATGAACATATTATATTATTTTTTGTATCACCTGCACATTGATTTTTTGTAAACTTAAAGAAATAAAGATTTGTATAATTACCGGTAAATGTGATTAACTCGAAAGTTTTTACCACTTTTACCAAGAGCACTGGTAATTATGCATAATTCCCGGTAATTATACATAATTACCGCATTGTCCACATTTACCGTAACATGTATATTTAAACCAACTGTAAAACTATGAATTGCCATAGTATTGAATAAATTATTTATTATTTTGAAAAAAAAAAACGTAGTGGTTTTCTTTTAAATTTCAGGTCATTTAAAAATATAATATTATTAGGTTAATTATAAATTAAATGATTATTTATTATTTATTAATTTAAAGTGGCGTACAAGAAGAGAGTACAGCAGTGGGCGATAGCAGGCTGATGATGATGATAAAATTATAAATTTGTAATAACAATATATTTTACTCCACTTTCCAATTTTTGGCTCGTAATGTAGGAAACATACTAAAAATAAAACTGCCGAGCCCAAACCCTTCAGTTAGTCACCTTGACTGTCACTTTTCATAGGAGAAAAAAATCCGTTTGACTAATCCGTTCTACTCTATTCACGTGTATGTGTGTATTTGCTCATATTTATAAGTCAAAGAAAAACACACATTTTTTCCGCCAGGAAGAAGAGAAACTGAACAAAATAGCCGAATGCTTTAAAGCAAGGAAAATATCATAGACACCATGTAGGGACGTAGAAGGGTAGATAATTATTTAAAACCATTGTGGTATTCACATGAGATTTGATATATTTCACTTTATTTCAGGCTTGAAATTTTAAAAACAACTTACCCTAAGTTTCTTTGGTGGGAAATAACCATTCTATTCATAATTTTCCTCACAAATAATTGGTACTTTTACATTGCAAAATACGTAACTGCAAACCATAAATATCAGACAATCTGCGCACGCATTAATCATGAAAAATTGCTCGTAACTCATTCCGTTCTCAGCCAGACGAGATTTTTTGCGGTATTATGTCTGAGAGTTTAATAACGACCACCTGAACATATTTTTACGCATCGTACGCTTTAATTCCCACAAAACTGAGATTACTTCATCGAGTGTGTTGGTCCATTAAATCATTACCAGGTGTTGCGGATAACGAATCCCACGTATTAAAAGAAGATACTTGAAGATATCATGGCCAAACCATTTTGGTCTCTAAGCTTCATCGATAAGGTTGATATTGGAAAATGTCTCGTCCCAAACAGCTAGTTCTGCGGAAACCAGCTAAAATCCAGCGAAGAATAAACATTGCTGGACTGCCCACACAATAAGATTTATAGTTGTCGATAAAAATACCACATCGGGTTTTTAAGTCGTCGGCGATCAGAATATTTTGGCTTTCCGATGGCTTACGTTCGCTCGTTGTCAGAGTAGATAAAATAAATAAACAGTGGTCAGGTTTACGCAAACAATGCTCGTGTTGTTGGACGTGTTGCTATAGCAAAGACTTTACGAATGACATGGGTACATTTTAAACTAGCTGTACCGGCAGACTTCGTACTGCGACCTAAACTTTTTTTTTTTTTGTTTTTTTTTTCCTTTTAAACCTTCCCTAGACCTCCACGAACATTTCAAGACTAAGATAAGATAAATCCGTTCAGCCGTTCTCGGGTTTTAATCAGACTAACGAACAACAATTCATTTTTATTTATAAAGAAAGAAGATATAATTTGTTCAGGTACAATACCTAAAGCTCATTCGCTGAAATCATAAATGTGAATTGATTATTGAGTGGTAAATACAGCAATATAAACTTTATTAAAAGAAAAACAGACAATGTACACCTAACTTAAAAGAGTAGGTATGTACATTTAACCTACATTTAATTATAAGAAATACGTCATTAATTCTTAGAGGTATATTAAAATATTACGTTGTACGTTTTATCTCCTTAAATACTGCATTATAATATTATTAATTTTGTTCTAATTTGTTTCAGGGTGTACAAAATATTTGTCGCAACCTGAAATGGAAAATGGCAAGCCCAATGATCCAGCTTATGATGTTGATGTTGCCAGTAAGTAAAACACCTGTTGGGTTATTTATAAGGCTTATACTCGTATTATCATCTGAAGTAAAAACTATTATATCATAATCATAATATATTATGTTGTATTAGTTTTAGTAGGTACGCCAGCTTTACTGTTTTCCTATCGTTGTTTTCCAAACTAGGTTGCCTGGAAGAGATCACTCTAAGTGATAAGGCCGCCCTCTGTCCCAATACTATGGCCTACATATTTTCTTTATGCTTGTGTTCTTTGCTATTTGTGTACAATAAAGAATTCTTGATTGATTGATTGAATCACTAAAGATTTAGACTCAGATTTTCAACATCACAATTTTATAAAGCTACCTACTTCTGAAATAATAAGATTCTAATTCAAAATTCATGCGACAACTAAATCCTGTCGACACATCAGATAAATTACTTCTAAACGCTCTATTATTTCGGTGGAAGCTTTGCCAAATAATATTTTATGCGTGAAATTTTATAGAAACTTGTTTTGGTTTCAGATTACGTTCGTACAATGGTTTCTTTTGGCATCATTAGTTTGTTCGTGATGGCTATGGGATGTGGATTTTCTACGTACACGTTTAGAAATCCTAGATACATGTTCAAACGGTTGGCAGCTGGAATACACTTCATTAGCAGTGAGTTGTTTTTCATTTGTATTATTGTTTTCGCTCATACTTTTTAGAACAATGCAAGGGATTTATCCGGTTTATCATAATCATCGCAAATTTTGAGAGATAATTACCCTTATTATTACATAAGTGGTTTAAAAACTACGAAGTAGGCCTACAACTATACGATCTTATTCCATTTCATTAATGATTATAAATTAAATTAAATAATCATTTATTTACACTTAAATAACTAGTTACAGATCTTAATGCTATGTACTTGTAAATGTAGGTACCTGCTTAAAGTAGAATACAATATTTAACAAGGTAATAATTACTACATAGACATTAAGCACTGGGTGCACTACATTGCACACTAAGTCGAAACTTGTGTCGTGCAATGTAGGCTCTTTCCATTGATTCATAGATGTAGGTACATAGGTATATGGAATAAAAACTACAAGTGATAATAAAAACATCAAGTATAACCTATGTACTTGAGTGTAGTTCTTAATAAAAAAAATAGAAAAATAAATAAATCTAATTATTATTACACTATTACAGGTGAAATTTGGTAAACGTGTTTCTTGTGTATATTTTTTCGTTCTACACAGTCAAACTGTTCAAACAATAAATTTGATATGGAAATATATTTAATCCCTGAATAATAATTGACTACCCCGCTTGCTTAGTTGGTAGTGGCTCTGCCTTCTAATCTACGGGTTGCGAGTTCGATTCCCGCGTGACACAAGTAATTGTTAATTTAAAAAACATTTATTAACTTGTGTGGAGTCTAGTCGTTTGTATGTATAATATGTATGTATTTACAAAAGAAAAGTATATAAGTATTATATCCGTTATCTAGTACCCACGACACAAGCGTTTGCTTAGTGTGGGGCTAGATAGCGCTGTGTGCAATGTCCCGGAATATTTAATTATAATATTGTGTTATTTCAGCCTCATGTACGCTAGTAGTGGTCCAAGTAATGATGTCTACTGTAGACCACCTGAAGAAAAACGTCAAGTTTGTTTACCCGACAGGCGCCTATCACTAGTAAGTATATTTTCGTTTATTGTAAAATAACTGTTTTTAGAAAGATAGATGTAAAGAATAACATGAATTGTGACAGATTTAAAAACAAAATACACACATACCAACCACAACCAGCATTTTGCTGAGTTGGGGCTGTGTTGTGGCAGATTTTATGTTTCCTTGTGTGACTGTACACAAGGAAACAAACAATCTGCCACAACACAGCCCCAACTCAGCAAAATGGTCACACAAGGCAACATAAAATCTGCCACAACACAGCCCCAACTCAGCAAAATGCTGGTTGTGTGGAGTTAGCGTGGTAAATGCTGGTATCTAGTTTATCAATTGCCTTTAGGGCCTCTGATAAGGTTTAACAACTGCAGTATATAGAGTACCTAGTAACAAATGAAGTATATGGAGTAGTCATACGATGGCTTTAATTTCTGGACGGATCTCAACTAGCGCGTTCCATCTTAGACCGTAATGATTTACTTACTTGCTTACCATCAGGCTAATTACGGTCAAGTGCAAACCCATTCCTTGTAAAAAAAAACTTCTTTTTAGATTTGGCTGGTATATTTGAATGTTTATTGCGTTCATTTGATTGTGCCCCACCTTATTGTTATTTATTTGTGTGCTTATTATTACATTAAATTCTCAATCTCTTGTTACAGCATTCTGTAACAAGCAATACTAAAAATTTTAAAGTGAACGTATAGACTTATCATTTTTTTTAATGTAAAATTCACATATTGAATATATATAGATATAGTACATAAACAATCTAGTGTTAAATTCTTTCCCTCGTAACGAAGCGGTGAACGTTTTCATTCTAATGAAAATGTCACATGTAATGTTGTGGAGAGACACTTGGCACACAGATCGCCTACTAAATTATTTTTGTCATCGAGTGTTGAACTAACAACCCTTGTCTGCTTGTTCTTTATCTAATTCTTTACATTGTTTGGGGCCGTGAGCAAATGTACCTAATGAGTCAAACTTTCAATAGAATAAGAATATTAAGATATTTGGGATATGAGATACTCAAATTACATTATAACATACAGAATAAAAAAAAAAAAAAACAATCAATCAACATGCACGTTCTATTGATGATTATTAGGTCACATATTTATAAACAAGAGAAAAAACAGCTAAATGCACGATGAATTCTGGAGATAGGGTCTACATATTGATTTGCAAAAAATCTAAGGCATCATTTTTAAGTTTTATAGCATTGTTCACTCACCCAAGTTGCTGAATTGTAACTTAATACTTAATTAGAATGTGTATATTAGTTTAAGAGGACAGACTCAAGAACAGCGTATAATTGTATATTATTAAGTGCTAGTGAACGATTATTATTATTATAAACACCGCGTTTACACTAAGTCTTCCTTGCTCTATATTGAGTTTACAATTCAATGACCATGTTCTCTTCTTTGCAGCTACCACATCAGTTTCTACCTGGCCTGGCTAGTAGTTCTCGTGAACGCGTTCGCAGCTGGCTCATTTCTCTGGTACTCTCGCAAGAGGAAAGGCGACAAAGCCGCCACAGACGAGCTAGCAATGGCAGACGAACCAACCATCATCGGCCGATGACGTCACCAGCGACTCGCCTTCAAGCAATTCGAGTTGCTGGAAAACTTCCTCAAGTCTTTACTGAACAGTGCTCAAATGACCAATACACTCCGAATTTATTCGTGCGCGCGCTAATACCTAATACATACAAAACTGAATTGGAAATGAGCGAAAATAATCGCGACCGGTCGGATTCACACCTGCATTATCCCGATTACACTTCCGAACGCCTAAGACCAATCGGATACGGTCGACTGACTACCAGCGCGAAAATCCACACTCATTTCCAAGCTCTTCGGACAACCTTAGTGCGGGATTTGCACTTGTCATATAACTCATACCAAATACATGTAAGAAAACCGTTCGAGGTACGATTCTGGTTCTGATGACGTCCAAACTACGTATAATAAAATAAAAAAAGGCATAAAAAAATACCTACGGGAAATGGTATCAAATCTGATTTATCAACTAAGAGTAGACAATAATACGAGTGAAATGAAACCACTCTAAAAATTGTAGTTCAAGGAGACATAAACAAAACAACAATATTACATTGTGTAGGAATCGCACCTCTCAGTATAACAAGCTAAACTGATATCGCAAACATGACTTCGTATTAGATGTTTACAGAATTGGATAAAGGTATAATTGGATAAAAGTACACATTTCCATAGTTGAGTTTGAGTTTGAGTTTTGAAATTATTTATTAACCATAAACTTATAAAACATTTGATATAATAGTGTAAATAATAATCCTATCATACAAAATCGTGCACAACAAAACATTTAAAAGGATTCCACTTTCCTATTATAAACTTATCACATGAAAACTTTTTAATGAACTGAACGATTTATTAAGACTTTCGTGACTAAAACTGTAGTAAACTAATGCACTTATTGCTAGTAAAAGCAGTACACTTTTAGGCCTTTATATATTAAGCTATATTTAATTATCACACTTGGGGGTAGAATAATAAAATTGTCCACTGGCTTTGCAAACTGTCGTTCAAAACAAGCAGCGAGAACGTAGTTATATACCTACAAAGTTATGTTGCGTGTGAATGAATGGATCGGCGCGCGCGACTCCGAGCCGAATGAGCTTCCACGTAGGGTCGAGAGTCGCGCGCCCGGTCCCGACCGGCGAGTCTCTCCACCCGCAAATCACTAAGTCACGACCTTATCTATTCATCGTCCAAGAAGAGATGGTGCGGGAGTTTGTATCGATTATATTTGTCGATATATTTTAATGTGCTTTTTCTTGTCTTACCGATGTTAGTAATTAATTTGTTTTTACTAGTTGGGTTTCTATATATGTAAAATGTTTTAGATAATTTATAAATGAAAGATTTTATGCTAGGTAGACCTATTTTTAAGTGAAGTTTTTTGAGGTTTGTATATAGCGGCGTGTTATATGAGTTTTTAATTGCTTTATTTTGAATTATCTGGAGTTTATTAATATTAGTGGCGCAAGTACTACTCCACACGGGACATGAGTATGTGATGCAAGGTCTGACCAAAGTACGATAGATGCTTAGTTTGGTACTACTACTAAGACAGGACTTTCTGTTTAGAACAGGACTCAAAGCATTCAGCGCTTTAATTCCTTTCAGGCATAACTTAGTTGTGTTTTCAGTCCAGTTTAGTTTACTGTCCAGTATAAGTCCTAAATATTTGACCGACTTGTTCCATGGGATACCGAATCCGTCAATTTTTATTTTACGAGCAGGAACGGATCTTTGCCTAGTAAAAAGGATGGCCTCTGTTTTCGTAGCATTGATTTTGAGTTTCCACTTGTTGAAAAAGGAGTGTAGTAACTCGATCGATAATTGGAGTCTGCTGATTATCAGGTCAACGTCATTGGATGACGTATATGACGCCGTGTCGTCAGCGAAACAGGCCAAATCAGTACGGGTTTGCCTGGGGATATCATGAAGGAAGACTAGAAACAGATATGGCCCAAGAATGGATCCTTGCGGTACTCCTGCTGGGACCGGATTTGGCTGAGAAGTGTAATCTCCAATATGGACCTTGAACGAGCGCTCGGATAGGTAGCTACGTATAATTTTGACTAGAGCCATGGGTGTATTTAGGCTTATTAGCTTATATAGTAAGGCCTCATGCCAAACGCAGTCGAATGACTTTTCAATGTCTAACAGGATCATTCCGGTTGAGTTATTGAGGTTAAGGTTATGTGTGACAGCCTCGGCAACTCTAGCCAACTGCTGTACAGTTGAATGACCACTGCGGAATCCAAATTGTTCGTCAGGGAGCATACTTTCGGTGGCGCGGGCTAACCTGGAGTAGATTAGCTTTTCAAACAGCTTGCCTAGGCAAGGCAGCAAGCTTATCGGGCGGTAAGAAGTAGGTTCAGAAGCCGGTTTACCCGGTTTATGAATGGCAATGACCTTGGCAGTTTTCCATATTTTAGGGAAATAATTAAGAGTTAGACAGGCGTTGAATATTTTGGTGAGCAGAACTAAGCCTTTCTTAGGAAGATTTTTAATCAAGAGATTTGATATTTCGTCCGATCCTGGTGATTTGCGACTTTTTAATTTAGTTATATGAAATTTTATTTCAGATGGCCGAATGTAGAGGTGGTTTAGTCTGTCAGGTGGGTAATTGTCTAGGGCACTCAGCGAGCAGTCAATGGCAGCCTGTTCGTCGCTTGGCCAGTCATTCGTCAATAACATGTTTCCGAGGAAAGAATCTGCAAGAATGGCGCATTGTTCCTGGGTGTTTTTAGTGAGCATGTTATTGTTTGTCTTTAAGGGAGGAATAACAGGTTTTGAGTTAGATTTTAGTCCATTAACGACTCGCCAGAGGTCAGAATTGGGATTGTCAACCTTCTTTAACTTGTTATCCCAGACTTTGTCGTGGTAAGATTTCAGAGCAGCGGTGACATCAAGTTGAAGCTGTTTTATCGTAGTTCGGAAGTGGTTGCGAACCTCAACGTCCGTTTCAGCAGCAGCGTATCTCCGAAAGCGGTTTTTCCGTTGGATTAGGCGTCTTATACGTCGTGGGACTTTAGACGAGTACCAGGGCTCAAATCTGGAAATAGGAATGGATTGGTTTCTTGCCTGAATGATAGAATTTTGAAGCTGACACACAGCAGACTCCACTTCTTCGGTATCGTTGTACACAGTCGCTGATAAGCGAGTGCTATTATTTAATATTTGACGGTATTTGGTCCAATCGGCTTTGGAGTAATTAAGTTTAACTATTGGTTTACGCGTGATTTTAGTGACGAAATTAGCAAAGACAGGGAAGTGGTTTGACGAAAGCGCCGGTATGGTAGTTATACCATCTAAGAAATTAAAGTTTTTAGTGAGAAGCACATCTGGTATACTAGGTGTTAGATCAGTTCTGTAATGTACGAGGGTCGAATCGAGAGGGCTATGAACTATATAATCGCTGCTAAGCATGTGATCGTACAAGACGCGACCTCGGGAATTTAAGGGCCCTGGTGACCAGTATGGGTGCTTGGCATTTAGGTCACCCATGACAATCACTTGACTGCCTGTTGCCATGAGTATATCGAGGTCTCTTGTGAGCAATTGTTTGTTGGGGGACTGATACGCTGATATAATAACTACATTGTTGTTTGCAGTCAAACTTAGGGATATGCCAACTGCTTCTGTGTGCATCGTTGGGGGAATAGATAAAAGTGAGTGGATAAGATCGGATCTGACAAGTATTGCTACCCCTCGACCAGCACCACTAACGTGTTTATCTAAACGGTAGCAAGCAAATCCTTGTAGGTGAAGATGAAGACGGTTGGACAGTAGTGTCTCGCATAAGGCGATTACATCAACGTTGAGTTCTCTTACCAAATTTGTTAGTTCCTGCTGCTTATGTTGAACACCGTCAGCGTTCCAGTACAAGAAACGAAGACCGAACATTTCATCAGACATAATGGCCCAAGTGTGATAATATTAATATAACCTTTTCCATAAAGGTTTGACAGTTAATGAATTCTTTTTTTACGGCCTGGATAGTATTAAGAATTTCCAACATTTCAGCCGTAGCTAGATCTTGATGTTGCGTCACTTCAATGGGTGCTGCGTTGATTGAGGTCCGCACCTTTTGGTTTGTGTCGAGGTTATGTAGTTCCTGATTGCGGCTCGGAGGGATGATGAATTGAGAGCCAGTTATGTCGCTATCAACGAGCTGCGATGATTCCTTGTGCTGCCGAGTGCTAGACCCTGCCACCTGGGCCCAGGATTTACCGCGAGTAACAATGGCTGATGGCTTTGGTTCATTTTGAGCTATGATTGACTCACGCAGTGTTTCTCGTTTTGTCTGGATGCGGGTCAAATATTTTTGCCTTTCAAGACATTTGGAATAGTTGGCTGGATGGTCCAGGTCGCAATTGCAGCAGCGGGCGGGCTCGTCTCTATTCTTCTTCGGGCACTCCCATGTCGGATGATCCAGAGCACATTTGACACATTTCGCTGGCCGGTTACAGTTTTTAGAGGCATGTCCAAAACCCTGGCAGCGATAACATTGTGTTCCAGTTTTGTTGTTGGGCTTGTATTTATCAATACTCACAACGCAATTAAAAAGGTATCGAATTTGTTTGAACTTTCCCATTTCGCTACCACTGGGAAGTTGGATAAGCAAAGGAGGACACTCGGAAGGGTACCGTGTTTTCAATTCAATAGTTGTGGCTCCAGGGAAGCCCATTGAGGCTAGCTCACCTGGTAAATCTTCTTGTAAAAACTTAGGGAGTCCCTTGATAACAGCTTTTGGCACTTTTTCGTCCTTTCGTGAGAAGGTGTGGAAGGACACGTTTTCTTTAAGGAGACCTTCTTTGACTTGCTGGTGTCCTTTAACAGAATAGCATTGGACCTTGACTCTGTTACGCCCTCTGTATTGTAGGTGGAAGCCTTTTTCATACTTCTCAATGGTTTCTTTGATGCTTTTGTGGCTCCAGTCGCCCAAAAGTTCAACTAATATTGGTGGTATCTGACCAAGCTGTCTCTTGCTGGTCGCCTTCTTGAAAGTTTCAGTAGCGGGATCATCATGTGAGTCATCAACCGGGTCTACTGTTAGGTTCTGAAACTGGTTGGATGTGAAGATTGGAGCTGTGCCTACTGGAGGTTTCGTCTTGAGAGATGATCGTTTAGACTTACTCCATAAAGGGTCCTCAGCAGGTCGCTTGGCCGACAGGCTTTCGCTCGATGACGTCTTCTTCAGGTATCGATCCATTGTGGTTTTATCGATAACGCGGTTATCGACACGTACCTCAACCCTATTTTTACACGACTCGAGTCGGTTAGCTTGACAGTAACTGAGCACGCACAGCTAACTTGGACGCGCGCGCTCCCCGCGCGGTCCGCACGGTGAATGAACATTTCCATAGTTGGAAATGCTACAACGCACTATTTTTACCATCTGGGAACTATAATCCAGTGATCTTCAAAGCGAGAGTGAATCTGTTCGGGTTAGCACTTGCACACTCTATCTTAGGCCATAGCAATTGCTAACTATGGTAAATTGTACACCTGTCTTAGTTTAAAAAAGGTCACTGGAGTTATGCGATTTCTAATACCTTTCTCCAATTCTATGTAGCTGGTATTAGTATTATCAGGTCCTTTTACAGCGCTAGTCTTCGCTCCGTCTATTTCATTACTTCAAGCCAAATCTGACTGAATGTTTTATCTGTAATCTGTATTTACAACCCCATGTGTATCGTAATCTTGTTAATAGTATAAATGATGTAAGCTTTACTTTATTGAATTGTTAGCTTTCCCTTATCCGTATGGAATTAATTAAAAACTGTTACAAGTTTGATTGTAAATGTGAATATTTATGGCCGAGTGCTTACGACTTCGTAAATATAACGCAAGTGTTATTTTGTATTCTTCCGGTTTAATGTGAAAAGGAAATAAGTGCCATAAAAGTCTTTATAATTAAATTGACTTACTTACTATAAGTAGCAATATCGTATAAACTGGCCTAATGAATTTTTAAGTGGTCATCAAAATTTAGACCACGTTTTTTAGATAAAGTTTCTAATGAATCTTCATAAGAAGTGTGCCGTACTTACGTGCTTAATTCTAGTCAATAATAATATAAGAACTTATTTTATATTGTCGGTAACTTGAATCTCTGAAAAGTATTTAATAAGTCCCAAACCTTAAATCAAAACATTTATGGAACGAAGCTTTATGCTTTTGCTAATACTAGTTCGGGACCAATGTAGTTTGATCCTTCTAATCGAACTGTATCTACTATATTGTACTATATTATTATTGTTGACATACTTTACATACCGATAAACTGCTAGCTCTTGTATAAAAATAGCTTTTATAGCGACGGGATACGACCTATAATCACGATGTTAAGAAATGCAATAAACCCGGTCTGTTGCGGACTGTATCTGTTGTATTTAGAAAAGTTGATTCCATTGTATTTGCATTATCATGTATTGTGTATTTGATGTTATGTGCGTTCTATTTATGAGATCTTTTATTTAATAAAAATCTAAATCTGAATCTAATTTGTGTTATTCGTGCAATCCTTTTTTAGGTCAGATTTCCAGTGTGTTTATTTTTTGCAATATTGAATGATTATTTCACACGCAACAGTTAGGTAACATGCAAATAAATGCCAGTTCTAAACAAGTTACTAGAGAAATGTTCGGTACAATGTCGTATCAAAATGATTTACACGAGGCGACAAAATATGATTGATTGTATAAACATACACCAGCATGAAATTTTCTGGAAGGAAATCAAAGTGAGCGGAAACAATGTACAAACGCGTGCAGTATTTAACTTTTTACAACGGAAAAATGTCGTGTAAACATTTCGCCAGGCGGTTATTTTAAGATTAGCATTGTCGAGAGTTTGGCAGACGCCCAGGTAGCGATGTGACACTGCCAACGTCAATAAAGGTTACTGTCCCAAAAAAATGCTTGAACTGTAGGCACTAATGAACCGCAGCCGGCTCAGCAGGGAAGCATTCCTTCGCCCAACTCTTTCAACCTATTTTCATCTTCGTCTTTGAAGTTGATGATGAATTGACGATTATGGAACACTTCTGGAACCATGAATAATGGGTCCGCAGTCTTTTCAGAGAGCACTTATAAACATAGACTGGACCGAGAAGTAAACAAAAGCGGCCGAAGACATTTTTATGTGATCTATTTTTGAGATCACGCTGTATAAATAGTGGGATTCTAACGGTAGGTATAGGCAGTTAAAATAGCTTTACGTTTTGTCGTTGGAATAGCTTGTAGGCATTGCCAGATTTTTTAGATGATGACACGCATCTTGATTTATTACACGAGTAATGATTTGTCCCAACTAATAGAACATTGTTTGAGTTACTTTGTTAATTTGTTGCAAATGTAGTGCAATACGCAACGAGTAGGTATCATATTTAATGAGAACTAATGACTTGTTTGTGTGACAAAAGATCTTAGTAATTCTGAATCAGTGCTAAATAGCTCGAGTCAGTCACATATTCTTTAGTTAGTCAGCATGACAATTAAGATTGAGTCATGAACAGACCAACAAAAATGTAACTTTTGCCAGGTGACAGATTATTCGTACAGTTTTATGCAAAGTATGTTCTCGTACAAATATTTAAAGAATACGAAATCTCTATTGCTCCTAAACATTTTTGTAGCTTTGCATGAATATTTGAATACTAAATTTTACTACCTACTTATTAAATTACTCTTTACTGTGCATAATCTTCTTCTTATCTTCTTCTTCTTATATATAAAAATGAATCGCAAAATGTGTTGGTAAGCGGATAACTCAACAACGCCTGGACCGATTTGGTCAATTCTTTTTTTTTATATTCGTTGAAGTTCAATGATGGTTTTTACGGCGAGAAAAATTCGAAAGAATGCCGGTAAAACCCTAAAAACCGCCCTTTACTTGTATATTAACATCCTAAAAGTTGTCTCAAAACCTACATATGGTAGGGTGTACGCGACTATTAAATTTTAAGGTCAAAGGTCACAAAAATCGTTTTTTTTTGTTAATATCTCATTCCCTGTGGGTTTTTTGCTATTTGTATTTATTCTCAATATTGTAGAATACAAAATTCTGAGTTCTGAGTTTTGTTGATGTTAATATACAAGACTGGACTATTAAGAGTAAAAAAGTCAACAGACAGGACGAAGTCTGTCGGGTCCGCTAGTAGATAATAATTACTTTTTCCTACATTTTCCATCGGCGCTCAAAATTCCACTATCATAACAAAACTTCATTGTTAATGCAACTGTCATGGCCGAAAAATAGAAATGAGTAGAAAACTAATCGATAGTTGTTTACGCTTCACCATAGCAACTGTCAGTTTTCGCATGTTGTACTGAAAATAATGGAATAAAAATAATTTGGGTTGTAAACGTGATCAATAAAGCTGTAATACAAGACTGCACGCAACATGGCTGAAGCGAAAGCAAAGGTAGGTCTGTGCTGGATGATAATTAATGTGTTTTTGCCGCGAGTTTGGTTGACATGCAATGTTTGGGGTTGTTTTCGACTATTATAATTTTCATTTTACTTACCTGCCAAGCTTTGTAAGTTTTATCCAACATGGACTATTATTTCAAAATATCATTTTTCTGCATAAAATTTAATAGATAAGAAAACCTGATGTGATGGGATACATCATTTTATGTAGGTTTTGTGCTAGCGCATCCCGCGGTGTCACCCGTGCTATTTGCGGCTAAAATTAGCTCTAGTTAGTCCAGAATTTTACCTATCTCCATGCCATAATTCATTCAATCCAGTTGAGCTCTTTAAGCGTAAAATGGCAACATATATCTACTCACAGACTTTTGCTTTGATTTAGTTTCGTAACATTTAAATTTTACAAATGAATTTTTAAAACTCATAAGGAATTATTTTCTTATTCAAAGGATTTCTTGCTATTACGAGCTTATCGATCACTATACAAAGATTTTTGTAGATTCTCAATCAATTTGCTGTTTTTATAATATTGTAGGCTTCAAGCATTAAAAGAAAGTCTGTAGTCGGTAAGCAGAAAAGCACCAAAAAAGTGGCCCAAGCAGATGAGCTCAAAACGAAACTTGAGCCACAAACAGAGCCGCCTAGTTCTTCTTCTGGAGGTATGTAGATAAAGATATATTGATGATGATGATGTCAGTGCAAATTGACTTTGTCTATTAGCTACCCTACTTTTTGGGAAGTGAAAATGTAGGGTATTGGAAGCTCTGCGTTTTTTTTGTTGTATTTCTAAATAGCTATATTATATGTGTATGTTTTAACAGTTTTAGTTATTTATACTGCTATTTTCCGTATCTATTGTGTAATTGGATAAAAAAAAACTGTTTATTTAATTGTAAGTACCTACTAAAGCGGTGAGTTAATCTTCTTTTCTTTTCACATATTCGCTTAGTAACTAAAATTTTATTCAATAAGACTTACTTTAAGCGTATTTGGCCAAATAATTGGTAGGAATTGTAAATTCCAGCTTTTTGCTATGTACAAAGATTCTAAGGCAGTTTCAGAGTTAACCACTTTTATAAAAAAACGTGAGTGGCTCAGCGGTTCCATAGCTTTTCGTCCAGATGCACCTGGTTCGAATTCGGCCCTACACCAATGAATTGTTTTTTCAAGTTACTGGTGGATTTGCAGTAGCTTAGCGGTGAAGGAACACATCGAGAGAAAACCGTCGTTTTTGAGGATCACAATATCCGAGGACATGTGTCTTCCGTGTAAGGCCTGGGCGCCCACCACGATGTACCTATGTACCCAAGAGAACTCCTCTAACGAATTAATTCTGCGGGGGAGTCACGAACCTCAGTCATGAGGAAATACGACTCATGATAGAGAGACTTATGTATTTATTGATTTTTTTCAGAAAGTGTCCAAGGCGAGCAAGATGAGGACACCATGCAGATTGGTAAAGGTGTCGCCACCGCTGCAGTGACAGTCAACAGAGAGGAGTACTTACAAGCACATAGAGAT
This sequence comes from Macaria liturata, assembly GCA_964023185.1. Taxonomy (NCBI): domain Eukaryota; kingdom Metazoa; phylum Arthropoda; class Insecta; order Lepidoptera; family Geometridae; genus Macaria; species Macaria liturata. The sequence continues at coordinate 4,328,646 of OZ026823.1, read as the reverse complement.
TTGACTTTTGAAAAGAGTCAACTTCTGATAAAGAGCAACTTATTGCACAGGCGCTTGGCTGAGTATTACAAGTGAGTTTTAGAAACACAAACTTATTTGGTTTTTGCTGGTAAATGGTTAGTAATATTTTATGATAATATCAGGAATTTGGTAACTGTATAATGCATAAACTTTTAAGGTTGGCTTTAGTTAGTGTAAACAACTAATGTTATTAGTTCCACGATTTTTTTGGATATTCACGAAGGAAAGAGTTTTGCACTTGCACCTCTAAACACCAATATAAGGTATATCATCATAATCATACGTATACTAATATTATAAAGCTGAAGAGTTTGTTTGTTTGTTTGTATGTTTGTTTGTTTGAACGCGCTAATCTCAGGAACTAATGGTGCAAATTGAAAAAATCTTTTTGCGTTGAATAGACCATTTATCGAGGAAGGCTTTAGGCTATATATAGAAGAAACAATAGAAAATGTGGGAAAAACGGGGAAAATTATTTATCTTTGAGGGCTTCCGTTGCGTGCGCTGCGAAAACGGTTCAAAATATCAAAAAAATGTGTATGATAGAATTATTTCTCTAAAAATGATCTAACAAAATGTCCGCAACAGTATACGTGTATCTTTTAAGGTTAACTCACTAGAACCGTTTTTATGGTAATACATTTTCCACGCGGACGAAGTCGCGCGCACCAGCTAGTTATTATATATAGCCCGTCTCCACCAACTGCTAGCCAAGTATTAAGCCTCCTCTCCAACGTGCCACACAGCACGGTATAAACTATATTGCGAATTTTATATAATACCTAATATGGTTTTAGGAAACGCAAAATGATACATGTACTGAAAACGATGGAGATCTCTCAAGAAATGGAAGAAAAGTATCAACAAAAACTATTTTCTTACGAAGAATTAAAAGAGAAGGCCGAAAGAGAGATGGATGATGTACGTAACTAAATTACGCTAAGAACTCACTGAGCGGTTTTTTTCCGCGCCCGCCTCGGTGGCGGGCCCGCCCGCAGCCTTTGTATAATACGAATATGTATGAAATAATAAAACTCAAGCATATTTCACGACGCGTTTTACGCCCGCGGCGGTTGCGATTGTTCGCGGCTCCCGCTGCGCCCGCCCGCGCGCTCTGCGATCAAAGTCCGGCGAAGGTCCGTCTTGCGATAATAAACGGCCAGGTTTGCGGGCGATAGTCGCATCCGTGGCGGCTGCGGCGCCGCACAAAACTCCGGCTTCGTGAGTTTTGAAAATTAAACGCCACGCCACCGCGACTGGCGCGGGAAAAAACGGCTCCGTGAGTCTGTAGCATTAATGTTCCGTATAAAAAATATTAAAGTTTTTTTTAGATTTTTTTGGTTAATTTGTCACTGGCTTGGTGACTTATTCTTATATAGTTGTTGGATACTATTTTTCTATTAATTTTTTATTTTTATATGTTTATTGGCTGATAATTTACAGACACCATGTACAAAACATAAATTTGCTGGACACAATTCATACGATTTATAATGTGTAGTGACACGTCATGTTGTGATTTCGTTTATTCGTGTTAAAAATTAGACCACACGTAAATACAAAATGTTGTGTTTTTTCTGGTTAGTTTTTAATTTAAATTAAATTGTTTGTATAAGCCACAGAAATCTAAATAATTTAGATATCTGTGGTATAAGCAATTAAGTATAACAGTCTGTTGTAATATATAATATTAGTTTGTATATGAATTCCATAAATAACACTTTTTCCAAGATGGCATCTAACATTGTTTAAAAAAAACTCAAAATTAATGGTTTTCGATATAAATAAATAAATAAGTATTTCATGACATATCACACAGCGCCATCTAGCCTCATACTAAGCTTACGCTTGTATCATGGGTACTAGATAACGGATATAATACATATTTACATTTCTTTTGTAAAGACATACTTATTATAAGTACATAGAAACGACCAGACTCAACACAAATAATTACAAATTTAAGTATTCATAATTACTTGTGTTATGCGGGAATCGAACCCGCACCCCTGGATTAGAAGGCAGAGCCACTACCAACTAAGCTAACAGAGCAGTCAATAGTCAATATACAAATATGCTTGTTATCTTTTCTTTATAACTATGTCGTAGATAAAAACAAAAGTACAAGCCATTGAAGCGCAGTACGACAGTCGTCAGGAAGTAGCCCTCGAGAAATTCGAGGCTCTTCAATCTTTGGAACGGAGTACCGGGACCGGCCTTATCTATTCGAAGAAAGGGAAGCCTATAGCTGATAAGGTAAGTCGTTTAAATTGACGAGAATTTACGAATAATCGATACTTTACGTTTCTAAAGTTATCAATTTATTGGTAGACGGAGAATAATTGAATGATAAAGTTTGTTCGAGCTTTTTGTCTGTAAGTCTGTAGACCTTTAATTTCAGCGTGAGTGTTTAGTTGCAACTGACTGACCGAGTCTAAGAGAGTAAATACACATGTGCGAATTTATGTGTGCAACTCAAAACTATATAGTAAAATTGATAATGTTGTCAAATTCAGAAAACTTTTTATTCCAACACAGAGCACCAATCATCAGCTTTCCAAACGCGTTTCAATTTTGAAAGAATATTTCCTAATTTATAATACTACTAGTGGACGCCATACATACCAAAAAACACGATGATTCGGTCTGCCGTTTTTGAGTTATGGGCGTTTAAATAAACAGACAAAAACTGCTGAAACGTGTTCTGTTATGGCTTTAAAATATAATATACTTACCCAAACATTTTTTTCTAATATCTTCCTCTGTTCAGTTTTTTAACTCTCTTCAGCTTTATTATAATATGTACAGATAATCAACTGTTTTGATTCATGGAATTGTTCCTTTGCAGACTGTAGCAAGATTCTTGACGCTGCAAAGACGCAAGCAAGAGCAGAGCACGTACATGTGCCTTCGCTATATACGAGCGAGGAATGCTGTGTCGGACCTGGATGCTATAGTAAAGAAGTTGGAGAAACTTGGACCCGGGCTCTATGTGTGGCAGTTTGAACAGCTGCATATTGACAATCAGAATCTTATGACGAAAATTGAAGGTAAATCTTACGTATGATTACTCATATTACATTTTTAATAAAAAAAAAAAAAACAAACAATCAAATTAAACTCTCTACACTAGAGTGGCCACTCTCATTCGATAAGAAGAAGAAGAATAAAAACAAATTAAGCTAGGCTCACTCTTGACTACAACTCGTCTGATGTTACGCAACGTTGTATTTTACGATCTAGCGCGCTTGCCTAGAAGAAACCGATTCACTCTAGACTTGATTATTACTTGATTGTTTTCTCTTACATCGTTGATACCCAATTAGTAGTTTACGGGAATAGGAAAGATAATGCTAAAGATTTTGTATTTATCATGAATAATGTTATGCAGAAAATATTTTTGATATTAATTTTAAAACAAAAAATAGCGCTAGTGTGCTATAAAACCAATCACATAATTTGAGGTTCGCGTAGCTATAGTACCGTACCATCAGTTACCGTAATTCATGAGCACTTTTTAAATCATTCAAGTTTACTTTGTATCTAACTAATTTCAGAAATTAAATTTGTATTTTTTTCTTCTAGAGAGGGAAGATGAGCTTATAAAGAACAGATTCAAATGCACAGAGCACAATCAAATGCTAGCTCATATTCGGGAGAAGATGAACCACACCGACGAAGTTATAGACTTTGCTGAATGCGACTTGGGCGACGCTGAAATAGAGTTTTATAAAGCTAGAGAAGAATTGGGCACTATAAAAGTGAGTTGCTATTATAATTGTATTTTCATTACTCACTATCTAGATTAACTAAGGTTGACGTGTTAATTTTTATAAAAGTTAAAAGTTTATATTTTTATTGACACGTCAAGCAAGACGTGTGCTTGTAAGAATATACTTCGGTAGTAATTCAGGTGAGGTTTCACCTGCCCCCTTAGACAAGAGCCGTATTTTTGTGAGCGTACTGACGCTCGCTTATGGAATAGAAATACCACGTAGCATGTCAATCGTCGCGATATCAATCCCATACATTGCTCTTTCTATTCTATAAGTGAGCGACAGTACGCTCACTAAAACACGCCTCTTGTCTAAAGCTATGGTTTGGTGATCATGACGCACAACGCTTCGGTATGCACCCCAACGTCACGACGCAGCATTTACCGTCCCTGCGGAGAGGTGGTCTGTTGATTTATCTGCAGCTACCAAGGTAGACGTGAACATGAATAAAATCCATATTGTCAACCCGTGACGCAGACCGCACACCGCAGCTATGAAACGAGAATGACGCCGCAAGGACGCCGCGTTGTGCGGCAGACGGCAGTACCACCTCCCCACTTCACCGCGCTTGCCCTTCGCCGCTGACGCATACCTCGACGGAACAAGATAACATTCTCGACGTTTTTCATTATGATTGAGTGTCCGGCATACCGCATACCGCAGCGTTGTGCGTCATGATCACCAGACCAAAGCTTAAGGGGGCTGATATTTTAATTCCAAGGCGTGGTAGCAGGTCATTTTTCGTTCATTATCATTTTCAGCTTTTGCCTAACTACCCACTACTGGATATAATCGTACCCGCAGACGATGTCGGTCCTTGTCAAATGTTTGTTTCCAATGCTTGTTTTTGCACATTATGCCTGCATGGTACTTGTACATATAATATCATTGCCTGCATGTAAAAACATACACTAATAAAATTAAAACTGATCATGCATATTATTACTTGGTAGGCAAAATTGCGGCCATACCGCAGAGGCCACAACCAAGATAATAGAATAATTACTTGGTGTCTGAATAGTTTACGATATTGCACTGATTAAACTATTTAGGTACGCATTTTGGAATTCAATTAACACAAGCGTTTCCTTAGTGAGACTAAGTGGACTAGATGGAGATGTGCGCAATGTCGCGGAATATTTATTAATTATTATTATTTATTTAATTATAGACAAGATCGTTGCTGCTTATTAATTTAATTAATGTAAATTATTATATTTTTCAGACCCGTCGCGACAGGCTGCGCTATGCTCTGGACGACGAGAGAGTAAAAGCTGGCTTGCTGACTAGAAAGGACCTATTGCGTGATTATCAAGATGCCACTGACGAGGTGATTATAATTTTTCTATTTGTCTTTGTAAATCATACGACAACTACAAAAAAATTAGACCATGTTTTTCCTCCCCATTGAGTTGTATTGAGGGTCGTGGCTGGATCCAAGATTTGTCAAGAAGTTCTCTTGAGCAAATATTTAGTGGTAGACGCTCAGATCTTTTCATTGATATGCACTTGTCTTTTGATTTTGTGTCTCAATCTCTCAAAGTTGTCAAACAAGCAAACAAATAATTTTATAATTGACCACTGTGATTTGAATACCTACTCTTGTTACCAGCTATGCTGACATTATTAGCTATCAGCATCATCTTCATCATCTTCATCATCCACAGCCTTTGTGATCCCACTGCTGGGTATAGGCCTCCCTTTGTATGTGCCATCTGCGTCGATCTTGTGCAGATCTCATCCAGGTTGGACCCTCGTTATTAGCTATATAACCAAGTAACTCGGATCTCCTTGTTTTCATCGATTGTTAACTATTTTCAGGTTTCGGTACTTCGTCATAGGAAGAAATTTCTCGAAGACCGTTTAGTGGTGAGTCTCAACCAATTGCGGGAGGCTCGCAGACGTATGCAGCCGGACAAAACTAGCAAAAGTTCCAATTATTCCATTGGTTTTTTGTAATTTTATATGATTTTTGTGTGTGGTGCCGGTATATTGTCAGTCGCACATATTTAATGTGTGTAGGTTTGGTGATGTTATTATTTTCTTACCTGGTTAACATACGGACTTTATTTACTTTTTTAATATTTAATCGTGTCTTAAATTATGTATTGATCTTGTTAATTCTTTTAGATACTTGACAAATATAATTATTGCTATTATATTCAAAGTTTTTAATTTTTTATCTAGTAAGTAATTTATAAAGGCTGTTTTTAATAAAAAATGTTTAACTATTCTTGTTGTTATCACTCGTCAACAATATTAATGACTAAAATAAGAAGTACTTTTGTTTTGATATTTTTTGTAAGTAATATAATATGATTGTAGTCAGGCAATCACATTGCACGAAATTGACCATTCCGCCTTTCAGTTGGCGATGAAAAGGCTGTATACGTCAAATCAATCAATTAATCTATAGGTCAATAGGTTATCGTCAATTATTCTTCGAGGCATAGCAGGTATGTATATGATTACATAAAAGAAGGGACGTGAGAATTATCGGTACAAAATATTTTACTACAGTTGAAGTGGGATAACGGCTCTTTGATAGATTGGCCTTGATCATTCTATTGCTCAACCAATATAAAATCTAGCTACGATTTAGCTAAGTGCTTAGAGATAAGACCGCTAGCGGATACATTTAATTAGATTAACGATGTGTACAAATTAAACAAATAACATAAATGTTAAAATGTTTACTACATATAAGTCAGCCTTTTGAATAGTTAGGGATTTTGAATAGGTTCGCGTTTATTTACAACAGTCAGCCTGTTGTTTAGCATTAATAAAGCTTTAGGAATAGGTAATCGTTTTGCACCTATGTATTGTACACAAGTGTAAAAAGTTTACCTATTAAGGATTTCGACGACACGTAGTAGGTAATAAATAAAACATATGATTTTGTTAATATTTAATGAGTAAAAATAATGTACAATAATGTACACAGAGTAACAAACTACAGAATCTTACAGAGCCTGTATTTAACTATCGTACCTTTATTATGGCATATTTTTAAGTAACATTTTATTTATTTTCTAAAAGTACTGGTAATCCGACATTGTGCAGAGTATTTTGTTTATTTTTTTAATGTGCGAATGTTATTGACAGTTTTTATGTATTTTTTTTGTACAACTCTTTCAAAACATTATTTCCAGTTTACCATTGCTACAACTACTATAACATAATTCTAAATAAAATAAGGCATTGCATGTCTATTTGCGATAACTATACGGAACAATCAATCAAGTAGTATAATATGATTCATAAAATAATTCTAAACGCTCAATACGTTTTTTTTATATATTTTAGATTGTAATTTTATCACAGCGTTCAATAACAATGTGGTGGAATTATAATACGAGTAAGTTTTCGAAAAACTTTTTTTTTGTCAACTCACATACATAATATATTTAAATTTGACTCTAAGAGCTCACTGAGATATTTATATATCTATAAATGCCCATAAGCAGTACTTTGACCACACTTAGACATTTTATAAACTAGTATAAGATATTCATAATTAGTAGTTATTAGTTATCTGATGCTTCATGAAACAAAACTTTAATTTCAACACTGACTAGTTGCACAGGGTATAAAATCTAGCAGGTATTGCAAAACAATCTGGATTTAATTTTAGTCTGGAGTTGACGATAAGTACATAAAGATCATATAATCGAACCACAAAAATCTTTTCCATATTTCGAGAGTTTCTATTTATCAATATACTCCGGTACTCAAAACAATAATTATAATAATAATGTAGTACCTAACTAGTTTTGCTAAGCTACACTGTAACTTAAATTTGAACACACTTAGGTAGAATACAACAGTATTTTTATGTAAAGAAACATAAGACTTATCAGAAGATTGATAATATACATAATGGGTTGCCAAAACTAAGAACAAGAGTTTATGAAAATTGCCTATCGTAATCATAAGAAAATCTTAACTAAGTACATCTACAATATAATTGTTCCTTAGTATTTGTACTTAGGTTTTGATCACATAAATTTAAATCGAACATGCTTTGACTATTGTCTGTCGAGACTATCAATTTGTTTTCTGCTTAAAGAAATCATCCAGCTTTCTGCTCGGTCAGAGTGACTGCTTCCGGTTGTTCGTAATCAGTGTCTTTGGTGAGAGAGCCCCACTTCCATCCCTCAGGGTAGCCATATTGTCTGACGTCATCCCACCATTGCTGCTTGCCGTCTGCCCAGATGCAGTACACTACGTTGGTACCCACTAGTACGACGAAACATACCCAGAAGGCAACTCGCCATTGAGCCAGCGTTGACTGTAAAGAAGAACGATTTAAATAAAAAAGGTTTTTATAAAACATACTCTCTCTCTCTTAAGTCGTATTCCTCATGACTGAGGGTCGTGACTCCCCCGCAGAATTAATCCGCTAGGGGAGTTTTCTTGGGCAGATACATCGTGGTGGGCGCCCAGGTCCTTCCACGGAAGACACATGTCCTCGGATATTGTGGTCCTCAAACATGTCGGTTTCCTCACGATGTTTCTCTCTGAGTAATATCACTATTAGAACCAACTTATAGTATTTTTCATCATCTAACATAAAGGGAAATACTAAAAGGTTTGTTTTATCAACGTTTCAGCTGTTGAATAAATCTATTGCGAGTGTAACATTATCGAATCAATAAAACGATACCGATAATGACCGAGCAAAGCAAGTCAAGTGACTCTGCAATAAATGATGAGATTTTATTTCGATTCAGGTTTCAGGGCTTTCAGGCATAGGTCTATTGGAAACAATTAATAAATAGTAAATTCGTGTCGTTAACCAAGATTTGGCTCATAAGTATGTTGACTACTGCTGGGCTAACACCAAATTTGTATGTCTATCGGTCCCCAGCGGTACCTGCGTAAATCTGCTTTAAAAAGGGCCTTTAGGTGACAGATGTGACATGTGCCAACATCTTATCTACCTCCACGTTAAATTTCATTTAAATCGATTTAGATGTTTGAGTGTAAAGACGCATTTACACAACTTTCGCTTGCATAATATTACTGGAATTTGTGCTTCTGTACTCTTTGCAAGGATAATAAATACATGTAGTATTTTTTAAATTATTGAGATTTGAGTAGGTCTACTGTTCAAACCATTACAAGTAGGTACAAGTATGTACAGTATACTTACATCTGGTGTTAACAGCCCGATAAGGTACGGTGTGATGATACCAGCGAAGGTAGACGTTGTGTTGACTAGAGACGTGAGGGAACCGGCGTAGTTTGGAGATAAGTCTAATGCATTTACCTGAAAAAAAGATAATGAGATGGTTAGTCGATGATGAAATCGGTTAAATACGAGGATTAAATTAATATTATCATCAGTTCTTTATGCCATGTCAGTTAAATCTAGATAGATAGATAAAACTCCACACAGAAAAAAAAACAAACAGAAACAAAAGACTTAAACAATAGTGCCACAACTGGCGGCCTTATTGCTAACAGCTATTTCTTCCAGACAAGGATGGAGAGGAGTCGATAGAAAAATAAAGAAGAAGATGGTTTCAAAAATTTGGTGCTTCTAAAATGTTAAGTGTTAATTATAATAACCCTTACACATTTTTCGGTGTTTTTATTCTAAAAGAAATATTGGCACACTAAATTTTATGATAAATCTTTAATGACATTCGATCTCAAATGTCTTTTAAAAGTCTTTTAAAAATCATCGTTTTAGAGCAAAATCAACACAATAGATACCTACTTCAAAAGACTCTGTCTACAATACAAGTTTTTTTTTTACAATTAGGTACCTACTGCTCATCATGTGTGATATTATAGCCTGTTATTTATGTAGACACATACCAAGTTACGTTGTATTTATTTTAATATATAAAAATGTGATACTTCCTCACAAAAACATATCTCAGGCAATTTTCACAGGCAAGAAAAGATCCCCCAAAGCATATAAACATTAATTGTGAACGAAAACATTTTGCCGCGGGGCCCCTGTTGCCACGTTTGTTTTCCGTAACCCATAAAGTACGGCCTTTCCAAGTTAGCCAAAAGTAGCGTGAATCTTAATAACACAGAATGGCCCGCCAGTGGCTTTTCTTGTTCTTGGGGATAAATTGGTTTTCTTATGGAGATAGAACTCTGTTATTAAATTTTTTATCTACTTTCGACCCGTCTTCGTTTCAATAAAGGAAAGGAACATGTCATGACGTGGTGTATGTTAAAGAAAAACTCTCAGACTTATGCTATTTTTTTAGGGATATATTACAATGAATACTATGGTGTTCAATATGGAAATAATCATCTTTCTTCTTAAAACTATATTAATAACTCAAATTTTAATTTGAACCTAACAACAAGCAACCGTACTTGTAGCTACCAATATCCAGCCTCACAACCTTTTATCAACCCTTTGCTCGATAGATGCAATACGATAATAATTTCCGAGCAGGGTAATCGTGCAAAAAATCTGGCGGCAATTTTTTCCTCAAGTTCAAGAAAAAAACATGGTCATGACATGACACAAGCGTATGTTTAGTATGGGGCTAAATGGCGCTGTGTGCTTCCTATACCCCGAAATATTTATTATAGACAAATTTAATAAACATTCGAACTTACTTTCATTCCAGGATAGAAGCCAGCCATAAGTGCCATGGATAGAACAAAGTATGCCATAGCGGCGTTTCTGTCGCAGCCAGAGTAGGATGCCAGAATTATGCAGATTGCAGGACCCGTTGCAGCTGGAAAGAAGTTATTAAGTTTTTAAATGCTGTATTTTTCTGTTCCTTTTAAAAAAATATCGACGAGATAGTAGACAATATAATAGACAAGGTAGTAGACAACCCCTTTGTCAAATATCTAGGCGCGAGTCTAACACACGAAGAATAAAGTGTAGAAGTTAAAGCAATTAGCAAAAGTTTTTTTATCTGTGGTAAGTTTTTAGCCAATTTGTGATTTACTACCAATTAATTTATATAGATTTAGATTTTGTTGATTTCTTTTTAGATTTATTCTGTCCCATATATTTATTAAGGTGAGCATACATCCTTTGATTAAAATATTTTGGTAAAAACATACTCATGACATAAGCACCTAATCAGTTACCCAGATAGGTATATATGTACACTTTTATATATTCTGTGGTGACAATCTAGACTTATCACCAGGTTAACTTACCAATAGTAGTATAAATAATTCTTCCAGTCTTAATGGAATGCCATTTCTTCTTGATGCAAAGATCGCAAATGTAGCCAAATATGAAAGAACATATCCACATAGCTATGTATGGAAGAGCGGTCAAATAACCAACGGTCGTGATGTCATACTTCAAGACATCGTGGGAGTATTTAGGAAGATCTGTCACCATGGTATAGTAGCCCCAGTCGTGGCCAACCTGAAAACAAATATTATATTGTTATTCAAAGTAATGTTATACTTTCAATGTTGTACTTTGATTTGACCAATCTCTGGTTATTATCTCCGAATCCCGATGGCACCTCTCAGGACTCCATGGACTGAACACATAAAGTTTGCAGTAATATTAATATTTAGGGCCCAGGACCTTAAATGCATTTCACATAGCGGTGATCACAATGCATTGCTACGATTGGTTATGTCTTTATAAAAGTTTTTTAATTTTTATTTTACTTGCTGACCCGGCGAACTCCGTTCCACTTTAGAGGCAATAAATAAGCAGATTTTGGATTTTATTCAGTTAAATTAAAAAAAACGGGATAAAAAGTATCCTATGTCCGTCACCTGGTACTCTCCTATCTCCCCACCAATTTTCAGCTAAAAATCCGTTTAGCCGTTCTTGAGTTATAAATGGTGTAACAAACACCACTTTCTTTTATTATATTACCTATATAGATTTTAAAGCGTTAGTCCTACCATCAAGCGCTCTCTTTATCATTCCCACTTATAAAAACAGCATTCAAAATAATTATACTTACAGCCGCAGCAACCAGCGCCCAAACTGGTGCTGATAATAAAAGTCCCTTCCACGGCACAGGGTCCTTCGCACTCCTCTCATCTGCAGTTGTGACCGTCTTATTGAGATAGTTCAGCTCTTTCTTGGAGATGAAGGGGTGGGAGTTCGGTGTGCTGTAGCAGAATAAACTCTGGAAAAACATAAGAATTTATCATATATATTGAAGAAAATAAATGGAGCTATAAATTTGTTTATATCAGGTTTTATTGGTTTTGCATTAATATGCGTAATAATTGGTTGTCAAGCTGCTAAGCTTTATTTTAAACTTCTACAATCAATCATTCAAATGAAAATCATTTAGTCATTTTGTTTATGGCACGCAATTTTAATCAACATGCTTTAAAAAAATAACATTCTTTACGAATGTCACCTATTTTGGTAAACGAAAACTTTACAATATTTCCTCTAAATAACATGAAAAATATGTAAAATCTTACAAATTAAGTAGGTATTAAGTTGTTATATTACTTACCCACAAAACAAACCACAGCAGCCCAAATCCGCCGAAGAAGTAAAACACGTTAGCCCAGTTACCTCCTTCAAGCAATTTTCCGGACACGAAAGACCCAAATATATTCCCTATTTGGGCTCCGCCGAATACCAAAGCCCCTTGGAAAGATCTCTCGTGAGGCGGGACCCATCTGGCCAGCATTATCATTAGAGCTGGCATCGTTGGACCCTGAAATAACATGAAGAAAATACCTTAATCTGTGTCCCGGATAATAATATTGCGTATCCATGCTCAATACAGTACGTAGTAACTATTATGTAGCTAGTAATTGTATGATACCATCTATCATGAGTGTGTGTCATTTTTTTAACAAGTTTTTCATGACATTCTCCGTTTGTATATATAATATATACCTACAGTGTATAGTTATATGCAGTGTAGCTAATTCATAATAATAATGATGACCAAAGAGAACTTTAACAAATTCAACTGGTTTTCATTATCAAGTTTTCATTTTCATTTTGAAGTCAAGCATTTTTTTAGAATAAATGTAGGTACTTACTCTTAAAAACAGCTGAGCTGTAAGGATCTATCTAAGATAACTCAAAAATAAAGTAAAAAGTCCAGGGTTATAATAAGACGATATTTTATAAGACGAGAATTTAGAGATTTTTTTAGTAGGTATACACTCGTAGGTAGTATGGGGTCTTAAAAGTGTCATAGTCTATTTTTTATGCCAAAATAATACGAGCAAAGCCACGGGCGTCTACGAGTAGACTATACATATCAATTCATTTACCAAGCGCCATGGAAATATGGCTAAGCTATGTTAAACAATACCTAAGTTTGCCTTAATATACGTGAGTATAAACACATGAATGGCCTCGGAAAGCAATATACGCTCAAGTGTATTTACCCACTTCAATCCATTTATTGGTTACGCTGTATGCCATTATATTAGCTAATACTTGTGTTTATTAGTGATTTTTAAGTGCCGAGCATCAATTTTTACTAACGTTCTTGGCGTACCTATTAAAAAAAATGCATAAATATTAAATCGTTTAAGATTTGGAAATCATAATTAAAATTAACTTTACCAACCTATTATGTATCTGCTGTTGTCCCAATATTTTTTAAATAGGTTGTCTTTCTAATAGAGTAATTTATAGGTAGTGTGTACATAGTCACCATCTTGATTATATTTTAATTAAAATATTAATTAATAAATTATCAAAAAATGGTTATCTCAATGAATCGAAGTTGTATAAATTATTCAAACTTGAAAATTATATATGTTACAAACAAAATAATAATAATAATAATAATAATAAATATTTCGGGACATTGCACACAGCGCCATCTAGCCCCACACTAAGCAAACGCTTGAATAATAGCGACTAATACTGATGCTACAAAGTTCAACTATAAAATGAGCTGTATTTTAGAAATGTATTAAAAAGAGAAGCGGTAAAAGTATGGAACGCAACCAAACTATAATTGATACTGAACAAGTTTCTCAGTTCCCAATCGAATAGTTTCTTGTTCAGCGATTGCTCTGGCGGTTTAAAGTTCTATTCAGTTGCATTCACGTTGTTTGTTGAAACTATGTTACAAGCGAATGAACTCGGGTTTGAGGAAAAGTCATACAAGTTTTGCTTGTTTAAGCGCTTGAAGCATTTTTTATGCTTTGATTTTGAACATTTTCATTTTACAAAAACTGGTCCTAAAAACTTTGGGCTTAAAGTTATATTGTCCGGTAGGTTACGCAGTTTCAACACCAAGCAACCTTTACTTATTATTTTAACGTCATTGTTTTTCAGGCATTCATTTATTATTATTAAACATGGTGCTGTACTGTAAAAAAACTACTATAGCTACACAAAAGACGCTATCTGGTAGCTTACTGCTGGATGTCTAACTATTCAGACCAACATACAACTGGCACAAACTAGGGCCTTATTACAAAATGTGATTTAAATATTAGTCTAGACAAATTCCTTTTAGTTGTTCGCAAATTGTCTGTCTACTATCATAATTATATTACTCTATGATCATAATAATCAAACTGGCAAAATGTAACCAATGATAAATCAACGTCCCAATTCAAAGTTGATATTTGATTGTTTGAAAAACAAGAACCAACTTTTTATTATCAAAGTCCTGGACTAATATTTTAAAATTAATTATAATAAATTAGAAACTTACCTCTCCCATTCCCTGCAAGACTCTCAGTATAAACAGCCAAGTGGCGCCACCAGCTCCAATTACAAACGGTGTCAGGAAAGTGAAGAGCGCTGTACTGAGCAGCCCTAATCCGAGAGTCCATTTGCCACCAAATTTCTCTGCTAAATATCCACCAGGAACTTGCGTGGCAGCGTAGCCGTAGTAAAAACCACTCAGGATTAGACCCTGGGTTGATTCGTCCCAGTCGAATATAGCGTACTGGAAATAGAGAAAAAATAAGTTTAAGTAATGATTAAGAAATAAACATGTTTATAATGCACTCACAATAAATATTATTGTAAATGTAGAAGTTTCTGAGCATAATAAGTATGTCACGTGTGTTCATAAATATATGAAAATAATTTGAAATGGTGAAGAGAGAACAGGCATTGCATGCTACCACTACAAAGAGTTAGAATATTTGAAATAAATAAATTCGTCCCGTTTCTAATTACATTGATACCTTTTAAAAACTTAAATGCGTAATGTTCTTTAATGACAAAGTTACATAAAATCTATACTATATAATATTATTATTATAAAGCTGAAGAGTTTGTTTGTTTGTTTGAACGCGATAATCTCAGGAACTACTGGTGCGAATTGAGAAATTCTTTTTGTGTTAGATAGACCATTTGTTGAGGAAGGCTTTAGGCTATATAACATCACGCTGCAACTAATAGGAGCGAAGAAACAATGAAAAATATGGAAATAAACGGGGAAAATTATTCATCTCTGAGGGCTTTCGTTACGTGAGCTGCGAAAACGATTCAAAATTCAAGGAATTAATGCCCATAATAACTATTCCACGCGGACGAAGTCGCAGGCACAGCTAGTGTTATATATGTAACAATCTTCACTCTTGTACTCAAACTAGTTAAATTTATTGATTGTTAACTATTACTTGCATTTCATTCTGCCTAATTAACGGGTATGTAACTTTTTTATATATGTATTACTACCGAAATAAATCAACTGAAACAAAAGACTTCCTAGTTGCTAAGCCATTTTAGATTTCGTTACATTTAAAATGTATATAAAAACGTACGATACCATGCCTACTAAAGAACCTATTATAGTTAAATATAGCCATAGATTATACACCTAAATAGATGCCTAATTACATCGGGTGAAAATCGTCATTATGTCATATGTGTATGATATGTGTGTCTAAAATAAATCAACTTTATAACAAACTTAAAAATATAATATATAATACTTTTAATGTATGTATGTACCTATATATTATTTTTATCAGGCGTTAATTGTATGTGATTAGAATCTTAGTTAGGATTTATGTTCATTGCTCCTCACAAGAAATATGTATGGTGGACGAAACTATTAAATACATAATACATAGATATCTCTCACATATACTGTCGATGTTTCTACCATATCTACTCTATAAACATAACAAAAAATCACCATAACCTTGACCACACCAAGCAAGATAAAGTTTAATGTCTTGTATATTAACTTGCTGGCCTTGTGGAAGCAAGTTACGTAACTTTAACTTAGTATTGTTTCTGTATATACTTTATAATCTAGTAGTTAAGGTATCTATAGATATATCATCAGTGATATTTAAGATGAAACTTTTTCAAAATATGGACTTCTTATTAAAAAGTTGATCTTATAATAAAATAAAATAAATAAATAAATATATCAGGACATATCACACAGCGCCATCTAGCCCCATACTAAGCTTACGCTTGTATAAATTAAATGTAAATTTAAAAATTCCATTAGGTAAGTTCTACGTATGTTCAATTTTTCCTCATAATTATTGCAAAACAGCTTTTTGTGTCATAATTACAGCTACATCGTACTTTTTGATCTTTCTAATTTATAGCCAAATGAATTTGGTTGATAATATTGTTTATCTACACTAATGTTGTATAATTCTACTTATGTTTCCAATACTTGACTTATAATTACTACTGTTATAGCGCAGACAACAAAACACTCAATTTAAGCAATTTCACATGATGGTATAATATCCACATCGATATCGTAATAGCTCATTATAACATCGATAAAACGCGACCAACCTGATTTGTTGGTTGGTCGCGTTTTATTGATGCGCGCAGCTGCGCTCTCATTGGTTAGATTTTAATGGCGGCAAAATCACTGTGACAATACACGTACATCGCTTTTACTCTTGTTGTTTGATTAATTGCATTAGTTAAGATAAAGTAGTGTATGCAACTGCATATAACACGGGTATTAAAACACTCGTTTCATAAACTCACACTCGTGTTTTAATACCCTTCATTATATGACAGTTGCATAAACTACTATTATTTTAAGCATCACAACAAATAACGACTATTATATGTATCT
The DNA here is from genome assembly GCA_964023185.1 of Macaria liturata. Classification (NCBI taxonomy): domain Eukaryota; kingdom Metazoa; phylum Arthropoda; class Insecta; order Lepidoptera; family Geometridae; genus Macaria; species Macaria liturata. The sequence goes on along the minus strand of OZ026823.1, from coordinate 4,311,869 downwards.
AAAACGACTAAGAAGAAAAGAGAAAATATTATTATAAAACTTCAATTCTACTTATTATGCGTCATTATTCCACGGACTCAGCAATATGATTCAAAACAATTTCATTGCTTGAAATATAAATAATAACTAAGCAGAGCTATAAATAAATGTTATCCGTATCCAAATGGTAGGTATTTTACATCCCACATTAAATTATAAAAATATGAATGCAGTTGCATGTGCAGTGCACGTGTCTGCCACAGAGGGCTCTGGGTCACGGTAACTTGACTGTAAACAATACAAGAATGGTGGTACCATAGACAATATAACCCAAAAACGTTGAATTAATATCTAGTCATGAAACAAAGCATGAGCTTAGTATGGGGCTAGATGGCGCTGTGTGATATGTCCTGAAATATTTATTTATTTATTTTATAAGAAGTATTTCGTTTGATCATTTCATGTATACCTGTGCCTGTTGCTTCTGGACTCATATCTCTGTCCTTCTTGAAATAACCTTAATTCCGCACTCGTAAGATGTAGTATTTTCTGATAGTAAAGAACGGAATATTTTTTTTTTATCCAGGTTTATTTAGGGCCCTTTTTATCTCTATTTATATGCGGACCTTAACAAAGATACATTGGGTATAATTCTTAATTAATAATGTGTCAGTCTTCATATATTCATATAATAAACAATTTTTATTTTTTATTTTTTTATTATATACTTAATGTCAGTATAATAAACATCTCATTCGGTTAGTAATGTATTAGAATCTATGGCGACGGACCAATCAGCACCTAGAAGAATCATGTACTTAATATGTGTGACTAGCTTTTCTCATACACACATGAAATACTAAAGACAAAAAATCTTTTGTTCAACATTCTTTGAAAAAATATTGTCATATTAAGGCATCTAAGGGTTATATTGTCAATGTGAGGTGGGCGCAACACAGCTAAACATAATATGAATGAAGTGACAAAATCAAGGTCATTTTACTATAAAAGGAGCGCGTGTCCGGTCGTTTCCACGATACTCGAAAAGTGGGACAGTTTGTTTGATAAATTGATGTAATACAACACCTTTTATGGGTATCACAATGCATGCAGTTGATTTTATGAATAGAAGAGGTGATTTGTGCAACGTAATCCACTATGATTGTGGGTTTTAAAGTATACAAAAAAATAAACATCATTTTTTTAAATACATTTTTGCAGATTCTGAATGGGAGCTTTATGTGGAAAATTTTCAAAGGATTCAAATGTGTGAAACAATGACGATTTTTGTTTGTGGCTTTAAATCAAATAAAATGTTTTTGTAACTTCATGATGAATTTTAGGCGTATTTTATTTATACTTTATGGACTGACGATCTGATAAATATCATAATTTGATAATGATTTGATTGAAATACTATTTAGGTCAAGCTACTTTTGTCTGTCGTGTGCAAAATTCAACCAGTGTAGATCATTCTAATATCCAAAACAAAATGTTTAAAAAACATCTTCATAAAAAGTACATCACCATTTGACGCTATACAGAAATTACGAATGACTCCTAACGTATGTCATATCTATTTGAGCACTAGTCATAATACAGATCAAATTACCTATACCTACGAACAACACTTAAAACCGCAGACGTATGCAGGATCGTGTGATCAGAACCACAGTAGAATTTTGCTTAGGTAGGGCAGTATGTAAAACGTGCGAATAAAATAATTGAATTAATCAGTAGGTTGGTTTGGTTTTGCGGTTACACTGTGGTTATTGGGTTACCTACTATGACGTTAAAAACACTAATATAATCTGTATTGAATTCAAGCACCATCTGGCTATCTCTTATGGTTTCCGAGATCCCCTAGGGTACTCCAAGGTCTGATGGTCAAAGTGATGGTGATGCTCGGCCCTTCGGTCTCGCATCCCTTCTTGATGGTAACGGTTTTTTTTGTTACACTAATGTTTACAACTATTATACTGTCTATTTCTTACGATACAACACACTACTACTTTTACTACTTTTTAAATAACTTGAAATTTTAGTATGACTTAAATTTATGTGAGTGTAGTGTTTTATGTAGATTGTGTAAAGCGTTTTTTTATAACAAACATCGTATTTTAATGTGTCACGGGGAAATCTCCGGGACACAACTAGTGAAAATTCATTTTAATATATTACTCAATGAACATCGTGTCTTGACAATAGCCAACTGGCTTAATAATTACCAATTAAAACTAGGGCAGAAAACTAAACAACAAATTAGTTCCAAGGTTACTTTAAAATAAACATGCCTTAATTACATTGTTGAGTTTAGTATTGTTTTAACTGTTCCGCTGTGGTTTGCTTTAATTTCGTAAGCGCGCACAGTTAAATAATCATCATCATCATCATTCGATTCTCACTCCCTGCTTTTTGTAAAGGACTATGGTTGCTGATTGCAGAATGCTACAATTGCTGCGACACGAAGGCACATACGAAGGCTTTGGACTGAAGATATTTGTTCTAAAATCCCCCTGCTGAGCATAGGCCTCTTTTCTTGTGCATCGCCTGCGTATATCTAATCCAGATGCACCCTACAATTTAACGTATATTTACTTAATCATTCTTATACACTTTGTAGGACCTAAATTTGACTCATTCTTCAAATATTCAGTATTTAACTTAAAATCCTATTAAATGACATAATCAATGTTCCAGAGTAAATATTAACGTAACTCAAACTAAATTTTGAGTCTACTCAAACTAAATATCTTGTACATATGAAATTAACAGTTCTCAAATGTGTGGGAGCAAACCTTATATGGTTTTTTAGAGTTGGCATCATAATTAATCCTGTCGACAATTCATAATAATAGCATTTTTATATGTAATTCTATCCTGAATCTACAAATAGAGTATCTTATAGTTTGAAGACTACGAAGTGTTGATAATGATGTTACTTATGAAAATAATGTAATCAAAAACAAAATCATGTTAGAGAGAAAAGAGCTTGTCGTAGCGTAAAATAATTTCAGTCAAAGCTAAGCCGATTTATGACGGTATTTTTTATCTATCGGTACCTACTTTACGTGTTGTCTTAGTTTTTGTATATGTAAAAAAAACTATAGAAGCAAATATGTATTCATAGACCTAATATTACTACTAGTATTTCATTATATTTTTTTTACATTTTTTATTATATCCTTGTACCCATGATTCAAGCGTAAGCTTAGTATGGGGCTAGATGGCGCTGTTTGATATGTCCTGAAATATTTATTTATTTATTTTGTAAGACTCACCGGATTCGGAGGCTTCGGAGGGCCAGTAGCATTCACAGGGTCAGCAGGGCAAGCGAAGGGGTCCACAAACGTATGGTTATTAATCTCCTTAGTTTTGTTCACCATCTGGGTGATGGCGAAGTTGAGGCAGACTCGCATCGTGTATGCGTTGCAGACACCGAGCAGACCCATCACGCCGAGAATGTATCGCTGCGGGATGATGCAGTCTGGAAAATAGTTTATTAATAAAAAATATAATACATCAAATAACTGTAAGATAAGACTCAGTCCGTCTTATTACAAAACGCGGTTTAAATATTAGTCCAGGACTTTGAAAATAAAAAAATGTATTCGTGTTGTTTAAACTTCACATACAAGTAATCAAAATGTTAATAAAAATTGGAACTTTGATTTAACATTGGTACATTTTGACAGTTTGATAATTATGACAGTAGACAGATAATTTTCGAATAAGTAACTAAAACGGACTTGGTCTAGGCCCATACTTACTGTCTTATTTCAAAACGTGGTTTAAATATTAGTATAGAACTTTGAAAATTAAAGCTCTTATTACTAAACGTGATAAAGGCTTATATTTAAATTACGTTTTGGAATAAAGCCGCCTAATATTATCTATACTAATATTACAAAGCTGAAGAGTTGGTTTGTTTGTTTAAACGCGCTAATCTCAAGAACTACTGGTGCGAATTGAAAAATTATTTTTGTGTTGAATAGACCATTTATCGAGGAAGGCTTTAGGTTATATAACATCACGCTGCAGCTAATAGGAGCGAAGAAACAATGGAAAATGTGGAAAAAAACGGGGAAAATTATTCATCTTTGAGGGCTTCCGTTGCGTGTGCTGCGAAAACGGTTCAAGATATCAAAAAAATATGTAGGAATGAATTATTTCTCTGGCAATGATCTAACAAAACGTCTGCAACAGTATATGTCTATCTTTTAAGATAAACTTACTAGAAACGTTATTATAGCAATAACTATTCCATGCGGACGAAGTCGCTGGCATAGCTAGTAAAGGATAAAGTTAGTGCGAGTGTTACTTGTTACTTCGTTACGTTCAAGCAACAAAAATGATTCCGATGAAATTTGGTATGAATGTAGGTTAGATCTTGAATTACCACATAGCCTATTTTTACCCGAGATCAGGGTAAAACTAAAACTAGTAAATTCTTGAATCGTATTTTATTTAACTGTATGGACAATGATAGTCTTATATACATCAATTCATATTTGACTTGTCTGTTTGTTCCTTTGTTTGTTTAGCTTTCAAAGTGCATCGGAGCGACGGATCATCATCCTTTTTATGTGATTGTTGCTAGTGAAAGGTCCCAAGAGCGTCCTAGGCTACTTTAAATGTAAGTTTAGTTATTTATGATATCCATATAATTTTTTTGCATGCCGGAAGGTGGAATGTGGAGACACTTAAAAACAAACAACGCTGACTATCTGTAATTTTCCATGTTCGCAAATAAACTATTTGATTTGATTTTCCCTGGTTTTAGGTAGTCCTGATACAACCTATGCGAAGCAGTGGTCGTCAACTAGTAATTAATAATCAAAATAAATCACTACATATATATATCTTTAATGTACACCATAAAACATAGAAATAACAAAACAGGAAATAAGCTTAAATCTATTAAATTGCTGTACATTAGGCGGCCTTATCGCCTTAGGCGATTTCTTCCAGGCAACCTTTTGGATGGACATTACTAAGAATTATAAACAGGCGGTGTACTAAAAATATAATTAGATACATACATTAGTTAAAAGACCAAAACATACTCAAAATATACATACTTAAATAAATACATACATATTTCATACATATTACACAAAACATCTACGAAATCAGCTACTATTTTAATATAAGTTCACTACATAAATAAATAAATGTAAGCGAGTGTGGCGTAGCGGTTCTAGTGTGTACTTTTCATTCAGACGCACCCGGGTTCGAATCCGGCCCTACACCAATGACTTGTATTTCCAAGTTATGTGTGGATTTGCACTCGCTTAACGGTGAAGGAAAACATCGTGAGGAAACCGACATGTTTGAGGACCACAATTTCCGAGGACATGTGTCTTCCGTGGAAGGACCTGGGCGCCCACCACGATGTATCTGCCTAAGAAAACTCCCCTAGCGGATTAATTCTGCGGGGGAGTCCCTCAGTCATGAGGAATACGACTCAAGAGAGAGAGAGAGACTACATAAATTAATGCTATAACAATGACAAATAATGGTGATACACTAACTTTTGGAATATACTCAGCGACTTAAGATCAGCGATTTAAATTAGTAATAACAATCTTGTCGATAACAGCCACGATTCGGTAGTTGTCAAAGCGTTTTGTTTGTTTTATTTTCAAGATAAGTATATCATTGGAATACATAAAATAATCATTATATTATAGTAACTATACTATACTATACTATTTACGTGGTCGGTATGAAATGTACTTAACTGATAACAGCCGAGGAACATTTTTGTGAAATTGTTATGTTTAGAAAGATAACCGGAATCGGGTAACACAGCGAACGGAACAGATATGGAAAATAAGTCCATTTATACAAAAGCTTATTTTTAACACGGAATAGGTTTATGTTTGACTGCAGCCTGCCTGATGTTAAACATCACTGTAGTCTAAGATGTAGCATGCTTGCCTAGAAGAAATCAATTTATTCTAGACCAGCTGGTTCCCGCGACTTTGTCCGCGTGGAATAGTTAATACCATAAAAACGGGTTTATTGAGTTAACCTTAAAAGGTAGACATATACTGTTGCAGACATTTTGTTGGATCATTTTAAGAGGAATAATTCTTTCATACATATTTTTTTGATATCTTAAACCGTTTTCGCAGCACACGCAACGGAAGCTCTCAAAGATGAATAATTTTCCCCGTTTTTTTCACATTTTCCATTGTTTCTTTGCTCATATTAGTTGCAGCGTAATGTTATATAGCCTAAAGCCTTTCTCGATAAATGGTCTATCCAACACAAAAATAATTTTTCAATTCGCACCAGTAGTTCCTGAGATTAGCGCGTTCAATCAAACAAACAAACTCTTCAGCTTTATAATATTATGTATAGATTTGAAGATACCTGGGTTGTATTTTTCAGGACGCAGGGCTCCTGGTAGATATTTTCAATGTATCGTTACTGTCGTATTATGAAGGTAGAAGCAAAGCGCTTTGTGCAATTGATAATCATCTAAATATATACAACTCTAAGATACATACAGCCGGGCTGAAATTTGGGATGCAGGTAGATGTTATGACGTAGACATCCGCTAAGAAAGGATTTTTGGAAATGCCACTTTTAAAATGGGGAATAGGGAATGCAAGTTTTACTTATTATTGCGAGCGAAACCGCGATCACCCACTAGTTAATTTGATAAATACTGTAATTGCTAATATTATTATTATTATTTATAGGACTGTAAGTATTATCTTAGATCACTGACATAGAATGTACAGACACCACATACTGAGTTTCAATGCCAACTTCTGGCATTTCAATTGCATTATTGCATAAGAAATTTCTAGAATAAGTAGTCTACGGTCATTCACTTGGCTAGGGTTCAAGCTATGTCATTTATACGGTGCATAGCGCATACAGAATTACTGCTAAGTAACGTATAACTTATTTAGGACTGTCATGTACTTTTACAAGACAGATTTTAATAAATATCTTTAGATAAAATTAATTTACATTTGTATAACAACAAACATTAGCAAAATATCCTCTGTGGATATCTAATTGTGAATATAAATATTTAAAATCGATATTATTAGTCTGGCTCTTTGAGGCAGAAAGGGAACCTGCTTTAAAAAAAATCTTAGGGCTGCTTTGAGTTTGTCAAGGATACTGTCAATTTTAGTTATCCTACGAATGCTCAAATGGTAGGTGATTAAAATTAACTCACTTATGAATATTTCATTTATCGTCAAGGGGTGATAAACTTTCGGAAGTACAGCTGATTAGGTACTCACATTTCACAAAGTTATAATAATAATATAATAAATATTTCGGGACATTGCACACAACGCCATCTAGCCCCACACTAAGCAAACGCTTGTGTCGTGGGTACTAGATAACGGATATAATACTTATATACTTTTCTTTTGTAAATACATACTTATTATACATACAAACAACCAGACTCAACACAAGAAATTATACATTATTAAAATGCATAAATACTTGTGTCAGGCGGGAATCGAACCCGCAACCCCTAGATTAGTAGGCAGAGCCACTACCAACTAAGCTAACAGGCCAGTCAAACTAAGTTATAGTTCTTAAGTTGGAATTTCAATTTATCAATAAATGATTATCTATCTATCTATAAAACAACTGGTTGGATACTAGTAGTACTGTATACCAATGTATTGACCTACATGCGAGCTTGCATTATGCATGGGAAAGTCAGCAAGAGAATAGAAAATAAATACCTACCTTTTGCTGACTTATTAATCTGAGTTATTAACATTTCAAGTAGGTAGGATCTACCTACTTACAATAATATTTGATATAGGTATTGTCAAACCTACCTCTTGCAAAATAGTGTATACATAATATGTATGTAGGTACCCCAAATTATTTTAAAAAAATGGGCAAAAACTAAGCTTTAAACAAAAGAACGCTGTCTGCAAAGAATAAGGCTCTTCCTATATGTTTCTCGTTGACACCTAAATCTCAGAAAAATAATAAAATTTAGTATATTATATCCAGTTAATTTTAAGTACATTTTGATACGGATTAGGACAAACTAACCCTTGGACTAGGCATCTAATCTCTAAAGTCTTACGTTTGAAATATTCAGCGCCAAAGTTGGTGATGTATTCGGAAGTAAATAGTTCCAAATTCTAACCACAAACTTACATAATTGACCGACCCCATAGTAAATGTTTGAAAGGTTTTCCAAGTTACGGAAAACGGTACCTACTTAGAAGAACGACTCAAAGTGAGGGTAAAGAAGTTTGTCCATCTATTTTGCATAACAGTTAAGTGGTAATAGCGTATAGATAATAATTAAATGACATTTATTTGCCTTGTAAATTGTTATTAATGAAAAATTGTCCGTAGATAAAGATAAGGTAATATCAATCCGTCTTATTACAAAACGTGGTTTATATATTAATCTAAGACTTAAAAATAAAAAGTCAGTTCTTGTTGTTTAAACATCACATACAAACAATCAAAATGTCAACTTCAAATTGGAACGTTGATTATCATTGGTAACAATTTGACAGATTGATTATTAAAACAATAGACAGTCAAATTTAAAACAACTAAAACGGACTCGGTATTTTCGAAACTCTGGACTAACAGTTAAACCACGATTTGTAATAAGATAATTATCTTGCAAGCATAATTTATTTTAATGTTAAATTTATATTCTTGTACGAGACTGATAACACATTATATTGTTTTTAATGCGCTATGAGTAGATATGATTTTATTCATTGAAGAAAATAACGATAACAAAGTCAGTGGCAAAGTATTTTGTTATTATATGTAACCGTTGACATATATTTAATGAATGAGGAATCAAGAATATATATAAAATACAAAATACAAAATCATTTATTTGTCAAAGAAATTATGTCACAAAATGTTTGGAATCCTCTGACCTCGTGGTAGCCGTTAGGCTGTGTTACGAGGCCAGAGTCATAAATGAAGTAAGCAATATGTCTGGAAAATTAAGTCTAGATAATATATGTGATATGTTTTTTTATATAGAAGTGCTACTAGAATATTCTCACTAAAAAGAGGTTTATTGATAACACAATCTTGTTTTTTTTTCTATAAATATTTACTGTAACCATAGACTAAACCAAGCCTGTTTCAGATAATGTGATAAATAATATTTTGGTTTTGTACATTTTATATTAGTTCTGTGCTAGTTTTATTATATTTCCTATGTCTATCTCATTAAGAAGATTTACTTCCTCAACAATCAAATAATTAATAGAAACTTACACGAGTTTTTTTATCTAAAATATCGGAAGTTTCTTTGGATAAAGAGATATACATTTTTCCTTTGACAGCGCATTTCTGTGATCTTACTGTTTGTTCTACAATGTGGTACTTGACTGATACCATTTACCTGCTTGATAATGTTCTAGACAGTTGATAAGATCACGCCGCTGGAGAATGCCATAATTTTCACACTTGATTAGAATAGGTTTATGTGACAATTCTGTAATATATAATTTTGAGATAAGAACCGTTGTATCGAATTAGAATGATTAAATGACATTGAATGCTGGCCCTTATAGCACACGGAAAAGGCTGTATGGTTTTATCTACAAACCCGGGACTGCTTTGACCGAGACGCTTGGAGGGAGTTGGGGAACTTTGCCCAGGAGTGGGACAGTATAGGTTAATAAAGAAACGGGATAAACGTAGCTTATGTAAATCAGACTATAGTGCTTAAGAACAGCACAGGAAACTCTGGCATAAAAGAGATGAGGCTTAGGTTCTAAAGTGGCATTTATGTTAATGATGATACTTACAATTACGTAGAGCCCTCGTAAAGGCATTGTCGTATTTCTGAGGAGCCTCAGTCCTCTGCCCCAGGAGTTTGTGCGCCTGCGCACGGGAGACATCGTTTTCTTCCATATTTGACACTAGACGATTATTAGCACTGGTGTAACCTGTAAATAGTAGTTACTTCAATTAACAAAACATGAATTACAAGTATATTTTTGTTATATAGTTATTTAAATTTTAAATGAAATTGACGGTTTGAAAAATGCAATAAAATTTGATTTTAGTCTCACTTCTCATTAGGTACAGTTTTATACTCTTATGTTTTCATTATCATGGAATATCTAACAATATAAGCATATTTGTAATATTTCCTGAGAAATACTAGTAGAGTTAATAGTAGAGTTTTTGAAACTAAGTATTTATTGAACTCCCGATGCTCATTCTCGGCATTAACATATATTTATAACATAAATATTTTGTATCTATGATAGTAGACAAATTACATCTCACCTTTAGTCCCCTACCAGTAAGCTGTTGATCATTGATTTTATTTTTGGGTAAATCGATAAAAATATTCTCTAGATTTTATCTACTTTGATTAATACAAAGATTGCAAAACCGGCATTTAAATTATCTATTCGTCCATTCAACAATTTAATCGACTTCTTATCCTCGGACGGATCTTAGGACTCGATTATTCAAATTAATTCAATGCTGTACAACTGTACATACTAATTCGCTCGATGACTGAATCAAATACCTAATGTGACTAGATGGTGGGCATTTTAAATACTTTGAATGGTAAATAGGAACGTTTATTTATAGTATAGACATAAAATTGCTTTTATAATGCCATTCGATTAAAGCAGGCCGTTGCTAATTGAGTTAGTTTGATTTGTTACAGTTTTTATAGGGTTTAGGAGTACGTTTTTTTTATATAAAATTGATATTATGATATAGTTACGAAGACTTTTTGGATGTTATTACAGTGTTGACACTGTATATTTACTTTGTAATTCGTAAAATAAAGAATCGACTGCGATTGCGATATGTGTAAATATAAATGAATTAGATTTGAATTGTATTTAAATGAGAAAGAAAACGCATGAAGAGAAAATTACCCATATAGATAAAGTAATTAAAATCCTAACAAAATATGAATAATTTAAAACTGATACATACTTATAAGAAAAACACATCAAATAAATAAACATAATTACCTTCCTTAACAAAAACCAAAAGCAGTGCACACTATTTCCACAAAACTTTTAAACTCAAAAACAATCAAAACACTTAATCGAAATTAAAACAAATTATTTTCCACGACTTTCCATGTCACTTTAAACGTCGGAGTATTTTGTCTGAGTGTATATTTTTTACACGCTGTATTAATATATAATTTGATGTGTCGATTTATCTGTTCCGTAAGTAGACAAGCGACGTGCGTACGCGTCGGCGGAATGTAGCGAATATTGTCAAACGCGAGCCGTTCCGCACACTACGCCGGTGTAGGGCTATCACGATTAACACATTAATCGGCGGGATTATTTCGCTCGGGCTGTAGCTTGGAAAAAATATGGCGAATAAACTGTGCTAATTTAAACGTTAAGTAAGTTATGTAAACTAGACGGATGCCAGATCATTTTAACTTATGCTTAACGTCAGGCAGGCTGTTAGTCAAACGTAAACCTATCCCACGTAAAAAAATATAATTTTGACTGTTATGTAATTGTTCACTGTTTCTGCCTAAAAGCGTATTTCCTAAGTTAGAGTGGGTAACTCAGATCTGGGGTGCGATGATCGGACTACCTTCACGTTGGGTAAGCCCAACTAATTTCATCTCTCCATATGGTGATTTGGGGTTAGTTGGGGAAACCTGGTGCACCCCGTCCACAGGTTAGTAACTTCCACAGTACGGTGGATCTTGCTAGCCTGTGTCCAAACGTTCGATCGAGTGGGGGCCCTCGCCTATACCTCCCCTTCGAGAGGGCTGGTTGTAGGGCCCGAGGCGTGGAGCTCGCCGCACCTCGCGGTGTAGGTGGAGCTGGGTGCTCTTTAAGAGCACCCAAGGTGGTCGCCGAGAGGCGAGAGGAGTTCGGTGTACCGGCCGAGTAGCGGCGACACGGGAACCGAACTCCGTGCGCAGAGGGCGCATTGGAGGAGGGCGGCCGCTTTGGCGTGCGACTGCCTGACTCCTGGGGGCTCTGGGTGGCAGGTCGGGGAACCTGTTGCCCTATAATGAGTCCTCACAGGATGCACGACGTGTCCCGTGTTCTGACACGTCGTCCATTGAGGGTTGAGCTGAAGCTCCCCGAGGCGGGGCCCGATGCCGGGCCAGCATCACCAGGGCTGCGGATGTATGCATCGCGCTCTCGTGGCCCTGGACCAACGATGCGGAGGTGGAACACCCCAGGTTTTTAGTGGGTATGCCGCCCTTATGGAGTGAGGCGGTGACTCCCACATAACCATCCGCCCTCCCCGGGGTTTGGGTGGTACCTGTAAGGGGTTTTCCTGGGTCAAAAAAAAAAAAAAAAAAAAAGGGTAACTCAGATCTCTTACTCTGAAAATATAATTAATTTTCCTATTTAAAAACCATCTCTTTCTTTTAGCCTTTCAATAATACAAATACATTCTAAAGAGAGAATTAGCTCGTTATATTTTAGTTTTCGTACAATTCATAAACACATTTTCAACTTGTGCTTGGCAGCATTCATAGAACTTTATTTTTATCGCATTCTTTTATCGTCGCGTACACTTTAATAGGTCAAAATGGATAAACTCTTTTCCAAAGTGGATTAAAATAGACAGCAATTAACCTGTACAAAGGACTTATTATCAAGGATTGAAACCAAAACTTTATGTTTCGATTTGAAAGCTCTTGCGATCAAAGCTAATTTAACTTGAGATGGTCAAAGCGGATTGAAAGACAAGCCACCGACTATCTCGAGTTAAGCTATCGATAACGTCTTAGTAATTTAGGAGACAAAGATTTTGTAGCATATCTTTTTCATCTCTTTAAGCTACTCTTGAGATCTTTCTTTTGCTCTTTTCTATGATTGTTGTTTTTGTTTTCTTAACTGACTTTATAATTATTTTTTTTAGTGTCTAAAATCAAAAACACTTATTTACCTATATATTATTATCAAACACTAACAACATCTTAAAAATATAAAATCCTCAATTAATAAAGCCGGTAATATGCCGGCTATCATTTACGTTAAAAAATTATGCCGAAAAATTTAATAAAACCTAAATTTAAATTTATGCAAAAAATTTAATAGTGTTTAGTTAGGTATATAATACCTAAATTTAATTATGCCTCACGGGAATTATAGTGTAATAAAATCTTCAATTAGTGTAGCGCTAAGTTTTCCACAGACAGCCCTACCTAAGGTTGTTAGCCTTGGGCCGTACAATCATTTAGCCATGCGGCGATACCTGTTGTGTGGGGTCAGCGAAACGATATGCGAGTACACAGACTTATTAAGCTCGTAAACATCATATAACTACAATTTTATCATCATCATCATCAGCCTATCGCCCACTGATGAGCATAGGCCTCTCTTCTTGTACACCACTCTTCTCGGTCCTGCGCAGATTGAATCCAGGTGCTCCCTGCGGTTGTTCTAATGTCGTCAACCCACCGCATTGGTGGGCGACCTCTGTTTCTGTAGATTTTTATGCGAAGGGGAAAACGTAGTCATAGTTTTTGGTAGTATAGCTTCCTGGGAGCAACATAAACATGGAAAACTGCTACTCATAATATGACTAAAAGAAGCTTGTGGCTACACTTACGTTAAATATGTCTCTTAGATTGTCTCGTTTTCCGTGTTTATGTAATATTTCTAAATACATTTACGACAGAAAGAAAAATCATATTCATTGGCAAAAATGTTCACGTTCTGCGACTGGCCGATATGTCCTATTCCATCAATCATGTCATAATTATGTAATGTATGTTCAATTTATATATAAATACAATAAGCTACATTCATGGCAGAACACCAATTAACAAGCACATGTGCTCTGTATTAAAAAGATACGATAAGCTTGATTGAGTTTTCGCGTCACAATGACGTATCTTTAGGGTATAATATCGCTGGCTGCATACGATTTGCGCGCCCCAAGAGGAGGCTTAGCAAAATCCAGCTCCGGGATTTATATACTAAGTATAGGTATTTACAGTTGAATTCATTTCTTCCATTTTGCAAAAAAGTGACTGATGTATACATATAAATCATCAGAAAGTTTGACACCATTATTCTCATCGAATTAGAGTGGCCAACTCTGGTGTCGAGAGTTTATCAAACCGCCTTTGGGGCCTCTTCTTCTTCTTATCGAATGAGAGTGACCAACTCTAGTGTCGAGAGTTTATCAAGCCGCCCTTAGGGCCTCTGACATGGCTTTACGACTGCCGTACTAGAAACCATTACAATTGATCTATTGATATAAACAATGTTTCTTATAGTAACGTGCTAAATCGTAGAGCAAACAAATCTAGTTCAGGTAAATTGTAGTTAAAATAATATTATCTTTTTATTATTAAACTATCGTGAGACATTCTTATCAATGTAATTATAACGGTTTTTACTCCCGTACGAACGTTAGGATGTAAGTACGAGTATGTACATACGTTCTGAAGATGGGTTTCATTATACCCGAAATGCGTAAACAATATACACAAAATTTTACTTGAGTAAAAATCGTAATAGTTACATATTAATATTATCTTTCATAATTAAGATGCATTTTGCAATAAAATTATATCATCATCAGCCTAATGGGACCCACTGCAGGGTAGGGCCTCCTCCCTCTTACGCCAATACTCCCTGTCTTGCGCTGTTCTTGCCCAGATGTTGCCAGAATAAAATAAATAAATTTATTTAAGTATTATAAAATTATTATTTATTAAATTATAATAAAATAAAATACTAAACAAAAAACATTGACCTGATTATTTGAGGAAATCAGAAATTAGAATCGATTTACAAAAAAACTACTAATCATAGAGTTATTGTGGCCTGCACAATCAGCCTAATGAATTGCATTGCCAGTTCCAGGGATGATATTTCACACGCACACAATCAAATGTAAATTTATTACTGTAAATTATAATTGTAGAGCGCCCGTAGCTCAGCTAGCGGAGGCAATGCGATTACCAATGTTAAGCAAAGGTCGACGCGGTCAGTTCTTGGATGGATGACCAAAAAGTGGCATTCCAATTTGGGCACTTCCGTGGGTCGGAGGACGTGTTAAATTTTAGGTCCCGGCAGTTTGTCTAGTACGACAGTCGTAAAGCCATGTCAGAGGCCCTTAGGGCGGTTTGATAAACTAATAGACACTAAAGTTGGCTACTCTCTTTCGATACAAAGAAGACTGTATATTGTAACTCTCATAATTGGTATTCGTATTTTTTATTATGTTGGATAATCATTTTTAAATCCAATTATAATACACTAATTTAGATGTAGTAATTGCAAAACTGGAAAATCGTCGGTCAAGATCAGCCAAAGTTAAGGTTAAGTTGCTATAAAAAGAGTTGCTACGACCTCAAATCGGAAGATAATTTGTACAGATATAGACAGATAGATGTAAGTAAAGACTAATTATTTGATGGTAGATTTGTGTGCAATGTCCCGGAATATTATTATTTTTTTATATTTTATTTAATATTACAGTACAGAAACATCGATTAAGATTGGCGATTTCGTTGTTTATTCAATAATTTAAAAATATTTAATATAATGCGTAGAAAACTTCAGTTAATACCTACATATAGGTACATATTTACTTAATGATAATGTTTATACATAGTATATGATGAAAGTGCACATTTGCACATTATTTAATTATGTACTTATTTATTTACTTGCAGTAAAGATGCCTCGGTAGAATTAATTTTATGATTAGTTACATTTTTCAACGTTAATCATTGATAAACTCTCGACACCAGAGTTGGCCACCCTCAATCGATAAGAAGAAAAAGAATAACTTTAATCATTTTTTTGAGTAGTCATCATTTTAAAAAACCTTATAAGGCTTTAAAAAATGTGTTTTCCAGTAGCCAAACAACATAAAACAAAAATTACATTAGGTAGAGCAGATACAGTTGTTTTTGTTTACCAAGTCCTGCAAATTTCTTAGAACGACAGACAGCGCCATATTGAAAATGCCATTGATAAACAGGATATAACATTTACATTTTATACTTAGTAATAAAAAAGTGATCGGTTTTAGCGTAGTTATTTGGACACGTTTAAGTAGAATGAGCAAATCTAGATATTAAAATGAATAAATGAATATATCGGGACATAGCACACAGCGTCATCTAGCCCCACACTAAGTAAACGCTTGTGTCGTAGGTACATACTAGATAACGGATTTAATACATACATACTTTAAAAGGAATCATTGGTTATTCTAATTTGAAAAGAGCATCATCATCATCATCATTGGTCTGAATGCATCTACGATACATAAACTAAATGATATATGTAGCAATCTTATTATTTTTACATAAGTGCTGGTGGCTAAATAAGCCAATACGAGAGCCATAGATGCGGTCAAAATATTTGCAGGAGTAATGCCGTTTAAAAATATTTATAACATAAAACTACTCATTATTTTTATTTGTTCACTCTTTTTCAGAACAATCACATAATTATTTGCTTGATGAAAATCATAATAAAATTGTGATGAAAATTTAACTTGCTTCTTCACCATGTTTTAAGTAAATATATTTTTTATCAAATACCACCTGAGCACTTCTTGTTTCAACTACTTACTTAAAAGGTAAATAATTTACGAAATTTAAAACATTCCACAATAATTGAAATACTTACTATCTTACCTGCTTGTATTTTAATCTACTCGAGTGAATGAAGTGAGCGAACTATAAACTTAAATTCAATTGTATTACATAAATTCGATTTAAATTTAAGGTTTAAATAGTTGCGTTAAATTCTGTGTGTGTACATAGAATTGATGAATTTATTTACGATGTAGGTATCCATTTCTTTTTATGTAAGTTCACATAGTTTTCAACTAAGGAATCAGAGTGAGTTTCATTAAAATCGATTCAGTGTTTTTGAGAAATGGCTAAATAAAAATATCATCATCATCGGTGCCATCTTCATATTGAAGTTCGGAGGTCAATTGGCCAAATTTCCTGCGATCCCATGCTGCTTCTTTTAGATGCGGATAGCTTAGTTTTGTCCACTTTTTAATGTCGTCTAGCTACTTCATAAATAAAAATATCAAGCTGTTAAATCTGTTCACACACACACACACACACACTTGTAAATAACACACAAACATGAACGAAATACACGCAAAATACACTTGACAAAAAACCTTATCATCATGTATAACTTACATAGGTACGCGATTCCAACATACATACGAGTACATATATAATACATACATACATAGGTTTGGTGATATTAATAACCCCTTTTTTAATCATTAGTTTTAGTCTAAAAATTATAGACAGATCAGATCTGGCTTTTCCAGTTAACCGATAAAGCCAGAACTAGGCCATGCTACTAATTAATTATCACGTCAACGTGTTAATCTAACACGGAAGTAGATAAAATATAACTAGATCAAGTTCAATATCATATTATTACGACAGCTACCATTTATATGCATAATGGATAGCGACAAGTGATATTTGGTCTGTTGTAGAAAAGCTCCATAGTAAGTATTATGTTTGATAAATATGTATGCATCTTTTGGAATAAAAAAGTACTACATGTCATGTTTTGGATCCTTCATTTGTTTAAGATTAATGAAAAGTCGAATTTCAGTCTATATTGTTTTGTTTTTCTGTTCTTAATATTTCTATGTACTTAACTATCTTTAATATGTTGGTTGAAATAAATTATTTTGAATTTGAATTTTATCTTATACAACCGCTGTATTAAAGATCATATTGTGATGTATTTCTTCTCACTTTCACAGTAAATATTGTTCAGAAATGTTTACAAAAATCAGCAATGTATTCTTAAAGTGCTAAATTTGCCAGAATATAATAAATATAAATCTCGAATTATATTTGTAAACTAGTGGGTGCTCGCGGCTTTGCTTGCATTATGAAGTAAAACTTGCATCCCCTATTTCATCCCTATAAAAAAGGGGCATAACCAAAAATCCTTTCTAAGCGGATGCCTACGTCATAACATCTACCTACATGCCAAAATTTCAACCTGATCCGTCCAGTGGTCTGTGTTGTGCGTTGATAGTTCACCATGTTAGTCAGTCACCTTTGTGTTTTATTACCTACTTTGATACAGTAATATTCTTCTACCAATTTTTAATTTATTTTAATATTTGCCGAGAAAATCGTATGACGGATTTGAATCATCTTAGGAACGAGATTATAATAAAACATTTCACGAAATATATTTCCTTATCAGTAAACTTAGAATAGACACATGTGATAAGGATTTATGGGTCAATACTTGAAGTTCAACCACAAAGACAAGGCCAGATAAGTTAACGTAATCAAACCTGTGAATAAAAATAAAATAAATATAATAATTAAGATCACTGGGTTACCAGCGACTCCGCAGACCTAGATAGAATCAACAAAAAAAACTTTAAAATCGTAAAAATAAAAATGGTTTTTTTACAAGATATATTGTAGCTTATGCAGTAATGTAAAGAAAAATATTTCCAATAATCAGTAGGTTAAATCGCTGTTAAAATTGATTTGAGTTGACATAACAAGTTTGTACAAACAATGCTATCGTTAAGCCATGTCAAAGGCCCTTGAGGCGTCTTCAGTCTTAATCTAAGTCTTAGTCACTTCTTCTTCTTCTTATCGAATGAGAGTGGCCAACTCTGGTGTCGAGTGTTCATCAAGCCGCCCTAAGGGCCTCTGACATGGCTCAACGACTGCCGTACTATGACAAACAAACTTAGTCACTTACTTCAGTTTTAATCACTTACTGAATTTGTTTGCTCCCGATCAAGCAAATTTCATCACCGTATTATCACGATGATTTGACAGAATACTAATTTATATTTTAGGATTTATTGTGTTAAAATTACTTTATAACAGGCCTTTATAATGTTTGTACACAATTATTATATTTGTGCTATTTACATATTACGCTATCAATATAACTACATTATGTACAATAATGTACATAGTATTACATAGCCAAGGTTACAATAGACTGATTACTATGCCATACCATACATGATTACAAACCTAACCGAGAATATTATTATAATTAACTGATAAACTTTGCTAAAATGTATCTTATATCAATGGGAAGGGACTCAGATTTCCCTGCAGGTCAATATTCCCTTTTTCAGTAAGATGCTACAAGATGATCTTGTGCCTATCATAAATCTGTAATGTCCTATAAATAGCCGGTTTAATCCTAGACTAATTATGCATTCAATCATTTCCGGTTTTAAGATTAATGGTCTCCAGACGATACCTGGGTAATTAGAAGGATTTAAACTCTAATGGCTTTAGAAATTATATACCTACCTTAAGTATTGGATTAAGCATTGAGAAAATCAAACAATGATTTTATATTCTGGCCTTGCAACACAGTCTCATGAGTAGCACAAGGCCAGAGGTTTCACGAAATTTATTATTAAACGTTTTTAATATGTCACTAAATATTATTTGTATTTGTACGTGAAAATATACAATTTGAACAGTCTCTCGTGCGGACTTCTGAACAATAGTTTGCTTTTTAAGTTTGCACGGGCGACTGAACCTTGAACAAGTACCTATGTGAACGCACAAGTTTGATAGATAATAAACTTACTTGCGTGTATGTACATACATAGGTATTGGATATATGTGCCATTTGTGACTAATTTATTCATTTATGAAAAAAGCTTGGACGGATAACAGAATATAGCTAGTTTGAATCCTATTAGTCCTGATTCTTATGGATGTCTTTAAATACGAGTACATTCGTACGTTAACAATTTTAAGGTATTTGTTTCTTTAGATTTCTAGAAAAACTATCATTATAAATTAATATAAGCTGCTGATCTCCTAGAAATAAATTTAATGTTATAAATTTATTGTTGCACTAGTGGCCGCCCGCGGTTTGGCTCGCTTTAATTCGTAACAAATGTTGCTTATGTCACTCTCATACAACCTACATACCAAAAGCATGATAATCCGTTCAGCCGTTTTGTATGCTGTGTGTGAGTTTAAATATGTGACAAACTGACAAAAGTTCTATAAATTGTCGGAACGTGTTCTGCTATCAATTCTAAGTATCCCTAAACCTTTTTTCGTCTAATATCTTCAATGTACAGATTTCCCTCTTTAGCATATGCATATATAGACAGATAGATAGATAATGGAAAATTAAATAGCGTCTTGTTGTCTGCGAAGACGTTTAACAACAGAACAATTACTTAGCACCACAGGTCAATTGACACTTAGCCTACATTGTGACATAGATGCGTAATGTTAATAAAAGTTAATTAATAACTTCCGAACACAAAATATTAACTAGAACCGGTAACTTCATTTAATTTTGGCCTTGAAAAGACATGGGAACTAATTAGCTAGTACAGTTATCGACATAGTTCTGTAATGGACTGGTTTAAGCATTATGTAAAGCACAATGTTCCCAGTTTAAATAAAAAAACTTGGCAACATAATCTAGCATGTTTTAATCGGAGCCCGTCTCGATAGCACAGTCGATAGTGCAAATTTTACCGTGTTCTCTTATATTTTACCGATCAATAGAACTTGTTCTATTTCTATCGAGAATATCATATGGACCCTCAATCCACAATTTTCAAGACCCTACATTAAATTATGACCCTACACTATCTGTGTGAACTTTTTGATTTCTTTATGCTAATCTGATTAAGGAGGAGGTCCACACAGAGCGCCCTGGAAGGTTATAAGTAAAGTATGCAAAAGAGACAATAAGAACACAACAACTATTACAAATTTCCTATTAAATATCGAGGCGAAATAGAAAAATACTATTTAAAAGTGTTCGCTGTACACCTGTGATTTTTGCAATTGCATTAAATCATCTTTATTACAAACAAAACTATTACTATGTAATAACAAGAATAAATGGCTTTTTAGATTCAGATTCATTTATTTATTTGCAGGTAAATGGGTACATAAAGATCAAATTTTTTTTTAATTAGAATATCTTTATTTACAATAATAAAATATAAAAACAAGGGAAGAAAAACTAAACATACTACTTCTAACTACTACAAAAAGGGGGTCTTTAGCAAAGCCTAAGATAATCAAGTGCTCCAGCCCACTACCAGAGGGCAGCGTGCCCAGCATACTGGCCGCATTACCACGCTAGATGGCAATGCTGATACGTTGAGCAAGTACGCAAAAGTTAAATAATATTCTATAAATTGAAATAAATGTATAAATAAATTTATTTTATTTTTATTACAGGAACGCATGATGTTAAAACTTGTACACCCTGTGTTTTACTATGCTATGTCAATAGACACAGTAGTCACTCGGACAACTGGTCATGTAGTGACGTGAGGGAAGTGTCCATATCACGCATTTAACCCACATTACAAGCATTTTAAGAATGCTTAGTATGAAATGTAAATTAATTCTGGGACAATGTCATTACTAATTTACTCCTACGGGTATCATATTTCGCAGTTAACCAAGATATGACATAGTGATCAGACAGAGTAATTATTTTTTTATATTTATTGAGATTAAATATGAAGTAAGTTCGTATGTTAGTGGCCAACTCTGGTGTCAGAGTTTTCAAACCCCCCTAAGGGCTTCTGACATAGCTTATCGACCTGATTAACAATGGAATCAATTAACTAAATCAGAATATACATTACCGTTATCAGAATGTACAGATTGTATTGTATTGTATTGTAAATCAAATACTGTTCATTGTTGACTAGTTTTATTTTTTTTAATTTGTAAACTTACACAATTTTATTGCACTTTTTGCTCCGTCAAAGTCAATGCTTCTGTTTGCTTTTCTTCTGGCTCTTCTTCGTCAGTCTTTGACGAGGATACCCCACCTCCATCCCTCTGGGTAGCCATATTGTCTGACGTCATCCCACCATTGCTGCTTGCCGTCTGCCCAGATGCAGTACATCACGTTGGTACCCACTAGTATAACGAAACACACCCAGAAAGCTACTCGCCCCTGGGCTAATGTTGACTGGAAAGACATAAACACAATTTAGCTAAGTACGATGACCGACCAATGTAATAAGAAAAGTAATTTATTAGAGTAATATGTTATGTTCTGAAATTGCATGTTTAAATTTTCACCTGTCCTGCATACCTGGCGTACTAAGGGCAAGGAAAGATGAATAAATAAAAAAGTCCATTTTGAAAAGACTGGTGTGTTCCATGAAGCTTGCGTGCGTAAGTCAAATTAAACCACTCATCAAATATTTTGTGAACAACTTATGAAACAATAGGTATGTTGAATGCAAATGATCGTAACCCATTAATGGATATTTATAAGGGTAATACTATTATAGCTATATATATAAAAAAAAACCATTAATGGGTTAAATTTGGCATATCGTTTTGTACTAATCAGAGCGTTTCATTTCATAAATTTTATCGAGAAAATTGGGTAAAAATAGCTATGTGTAAAAATAACTGTGTTCGTACTTATATTTGGTGTCAACAGTCCTGTAAGGTACGGTGTGATAATACCAGTGAACGTAGACGTTGTGTTTACAAGAGAAGTGAAGGAACCCGCGTAGTTTGGAGCCAGATCTTATGCGTTTACCTGAAAAAGTAGAGTAGCAGTATTTTACAACAGTGGTTTTGGGAGCTTTAGAGATCAAAGACAAGGCTAAGCCGCGTAACAGACACAGACAGGCATGATGTAGACAAAGCAATACTGTCGTATTATATGTTATCGTTTATACATTAGTATATTATAAAGGGTTCTCTTCATATGACTGTAATTAGATTGTGTCTTCCAAACCATAGGACTTTATGATCACAAAGAATAAGCTCGAGCTTTCCGACTTTAAATAATTGTTAAATCTTTGGTGTATCATCACCTTTACACGTCACTCGATCACTTGATCAAGTTTGTATTTACTAGTCTTGAAGCTTTACTGGCGTTGTATTAAAATTACCGTTGAAGCGCCCGTAACTCGCCTAGTGGAGGCAATCGCATGCGATTCCCAATGTTAAGCAAAGGTCGACGCGGTCAGTTTTTGGACGGGTGACCAAAAAGTGGCATTCCATTTTGGGCGCTTCCGTGGGATCAGCTATCCGTCTAGTACGGCAGTCGTTAAGCCATGTCAGAGGCTTGATTAAATTTCGACCCAAGAGTTGGCAACTCTCATTCGATAAGAAGACCTTTGTCATTCTACTAAACTACTGTTATTACACTAAAAATCATTGTGATTAATTAAACAATTATTTAATTATTGGTGTTGGGCGGATGCCGAATAAGATAAGATAAAGATAAAAGATAAAAGAATTTTTATTTGCCTTAAAACATTTGTTAACATTGTAGGTGTCCCTGGCAACCGCTGTAGGATTCCCTGTGTCGCGGTGCCAGGGTTCTTCCGTTGAACAAAAATTAAATTATACAATTGTGCAAGTTAAATTCACTTCAGCATTATGTTGTGACAATGGTTGTTAGTTATATTAGTAGGTTCTGTGGTACTTAGGTGAATATTGGCATAGTATGTATGTACCAAGTAGGTGATAGTCCCGAGCGCCGGGGGTTACCCAGTGTGGGACGTGTAGGTATGTGTGTGTGACGAATGTGTGAATAAGAGTGATTGTTTGTATTTGGTTGAAGTTATTCTACTATTCTTATTAATTCTTCTGTCTCCTGGTAAGTCAGACCCATCAGATGAGTTGTTATTTTATGTTTTGCTTTGTATTTACTATCTTCTACTATTTTTAATATCTTATTAAGTACACAGTAAATATAGCGTCCTCGGAAATTGTAGGATCTCAGCCCTATTTGTGTGTTAACTTTGATTACTGGCCATCTTGATAAGTTACGTATACCTTCGCGGGTTCTACGTCTCGTTTGCATTGCTGACCGATGGAAGCGCAGTGCTGCTGATTTAATGTATATTTTCCTAACCGTAAGGTGATTCGTCTCTTCGTGCAGAAGTTCTGTGGAATATCTAAATGTCTTATTATACGCAACTTTTAGAACAGCGCGTTGAGCCCGCTCAATTTTAAGTAGGTTGGTTGTACCGGCTGAACCCCAAGTGTTTACACAATAAATCAGAATAAGAGTGGATACAACCAGAAAACTAAATTCTGCTATTAATTGCAATTTTAATGCAAAACTTTTTAACACTACCTTAAATGTTCTGCTTTGAATGCAAGATTGGGAATTATTAAAATAATAAATTAGACGTATTATTAGTTAAATTCAATTTATTGATTAATTTACTTGTATTATTATTTAAAATTATTATTATGATAATACATCTCATTGCAAATATTTGTATATCTACTCGTACATGTCTAAATATACACACAGTAACAACGGACAATCTTTTGGTTCTTCGTTTTGTAAAATTAAGTACCGTGTAATTATAATTCGAGGAGGAGAGAGGCCGGAGTCCCATACCGTGGTCTGACCAAGTAACAAAAGAGCTGGAGATGCCTATAAATGTTGCAATGCACCAGGCATCAGAATGCAACAAATGGCGACATTTAGTACACAAAATCAGAAGGAGTCACGATCCTCAGCAGTGAGGGATACGACTAAGAAGAGAGAAGAGAATTATAATATACATTTATTTTATCACAAGTTAGGAATAATAATTCATTTACATGTTAATAAATTCATATAACTTAATTTATTAAGTATCATTATACAATTAACAAAAATAGCTACCTAGAAGTAATGTTGACGTGTGTTGTATATATAACAATATATAACAAATGTAAATAGTTAAAATAAATTATAGCTTTTGTAACTTCATATTTTTTTAAAAATTTCCATGGACTGGTATTCCCCAGAAATATCGCAATCTTACATATTATGTACTTAAATCAATGTACATAAATTATATCTGTACTCGTATAAAATAAGGAAATATAATCTGTGTACGTTTTAAAAAACAATACAATAACTGTAACATAACTATTAATATTTTTCTTGATTTTAATACTATGATATTTAAACATCCAGAAAGCGAGGCATCTTGTACGTAATAATCCACAAGAAACTTCCAATGTACATGACTTTCTAATATCGGTCACTTAATTAATCCTAGTCTGTAGTAAAAATATGTAAGTTACTAATGAAGTACATATTAGTTAGTAGTCTGAAATATAAAAACTTTAACTATGTTTTTATATCTTAATTTAATAAGGTGGGTCCTAACAACCAACTTCTAAGGATAAAATCGTTCTAAAATAAACCTAATATATTTTGATCTCACAATATTTCATAGCACTCTTTTGGCTGGAAAACACCTTGACTCATTTTTCCGACTTCATTGCTTCTATTTTTTTATTTTTTTCCTTGTCAGCGTCGGCCATTTTGAGAGGGCCATGTTTCCATTCGTCGGGGTAGCCATATTGTCTGACGTCATCCCACCATTGCTGCTTGCCGTCTGCCCAGATGCAGTAGACTACGTTGGTGCTCACTAAAACAGCGAAGCACACCCAGAATGCTGTTCGCCATTGTATTAGCGTTGACTGGAATAAGTAAAATGAAAAAATAAATATTTTGAAGCTAGAATATTATTAGGTACTAACTATTTATAAAGAGTTTTTGCATCGTCAGCTAAAACATACCATGGAAACTTCCGAAGCCAGTGGTGACCATTCTTATAGGATACTATTGGGTGTTCGCGGCTTCGCTCGCATTAAGAAGTAAGACTTGCAACCCCTATTTCACCGCTATAAATTGTAATTACCAAAAACTTTCTTAGCGGATGCTTACTTCATAAAATCTCCCTGCCTAATCTGCATGCCAAATTTCAGCCCAATCTGTCCAGTGGTTTGGGCTGTGCCTTGATAGGTAGGTCACTATGTCAGTCAGTCGGTCAGTCACCTTTGATATTTAGATTTGCTTAATTTATTGCCAAAATATACAATATTATACATATTCACATATTATTAAGAATATTACTTTTTGAAACAGCCAACCAAATGAAATTCAGGATCAGGACAATATCTCATGAAAAAGAAAATACACAAAAAATGATGACTTATCACAGCGATAAAAAGATCAAATATTTGATTTGGCTTCTACTCGTCCCAAATTAGCAGGAAAGTTCATAAGTTCATAAGTTCAATTTATTCATAATAATATGTATTACAGGTCATATCTTAAACTACGAGTACTTACTTAAAAGTATCATACATGTACGTATAATTACGTCATCTTATAAAATTGAACAAAAATAATGTCAATATTCAGATTAATAAAACAAAATAATAATAATACAAATAATACTTAAAACAATAGTTATTATTTCTATAATAATTCTGCAATAACAAAACTAACAATAACATCAGTATCACGTCGATAATATTGTCAGGATTAAGATCACCGAATATCGGGAATGAATTCTTCAACGTTATAGAAAGCTTGGTCAACAAGCCAACTTTTCAATTTAAATTTGAAACCCTGTAAGGTTTTAGCCGCAGTAATTTCGCTGGGTAGCTTGTTATATACTGTCGGTCCCATGACGTGCGTTAACTTGGCCGACTTCTGCAGGCCACGTGGCACGTTAGCGAGCGTGAGGCCGTGGCGGGTGCAGTATTTGTGCTTCGAGGCAAGCTCGGTGTACTCGGCCAGGTGAACGCGCGTGTACACGGCCACCTGGTAAATCAAGATGGCCGGCAGCGTCATCACACCAAGCTCTTGGAAGTGTGGGCGAGCTGGAGTATCCCAGGCAACGCGAGCTACGCATCTGACTGCCCTCTTCTGGAAGATAAAGGCGCGCTTCCAGTCCGCGGCTCGGCCCCAAAGCTCAGTACCGTACTGTAGCAATGAGTGAACCGTCGCGAAGTAACACGAGCGCGCCACCTCGCGCGGCACCACTCTCGCCACCCTGCTCAGCGCGAAGCAAGCGCTCCCGAGCTTCGCACACAAACCGTCAATGTGGACGTCCCACTTCAAACCTCGGTCTATTTGGAACCCCAAGAACGTGGTCACCTTCTGCTCCTCAATACTCACCCCATCCACCAGCACTGTCAGCGGTCTCAAAGACCTACCTGACAAACTAAACTGAATAAAATGAGTCTTGGCGAGATTAAGGGCCAGCCCGTTAATGTGGAACCAACTCAGTAATTGAGACGCCGTCTCGTTCAACTTCCTCTCCAATATGTCATTCGAAGCTGCGGTCACGATTCCTGCCACGTCATCGGCATACATGAGAACGTCAGCTGACGTCACAGCACTCGGCAGATCATTTAAAAGCAACGAAAATAAAACGTTGGAGACCGACGACCCTTGGGCTACCCCCATAGTGGTATTTAGTGGGTCAGATCTCTGTGAACCGCCGCTACCAACAACTATCTGTGACCTGTTCTGCAACAACCCCGTCAGAAGAGCGTGAGACGCTCCGTTGACGCCGTAGTGACGCAGCTTGGCTGCCAGCACTGACCAGTCAGCGACCTCGAACGCCTTCGAGAGGTCACAGCACAGTAGCGCCACCTGTTGCTTGGGCACGGAATCACGAGCCATCACGACGCGGCGTACCACCTCGCGAGTCAGCGACGTTGTTGAATATCCCTCGTGGTATGCGTACTGCCGGTCGGACAACGCGTTGGTCTCGGACAGGAAACCTACTAGCCTGGAGCTAAGACCGTTCTCCAATATCTTCGCGACTGCAGGTATAATAGACACAGGTCTGTAGCTATCTACCGCTTCGCGTTTCCCCTTCCCTTTGTATAATGGCGAGACTTTGCTGAGTTTAAGCTCATCAGGACAAACGCCCTCCCTCAAACAGCTATTATACAGTTCGGCTAACACTGGAGCTAATGGTATAATAGCTGCTCTAATAATTCTCATCGATATCTCGTACGCATCTTTAGATACCTTCGGGGGGATCCTGGTCACAACGATACGGTACACTTCATCCGCGGTGAACCTGCGGAGCCGCAGCGAGCGGTCTGGCGGCGCGCGGGCAGCGAACAGAGCTGCGCGTGCTCGCTGTACGTCCGCGCGCGGTGCCCCACACGCAGCGGCTGCACTCACAAACCGTGAGTTCATTGCGTTGACCACCGCTCGTTTACAGCAAAACTTAGTGCCGTCAGGCTTTCTAACTAGGTCAACGAAATCAACATGAGGAGCATTATTCTTACCTCGCTCCTTATTGATAACACTCCACATGATCTTTGAAGTGTTCTCACTGGCCCTAATTAGCTTACGGTAGTACTCGGATTTAGACTTATTTACTAAGGACTCGTAATATATATTCATATTAGAGATCAGTTCCTGAAGTAAAACATCCGAGGGGAACTTGTGACTAAAATCGGTGATATCAGATATCAATGACGCATAATTGGTAACCTCTGGTGAAACCCAAGAGGAATTCGATTTTTTATTATTACAAATTTTCTTCAGAGGGAAGCAATCATTGAATTTATTCCTAAGTATAGCTAATAATGACGTCAATTGATCAGTGGCATTGTTATTCTTTAGCATGAATTTGTCCCACTCAATGCTATCAAGTGATGCGACAAAGTTAGCTTGATTCGCATTTGACAGACACCTAGCGTAGGTGTGTTGTGGCTGAGGCTGTGGTAAGCAGCACAGTACTGTGCACTTGACCCCGAGGTGGTCGCTGAGCCCCGTGGTGACTCGCTCCACACTCACCGAGCCCGCGGGCAGGTTAGTGTAGGCGTGGTCCAGGCTGCTAGACTTGCTTTGGCAAACTCTGGTCGCAAAATCAACCTCATTACGCAAGTCATGGGTAGACAACATGTCTAACAATATATTTATATCTACCTTAGGCCCGGCTATGGTATCAATATTAAAATCACCGACCAGTAAACAGTCAGAAATAATACTGTACATCAAAAGTAGGTTAGTAATTACTCTAAAATTACCCCACAGGTAATTGCAAAACCGTGTTTGCATCTTATTACTAACCTCCGCCCTCTTAATATAGATCCGCGCCATGTTTGATTCTAATCCTTTGATAAAATAATAACAAGTTTCGGTACCCCAGTATCGATTACTTGTCGATGAAGTAAACAAACAACTTGAAGCCTCTAACTAAGACAGAGATTCCCAATTTGCTTCGCGCCCGACTGCCGTGCCCCCAGATACAAAGTCCCAAAAAATGAATATTCGTGCAAAATTATTTGTGTTTTGTGACTTGATAAATTTTAACAGTTATAAAATTTCTAATTTCAAACTTTTATGTACAAACATGATACAAAGATTTGATAAATTCGTATTAAGTATTTTTACATTAATTTCATTTTACTTTCGTCTGAATAGACTGAAAAAAATAATAGGTTATACGACTGGGCTGCAGAAATTGTGTATACCTAATAAAGTTTGGGAATCCCTTTGACGTAACGCCACAAAGTTGGGGGGTAATTTGACACCTCCTTCTAACGCTTAAAAGCTTTCTAATCGGTAGAATCGTAGTAAATTTGTATAAAAGTTGCCAACTCTAGTGTCGACAAATTGCTGCTGTTGCTGAGACTTGTCAGAACAAGGCTTGGCAACAGCAAAGTGGTACTTTATGCCAATATTTACATACTTATTCATTCATTTGTTAAGCAATTTTAAATGACCTAGAGTGGTTTGAAAAATCTGACACCAGAGTTGTCCACTAACAAACAATTATTTAGTCACCACTCAATAACAGAAAAGTGAAATTTAAACTATTTTACAGATAGACGAATCAACGTGTTTTTGGTTTGTTGATGATAATAATAGGCTCAGCGGTTCCAGTGTCTGCTTTTCATACATACCCTGGTTCGAATTCCCTACACCAATGGCTTGTATTATCAAGTTATGTGTGGACTTGCACTCGGTTACCGGGGAAGGAAAACATCGTGAGAACCAATAATCGACATGTTTGAGGACCACAATATTCGAGGATATGTGTCTTCTCAGACGCCTGGGCGCCCATCACGATGTATCTGCCCAAGAACTCCCCTAACGAATTAATTCTGCGGGGGAGTCCCGACCCTCAGTCATGAAGAAATTCGACTCAAGGGAGATAAAAAGTAAAGGAACAAACACTTACATCAGGTGTTAACAATCCTATGAGGTATGGTGTGATTATGCCAGAAATGGTGGAGGTTCCATTGATCATGGCTGTTAGAGAACCGGCGTAGTTTGGCGCCAGATCTAGTGCGTTCACCTGAAAATTAAAACAAAAACAATCATCATCATTGTACTAAAGTAAGACATGATTATTATTTAGGCATAACATCAACATACCAATATGTCGAGCTAATTTTTGACGTAAGTGCTAGCCGATATTATACCGAAATTATTATATAATTCATTGTCATCTTAGTATGCAGCTGCAGTACATAAGATATTTTAAAACGATATTAAGTTCTGAGGTATTTAATTTGAATACAATTACAAAGAGTCTCTTTTTAGTATCGTAATAATTTACTTCCCTATACGTTTTTTTAGTATCTTATTAGTAAAGTGTATGTTATAAGATTCAGTTTGTATTTTAATTATATCACATGATTGATCGTTGTATTTTCTTCAGAATTATAGGAGTCAGTTTTATAATTTCCTTGTTGTGATAAACGTTCCTCAACTCGTAAATGCCATAACACGTTTTATATTGTTGTAAATGCAGATACAGACATAAAGACAGATCAATTACAATATGACTACTGCAGTTTTATAATACCTTTATAACTATTTACTGTCTAATATTTTATATGCAAGGATTTTATTTTAATATATCTGTGTAATATTTTACACTCATATTATTATCAATACATATAATAAAACTGTAACCGGTCGGTGTCTGTACATTGAAGATAATGGAAAAAAAAGTTGAGGGGTCTTTATTGATGCAATAGAACACAAAAATCATGTTTTCATAAATAAATTTCTGCTTGTCTGTCGGTATTTTTGTTCGATAAAGACTCGAAAACGGAACTGATTTGTCTACCGTTTTCACTAACATGTTGTGCATTTTCAACTTAGCATTTAGTGTTTGTTTCATTTCAATCGGTTAGTAAATAAAAAAGTTATGTTAATTTTAAACCTTTTTATCTCAAAATAATTCGAGCGAAGCCGCGGGCGTCCATTATTAATAAATATAACGCCTGACGCCTATAAAACGCCTTAGAAGTTTGACAATTAAAAAACAAAATGTTAATAAAATAAACTATATAACTAAACAATAAATACCTTCATTCCACTATAGAATCCTCCCATAAGAGCCATGGAAGCGATGAAGTAAGCGACGGCCGCGAAGCGATCACAGCCGGCGTATGACGCTAGTATGATGCAGATTGCAGGGCCCGTGGCAGCTAGAGATAGAAAAAAATGTGTTTTATAAAAAAAATTAGACGTTAGAATTTGTGGCTGAATAATTTGGTATTTTTTACTAGTAGGTACAAGTAATTTACTATAAAAAATGTTTTTTTTTATATAACATATGAATATCATAATCATTCAGTACAAATACAGCAAGAATATTTTGTATTGTTATAAAAAAAAACCATGAGTGAAAATCCGAATAATCTGACTGGAAGAAAAGGTAACAGACAATCAAATTGAACTCCTTGCTCGAATCTCTATTCCCTTTGAACTATAATTTGTCGGTCTTCAAGTCGAGAGTAAACCGGTTTCTTCTAGGCAAGCGCGCTAGATCGTAGATTATAACGTTGCTTAACATTAGGTAAGTTGTAGTCAAGCGTAAGCCTATCTCATGTATAAAAAAACATCACTGATTCTAAACTAGGTATTTCAGCAATAAATTGAGTTTGAGTCAGAAAACGTAGTCGTCAGTCATAGGTCATAGTCGTATTTAGATTAGGTATCTTTCCACGCACAGCTCCAACTTCGAGATTCTGATAGGATGTCATTACCATATTGATATCCCTCGGGCTAACATAATCCACGTACCAATAGTTGTATGAATAATTCTGCCAGTTTTGATCGAATGCCACTTCCTCTTCACGCAGATATCGCAAACCCATCCGAATATGAATGAGCTAATCCACATTGCCAAGTAAGGGATGGCAGTAAGTGTCCCTGTGGTCGCTATGTTGAATTTGAGAACATCTGTCATGTATTTGGGAAGGTCTGTCACCATTGTATAGTAGCCCCAGTCGTGGCCCACCTGAAAGCACAGAAAAAAATATATTATAGTATATACTTATGCCTTAAAGGTACCAATGGCATAATAAATATTGACTTGGTTCATCCTGCATTAAACAATTGCGTGTTTTAGTCTGTAACGGAGAGAGTGATCATTAGAAGTTTTGGATCTGCAGTGATAGTATAAATCGTTGCGTTTATCTCAAAATCATTAGCACAGCCATCGTTATATACAAAATTAAAAATGTTAGTGGATATTGAAAGTATCTTATTCAATATTTTGAAACCTTGTTTGACATATTAACAGTATGAGCGGAAATTGTATTGAATTTATGAATCGTATCAGTAAATAGATTTATTTATTTAATAACATTATCAAATACATTATTATTCCCAGTACTGTTTAGTTTGATTAAATCGTCTGTATTATCGTAAACTTCCGTTGGCGTAGGCCTCAGGTAGGTAGGGGGAGGCCTACGCCAACGAGGCGACAGCTATGACACCATGACGATACTTACAGACAAGAGAAATCGCACAATACCATGACATTAAAATTAACATTTCCTGGAACCAATAACAAACTTATGACATTTTATTTTATTTAACAAAACAATTACAGTGATGATGTTATTGGAAATTCAATGTAATGTGTGAGCATGCTCCGTATAAATAGCTGAATAAATGGCTTTTTTATTTTTTTATTTATTTTATTTTATTTATTATCGTAAACTTCCGACTACTAAGTAAACATCGATATTATATTTCTTGTACAAGGAAAATCGCTTTACCCCCAATATCTCAGAAGCAAAATAGGAAAATTATGAAAATTACATAGCGCCATCAATAATAACGCAAATGGATGGAAAATACCACTCAATTCAAACACATTTTGCTAGACTATGTATATTATAATGTATACTTATTTAGACAAAAGCGGCAAAACTAATTTCAAGACAAGTTAAATCATTAAAACATTATTATTACGGTTTTTACTCACGTCTTATTTCGCATTTGTTATTTACGCGTTTCAGGTGTACCCATCTTCAGAACGTACGTTTTCGCGACCGCGGCTGCGCGCAGACCCATCAGAAGATAAGATCGTAAGAAGTCAACTAAGATCGTAACTAGATGTTGAACAACGCAAGAAGTCTTTTAAAAAACTCTCAACATTGTTCGTCACACTCACTCAAACTTACATTACTCTTACTAATAATAAAAATCAATTTAAATTCAAACTTACAGCTGCAAACAGCAGGGCCCAAACAGGCACAGATCTGACAATAGCTTTCCAAGGCACTGGGTCTCGAATACTGGTGGTGTCGGCGCTTGTTACTGTCTCATTCAGGTAGGTCAGCTCTTCTTCTGAGATGTAAGGATGGGTGTTCGGAGTACTGTAGCAGAGGATACTCTGAAATATAACGCACGAAAATATTAACTTTAAAGTAACATTGATAAATTGTTTTGTTAAATTTATTAACTTTATGGATGTGGTACAGTTTTTTTTTTTAATTTTCTTATAGCAAAATGCTCGACGTGTCTATGTTAGAATTCATTCAGGAGTAAGTATTCGCGCAAATTGTTTTCAAGCACATTAATAACCAGAGTTCATATCAAGACATGGCATATAAGAAGTGAAGCCTATGTCGATATGTTAGGTAGATGATGATGATGGATCTGGTACTTACTTATGCATATTTATTTTCTGAAAATCTCGCATGTTAGCTAAGCGGTCATTCTAGGATTTTATCGTGGGCTATCAAAAATTACTACAATCATGGAAATGTATTCAATTCAAAATGTATGTACCTATATTGGAATAAATTAGTAGTCATAAAAAGTATTAGGTACTTCTATAGGTACGCATTCTCGTAGATACATAGATACTCACCCAAGTAACAAACCAAAGGATCCCAAAGCACCCAAAGAAGTAGAACACATTGGCCCAGTCTCCGTCCCCTGCCATCAGGAAGCCAGACATGAAAGAGCCGAAGATGTTTCCGATCTGGGCGCCGCCGAATACCAGGGCTCCCTGGCGAGACCGCTCGTGGGGAGGCACCCATCTAGCCAGGACTATCATTAGGGCTGGCATCGTTGGACCCTGGAATCAGAATAATTGTTCCTGTCAAATAGGTACGTATATTTGATAGGACAGAGGTACTAGCAGTTTGGCAACCAGTCGCCTAGTGGAATAGAAAAGATTTATATCAACCTAATTGGTGAGAAGCAGGGCCATCTAAATAAAACAGTACAAAAAGCATTGCGGTCGTATGCACGCTTATATAGCTGGTGTCAATTCATTCTCGCTTTTAAAGTTTGGAGTTTGTACGAGTATTATTTATTATTTACATACTTATATTATATAGTACAGTAATGATTTTTTAGTATCATAACTGTACAATGTGACGTGTAAAATACCGTAATGAATACATAAAATGATGATTATGATTATCCATAACTTTGTATCAAAATAGAACTTGTACCAATAACTTAATTTATGTTACTCAGGTTTTGGCCTACAAGTTCAAGTTTTCATCTAAGGTAGATAGTTAGTTTATGCAGGAAATGCATTACTGACACTAATTTCTCATAATACCTATTACCCATATCATATGTAATTTTACAATCATTATAAATGCAAAGTGCGTCGACCTACATTTTAAAAGCTACTTATTGGGATTAAATGATATTTTTATGGATAAGGGATATACTTATGATGCCTAATTAGAACTCTAGGTCAGATTAAATCTAAGTCTAACCTACTTTACTGTGGTAGATTAAAATACAAAACCTTATTTATAATATCATACCCGTAGAGCAACATAAATAAGTTATTAAGCGAGTGAATGCATTTCAATGAGATTAAATAAAGGTATGATTTCAAACACAACCAGTGTTTAGGCAAATTGAATACAATACGAGTACATATAACCTTAGCTTTCGAAAGCTTCGAACACTTAACCTTGAAAGCTGCATTCGAAAGGAACAAACCGAATGTTATGTTAATTTAAAGAGTTAGTGTCAATTACAAACGTAATTATAGATTTCATTCGGAATTTCAGATCAATTGGTTTTGCAAATTAAGACTTTTGAGTTTCAACAGATTTGATAACAAGTCTTTCTACAGAGTACCGATGGTTATATAGCCGTAGGTTATAAAATAAATTCTGTATTGAAAGACTACCAATAACACTTAAATTTGACTGAGGTCTCTATTTTCTTAAGTTTGTCTATGTAACAATCTTAACAATAATAAGTAGTCATAATAAATGTATTTTCACTTATCGTCGCGTCGTAGCAATAACTAAACGATTTAGATCCATTCCAGTACAAGTATATATTCCACTTTAAATTAGTTTAGCTGACCTGGATGGTCTAAGATCTGACGATTTAGTGCAAAAAAATACGTTTTATACCTATAAGAGTTTTATACTAACTAGTTTTACTTAGTTGAAATATCTTACCTCTCCCATTCCTTGCAAAACTCGCAATATAAATAGCCACGTAGCTCCTCCAGCTTTGACAACCATGGGTGTCATTAGAGTAAAGATGGCGGTACTCAATAGACCAATACCAAGGGTCCATTTTCCACCATATCTCTCTGCTAAGTAGCCCCCAGGAACATGTGTGATCGCGTACCCATAGTAGAACCCACTCAGGATAAGTCCTTGCTGTGATTCTGACCAGTCGAAAATGGCGTACTGAAACGAAAGAAAATACATTTATAAGAGCTAATTAAGATACAGATATATCTTACACTAACCGAGTTACATACGTATTTATTTTATATATTTATTTAACAAAGAAATACTCCAGTTGAATATCAATATGTTAAGCAGTCGTTAAGCCATGTTAGAGGTCCCTAGTGTGGTTTTATAAAACTGTTGTACCAGAGTTGGTCACTCTCATTCGAACGTACTTTTTATTTCAATGTATTAACTATTAGTTGCATCTAAAAAACCGGGACATTGCACATAGCGCCATCTAGCCCCACACTAAGCAAACCCTTGTATCTACTTATCTGTGCTAATAGTTTCGTTTTCGGTTTCAAGACAGTTGTGGAATGTACTAAAATTCACGTAAATATTTATGACTATAAATATGTTTTTTTGAAGTCAATGAGTATTTTGTTATTTTTATAAGTACTGAACGTGTGATTTTAAAAAAATGTAGCTACATATATTCAAGTAGCCTCTTGAAAACATCTGTATTAATCGTGTAAAATCAATAAGTTACTAGAGCATATCGCAATTTGCTTGCACTTAGGTAGACTGATAATACACCGGTTGCAAAATAAGCCAACTTCAGTCAATTTACATTCAATTATATTGTTATCAAGGTTTTGATAAGCCATCAATGTGTGTGAATATAAGTAAGTAGTAATAATGTTTGGCTGTATGAAGCTCACGCAGCTCAGCTAGCGGAGGCAATCGAATGCGATTACCAATGTTAAACAAAGGTCGACGCGGTCAGTCCTTGGATGGGTGACCGAAAAGTGGCATTCCATATTTTGGCGCTTCCGTGGATCGGATGACACGTTAAATTGTAGGTCCCGGCTGTTTGTCTAGTACGGTAGGCGTTAAGCCGTGTCATAGGCTTTTAGGGCGGCCCGATAAACTCTCGACACCAGCTAGTCTCATTCGATAAAAAGAAGAAGACGGTATGGCTATTTTCTAATTTTATTTTGTATTTTTTTTTAATGGCACGCCTTTAGTACATCCAAAGCAACAACTTTTAGAAATTCGCGA
Source organism: Macaria liturata (assembly GCA_964023185.1). Classification (NCBI taxonomy): domain Eukaryota; kingdom Metazoa; phylum Arthropoda; class Insecta; order Lepidoptera; family Geometridae; genus Macaria; species Macaria liturata. The sequence continues at coordinate 4,275,133 of OZ026823.1, read as the reverse complement.
TAAAATATTTTGGTTCAATAGTGGACGCCTGTGGCTTCGCTCGCATTATTACAGGATAAAATGTAGCCTATGACACTCCTAAGATCTCATGCTGCCTACATACAAAAAAAAACATTATGATCCGTTAAGCCGTTTTTGCGTGATAAACGTTTATATAAACAGACAAAACTTGAAATTGTTCGAAGAATCTCCTAACATTTTTTTTAAGTTCTTCAATGTTCAGACTTTCTACCCTTTTCAGCTTTATTATAATGTATAGAAAAAAATAATTATATAAAAGAAAAAGACATTTTGTCTTTTTTAAAAGGTTATGCGTTAGTTATCAGTAACCCAGAATTGACAAATTATCCTTGTCACATATCAAAGTTTACATAGAACAAATATTTTTCAGATAACCCTGTCATCATGATTGCAAAAAAAAACTTGAAAGCACATGGAAAAATATCAACTCAATCATTTTTAACCTTTAAAACTTATATGCTAATCGTAAAACAACAATTTGAATCAAAGTTGATAAACATGAATATACATTTGATTAAAACGTTTCCATCAAGAGCATGTGTTCATAAGTGAGCCCAAAAAAAAAAATTTGAGTACCTATCTTTTTGCTTTTATTTTAGAAGACCTAACACATTTTACACATAAAAGACTGACTACCAGCACTATATGGCAGGCATTTGCAATACCTAAGGAAGTCGTCAACATTTTCACCTGAAATGTTGACCTGTTTCTTTAGTATTGTTTACCGTGCCAGTCAGTCAATTTTAAAGGCATACCTTTTGTGGGCAATCATAACGTTTAATAACAAAATTTGTATGTGGAACAAATCGTAAGCCGTATTTAAAAAGACTATGCTAACTCCATAATGAAAACGTAAAAAGTAAAATAAAACTTACCGGTTTAGTACTAGCTGTGACATTAGTTAAGAAATCGCTCTCGTCAGGGCATGCGTTGGGGTCAAAATGTTCGCCGGCTTCTTTGGTATTGTTGACCATCTGAGTGACGGCCAGGTTGAGACATACTCGCATCGTGTAGGCATTGCATACAGCCAACAGACCCATAATGCCCAGGACATACCGCTGGGGAATTAGGAACACTGAGAAACAGGTTTAGATTAGAATAAGATAATTTGGAAATTGAGGATATTGGTTGAATAAATTATGTTTATAAGGTTTTACAAATACGTCTTCAATATGCGCCGAGTTCCGCAAGTATTTAGAGCTATTGATTTATATATTGTTTGATTTGACTTCAACTTTTTAATCGATTTAAAAAAAGAAGAAGTTTACAGTTTGACTGAATGTTTTATTTTTCAAATGATTTCAGCAGTCATGCCGCAATTATCAAAGAAGAAAACTTGCAACCTCCTTATTTTGAAATCGGTTAAAAATATAAGAAAAATAATGTCAATGTTTGTGTTTGCCAGCTGTCAAATGAGCCCAATTTCTTCCTCCATTGAAATCGGTTATATTTCGTTGTCACTATGGAGTTCAGAGAAAATATACCTATAACATCAATTGATTGCAGATGCATCTATATCACAGAAGTAAAGATCAAAAACGTTAGCTAAAATTGTTAACCGTTATACACGTAACAAACTAGAGTATATTTATTTTTCAGTGAGCATAAATTACTGAACAAGAAACTTTTTGTAAAAGGAACTAGTCTAGCATTCTAAATGGCATGTAATTTCTACTTACGTTTCGATATTGTTTTCCTCCATCGTGGAATCATTTCGAAGACACGACCGCTCTTGTTAATATATTATCTGCAACAAAAAAAACTTACGTCAACTCACATGGCAGAGGTTGAAAGAGGAATAATCTATTAAACAAATAACAACGATAATAGAATAAATATTGCAATAATCATGTTCTCTTTCAAACAATTAAAACACTTGACAATTTATAGAGTCGGGTGTTTCTTTCTTTTGTATCACACTTCAGAATCTATACCACTCGTGTAATAATAACAGACACCTGGTATGGATTATTGAAACTGAAAATGCAAAATCATTTTAGTAATTTTTTCAGAGAAATAATTTCATCCACAGAGACCACCCACCTTAAACCACAAGGGTCTCTTCAAGTGACCTGATTGTTAAATGTCTGACAATTTATTGTGAAAAGCCTAGTTTGAGTTAGTACCTTATGCTTGGAGGTAACTTTTTGAAGTTTAAGTCACTATTGGATGCTCACGCTAAGAAGTAAAACTTGAATCCTACCCTTTTCCCTTCAAGTGAAATTTCCAAAAATCCTTTCTAAGCGGATGCCTACATCATAACATCTACCTGCAAGCCAAATTTCAACAATCCGTCCAATGGTTTGAGCTGTATGTTAATAGATCACTCACTGTGTCAGTCAGTCAGTTTCATTTGAGTTTTATATATTTAGATTTCCTTTTGACTTCTAGACTACGAATCGAGTGTGAAGATCGTATTGGCTACAATTGTAACAATATTATAAAAAAAATTGTTTACATTTAAATGAATTTAAGACGTGATCTAATAAAGTAAACATAGCATTTAACTTCATTTTATAATGTAAACACATAATTTAATCTATTATTCTTTATGGTTTTGTAAATACAGTGACTGCTACAACGACATCGTGTCTATATTTTTTTTACAGTCATTTGAATACATTCAAGTAATAATGGCTGTTTTACAATTCATAACGTTAAATGTTGTTCTCAAATGCACACGAAATATTTTATTTTTTCACTATCTTGGGTTTTAATCGTGAAAACGTTTTTTGGAGACGAAAACGGAATTATTTTATAGTGAAAGTGTTTTGTATTGAAACGATATCATTTTAACAAATATCATGATCGTATTTACATATCATTAGCTTTAAAATCTGTCAACAATAAAAATCTCACCGTCTGCAATGGATTACCGCAAATAATGACTAAAGTATCAATAAATTATTTTTCTGACATTTCCTTGTCGTTTGTTTACATCGTGAAAGTAGCAGGAAATAACATCACCAGTGTCTACTACGTTTTCATATATTTAAAAATCACAAATTACGATGATTCTTTCCTTCCTGTTGGTTTTGAGATATACATACTTAAACGAATTTCGAAGAAAGGACATGGTCACACCAGAAATGTGTATAAATTACTATACATAAGCTACCCAGCCAAACCAGTCGATATTCCAAATTTAATAACAGTTTAATAATAAACAATCTAAAAAAGCCTCTTACTAATTTACTAAAAAGTAAGTTCATATGACTGTGGCCAACTCTGGTGTCAAGAGATTACAAACCACTCTACGGACAATGAATTCCGTTCCAGTCCCAAAAACTAGTTGCAAATGGGATTTGTTCCACCTGTCGTAGCTAAACGATACGACAGCCGGTAGGTATAATATTTTAGTACTAGTGGACGCCCGCGGTTTCGACCGCATTATAGTCGAATTAAAAAGGAGCCATGACACTGCCGGGACCACATACTACCAACAAAACAAAAACCATGATGATCTGTTCAGCCGTTTTTGCGTGAGTGTTTAAATAAACAGATAAACAGACAAAAAAAATATAAATTGTTGGAATGTGTTCTGTTATGAATTCTTAGTATCTCCAAACATTTTTTTAAATATCTCCTGTGTTCATACTTTCGACTCTCTTCAGCTTTATTATATTTATGTATAGATTAAAAACGCGTTAAAAAGTTATATTGCACTGCATAAAACAGCCTTATTACAGACAGGTACTACCATTAACAATGTTTATCAAAGATTAGCGGAAAGTGGTTGGCCTCAAATACACGTGAAGTGATAGACTCGGTACGTTGAGCAACTACTATGAACGAAGGCGTTATATGCAGTAGTTGACACATTGTGGTGATAAGAAAATTACAGTTATTTTTTGTCTTTTCAAACTTTAACTCTTCACATTACATAGTATATATATGTTACGGCTAATACCCGAAGTGCGGCTACACCTAGTTCTAACCGGCTAAAACTAGATGTAGCCGCACTTCGGGTATTAGCCGTAACATATAATACATATCAGTGCCCTCTTTTTTGCAGAAGTTAGAAATAGGATGTTTAGTTTTTCTTCCATTGTTTTTATGTATTATTGACATTATTTTACACTGGCATAATAAAATGTTAGGTATATAGTTATGGTATCGAAAACTCTATAAAAAAATCTGTATATTTGTATGTCCACATACTCGTAGACGACTCTGAATTTACACATGCTTTTTCTTTATTATCTCAGAATCACACTAGTCCACGCGAGGGCATAATCTATATAATTATAATAAGTACCAAATAAATTATCGAAGCAGTTTTTCCTAAACTTAAAAATTGTATAGGTCGTCTGAAGCAACATCGGCTCAAACGTACGTAGTTCCAAGATTTAACATGTCTTATTAGAACTGGCATCCAATCTAGGCTGCCATATAATAGTTTTACGATCTTTAAAGCGAGAGTGAATTGGTTCTTATTGGGTAAACACGATTGATCTCGGACCGTAGCTAATGCTTGCCATCTGGCAAACTGTGGTCAAGTGAAAACCTGTTATAGTTAAAAAACACACTTATTGTCAAAATGTTGATTAGTACGTCACTATGGAGGTGAAATAGAGCAAAATAAGTGCATGAATTACAGAACTACGTTTATTAAGTGGTTTCCAAGGGACTTTTGGCTGAAGGTATGTTATGTACGTGGACAAATAGACGGGCAGTTAAGTATCCATGAGTTGTATTGTCTATGATTCTTACATATTGAAGGGTGCTGTCTATAAAGACAGCACCTTTAGTGGATATATAAATATCCACTCATGCAAATAGAAGGGAAACAAACAACTTTATGCGTTTAAGAGTGTAAGAGGTCACAGGTTTGTTAATGACCATGACCAGTTCTTCATGAAGTAACTACTTACATACGACATGTTCTTAAAATTTAAGGTTGCCTGTCACATATTTCTGTAAGCAAAAATGTGACCATTATATTTTTAAAGCGCTTTTACCAAACAAAACCAGTTCTTTTCACAGTAAGGATCGCGAAATGTAGCCTACGATTTTAATAATTGTATTCTGAAAAAAAAACTGTAGAATACAATTTTGTTAACAGTAAGTTCACGATTACTGATTTATTTTACGTTTATTTTTAAGCATTGTCAAACCAGTTATATTAATGTGTTGTTAATTAAATGTTGTCTCTAGGTGGAAACGAACCAATATTGACAAACTGACAAAGTTCACAATTAAGTTGACTTCCTGATTAAATTAGTAATATTATAATAATATTGAAAAAGCTACAATTCGTTTGCCACCTATGCTTGTTATTCTTATAACAAACTAATAAATCTATATATATAAAACTCTAAGGTGACTGACTGATTGACTGACTGACTGACTGTTATACTGATCTATCAACGCACAGCCCAAAACACTGGACGAATTGGGCTGAAATTTGCAATGAAGGTAGATGTTATGACGTAGGTATCTGCTAAGAAAGGATTTTTGGAAATGCCACTTTTAAAGGGGTGAAATAGGGGATGCAAGTTTGCAACTTCTTATTGCGAGCGAAGCCGCAAGCACCTACTAGTAAAATATATGTTTGTTATTCTTATAACAAACATACAGTATGGTTATTTGTTCCTCATTCACGCTCTAATTGATTTTGGCGTGAAGAAAAATAATGTAACATAAATTATTAAAGGTATATAGGTATACTATATTTACTTATTGTTATGGTATAGGTTCACGTTTGAATACAGACGGCCTTATGTTATACATTGCTGTGGTTTAGATCTATCAGTAATGGTAGTATATCAGTGTATTCATATGCGTAGAAATAAAATAAATTGTATCAAATCAAATTCAAATTCAAATTCAAATTATTTATTACGCTACAATAAACACAGTACTTAGATTAGGTAATGTACAGGAGTTTAAATCTTACATGTAGCAGTACAAGTTGGTATTCCATTGTTCCGCGCTAAGTCCCATAGATGGGCTTGTGTTGCGGGACAATGTTTCCTTCTGTGACCTTTTATTAGATAGTAAAACTCATATTACAAACAAACATTTTTCACTTTACAAGTTTGTAAATAGACTAACATAACCTTCAGATTTGTAAATACATTTGTGTTGCCAGGCTTGATATGTAAAGTTTGTAAGAGAATTTGAACTGATTCATGTTGATCTGAATCAATATAACAATATGACTTTCCAAATTATGGTGTATATTTCAGCTTTCAACAATGCTGCATCAAATATTGTATGGAAAAAATAATTCAAGGTTGTATTTGGCTATGATATTTATTGATCTTTTTATAAAGGTATGAACAAACGAATATAATGTATTAATATGAAAATTATTTGCTGTATTCTAAAACAGCATCGTACCAGTCTCAATCGGTATTGAAAAATACTGCCATTTACTGAGAATTTTAATGACTTTATCACTGGTATTTTCTGGTGACGGAATTATCCACAATATCATGTCAAATACCACAATGATTGATTGATGGATTTTACCCGCATCATTAAGTAAACGGTTATCGTAAATGTTCAAATAACCTACCATTGTGATTTCGTCATGTAGGTAATCTCATAATAAGTAGTAAAGGATCATAAAATAGGACTTTATTATATTCTTGGTAATAAACACCACACTGCAAAAAACACTAATCTGAAATACTAATTGAAGTATTCCACTTAGAGCACCCGTCCGAAGTTTGGCTATGAATGATTTTTAAATTTCCAGACATTAGTTTAGATTGTTTGAACATTAACCACAACTATTTTTTTAACATACTCTTGAAACTCAATAAAACACATACAATATTATAATATTTATTACGTAGCGTATTATCCTCGTCTTAGGACAAGCCGTAAGCGATGCGTCACCTATCCGTAAGCACGGCATCGCCTAGCCGTAAGCATGGTGTCGTCAATCCGTCAGCACGACGTCGTCGAAGTGATACGGCTAATTTCAGCCCGTCTGAACTAGGCGAGCTGTAGTCAAACCCAAACTTGCCCATGTATAATACATAATATAAGGTCACAGTACACATTTAATATGTGTATATATCCGACCAACGAAAGTGCGCAATGTAATACCATTTTGTTTTATTGCAATCGTCACCCACACACACACACACACACACACACACACACACACAAATCCAAATGCAAATACACACAGCAGGACCAACATGTACATATATACAGATAAAATTATATATTCTTCTATTATTATTATCTTATGATGTCCTTACTTTTAGCTTTATTTACTTTTAATTGTATTTGTTAACCATCCAAACCACTTGGAAGAACCTGTCTTTTGCAACACAGTTCCAACTAAAGCAAAAGACAGAATCATGTAAATTATACAATAAGGTTGCTCAAATAAAAAAATTACTTACATACTTACTTACTTACCCATCCAAAGACTGATTAGGTACTGCAACAGTTGCTTAATTTGAATATCCGCAAACGGACATCAAAACTCAATAAACTTCGTACTTATTAATCTACGATATTACCAACACGGTTATTCGTAGTAATTAATATATATTACCTACGTCTGTGTTCTTAGTCGGGCCAAAGTCATTCGGGTGCAAAAATTTTACAAACTCAATGAGGGCGATGGTAACATTATTGAATTAGAATGTCCAATCAATCGTAAACTGATGTTGGTATTTGATAATACTACGAGGTCATTATCAATGATTTAAATATGTCAAGGACTGTGGCTCAATCGCGTATTACGTTCGCAGTTCAATAGCCTTAGATGATTAATTTCAAATTATTTAATTTAATAACAGGTGCAGATTTACGAGTAAATATAATTATATTAATTTACCTCTTAAGTTTGCAATGAAAAACTGTTTATCTTTGGAGTTATCTATAAACTATTGTATTGTATGTATTAAGGTCGCCTTTCTAAATTAAATGTAATAAATGAATTTAAAAAGTTATATCTATTCGTTTTTACTTTTAAGCTAAAAATAAACGTAAGATATCAAGTCGAGTTTCACTTATTTAATTAGCTTGCTAAATATCTGTTAGGTACGCTAGCAATTAAAGAGGTAAGTTACTTAGTATTCATTAAACAAGTACCTAATTATAAGACCTAGGCACATATGGAGTGTAACTCTGCACCTAGATGCATACATTAAATGTCTTTACAACTTTGTTAACATTACCTTTAAAATACTTTTTGTACCTACGAGTATAAAGATAAAGATTCATTTAGATAAGCTAGATGTCGTTGTGTGCAATGTCCCAGAATATTTATTTATTTATTTGCAAGTTCTAGTTGTGGTTATTATATGATGGTGGGTGATATTCAATCAAATATTTGTCTCTCAACCATTAAGTACTGGTGTGCAAATTCGACAATATAATAACTAAACTTGATATTATATAAAAATTATATATAATTAAAGAAAAACAGGGCAAAAAACTTAACTGAACTACAATAAATAAAAACCTCTTTAGAAAAGTCTAAAAATTATCTCATTATTTTTCCGTTTTTCCTTGGCGCCCACCACGATGTATCTGCCCAAGAGAACTCCCCTAACGAATTAATTCTGCGGGGGAGTCAGGACCCTCAGACATGAGGATATACGACTCGAGAGAGAAAAAACTATCTAAGTACTTTAGCCCACTGCCAGAGGGCAGTGTACCCAGCCTTCTGGTCGCATTACCACGCTGAATTTGGTTAAGGTATTAAACCAAAATAACCTTTTTCTGGCTCAACATTGCCAAAATTACTAATTTTTAATAGCTAAAATAGGTACTGTATAACAGAATATGTCTTCAGTAACAGTCATAGTGGTTTTACAGGTTATTCATATACTGTGGAATTTTAATTACGCGTTTTTTGTCATTTATTCACAATGCAAGGTTATGAAGGACGATACATCGTAGTAAATAATTGGACTTACTTGTGTGTACAAACCGGTTAAAGTATTTTAAGATGTAGTCAAAATGACTTCAATTCTTATTAATAATGTGGTAAAAAAAAAAATTAAATATTAGGGTTAAAATAGAATTTCGGTAGGTTTAGTAAGTTAGCCAAAATATTTTGAATTGCTTTTGAATATTACATGTATCATTTTTATGTACTAAATATTTCGGCGTTCTATACGAATTAACTGATGTGGCCTTTTTACTTTATTTTTTTTAAATCAGATAGTTTGATGACTGCGATATCCGAGGTAAATGTAGTGTGTTCCGTGGAAGGATCTGGGCGCCCACCAAGATGTACATATTTGCACAAGAGAACTGCTCTAGCGAATTAATTCTGCTGGGGAGGCATGACCCTCAGTCATGAGAAAACATATAAATATTTTAAAAAAAAATGTTTTTCACTGAGTGATCTCACTAACATATTAGCGTAGAAAATTCTTTACAGGTAAATTAACTCCAAAACAAATTCAAATATATTTCTCAAACGTTTTAAATTATTCAGAAATGAGTGAAAAGAGTTTCTATGGTCTATCTATGGATTTAAAAATTCACGGTAATCTTAAGCAATACCGAAAAATAAGACGTCCGTCACCGTCAGTTGTTCGCTTAAGTTTTGTCATGAAAGATATTCCATGACGTGAATTAAATTAGTTTAGAAGCGTGTGTTTAGTAATATTTGTTATTATCAGAATGTATTAATTAACAATAATAATACATAAAAACAGGGGAAGAAAAACTAAATGTACAACTTCTAACTACAACAAAAAATAAAAAAGAGGGGGCCCTTTGAAATTCTTTAGAAAAGCCTACAGATAGTCTAAGTACTCTAGCCCACTGCCAGAAGGCAGCGTGCCCAGCAAACTAGCAGCATTACCACGCTGGATGGCAATGCGGATACGTTGAGCAGAAAAAATCGGTAGTGTAAGATTTAAAAAAAAAATGTGTACAATTATCTAGTACCCATGATAAGCGTAAGCTTAGTATGGGGCTAGATGGTGATGTGTGATATGTCCTGAAATATTTATTTTATTATTAAATTTTAATGTATTATGTAGTACCTATAATACACATTGTTTCGAATCAGGATTGTATCCTCGTGTGTACTTAAAAAGTTAACATACATTTTTATGTATTATATCCGTTATCTAGTACCCACGACACAAGCGTTTGCTTAGTGTGGGGCTAGATGGCGCTGTGTGCAATGTCCCGGTTTTTTTTTCTTTTTTTTATTTATTTCTTTTCTGAAACTTTAAATATGATAACATGTCATTGCCCTACATAATTAATCGAATGCTCTACATTACAACAAGGATATTTCCTTTTCTTATATATTACAACAATACAAAATATCTTCATTGCAAGCTTATTTTGAATTCAAACGACACATCGGAAGCCATTTTAGAATCTTGTAACGTCGGTGACCTCAATTAGTATGATTAGTAAGTGCCTGAGGAAAATAAGTTTGTATTAAAAGAAAATTGAGGAAATCGTTCCATTTTAAACCAACATAAAACATGGCTATCAATTTGTTGATAATTTTATATATTGCATATGGTATATCTGAAAAAATCGGGTTTTAGCTTTGGCATCATAATCATCATCATCACTACAAATTTAAGAGCAAGGCCTTTGTGAGCATGCGCTATCCATCTCGATCTTCTGCCAATTCTTTGACCTCCTTATACGCCATGACACCCGCCTTTTCTTTAACTTAGTCCAAGTATGACCTTCTCGGCCTTCTTCTTCCTCTTCGGGCTTCAGGCATATATTATATAACTTCATTTATATACGCCTGTTTTATTGAGTCTACAAATTTTTCGAAAACATTAATTGATCTTGATCTTATCTTATTTTTTCAATATAAATTATTTTATATTGTTCATTTAGAGAACGTTACGTACGAATATTTTTTTTAAATTATTTTCAACATGTTAAAAGATTCATATATTCTTAAAGGGTCCATTATACATAATTATATATTAACCCACATAGTACAGATATATTGGTAAGCATATACATATTACCTATGTGAATAAATGACTGGTAAGTTTGTATAAATCGATGATTAATATTATTCCTTTGAAAACATACGAATAGGTACATAGCTTGATAATAAAATTGATATTATATTTACTTGTATCAGCATGTATGTACATATGTAGATACAGTTGTTTTAAATATCATAATTTCCTTCTTAAATAAAACAAATAGAATTTGGCATGGATAATATTCACCAAAATTAAATTATTTTGCAATGTAACACGTGTACACTTGACTAAACCAACCGATGCAAACAATATTTGCGTTTTTTTTTTTCATATTTACTTAATGGATAAAATAACAAAGTGCCTTTTACCCACCAGTTTTCCACTTATGAAAAAGCATCGACTCAAAAGGCAGGAAGGTTTTCCTGATCCCTAGGGCTATGGATGATGATAATAATGATGATGAAACATATCAGTTTAATTTAACTTATTGAAGATATTTATAAAGCCAAAAATATTTTATTTACATATGTACAAAAATTACAAAAAATACACGATTGAATAGAATTCAATAATAAACTAAAAACAATATAATATACACTAAAATAAAAAAAAAATAAGTATGTATGTATTTTGATATTTTGAACGTAATATCTTATTAGAAGTTTTATGAACCAGCGTGTGATTCTTTTGCAACTAGAACCACGGCCACCGGTTCAACTTGACCCGACGTACAAGTTAATTTAGCAGTCTCAGAGAATCGCATAAAATACTAATAGTCCGATTATGCTAATTTCATAATTGCAACCGGCACGCTTAAATTGAAAATTGTGAGCAAAAAATTGTTGCACACTCTTTTTTGTGCTTTTGAAGTAAGATTATATTGAGCCCTATTTACTTATTTCTATGAATTTGCAAAATAAGAATTTGATGAAAATAAAATTAAACACTCAAGGTAAGGCATTTTTTTTATTTCAAATTGTAACTCTTTCATACAATTTATTCAAATAAAAGTTTATTGACATAACATGTACGAATAGTATCGTATGAACCATTGTCACGGAGAACATTAAAATAGCAAGCAAAGATCAACCATGTCAAAATTCGTGAACACAAAATTGTTAAAAATGATAAATACTGTTTATAATTCTCACAACGAGACTTAAAATAATACACAAACGATATTTACCTACATCAGTTACAATATAATCAAGCATTGGTATAAGTAAACCTGCCGGAACGATACAACAATTTTACATCTGTTTTTGGTATTGTTTTGAGTGCCGGTTTTCGACGAAGGTACAAAAATATTTTGTTACGAAATATTTTTGTTTTTGTAACTGACCTACGCCACGTAGGCTTGAACTGGTATTGGAAATATTTTTCCTGTATCAAGCTGAAAGTTAACATTTTGCTTTTGTTTATTTGCTGGTGCCTGTAGCTTTGCCTGGTAATCTAAATATATAAAACTCAAAGGTGACTGACTGACTGATATAGTGATCTATCAACGCACAGTCCAAACCACTGGACGGATTGGGCTGAAATTTGGAATGAAGGTAGATGTTATGACGTAGGCATCCGCTAAGAAAGGATTTTTGGTAATGCCACTTTCAAAGGGAAGAAATAGGGGATGCAAGTTTTACTTCTTAATGCGAGCGAAACCGCGAGCATCCACTAGTAGAATATAAAATGAAAAAAAAACTCACAACTCGTTACAAGCAAACACAACTCCTTGCATAAAACAAACAATATAAACTTTTATTTATTGCTGCATAATTTTGCTCTTTGCCCACCACAACAAATTAAATCTTACTCAAACGATCTGACATTGGAGAAGTATTTAATCGCGTGTTTGAAGCCTAGCTCAAATCTAAGCCCCTGCAATAATTATAAACATCCCAAGGTAGTTGATTGTAAAACTTTATCACAAGACAAATAGGCAAAAACACTTCTTATTTTATAGTACGTTCTTGATTATTTTACCGCCGTCAGATTCAGTTATCTGCTTCAACTGCATTGATGTTTGAAAAACATTTGAATAGCTTAATTAATTGAGCTATAATGAACACTACCAACGGTTGAGTTCAACTTAACTAGTGGAATAAATTGGTATACGAGGCCTTTTTAAAGTCAGACTTTTTTTTTTATTTTAGAAAGAAGCCCATAGATATTATATGGTATATAAATAATATAAAAAAACTCATACAAATTTGTTCGTGTACTTAACAGAAATTTATTTTATAAAAATAAGATAATAATTTATTAAAATTTCGGCTTTTTTCGACATCTGGGACCAAATACGAGCATTATTTGTATGCGAGTGTAAAAAAGAAAAGCATATTTTACGCGACATGTGTATAGAGTTGCTGTTCTATATGATTGTTATTTATAGAATTCAGTTATCTGTATATTAGTTGGCTTGCTGTCCAGTTAATCTTTGATCAAGTGCGGGAGTGCAATCTTCATGTAACAATGCATCAGTAAAACAGATAAAATGTCACAGATATGTCTATGTATACCTGCGACTTTTCTCGCGTTGTTTCGAGATAAAAGTAAGCCTTTGCTCTTCTCAGGATACTATACTATCAGAATAACAAAAATCACCATGATCTGTAGTTTCCAGTTGGCGTGAAAGCGGATCAAACAGACGAAAAAACCCATGTAAATATGATGTACTCGTAGTATTCATATATATACATTATATACTTATAACATGTACAAGATTCATATTCATGTATTAGATGTACCATACTTAGTAATAATACAGAAATATTCCGATCTGTCACCCTGCTCTGTCCCCATGGGGCGACAGATCGAACAAAAAATTTCGAGCTGTCCCTAGCCAAAGTGTGTTCTTTGGTCTGTCTCTTTCTTTCCCAAGTCGTTGCGATTCGACGGAGCGACTGATCATCACGATATTGTACGATGATTGTTGTATGCAAGTGAAGCCTGCTTCCCAGGTAGTGCTACCATAATTCATAAATTTAAGCATGCGTCGCTATTTCTCAAGTGTAATTTAACTGTTAATATTGAATATAGTTTAAAAAATATTTTTATAAAATCAAATGATAAGATGAGATGATATAATACGTGAATGATGGTAAGCGTCAAGCTTGCCTTATTGCGTAAAAGTTTTAATTCAATATTTTACAAAGTAACGGCTAGTATGAAATAAAGAGAAAAAATTACAAACTTCACACAATACAAAATAAGAATATTAATAAATAATAACAATATAAAAAGATAATTTGAGAAGAAAAAACCGGTTTAATTTTTACACATTAACTGTATCACAAAACAACAGAAATGTTAACTAACTAGTCTCGGTATCAAAGTTAAAGCAAACCTAATCTGATACAAAATTATTCATGACACTTAATGACATCATAAATTTTTCAGACATACTTTTTTTTCATTACACTCAAATTGTATTTATATACATACCTGATTCTGACAATACAATTTAATATATAAAGATCGAATTGATTAAAAATTACCACCTTTTTTAAAGAAACCGAATAAAAAGTAGACACTTGATGCTTGGAAAAATCATTGATTGGAGACCCATACGCATAATGAATGATCAAGGAGGTATATTGAATGCAGTTATCTGTATAACTTTAAGTCACGTGTCGTCTTTTTAGTCGTAAATAATCACGTTTATGTATGTTATAAATCTTGTAATGTGCTTGGAATTTCGATTCACTATGTAATGCCTTAATTAGTTCCAGATTAGATTTTTCAGTTATTCAGAACTAAATTGCATAGCGTGTTATATAAATGTACTTATTGTTAAAATAACAAAAAAAAAACGCGAATATCGAATTGCGTTGTGAATAACGTTTTATTTCCGTGTTACGAACATTTCATATGATCTCAAATCAAAAACAAAACTCAAATACGTGTGGGAAAAAAGTAAATGAATGAATTCGTAAAATGTTAAAAACTGCGCGAAAAAGTAAACAGTAAATAAATAACAAATAATTTATAAAGTGCAGTGCTACCTACTTTATAAAAAAAATTACTCACAGTAGAAAAATATTGCGCTATTATCCAGCAAGGGTGTATGTTTCACAGAAAATTATATTAGTTTCCCATCTACTTAAGTTTTTTTTTTCACACAATCCGCGAGGTTTGCCGGCGGGCGACTGGCTAGCGTCGAAGGCTCGACTAGCAGCGTCTGCGCAACCTCCAACGATCGAGGCTTTGACAGTCTCGTGCATGCCTTCACAGCGTGCTCAGTGGCGCTGTCAAGTTCAATATGAACGTATTATATTGCACCTTCACAGGTGCAATTATTATAAACTATTAATTAAAGTTCTCACTTTAATCAATAGTTTATAACACTGTGGACAAGAAACAACTTAAAATTTTTTAGACTATAACAGATTCCTAATAAATTAAGAAAATTACTAACTATCTAATAGAGCTCCAAAGAAAAGATCATCTGTGTAGTTTGAAGTTAAATTAAAAAATCTTATTCTATTTTTGATTTATTTTATTGTTTTTATTGATGAATGTGATTGTCATGAAAATAAATTTCAAATTGATAATAGCCTAAAAAGGACCTAATTCTTATAATTAATAAGCTAACTACTGATTTTGCAAACTTACATGCAAACTTAAGTTAAAAATAAAACCACAGAAACGTAATTATGTTATTTGTATACTAATTGATAGGTTTCTTACAAGTAATTCTGCTTAATACCTACCTACGTTCATGTCTTATGACGTCATTTATCAGATTACTCGGCGTTAAAACATGCGGCATATTTCGGTAGGTGATTGTGAATTTAGAGTCCTTTGTATTCGACTTCAATGACTTTAGCATAATGGCAAAATTATACCTTTCGCTCAGACACATTTATGTATTGTGTTTCTGTCTATATGTAGCAAGTTAAAGTGAAGTATGCGGATATATGTGTTTCATTATTAAAAATTTGAAAATCAGCACATGCATGATTGGCCGTCAACCACAGAGACATTCCATTTTTTTATTGTTTCTACCACTAGTTTAAATGAAATCTCTTTGTGGTCTAGGATAAAAACCGATACACTCTCACGCAAGTTTATAGTTTGCGGGGAACAGGATAATTCAAAAATTATTTACATACATGTATGTACATAATACGAGTATACTTACTAGCATAAGGATAATCAAGTCAAATACGTCAGTACTATAAAACAGTAAACGCAAGTTATTATATTTTACATAGTTATTATTTAGTTAAGTCTCAAACTTTTGCCATTAAACCATGATTCAGCAGTGCCAAGTCAGGCTGGGTCGTTGAAAATAATTGTATAATTATATTATCAGGTTGTATAAGAGTTACAACACTATTCGCGGTCTATTTATTCGTAATGTCGTCGTGTCACTGACCTCCAAACCTAGTGAAGGAACAAAAACTCAGTGGAAAGCTTTTTTTTGTTTTATAATGTGTGTCTTGTTTAAAGACACGTCGGATCAGAATTATCAGACTTTCACTGGTTGATGGTTAAGTGTCTTTTTTGTCGATTTGCGATAAAAAAAACACAGTGTGAGAATAATTTGACGCCGGAAAATCTGGAAAATTATTGCAAATTCGTAATCTGCAGACCCAAATTACCTAAGAATCCAGTTCATAATTACTAATTTCTTTGTAGTTTAGATAGGCAGATAGATAAACTCTTTATTGTTGACACATTAAAAATGAACAGTAGGTACATAAAAAAGTTAAGTTTTTCAGTGATGCAATGTGTATTTTAACTGTCATAAAGAAAATTATAAATAAAAAATGTCCCAATCAATAATTATCAACCACGCAGATAAATATTGTGACTAATTAAATCCTGTTTGCCTTAAAACAAGTAAGAAATAGCAACATAAAACTATCATAATATAAGGAGACCGATACTTTTTACAACCGGACACTACATTTTTGGGGTGATCGTTATGATTGCACACAGTCTTTTCTAACAATAATTACCAAGTTATAAAGAGATTTGATATGATAATAAATGTAGATTAAAATTGAGAAATTGATTTACCAAATTTCCACCAAAGAAAAAAAACTGGAGAAAAAGAAATATTTAAAAACAAAAACAAAAATAAGGAGAATGGATATTTTTTTTACAAAACAAATATGGAGATTATATTTTTGACTAATTTTTAATAAAATTTATTTTTACGCAATGTACTTAATAGTAAGTTAGTAATGTAAAAATAAATGTAGGTACATATTATATTCACAGCTTGACCTTTAAAACATTTCTTAAATTGCTGATTTTTCCTAAAAATCTTTCTGAAACAATTTGAAAAGCAGTATTACAACTCATTCGTTGTTTTGACAAATGATTTCATATCATTGCGATAGTACCTATTTTCTTGAAAATGGGATTTCATGAAATGTGCATGCAATAAAGTAATGAGAAGCCCAAAGTATTTCCAAAATTCGTAAAAGAAATGTTGTTGTTTAGGTTTTTGATGGTTTTCAGATAACCGTTTTTAGCATATAATATACGAGTATAACAAAGTCACATTTTACAGATAAATTAATATTTAAACAATAAAAAAGATATAAGTAATAAAATAAATAAATATATTTCCCAGGACCTTGCACACAGCGCCATCTAACTCCACACTAAGCAAACGCTTGTGTAGTGGGTACTAGATAACGGTTATATACTTTTCTTTTGTAAGTACATACTTATTATACATACAAAGAAACGCTCAACAACTCAACACAAGTAACAACAATGTTTAAATTCATATATACTTGTGTCATGCGGGAATCGAACCCTAATCTATCCGTTCTTTGAAGACTTAACCTCTTGCATCATTTTTCCGATAAGATAAAACAGTTTAATGCTTAATTCATTGAGATCTTACTTGTCTTTGAAGTTTAAGCTTTCTTGAGAACTTTACTTAACTTGTCTTAAAGTTCTAAGTACATGACTGAAGTTACAATAAGTTATGAACACATACTTACCTGATAGATACATGTATCTATTCATTTTCTAACTAGTAACAATTTGATAATAAATAAATAAATAATATAATATATATATATATATAGGTATTTCGGGACATTGCACACAGCGCCATCTAGCCCCACACTAAGCAAACGCTTGTGTCGTGGGTACTAGATAACGGATATAATACGTATATACTTTTCTTTTGTAAATACATACTTATTATACATACAAACAACCAGACTCAACACAAGAAATTATACATTTTTTAAAATGCATAAATACTTGTGTCACACGGGAATCGAACCCGCAACCCCTAGATTAGAAGGCAGAGCCACTACCAACTAAGCTAACGGAGCAGTCAGTAATGCTACGCTCTAATAACTGATTTTTCTGACAACAAATGTTGTTGTCTTAAATTTGCAGAAAACGGTCGCTGTAGCCGAAAATGGTTAGGAGGATTACTATTATACACACACTTTGGATAAATCAATTTTCAAATTTATCACTTAGCTATTGTATTACACTAGGGCCCGCTTGCGCAACGATCCTTAAACAGTTTTAAAAACAATTAGCTATACATTACATTGCTTTTTTAGTCCATGAATTCTTTGAAGAATCGTTTTATGTACATGCAAGTCAAAGTATGTAGGTATAGTCCGAGGAAAAAACCAATTTCCAAAATACACCTGACTTGGGTAAAAAATTTGGAGAAAATATATTATGTACTTTTTTATAGAAATTGCTTTAATGTTTTTGTGTTTTGTGTTGTTAAGTTCAATTTGACGCCTGATCGACCAGCATCTTCAGAATTTCTTTTCGTTGTGGGCTACACAATATAATAAAATATAATTATATTGTAAGAGTATAAAATTGGCAGTAATTAGAAGTAGTATTATATTTATCGACGCAGCTGGCACATTCAATGAGAGGCCTATGCCCAGTTGTGGGAAAGAGATGGCTGTGGATGATGATAATGATTATTATATTTTTATAGATTCACGTACTTAACTTTGACTCATTGCTATAAATATCTGAATATATTGTTTTTAAATACCAAAATAAGATATTGTCGCGTACAATCATTTACCATACAAATTGGTATTTCATGGCAATTTCGTTTGTCACTCTTGCCAATAGCACAGAATAATAAATAATACAACATAAACCTATCTCCCTGTTTCGAACACGCAGCGAGCGGACAAAAAAAAAAAAAAAAACTAGTAAAGTACGCTCGACAGTCGTGTGTCAAACGGCACATCACTCGCTCGCTGGCCGCGTCATCTAGGTATAAAAAATGAATTCGAATTGTATCAGTATTTAGATCTAAGTACTTAAATAAGCAATTTAGAGTAGAATTCGAGAGAAACAGGCTTAATTTAGTAAAAATCTAAGAAAAAGGTTTGTAAATATTTTGTTATAATAACACACACAAAACAATTACTGATAAAGTATTAATTTGTCAAAAAATTATTCACCGCTGATTGAGTATAACACTAAAATAATACAATTTTATTGTTGTACTAAAGCCACATTCATAATGGCAACCATGATAACTTTGAGAGAATCGAACTGCAGTCAGTGAAATATGAACTGTAAGTCGAAACGCTAAGTATCAATTTGGCTTGCGCGTGGGTTACGAACGTCCGCTGCGAACGTATTTCGATAGCGTGGCGCGTTTTTGTGTAAAGATAGCATGCCCTGCCAATAGATATAATAGAGTCTTCAAAACCTCCGTAACTAACAGCGTTACTAATATTATTTGACGCACGAAATGTTTTCTGAAATTTACGCAATTATGATCAGAAATATTTATGATTGAGTTATAAGCTATCCGAGGACAAGTGTCATTTACAGAAACATCTATTCAGTGGCAAATAAACTTTTGATTTATGTTTTCTGGCTTTTCTAAAATGATTTTGTTCAATAATTATATAATATATAATATTATATATTAGAAGTTTATGCCATGTTCCCTAATTTATAGGGCCGGCTACCGATCTACCTGATTTGACAAGATACCAGGTGTTGTTCTTTAAATATCAATGTTCAACAAAAAATATCCCTCCTACTACAAAAATAAAAGACGATCAAACTTAATAATTTTAATTTCACGCCACGTTTTAATTTCATATGTACACTAACCAATTTAATCTGTAGACACCGGCGAATGATCATGTTTTGGATAAACGACCTTCTTTTCTTTATCTTCTTCTCGTTTCTTCAAAGGTCCATGTTTCCAGCCAGGAGGGTAGCCGTGCTTATCTACGTCGTCCCACCATTGTTGCTCACCTGAGCCCCAGATTACGTATAGGATATTCGTCCCTACTAACGTAGCGAAAACGAACCAGAATGCTATGCGCCATTGTGCCACGGTTTGCTGTGGAAGAGACAATTAATTAACATTAGTTTTGCCAAAAACATATAACGTTTTTTCATAATGAGGAAAGCCTACGTAAACATGGCAGTGTATATTTCTTAAAGTAAGTAATTAATAAAAAATATACGTATTTGTTATACAATGTTCTACTTCTTCTTCTATGGTAACATGTTCACATTCTTTTAATGAAGTTATGAATCACTGACTCTAATAAACTTGAAGTAAATTAATTTCCCTGCGATTCGAATAAAACTCCGATCCCAAACTGAGGCGGATTAAAAATTATCTTCTTCTTATTGAATGAGAGTAACTCTAATGTCGAGAATTTATCGAAAATAATATATTATATTATTACACTACGAAACATTTTCGAAAGAGGTTTGTGTTTCATAGGGACTATGTTTTGCTTTAATATAAAAAACAGCCTTATTCAGTGCTCTAATCCATCGCTTACCCTACTTTCCATAATACTACGCAAGAGGATTCAATATCAACAAAAGCGCCTGCCAGGAAGGAAACCCGATAGCTCATGTGCGAGGGAATGTTATTTTCAAACAAGGCGCTTACGTGGACCGAGGGATTTGCGAAGAATATGGCCAGGCACTTTGGTTTTTCGTTGCTATAATGAAACTAAATAATACGCAATTAGATAGATAGGTAAACAGATATTGAGATCTTTAAGTATATCATTTTTATTGTATGTATATATCATCATCATCATCATCAGCCTGCTATCGCCCACTGCTGATCATAGGCCTCTCTTCTTGAACGCTACTCGTCCCGGTCCTGCTCTGATTGAATTCAGGTAATTGTATACATATATGTAAGTACTGTATAAAATTATTTTAATTTTCGAGCTTCTTTTATAGAAATGTTTATAGTAGACATTTAATTATTGTCCTAACGTAATTAGACTATTAATACCTTCACGTGAATTTACCTATACGTGCAAAAGTACTACCTAGAATCAAACGTCTGCCTTTGACATGTTCCATTTTCACTTTTTTGAGTCTCCATTTCTATTACGGAGGAAAGAGTAAACGAAATGAAATTGTATTTTTAAACGAGTGTTACGGGGCAGCGTACAATTGGTACTAGAAGGTAAGGTTTTTGTAAAGTTTTAGCAGGTAGCAGCCATCTTTTCATTTTATGTTAAAATAACGTGTTTAAAAATACATGAAAATGCAATTTAGGCACCCATTTGAATGTAACACCCGCATTGAACTTCTAGATCTACCCTCTTGGGTCAGAAATCCGTACATAGAAGATATTAGAAAAAAAAATGTTTGTATTACGTTAGTAAAACAAGTTTCAGCTGTTTTTCTAATTTTGTCCGTTTCTCTGAGTCTCTGTTTATCTGTTTATTTAAAAGCTCATAACGCGAAACGACTGAACGGATTATCGTGATTTTTGTATTTAGGTAGTATGAGGTCTTAGGAGGGTCATAGGCTACTTTTTATCCTGAGATAATGCGAGCGAAGCCGCGGGAATCCACTAGTCGCAAATAAAAATATTCTATTTAAAATTTGAGTGTGAGAAGTAACTAATTAAACTCACAAACTTTAGATTTAGAATATTAGTCTGACGTCATTTTAACATTGCTTTCTATCATAGCATTATCATTTCGTTTTCGTAATAGTTGATTGATCAAATTTAAACTAAATTTTATCCTTACTATCAACGTGAAAAAAAGTACTTACATCAGGCGTCAACATCCCAATAAGGTACGGTGTTATGATTCCAGAGACCGCTGCTAGCCCATTCACAAACGCCGAACAAGTACCCGCATAATTAGGCGCAATATCCATGGCATTAATCTTGACACTGCTGTAAAATCCTCCCATGAACGCCATAGATACTATAAACAACGCCACAGCTTCGATACGGTTGCATCCAGAGTACGAGGCCAGAATTATAAAAACTGCCGGAATACTGGCCGCTGGAAAAGAAAAAAGGGTGACCTTAACCGTGAACGTTCGTGATCGAGTTAAGTAATAAAGTGTAGTATTGTTTGATCTTTGATCGATGACTTTTCTTTTTCTGGACGTCGCATTAGTATGAAAACCACCCACGTATCAAATAAAATAAATAAATATTCCGGGACATTGCACACAGCGCCATCTAGCCCCAACACTAAGCGAACGCCTGGTCGTGGGTATCAAAAACGGATATAATACTTATATACTTAAATAGATCCGAATCATCCCCATGGAATTAAGATTAACTATTATATAATATTATATTTACGGACACGGAACCATTTTGCTTGGAGAGTAACTCGTGCATCATTGATTTATTTATCCTTTTTCTGACAAAAATTCTTATTGTGCTATTTTGGAAAGAGACAACAGCAAGGTGTTTTTTACATCTCAACCAAATAACTTGGATGTTAATTGTTTTTCGTCATAAACGTGTTATAATATAATGATAAACCGAACTAAACTCGTAAAGTGGAAGTCGATCAATATCAAGTGCGAAGATTATTATAAAACATGGCAGTACTTTTATCTAACAGTCAACGTTGTACGTATTTTCAGAGAAAACTGGTATAATTTTATAAAAAAAAATAAGTTTAATTGCAAATTTACAGCATCGCGTAAGCCTGCAATAATTAGATGGCTCAAGCTAGTATTGTCTATGTTGATCGAATACAAGGAAAGATTTGCAAAGAAACGTTGACTGTGACGAAATTGCGAATGAACCTGGTTAGCTTCCGCCATTGATTTTCATTGATTTATTAATGGTCTAATTATGACAGAGTGACATTTTATCATCTTCTTTAAGAAGTTTCTTCAATATCAATGAAATAGATATCCGCTTTATTAAAAACACCAGCACAAAACAAATTTTACATGAAATCTAAAGAAACTTAAACCTAGTGTCTTAACTGGCGACCTTATCGCTAAGAGCGATCTCAACTTCATTTTAACACCTCGTCGATAAAATCGTCATTCAAAATCGACACTAGACTTATTTCAAAATAATTCTATTAAACTGTTTTGCTTAATTTTATTTTTTAACTTCATTGAGATTTTGAAGTTTCTGTGAAAAATAAATTCATTCTAACTTCCTTGATCTTTTTTTGCGTTTGACTACAGCCTGCCTGTCATTAAGCATTGTTACGGCTTAGGGTGTAACATTAACTTAGAAGGCTTATCTTCAAAAAAACCTAACATAAAAAACAATTCAACATAAAACACAAACAATCCTTACATATCGTTGTATAAATCTTCCTGCCCGTAGTAATAGAGTGCCATTTCTTCCGAATACAAACATCACATAACGACGCCATTACGAACGAACTGACGTACATAGCAATATATGGTAATGCGGACATTAGACCAGTTTCCTTGATATTAAACTTGAGGACATCTGAGAAGTATTTTGGAAGATCTGTGATCATTGTGAAGTAACCGCAGTCGTGACCGACCTGAAAAATAGATGTAAGTATAGAAATAGTTATTGTGAACATTATTAAAATTTATACATCACAACAATAAAAATACTGTGGCAATAATAACAAATGGCGGCTTTATAGCCAAAAACCGATAGTGGTTTTTTTTAGTACAATTTTTATTCAAAGTATTTAACGTTTTTGGTCGTCCATATTTCGCTTTGATGAACAATACAATACAATACAATACAATACAATACAATACAATACAATACAATACAATACAATACAATACAATACAATACAATACAATACAATACAATACAATACAATACAATACAATACAATACAATACAATACAATACAATACAATACAATACAATACAATACAATACAATACAATACAATACAATACAATACAATACAATACAATACAATACAATACAATACAATACAATACAATACAATACAATACAATACAATACAATACAATACAATACAATACAATACAATACAATACAATACAATACAATACAATACAATACAATACAATACAATACAATACAATACAATACAATACAATACAATACAATACAATACAATACAATACAATACAATACAATACAATACAATACAATACAATACAATACAATACAATACAATACAATACAATACAATACAATACAATACAATACAATACAATACAATACAATACAATACAATACAATACAATACAATACAATACAATACAATACAATACAATACAATACAATACAATACAATACAATACAATACAATACAATACAATACAATACAATACAATACAATACAATACAATACAATACAATACAATACAATACAATACAATACAATACAATACAATACAATACAATACAATACAATACAATACAATACAATACAATACAATACAATACAATACAATACAATACAATACAATACAATACAATACAATACAATACAATACAATACAATACAATACAATACAATACAATACAATACAATACAATACAATACAATACAATACAATACAATACAATACAATACAATACAATACAATACAATACAATACAATACAATACAATACAATACAATACAATACAATACAATACAATACAATACAATAAATAAAATAAAAGGACTTAAACTAAAAATAATGTACAAGTGGGCGGCCTTATCACCTACCCAGATGAACCCAGTGCTACTACTTTATTGTCATCATCAATTTACCTTATAAGTCTAATTTGATTGTTACAGAAATATATATCTAAGTAAATTTCTCTCCATCCAATGGTTGCCTGGAAGAGATAGCTTTTAGCGATAAGGCCGCCACTTGTGGCACTAGTATAAGTTATTTTTAATCTATTTCTTTGTATTTTATTTTTATTTCGTGTGTTACAATAAAGAATATTCTATCTATCTATCTATCTATCTAGCCCAATATTTGATAATTGATTGGATTATATACCTAGATATTTCAGTTGATTTTAGCAATCAACTAAACAAACACGTTTAGCGATTTTCATTTTAGGTTTATCTCATTCTTGAATATAGGCCAAGACATGTTGACTACGTTTCAGCTACTGAAACTCAACAATGGCGTCACTATGACGTCATTTATGACATAAATACTTATTTTCACTCCACCGATTCCGTAACTAATATCCGTTTTAAAATTCTAAACATTCAGCATCACGGATAGTGCAGCCATTTCAATTTTACGACTTCCATCATTAAATCTCGAGGAAAATGTTACAACAATGTTGTTTACGATTTGCCATCGCTAAAGGGGGTAATATAATGCCTAATTGCATTAATATAAGAGTCTTTGTTACTGGCACAATACCTTTTATGTTAGTGCAGCGTGTTAAATTACTAAATAATAAAATGTAAAATTACTAAATATAATAAATGTAGATATATTTAAAATTAACTAGAGATAATATTATATTAATATGTACTTACTACAACTACAAATCGGCTACAAGTCAAAGTGCGCTAGCTTAGTGATTGTTTATTAAAAAATACTTTAAAACGTCTCGAACAAGTTCGTGATTTTTTCACGAATTTTGGTAGTTTTTTTACATGCAATGAGTTTGCACTAGAATATAATCTATGTATCTGATGGTCTAGAATTGAGTGTCCTTTCTTTTAGCACGGAATAGGCTTACGTTTGACTACTGATGTTAGGTTCCACTGTAGTCTAAGCAGTAAGAACCAATATACTCTCGTTTAATTTCTCGGGAGTTCAATATTCAGTACTCATTTATTCAGAAAAACATTAACAGCTTATACTAGTTTATAGTTAAAACATGTACCGAGCTTAGCTAATTTTATTAATTTTTTTATTTTGCTTTTTTTTATTATTATTATTATTATTTTTTATGAAATCGTTACGGATACTCTGCGTAATTAACAGGCATCTATTCTTTGTTTATTTTTTAAATCCAAATACATATAGGTACTTACAGCTGCAAGAACTAGGACCCATAAGGGCCCTGATCTCAATATAGCTTTGAAAGGCACAGGATCCAGTTTCCTATGTAAGCCAGATGCCGCGACGTTCTTATTGAGGTAGTTTTTCTCTTCGTCGGATATGAATGGGTGATCGTTAGGAGTACTGTAGCAGAGAAGAGTCTGGAAAAGCAAGAAATGGTCTGAGATAATGTTATCTACTGATTCCAATTTTTTAAAATATGTTTCGAATTTTTTAAAATTACTTGTTTAGATATTGACAATATTTCTTAAGCTTTAAGAATTGGATAATAAGTAGACAGGTACAAAGTTATATTTTATGTTTCTTTTACGCCACAGCACATTAAGATCGTTTTTAAAATTTGAACCAATTATTTTACCAAACCTTTTATTCCTCATTAAAGCAAACAATGACGCGTGCAAATATCGGTATAGAAATAATACTCACGCTACTTATTCTCAAAACTTGGAAACACCTATACTTCTAATTGTGGATAAGATAAGATAACATAACATTTAAAATGTTGTTAAAAGAATAATAAAAGAACTAGGATCTTCTTCTCTTTTTTTTCGCCACTAGTTGTCCATAACTGGACATAATGATCATATATATATCATATTTTTTTCATGATCGTGATTATATTATGCTCCAGCCATTGTCCTCTAATATAGCATTGGAAAAAGGTAAATAAAATGGAGACTTACCCAAAAAACAAACCATATTATTCCAAGACCCCCAAAGAAATAGAACACGTTAGCCCAATCACCTCCGTCTGTCAGAATCAGACCAGATAAATACGGTCCGAAGATGTTGCCAACTTGTGCTCCTCCAAATATCATGGCTCCAAACCTTGACCTTTCAGCTGGAGGGACCCATCGGGCCATTAAGAGGACAAAAGCTGGCGTTACTGGGCCCTGGAAAGATATGCATCATGATTTTTTTAAGTTACATAGTAGGTACATATATAGGTCACGTTTGACTTCAACTCGACTTATGTAAGGCAAAGTAGCCAAGAAGATATAATTTCTAATTCTCTGTAATTCGTAAGCGAATTCTCTATTTTACAATTCCTATGTCATCGCTATCCTTACCTCCCCAAGTCCTTCAATCACACGAATAGCAAACAGACCGTAAGTTCCTCCGAGAGTAACCGCCAGAGGTGTCAAAGCAGTTGCTATAGAAGTTAGCAACAATCCAAATCCCAAAGTCCATTTTCCTCCAAACTTTTCTGCCAACAAGCCTCCGGGCAAATGCGTGAGAACGTAGCCGTAGTAAAATGCGCTGAGTAGGAACCCTTGTGTTGCTTCGTCCCAGTCGTAGCGATCCCGACCCTAAAAGTAAATGAGTTTGTATGAGTAACGAACATACAAACTTACAGGTAGTTGGAAAATAAAGGACGGCAGTTTTCTACCTGAAATGGAATTTAACGAATGCCGTACTAGGACGTCTACGTATACATATGTCAAAGAAACGTTGAACCAAGGACCTTGTAATTCTGTCACTTCGTTTAGTTCATTCTTCTAGCCTGAAGAATGAACTAAACTAAATACGTAGACGTGACTGCTACTGTCAGGCTGCCTATTTGAGTGACGACACATAAATGGCTTGTACAACACTACCGCAACAATGGTAGTCTGGTGTTGAGGGTATATTCATCGCCTTAGAAGCCTCTGGCAAAGTCTATATTCTAATTCACTATGACTAACAACGTCGTTCGTTTCAACTCACGTGCTAGGTGTACGGGTACATAAACGCAATAGTACATAAAAAACAACAACTTTGCTAATCTATATTTATTTATATAATAAAGCTGAAGAGGGTTGAAAGTCGGAACATTAAAGATATTTAAAAAAAATTGGAGGTAGGTACTTCAAATTGATAGCAATGATAGCAGAACACGTTCTAGAAATTTTATCTGTTTACTTAAACGCTCATGACTCAAAAACGGCTAAACGGATCATCATGATTTTTAGTATGAAGGTAGTATGTAGTACTTCATCATAAAAAGTAGTAGCTCTACTACGTTTTATACTGAAATAAGCGAGCGCAGCCACTAATCCTGTATTAAAATAATTATTATTATTATTCTGTATACAAATCCTTATCACATTTTACTAAGCAATGTAAGCTTTAAACCTACATAATTTGTACTTTACACGGGCGCTTCATCTCGCCCTACAAAGTTTTATTGAAGGATATTAATTATCAATTAACGCTTTAGGGCGTGTAATGATTACCGCGACAATTCAGGACGATGGACGAAATTTAGAAGTAATTTCGAGGAATAGATTGGGTTTTCAGCAAATATTATTAGGCTCATATTTAAGGATCCTAATCAATGTAAATAAGATATTGAATCAGGCGTTACTTTGCGTAAATCCATTGTAAACAAGAGAGAGATCCATGTATATGATGTACATCTCCAGAATTTCTTTTCCTTATCAACGTAATAAAAACACAATGACAAAATATATACTGCGTAATGACTATAAGCATTACTTAAAGCTTTCAAGTTATTTGATAACGGCACAGCATTGTCATAGTTATACAGTAATTTATTTGTGTAAAAAGACACTTACATATATGTTTTATAGTAAGTTAACATATCCATAACCCACGTAAAATCTGCTGAACTAATTGTAATAAAACTAACACTATCTACTAGCATATGCTACTTTAATCATTCATTATAAAAATATGTATGTTACTATAGTTTCGGAGAAATCCGTAGTTATTTTTATGGATTATGTGTCGGACAATAAAGAAATTTATTTATTTATTTTTATTTTTTTAAGTAGCCTACTACACTACAATTTTAATAGCATATTGCCCTAAACTTAACCACAATACAATACAATACATAACATTTATTTATAATCCCATTATTAGAAGCCATTGATTTCTAAATTTTTCCAGCCTATGTGTCCTAGTTTTATTATGACAGTCAAACATACGAACGGATTACTTGTGTTAATGTTTGATCATTTCTGTGTATAATAAATATTTATTTACAAAAAAAAGTATAAATTGTATAATATCCCTTATCTAGTCCCCATGATACAAGCGTAAGCTTAGTATGGGGCTAGATGGTGCTGTGTGGTAGGTCCTGAAGTTGTTTTTTATCACTTGACATTAATATCACTTATTTTAAATTTTCTCGCAGTCAATTCAGTCTACTATCACCTGCATCGTGACTTTCAAATTGTTCAATTGTTATTCATGAATGATCAGCATATGGATAGTAATAAGAAATACTTTAGGTACTTACAGAATATACTACAGTCGAAGTATTGTTTTCATTGAGACTTATACTCGTACTTTCAGAAACATCTGGGGCAGATATATCTGGGCAGGTTTCTCCAATAATATGCTCTGAGGGCGCCACTGTGACCACCATTTGAGTGATGGTCATACTCAAACACACTCGCATTGTGAAGGAGTTCGCCAATGCGAACAGACCCAGGATACCGAGAACGTATCTTTGTGGGATGAATATTACTGGAAAATAATAATTAATATTTAAATCTAAATTATAAGCAAATCAACTGAAACTTAATTAAACTTGTCTTTGCGTTACTGCACAAATAGTTTTGTATGTATATGTAAAAAATAGTTTTTAAGGTTTTTTTCTCGTATGCGAAACCGACAACAAAAAAAAACAGTTAACTGTATAAAAGGTTCAATAGATAAATAAGACTTAGATTGCAATGTTTCACTCAAACTTAATAATATAAGATAAGATAAGCCTTTTGATTGTTTCTTTATTTTTTTTTTAAATAAGCACGATATCAAAACTGTCAGCTAATTATTCTTCTTGCATGACATTACACTACGAAAACAATTAGACAACTTTTTTTTTACGTGGGATAAGTTTACATTTGACTACAGCCTGCCTTCACTTTCAACAAAATCCAAAAACATCTTACCTCGATTCAAAATAAGCCTCCATCCTTTCAGTGCCATCTTTGCAACCTCCTTGCAATTCGAACGTTTGTTTTTATTTATTAGTAAGATACGTTTGTCGTCACTTCGAATCACTAGCCTAAATCTTCATCACGATATAAGTAAGGAACTCAGATACTGTCAATGCAAGAAACAGTGCATGACAAGAGAACTGAGATAAAATCTAATACTCGAGTGTTGATATCAAATTTACAGAGAGCACATGCTCCGTTATCTTATTAACACGTCAATACAAAGCCTACTATAATATAATTTCAGCTTCTTCATCTAAGCGTGATTAAAATTCAGCGGCAAAATAAAGATAGCGGTCGTCGTAATTTAATAAAAAGATGTTGTTAACCTTGAAATTTTATCAATGGATGGCACTGCGGATGTACTTAGTAAAATTGTGTTTTTTTTATTTATTTTTTATTTTATACATTTACAATACCAGGAAAAGTTGATTTATTAAAGCTTTGTTCGCGTCTGCAACTTAGCAAGTATTGAAATTGACTGTGGTTGCAGAAGAAACCGTTTACGGAGAATAGGTAGTTACCTATGAACAATTTAGCAAGCTAAATGTTTACCTACTATCATAATGATAGCATAAATGTTATCTCATAAGAATTTGTGGCACCACAAATTGCAGTATTCACAAGCAATTTCAAAAGTTACGCAACTTACATATGTTGAGCTCAGTACTTGTATATAGAACGAGACATTAAATAGTATAAGTAACTGGCATTTGTATCTACACATATAATTAATGGTTAAACGAACTTACCTTAAGTGAAGTTCGCCCATAATTATACGAGACGACGTTACATGCGAAGAGATTTCTTTATTAACTATGTAGTCTCACTTCTGTATGTACTAGGCGTCACACTTTTTATAGCTGTGAAAATAAAAACACAAAAAAAATTTTGAGCAGGACAGTTAGGAAGCATTGAGTTATCTCCAATCTGGTAATCGTTGTCTGACACTTGTGAATTGAAATTCACTGGCACTGGGTCTCCTGACCGTGACCTTGTGTAATAGCCATCATATTTTGTTACAACAGATATATAAATATCATTAGTATCATTGTGGAAAGAAAAGTATTCTAACTTTGTCACATCATCGTTATACGTGCTCCCCTTATGCCGCTGTATATGGGCTGTATATTTGACAATTTGTCATAAGCATTAACATTTTAAAGTTATTGTACGTAATCACGTTACGCCACTAGACTAATTCGTTATCAACCGGGCTCCAATGTCCCGGAGTATAACGCCTCAATGTACATTGAATATAGGTGATGGGTGCCACTCAATTTAATAATTGTTTATTTGCTATAAAGTAGCAACACTCTTTATCAATCGTGCTTTATTCAACGCCCAATATATACATTTATTATATGTTGGTGTAATGGTAATATATAAATTCATATTTTGTTGTATTGTATTTGTAACAAAAACAAAAAAATATGTCAGTACATCGAAAAAATATCGTTACAGAACCATTGCTAGAAAAGTCATGTTTCCGATCTACATGACAAAAATGTGGGTATTTCAAAAAAAGATCGTTATATCATTTGATGAAAAAAAAACTTTATTTACGATCTATTTGGTATAGTTTTATAAAATATATAAGATTATACCAAGAAAATTAAAATCGATGATGAATAAATGCAGTAAGATTGCTTTGGTTGCACTAACCTTTATCCTTTGAGCTGGTTGATGAATTGCTTAGTTTTTGTACCAAACGTCGAATTTTCGACGTTATTTTAAAATTCCGATGCTCCTTTTCCTAATTTACCACTTGAACACATGAAATAAACACTTTCTTCCACGAGAAATTCAAATAGTAAAATTCAACGAAATTTATGATGTTGCGACGCCCGCACACAAGAAAAGAATGAGGTTTGACAGGAGGACGGCGCTACAGGCGCGACATTGACAGTGACATTTGTTAAATTTTTTTTTTGTGTTTTTATTTTCCCTCGAGCATCAATCAGCGGAGTTGACAAGTAATGAGCGAGTGGGACAACTATATCAAGAAAACCTAAGAGCGAAAGAGACAGGAATCGGATTTTGTCTTTGTCTAAATTTCACTTTTTGTTTCGTTGGTCATTACTCGGTAGCGCCCAACATGGCAGTTGCGTGAAAAATATTTTTGCTTTTATATGGTGATTACGAGTGCTAAGTGTGAAAAAACTTGATTTACATAGTGAATTATTGAAGAAAATTTCATAGAACATGGTGATTTGCTATGTAAAAGGCTGTAAGAGCCGTAGTGAACGGAAAGATGAAAATATATCCTTTCATACGTAAGTACGATACTTTTACGACAATGTGACTTGATTATGACTAATTTAGGAGCAATGAGAGCCCTGCTTTATTGAAACGCTATTTATATGGATTATAAATAGTAAAATAAGACTAAAAACATAAATTGTTTTTATGAGATTACTCGGCTAAATTTAAAGTATAGTAAACTGTTTTACTCGCAAAGCGTTTGTCAAACATAGTTGTCATTTTGCAGTATTTTGAATTTGATCGGGTTAAACGGTTTTTGGTGATACCAGTTTCGTTTTGGCAATTTACCCAAGAAACTAAGGCAAAATATTTTTTTATAAAGATGATTTGAGTCGAAATAGGCATAGCAAAATATAGGCATATCACTCTGCAAAGAAGCACTACAATAATGACAAAAAAAAACATTTAGATTTTTTAATTATATACCACATATATATTTATTTTTATTTATATAGATTTCCGATGGATTTCCGATTTTTCAACACGTCCTGAGGATGCCACGTGGAGAGGCGAAACCCGTGTCGACGAGAATATCTTGCCGAAGGAGAACTACAAAACTTGAAGACACAAGGTACGGTGTTGGTAAGATCTTAAGAGCCACGGAGGCCACTTTGGTTAGGAGGAGAGGTGTGGCGGTAGTATATGGAGGAACACACCAAAAAACCATCAAGTTTGTTGTTTGAAGTCGGTTATGGAGCAGTCGCAGCGGAAAATCACTATATACATATTTTTTCCAGAGTTCCATAAATAAAGTACTCTGAATTGTAATGAAAAACAACGTAATCTGAATTTAAATAACAAAAAAAATTGTTAAGAAAAATACAAAAATAAAAGTTAAAAATGAAGTACATGAATTTAGATATTCCAAAGGAAAATTTCTGTTATTTGTAATATTCATGTACAGTTTTAGTTAAGACGTTTTGTAAATTTATGTTTAAGTAGTTTTTTTTAATATTCTTACTTTAAACCAGAAAAAATATTAACAAATTATTTAAGTAGTTGGTTATTACTTTATTCTTTGTTGTTTTAATGTAAATAGTTTTCCTTGAAATAAATATACATATAGTTATTTTGTTTACAAATCCTACTTAGTATAATTTATTCCTGCTTAAAATTTTATCGACATACTGTGTGTGCCATTTTTATATGAGTCCCTTTTTCAGGTGATAATAATGATTACGTACAACTTTTATACGTGTGTATGTGTGTAAGTATGAACAAAAGTAGGGGAATTTTTATGACTCTGGCAGCCCTGAGATTCTACGTCATTTGTCGTCGTCCCTTTCGGGTATACGCGCTTTTTCTGGTCCACAGGATTGAACGTCAAAGTTATTTTCACAGCTATAAAAAGTGTGACGCCTAGTACATACAGAAGTGAGACTACATAGTTAATTAAGAAATCTCGAGCATGTAACGTCGTCGTAGTATAATTAAATAAAACTGTAGAGGGTGAAAATCTGACCATAGAAGATATTAGAAAAATAAATGTTTGGGTATACTGTAAATCGATAATAAAGTTTCAGTAGTTTTTTATATTTTTTGTCTGTTTATCTATTTATTTATGTCAAAGTCATTTATTGATAAGAAATTTCTTACAAGTCAGATAAAGTTGTAATGTTGTATGTTTTTGTTTATCTTTTTTCCTGTTTATTTTAACGCTCATCACGCAAAAATGGCTGAACGTATCATCATGATTTTTGGTATGTTGGTAGTATGTGATCTTAGGAGTGTCATAGGCTACTTTTTATCCTAAAATAATCCGAGCGAAGCCGCGGGCGTTTACTGGAAATATAATATGTAAGTGGTTTATTTAGGTACATTTTTGAAAACCGTCATCACTTGAATTCACAAGTTCTACTTATAATCTAAATATATAAAACTCAAAGGTGACTGACTGACTGACTGATATAGTGATCTATCAACGCACAGCCAAAACCACTGGGTGGATCGGACTGAAATTTAGCATGCAGGTAGATGTTATGATATGACGTAGGCATCCGCTAAGAAAGGATTTTGGGAAATGTCATTTTTAAACGGGTGAATTAGGGGATGCAAGTTTTACTTCTTAATGCGAGCGAAGTCGCGAGCACCCACTAGTATATTATAATTGTTATAACTTTCCTATACGATTCTAATCGAGGGTAAAGCAAACTAATATACCTATCTTTCTACGGTAAAATACTAGCATTTAATTATAGGAGTGTTTTATAATATATATTTAGGGGTGTTTTATAATATACTAGCTGTGCCTGCGACTTCGTCCGCGTGGAATAGTTATTTTAGGCATCATATTTATGTATGCAAACAACCTCTCAGCAGTATAAATTATAGCTGGCTTGAACCGTTTTCGCAGCGCACGCAACGGAAGCCCTCAAAGATGAATTTTGTAATTTTCTCCGTTTTTTTCCACATTTTCCATTGTTTCATCGCTCCTATTAGTTGCAGTGTGATGTTATATAGCCTAAAGCCTTCCTCGATAAATGGTGTCTTCAACACAAAAACAATTTTTCAAATCACACCAGTAGTACCTGAGATTAGCGCGTTCAAACAAACAAACAAACAAACTCTTCAGCTTTATAATATTAGTATAGATATTTCGGACAGGCTCACTTAAAAGCTATTATTGAGCTAGCCTTTACATACTTACTGCGTTGAAAGGGCTCTTAATCGAAGCTGCCTATACAAACCATTAGGCGCTTGATAGGTTTACCAATTATATCATTTTTCGATTAACATGATTTTCAATAAAATTCAATGAAATTCATTTCAATTTCCAATTCCCATCGTTTTTTATCTATTTATATAGATCTGAACAGTTATAATGGACAGGTAGGTATGCTACGAGTATCACCTACAAATACTTGGCTATTACGGTGTAAGCACAGATGTAAGAGGTTTTTTTTTTTTTTTTTTTGAAATTGACTTTTTACTATTCGGTTCAAGCACTAGATAATGAAACAACCAAAATAAAATAGAATTTTCTTTTTTTCTCTTCCTAAATAAATACTTAGTCATAGGTTCATTATACATAGGTGGGTTTAGATAGAATTAGATTGACGCGATCAAAATTGCGATAGCGAGCTTAAAGTACATAAATTAGTATTTTTAAATGAGTATTTGCAACTTACACAATGAATAAAACGAGAAGCTTAATTTTCGTTTTCAACTTTCTTACAAAATATTTGGGTCCAAAAATTTTTTTTTATTTTAAATGTCATTTTCGTACAATGCAAAATGTCCTGTCCTATAAAACAAATAAAAAATCAGAAACATTTCATATAGCGCCATCTAGCCCCATGCTTAGCAAACCATTGAGCCATGGGAGTTAACGTATATAAGACCTTACATTATATACTTATTTTTACAAAATGGCTGCCACCATAATTTGATCACGACAATCTAACGGTATCTTACAAGTAAGCGTGCGTCGTCATCAAATCTTTTCTGTTCGTTCTTTCTTCTCTTCTTCTGCTTCTTCCGTGTTCTTTTCTTTCGTGGGTAGAGGTCCGTGCTTCCATCCTTCGGGATAGCCGTGCTTTTTGACATCATCCCACCATTGCTGTTCCCCTTTTGCGAATAGCACGTATATTATGTTTGTGACCACCAGGACTCCGAGGCAGACCCAGAATGCTATACGCCATTGTTTCAGGGTAGACTGTGAACAAATTATTATGGTGTTATATAAAAGTTATCTTGAAACGAGAGTGAAGCGGTTCTTATTAGAAATAAACAATGAAGATAAATGAAAAATACTAGTCATAGATCGAGTGCAATTTTTAGGTGCTTTTTTGTGGTGCTTTGTAAACGTCTGATAATTATGATATTTGACAAGGGGATAGTTTGTTGTTCTGATAATAGTAACATAGACTACTGTTTCTAACAATACCTCGGAGGCAAATCCACAGCCGTTGTCTTGTAAGAAAATAAAGTGCGCGAAAAATAAAACTAATGCCCAAATTATTTGATAAGTGGGTTCTATTGTTATTTCAGTGATTAATGTTGCTTCTGTTTTTATTTACCACGTCAAAACAAAACAATAAAACTACCATCACATCATAACAAAGAAAGTACGTATCAAATTTTCAAAAAATATTGTTTTGAGAAATAAAAAACCAACCAAATAATGGGTTGAATGTAAAAACAAATGAGCGAATCCGAAATTACAGAGAGTGTGTTAGAATGACCTACATAGTGGAATAAAGAAATACTTACAAACACGTGTCCTACTCACTAAATAGGATATCCTGCTAGATGAATCACCAAGATTATCCACACCGGCGCTATCTGGACAATTTACCTCGTATTTGTTGGGAAATACTTCTTGCTATACTATACTAGTTGCTAGTTCTTGACGTGCCTGTACCTCAGCTATCGGTTGCATATACTACTATATGTTTACCAAAGTTAAGCAATCATTGGTGCGGTCAGTACTTGGATGGGTGACCAGAAAGTAGCATTCTATTGTGATACATACGTGGCCCCATGTTT
Organism: Macaria liturata; assembly: GCA_964023185.1. Lineage (NCBI taxonomy): Eukaryota > Metazoa > Arthropoda > Insecta > Lepidoptera > Geometridae > Macaria > Macaria liturata. The sequence continues at coordinate 4,238,262 of OZ026823.1, read as the reverse complement.
GTAATAGTTCGTTAGTCATATTAGATGCCCCAAATGCGGTTTGTAAACTCTCAACACTTATAGTTCCAAGGTAAGTCTCATTTGATAACAAGGTAACCATCCTACTTGTTCTAGAAATCTAGATTTATTAATCTCCTTGCTTCAAATGTTATAAACTAGCTGGTGCTCGCGACTTCGTCGGCGTGGAATAGTTATTTTGGGCATCATAGGTATTTATTTTTGCAAACAACGTTTTCAGCATTATAAATTATTATAGCTGTTACCCACGACTTGAACCGTTTTCGTAGCGCACGCAACGGAAGCCCTCAAAGATGAATAATTTTCCCCATTTTTTCCACATTTTCCATTGTTTCTTCGCTCCTATTACTCGCAGTGTGATGTTATATAGCCTAAAGCCTTCCTCAATAAATGGTCTATTCAACACAAAAATAATTTTTCAATTCGGACCAGTAGTTCCTGAGATTAGTGCGTTCAAACAAACAAACAAACTCTTCAGCTTTATAATATTAGTATAGATTATTCAATTACTGATACTGATTTGTTGTTTCTATTCCAATCGATCCCTAAACTATAAGCTTAAAAATTAATACACCAACTCTTAGCTCATCAGTTATTGGTTGATAGCTTTTTATAAGCAATGCGTCAAAAACATACATATGTGACAATACATATTATGTTTATCAATTTGAACATAAGAATGAAAGTGCGCTAAAGATTTTAGTTTATCGGATCAAGATGGGCTAATAATCAAGAAGGTAGATCGAAATTCTGCGATCTAGCCTTATGTCATTGATTTATCTCAATCTGACACCAGCTTATCTATTTTCAGATGGGATGAGCAAGGGATGTATCCATCAAGTCAATGAGATATGATAAGTTTTGTTATTGCAAAGTGTGCATATCTTGTTATTCACTTTTTATGTTGCCATACAAAATCTCTTCATGGTAGGTATTATTTGAAAATCTACATGACACTAATATCATATTATTATATTAGTATATCAATGTAAAATGATAGATTAGACCCTGGATAACACATACATAGCAGGGCCCAGCAGTGAGTTAATCCAGGATAAAAAGTAGCCTATGTGTTAATCCAAGGTTTAATCTACTTCTATACCAAGTTTCATCAAAATCGGTTTAGCCACTTCAGCGTGAAAAGTACCAAATATACACCACACCCAAACATACCTACAAACTTTAGCTTTCTTGTGTTAGTAAGCAAAGTGTAGGAAGACCTATGCAAATAATGGCTGGACGATATGAGAAAGTTTGAAGGAATTATACGGACTAGAACAGCGTAAGACAGATTTTAATGGTGTAAAAGATGAGAGGTTTATATTATTACCAGTGGACGCCCGCGGCTTCGCTTGTATTGTTTCGGGATAAAAAGTAGCATGATACTTTTAAGACCTCCTACTACCTATATACCAAAAATTATGATGATCCGTTCAGCCGTTTTTGCGTGATAAGCGTTTAAATAACCAGACAACCAGAGAACTAGATAAACAGACAAAATTTCTAGAAATTTTTGGAACGTGTTCTGCTATCAATTCTTAGTATCTCCAAAGATTTCTTTTTAAATATCTTTAATGTTCGGACTTTCTACCTTCTTCAGCTTTATTATATGATAGATGCTGTAGGCTCTTATTCTGCAGTGGGTTCTAACAAGCAGATAACAGCTATGATTAAAAAAGAACTTACTTGTGGCGTCAACAAGCCGATCAAATACGGTGAAATAATAGCAGAAATTGCTGCAATACCATTCACCAACGCCGTGGTAGTACCCGCGTAGTTGGGTGTGATGTCTAGAGGGTTGATCTTCATTCCACTGTAGTACGCCCCCATGAGAGTCATGGCGACTATGAACCATAATACGGCAAGAGTTGTGTCGCAGCCGGAGTATGACGCCAGAAGGATGCAGATACCAGGGCCGGTTGCAGCTGTAGAGGAAAATATATGATGAATATTAAGACGAATTATGGTCTAATCTAAAAACGTTTGTGCTTTTGCGAGAGTTAGAAACAAACAAACCAACCAGTACATTTTTGTTTTAATCTGTTACCTGGTCACTAAGGCATAATCTTGTAAGGGCGGCTAGTCAGTAATAACCCACCACTTTAGTTTTACAATTCTTGTAAATTTGCTAAAAACTACCTGCTGTTTACTATTAAAAAGCGATAGTGGCTTAACGGTTCCAGTGTCTGCTTTCCATCCAGACGTACCCTGGTTCGAATCTGGCCCTACACCAATGACTTGTATTTTCAAGTTATATGTGGATTTGCACTAGCTTAACGGTGAAGGAAAACATCGTGAGGAAACCGACATGTTGAGGACCACAAATATCCGAGGACACGTGTCTTCCGTATCTGCACAAGAAAATTCTCCTAGTAACTAAGTCATGACCCTCAGTCATGAGGAACACGACTCAAGAGAGACTATAGCAAAAGCTCATCCTGATATATTGTATCTAGTTTTTTTTTTATGAATTTTCCGAATTACGTAAGTTATTGCTTTGAACGGACTAAAACGAACTATGTGTTTTTAAATGACTACAAATATCACGTTTTGATTGCAACAAGTTATCTTCTTTCATATTATTATATGTCTACATAGATATTAAGATACTTAAAAAATAACATGAGTAAAACTACACGTTCATTTTATTCCTTCGCCTGAAATTTGGTACTATTTAGTAGTAAATAGGAAAGTATTGAGATGAGACGTTAGATACATTATTTTGTTTTGTTGTCTGTTGTCTGTTACAGCCTCGTATATGTATGTGTTGTTTAAAATGAGTAAATAAAAACTAATGTAACTCCACGTTTGATAGAATCATTAGCATTATGTGTGATATGGATCTAAGTGTCTGCAATAAAAAGTTATTATTATTATTATTTATTATTATTACTAAACTAAAAAATAAACATAAATTCTAGTGTAAAATAACGAACTAATAAGATTATTCTATATACATATTGAGTAATAACAATATCAAATATTTTTGTATAGAACCCAGTAGGTAGGTACATGAAATATTTTATCTATATGTAAGGTTTAGTTTTCACAATGTCCTCTTTAGCACAAAGATTGCTTGAGTAAATAACGATAATATTGGAGGCCATTTCCTTTCATGAAACCTTGGCATTGGCTTCATGTCTACATAGATAAATCTTTATAGACGTTGACTACACGATTTGTGATTCATGTAGCAAAAAAATGTATCAATATTTCTAATATTCATTTTTCCATTCAATTAATTAAGTAGCTAGTTCGATCAACTTGCATTCTAACTATACAGTCTTGTCAGTCAGTTACTACCTGAACAATAATAATCCCACCAAAAACATCCTGTAAAAAACTAGCCAAGTCTCGATGGAGCTGCTTGTTTATCTCTAAAAGTAATGAAATCTAGACAAGGGTTTTTTTTTTTTTTTACATGGGATAGGTTTACGTTTGACTACAGCCTGCCTGATGTTAAGCATTGCTGCAGCCTAGGGTGTAACACGTTTACCTAGAAGATACCTATTAACTCTAAATTTGAAAACCCCTGGATTGTAGTTCGCAGGAAACACAGCTTCTGGTAAAGTGTTCCAAAGCTTTGCCGTCCGTACAATAAACGCTGAAGCAAAGCGCTGTGTTCGATACTTCGGCACTTCCACCATAAAACGGTGTCTACCTGCGGACTTTCTGCTTGTTCGGTTATAGAAGGGAGCTGAGGGAATCAGTTCATGTAGCTCCTCTGCACACTCTCCGAAATGAATTCTACAAAATTGAGGTCTACAAAACTGCTGGTTAAGCACGTTCAATCGTAATTCGCCTCTGACATGATTTAACGACTGCCGTACTAGACAAACAGCCGGGACCTACAATTGAACGTGTCATCCGACCCACGGAAGCGCCCAAAATGGAATGCCACTTTTTGGTCACCCATCCAAGGACTAACCACGACGACTTTTGTTTAACATTGGTAATCGTATGCGATTGCCTCCTCTATGTATAGGTATCTTCTAGGTAAACGTGTTACACCCTAGGCTGCAGCAATGCTTAACATCAGGCAGGCTGTAGTCAAACGTAAACCTATCCCACGTAAAAAAAAAAAAAAAAAAATGTATCCTAGTACCTTACGGACTTAAATACTTAAATACGGACAGATGGCAATAAATGTAAAAAATAAATAAAGAAAAAAACTCACCAATGGTAGTATAAATCTTTCTAGCATTTGTCAAACTGTGATATCCTCGCTTGATACAGAAATCGCAGACGAGGCCAAAGAAGAAGGAAGCGATCCACATAGCAACATATGGCAAGGCTGAGAGGATTCCAGTAGATTTGATGTTGAACTTGAGCACATCTGTCATGTATTTTGGAAGGTCGGTCACCATTGTGAAGTAGCCCCAGTCGTGGCCAATCTAAAAGAGATAAGTAATAAACGATTAACGAATACGTTTTCAAATCAGTGTAAATAAAGGCAAAGAAGCCTGCTGCGGCGAGACGTAACTGCAGTCTTGGATTTTCTGGACTCTTGAGGTACCTTTTTTTTTTTTTTTTTTTTTTTCCGTGGAGGAAATGCATTTACGCATCCCCGCACTCTCCCCGGGGGGGGCAGCGGGGTATGTCGGGCTCGGAGCTAATGGGACTCCACTACCGACTAAAACCTACCACGATGTCCCTTCACCTCGGCAAGGACGGGTTTCGCGGGCAAGCGAGCAATACTCCTCCGCAATTCCCGTCCCAACCGCAGTCCACTGTCCAGGTGGACCCGCCTCAGGAGGACACCCTCCCTCTTGCTGCGCGAGTGATGCCCAGGGACATCCGGGCATCAACTCCTCGGGAGGCCCTTGTCCCTGCTAGGGGGTATGGGATGCCCCCGCATCCCACGCCCCAGGGCCTCCTAGCGGAGACGGAGTCCGAGCACGAGCGGCTCGCCTCCGTGTCCGTCTTCTGCGGATCGGATGAGCGGCAGGATTCACCTCCCGCTCCCGCTCCTCGGCCTCCCTTTGCGACATCACCGTCTCGCAAAAAGAGGCCACCGCATCCCATGACCTCTCGTCGTCAGCCATAGTGCAAAACTCTGTAAAACTTACCAACTTATGACACCGATGTTATATGGAAGTTTTTATTACTCATAGCTCTGCTGTACAACCCTATATTTTTGCACAAAAACCAAAAAAAATATTATTGCGTTCGATTGTTTATGAATCAGTCCCAGTTTAATTTAGTACTTATAGTCCAATAGCTTTTCACGATGTGTGGATTTTCACTAATAAAAGTGCGGCGAGGGAAAACGTCGTGAGGAAACTGTTTGTGGACCACACGATTAGAGGCCAAATCTTCCGTAGAAGGACTGTTTAAGATTACTCTAAAGTGAAATTTCAGATGTCTTTACGATGGAACCGTTTACTTCTGAGCAATCATGAATCACGACATATTGTAGACTATAAATATGATAAAAAGAACGTTACTACAAAAAAAAAACTTAACATTAAAATCAGTTTTCATGGACATACATTTCAAAAAAGATTTTAATAAAGACCCGTGTAAGGACCTGGGCACCCACCACGATGTAACTGCCCAAAAGAAATCCCCTAATTAATTAATTATGCAGGGGAGTCACGACCCTCAGTCATGAGGAAATACGATTCAAAGAGAGATAATAAAGACAACTTACACCAGCAATGATGAGGGCCCACAGAGGTACAGATCGCCGCAGTGCTTTCCATGGAGTAGGGTCCAACTTTTGTTTCTTACTATGGATGAGAGAGTCTACATTTTGGTTCAAAAACTCTTTCTCGCTGTCAGAAATGTATGGATGCGTGTTTGGAGTACTGTAGCATAGTACTGTCTGTAATACAACAAAAATGTTTTCTGTATCCAATTAAATTAACAAAACCATGAATTTATCTTTCAATGCATAGATATAAAAATATAGTAGGTAGGTAACTGATTTTTCATCACTACGTTGGATGAGGTTTGGACAGACTAGAAAATGCTAATACACTTGTACTGTCACTGTCTATAACCTGTCTTTTGACAGGTTAAGTATTTACATGAAAAATTATGATTATTTTGTTTTTTTTTTTATTTTCTGACTTACCCACAAAACAAACCAGACAATCCCAAGAGCACCGAACATATAGAACACATTCTCCCAGCTTCCTTCGTGCATGATCAGTCCAGAGAAGTAAGAACCGGCTATGTTTCCTATCTGAGCTCCTCCGAATACAATGGCTCCCATCCGTGCTCTCTCGGCTCTTGGAGCCCATTTGGACAGCATCGCCATCAGACCTGGCATTGTGGGTCCCTAGAAAGAAGAAAAAATTGTTAAAATGTTTGTAAACTTGAATATTTGGGGATACATTATTTGTATCAAATATGGCTTTCTTGAGGTTGCATGATATGAATTCACACAACTGCCACTGTTGTTGAAAATAAAGAATTAAGCTGACTTGGCACGCAACACATACCTACTTTCAAAAATCAAATTAGAAATCAAAATTCGTTTATTTACACGAATATTGTCATACAAAGTAGGTGTTACATAAATTTGTTATATCAGATATGCTGCCGATAGGCGTACAAATATTAGTTTGAGGGCTAGTCAAGTTATGTATACCTACTTTACTATTATATGCAGTGATTCACCTTGAAAAGAGACTTAGAGTACTTTACGACAATGCGGTACTAATCCCCATATTATAAACTTTCAAAACATACTAGTGTCAAATAGATTCATAACTTTATCGGTTACATTAAGTTGAATTGAAAGCCTCCACCGATTTTAAAGACGATATAAAATACTGATTATTATTGATACCAAGGTTCTCCTTCTCATACATAGATATCAAAAAGAGAGCATTACGTACATATTGGCACGTGACATGTACTATTCGCAAAGCTAGCATTGCAATGGAAATATCTCGTTTATCGCTACAACATTGGAAATCCCGTGGACAATGATAAGAAAACTTGTTACTATTTAAGATAAAACGCAGAAAAATAAGACGAAACCATTTCAAATGTCGACATCGACACCAAAACTGGATGATGAAAGTAGCGATAACAAGATTATTGTGGTTATTTGTCAGTCTTTTGAATACCTACGGCTTAGGTTTTATATGAATAGGTTTCAAAAGAAAGAGATTATCTTCTTATCGAAAGAGAGTGGCCAACTCTGGTGCCGAGAAAGTCGCCCAAAGGGCGAAGGCGAAGGGCCTCTGACATAGCTCAACGACTGCCGTACTAGACAAACAGCCGGGACCTACAATTTAACGTGTCATCCGACCCATGTAAACGCCCAAAATGGAATTCAACTTTTCGGTCACCCATCCAAGGACTGACCGCGTCGATCTTTGCTTAACATTAGTAATCTAAGAAACTTAAGCTTAAATTTAAATCTCAATAGGGTTTGGTAGTTGTAACATAACAGTTTAAGGATACCTAGCAGACTTATGTATAATTGTTGGGACACAATAAATTAGAGTGTATATACTAATCAGAGGCCTATGCTCAGCAGTGGGCGATATCGGGCTGATGATGATGATGATGACTTAAAACACAAAAATAACTAAAACTAAAAAGTAAACTCACCTCTCCCAATCCTTCAATGACTCTCAATATGAAAAGCGCAGTGGCTCCTCCCATTTTGACTGTTATCGGTGTGATGAAGGTACAAATGGCCGTAGACAGAAGACCAAGGCCCAAAACCCATTTCCCTCCAAATCTCTCTGCAAGCCACCCTCCAGGCACGTGGGTCAACACATATCCATAGTAAAATGAACCAAGCAGGATGCCTTGGGTCACTTCACTCCATTCGAATAGTAGTGGCTGTGGGAGAAAAATAAAGTTTACTTAATATAAAACACAAGAAAATAATTAATTTTATTGCAAAATACAAAATACATGATGTGCCTTCTGCTGTAATGTGTAACCTCAAATAAAAGGCATCAAAACTATCTGGCATTTGACTTCTAGGTTTTCAGAAATGATACCAACACAAGCTAGCACTAAGGTCTGAGATGGAAATTACCAGTACATGTAGTTTAGTACGTTCCAATTCATTACATTTTCAGTAAACCAAACAACAAATAAATAACTATTTGACTTTAGATATAAGGGTTTTGTAAGCCATAAATGTCGTCGGGCGCATAGCCTCAAACGATACGCCAAACGCGTCATAATATATTAGAACCACTCTGTTCTCTAATTTGTTATTTTGTAAATTTATACCACTAGATTGTTGATCTGTTTTTTTCTCTTTCGCAGCAATTATTAAATTATTACAAATACAAATAAATAAATATTCCGGGACATTCCACACAGCGCCATCTAAATTTATTTATAAAACGGATTACAAACTTGACTTTTACTCAATTGTTAACAGATTTTTCTATTGGGTACCGGTAGGTCCTGCACTAGGAATACCTGTATCACAGGCACCGACTAGCGACCGATAACCGATAGCGCTTTACATACAATATCTTTGGCGGTGCGATTCTTATCCGAAATTTTAGTGTAATTAAGTTTTTTACATCATTACATCACCAATTCACACAAAATGAACTATGACAATAATGAAATCGCAGTAAGGAACCTTACACCTTGGCTTGACTTTGTCTAGATTTTATTACATTTTAGAGATAAAGCTCCATCGACACTACTTTTTACAGATTCTCTTACATTCGTTGAGATTCTGATATTATGTACCTACATTATGCTAATTTTATGATGAGTTTATGACATGCCGATAATGATACTGCGCGTTGGTTGCTTTGTTTTCAAGTGGCAGCATTTAGTTTAGGATTTGCTTATCTGTTTTGACAGCTCAATTGATTCTATATATGAGTGTCATCTATTTACATATATCTTATCATGGGGAGCATCTTCTGGAGGTATTGTTTTTACCTATCATTTACCGATGGGGGTTTTAAGGGATAGTGATAGTGAGATATAATATTTGAAGAGGTGTAATAATCACATGTTTTTGAAAGTGTAAAATATAAATTGCTACTCAATATTAATAAAAAATGCCGTTTTGGTCATCTAGTGATTCTATTTATTGATTTTTGTTTTCTTTTTTAATAAATGAGTAAGTATATTAAGTATTATAATAATAGTAAATTTATGTCATATAAGGGCAAAAAAAATTGGAATATCTTGTATACAAAGAAGTGTTTCAAAAGTACCAAATACATACAATATAAACAAAAAAAAAATACGAATCAATGCATTATATATACCTCCTTTCATTTCAATATTTTTCGCACTCTAAACAAGTTTAATACTGTCCAAACATATGATGATACATATAAATAAATAAATATTCCGGGACATTGCACACAGCGTCATCTACTCCTAACTAACACTAAGCAAACGCTTGTGTCGTTGGTACTAGATAACGGATATAATACGTATATCCTCGCGAAATCACATCTATACTAATATTCAATCAAAGTTGACGTGTAATACAAAGATATTGTAAGAATAGATATGACTTGTAATTTGTGGTATTATCAATAAATAATTTGTATTTGTATTTTTGTATTATAAAGCTGAAGAGTTTGTTTGTTTGTTTGAACGCACTAATCTCAGGAACTACTGGTGCGAATTGAAAAATTCTTTTTGTGTTGAAGAGACCGTTTATCGACAAAGGCTTTAGGCTATATAACATCACGCTGCAACTACTAGGAGCGAAGAAACAATGGAAAATGTGGAAAAACGGGGAAAATTATTCATCTTTGAGGGCTTCCGTTGCGTGCGCTGCGAAAATGGTTCAAGAAATCAAAAAAATGTGTATGAAAGAATTATTCCTCTTGAAATGATCTAACAAAATGTTCGCAACAGTATATGTCTATCTTTTGAGGTTAACTCACTAGAACCGTTTTTATGGTAATAACTATTCCACGCGGACGAAGTCGCGCGCACCAGCTAGTAAAAAATAATGTAATTCCAGTTTGGGACGAATATATAAACACTCCTATGTATCATAGTAAAATTCAATATCAATGGTATATGCTATTGTTTCTTTGTTTACAGCATATTGTTGATGATGACCAAATGTAATTCAAAATGACGATCAAATTTAAAGATTCTGTTATACAAGGCTATTTTGTGGTCCAAGTAGAATATACTTTTAGGTATACATTTGATTAAGTAACCTATATATATTGTAAGAAACTGTTTATACAGTCTCTTACAATGAACCTATCCCTACCTATGTACCTATCCTACCTATTATGAAATGATCGGGGAAATCTTTATAGATTTCCCCGATGTTTATGTCGAAATTATGATTTTTATCCATGTGATATACACATAATATATGTGTATGTGTATATATTCTGCGGTGATATTAATGTCGTAACAGCCAAAAACAATGAAAGTGTGCTTATTGGTTTGTTTGTCACCTAAAATTAAACACAATCACAAGATACCACACATTATATCTGAATACTAGAATTTTTGACGAGTAATAAATATTTTACAGGCGCGCCTATTTTCATACCTTGACAATGAGTGTACTTTAGGTGTGTTTTGTAAGTTCTTCATCGTTGACAGATGACAAATATACAATATAAACTCTAAATAACATTTTAAACAAATTTATTTATCTTAGTTCAAAAATATTCAAAGAAACAAATGATAGAACATAGTTCATATAGATTCGACCAGTTTAGTGCTCATTTGACTACCTTTATCCCACGTTTTATATAAATAATCATGATAAAGCATGATAATGTGCAGAATCTGTTACTAACCTAAGATATAAAAAAATCGTTATATTTGTAATTAGTACACCTCTGACCCTGTTTATCTCTACTTGTCGTGTCCATCCAAAGGTTGCCTGGAAGAAATCGCTTAAGGCGATAAGGCCGCCCATTTGTACGTTATTATTTGTTCATATTTTACTCTGTATTATATAACTTGTGTTGGTGTGCAATAAAGTTATACATATATTATTATTATTATATAAAGTAACAGAGCGGATACCATGTTTGGTCATGACACGTATGTATGTACACAAAGAAACCAATAATAAGATAGCATATTTGACAATAGTAATAATATTAATAACTAGTATCGCTCGCATTATTTTGGGATTAAAGTAGCCTAAGACCTCATCCTACCTACAATCTACATACCAAAAATCATGTTGATCTTTTCAACCGTTTTTGCGTGACAAGCGTTTATTACAACAATACACATATTATTGACGAATTTCTGACAGTAAAACTGTGAAAAAACGAATTTTCAATTATCTTACCTCATCACTTCTTATAAGGTCCGAAACAGCGGAAGTGGCGTTAGTTACTACGTTGTAATCTGGACAAGCATCGGGATCATAATGCGCATCACCTTCTTGAGCCACAGTTTTCTTCACCATTTGAGTAATAGCCAGATTCAAACACACTCTCATCGTGTAAGCATTAGCTATAGCCAAGAGACCCATTATAGCCAGAACGTACCGTTGAGGTATTATAAACACTGAAAAAAAAAACAAAGTTCAATGAAAAATAACATTCCGATTTGTGCATTGTATGACAAATGTTTTTCATTCGGTTTGAGATTGAAAGTAAGTTATTGTGAGGGCTTGGAAAATATTTTGATAAAGAGTAAGCTGTTTGCTTATGTTACGAAGTAAGCAAAGTTTATATATATGTAAGTATATTATAGCGCGTTTTTTGCACTGTTCAATGATAGATATAAGAGATAGATATAACTCTTTATTGAAACACACATACAGAAAAAAGACGAACAGAAACACAAAAGACTTAAAATATGCTGACACAACTGGCAGCCTTATTCACTAACAGCGATTTCTTCTGGGCTTCCATGAAAAACTAATTGATAAAACAGAATAGTGACTGCCCAGTTATCTTAGTTGGTACTGGCTCTGCCTTCTAATCTAGGGTTGCGGGTTCTTCCCCCATGGCACAAGTAATTATGAAGTTTAAATTTGTAACTACTTGTGTTGAGCGTGATAATATGTATGTGTTTACAAAAGGAAAAGTATATTCCATCCGTTATCTAGTACCCACGACACAAGCGTTTTTTTTTTTTATCTCCCTCCTTCACTATTATTAATCCCCCTACGTTGTAGGAGACCTTTTTTAGGTTTCTTTTATGTACCTAATAATTAATTTAATAAATTTATTAAAATGTTTTTTTGTTTACACAAGCGTTTGCTTAGTGTGGGGTAAGATGGCGCTGTGTGCAATATGCTGGAATATTTATTTATTTAGAAGAAATCTTAGATAATTAATGGGTTAACTTTTTATCGTAAGGATTATCATTAAAAGTTATTTTTGATGTGCAATGTTCTTGCCTGAATCTCTTTTCCGTTGAAATAAATTTGTCGGTCTTCAAGTAAAGAGTCAAATGGTTTCTTCTAGGGAAGCGCGCTAGATCGTAAATTATATCGTTGCTTAACATCAGGCGAGTTGTAGTCACGCGTGAGCCTATCAAGTTTAAATAAAAAGTCGTAGATATGTATATCAGAAAACATATATGTATACATAATATACATAATGTATCACGGATGAAATATTTACCACGCAAAAGTTATTGGTAAGACGTGAAATTATATTGTAAATAGAGAAAAAAAGGTAGCAGGATTATTTTTAATAAAAATCCGGTTTGTAAAAAAAAATGATTTTACTTTAGTAACGCAATATGCATATCATATAATAAATTTTCATTTATGGAAAACTTTTTGCAGAAACTGTTTGTTATGTTAAACGTCTAAGTCAGTGTTTGTGTGTGTTTCTAAGTTAGATTTTTCAAGCAACTTTTAAAAATAAAACCGGAAAATATTTGACAACAAGTCAACAATGATATTATAGTGTATTAAAGTGTCTGTTCTTGTTAAATGACACACATTAGCATTTTTAGAAGTATTTAATTGTCATCCAAAATTTAAAATTATCATAAGAAAACAAAAGAAAGAAAATATTTTTTAAATTGCAACTTTTTCGTGCGAGCTCAGAAACAATGCTAATTGTGAAAAGATTTATCCAATGCAGTATGGCTTAAAAATACTTATCAAAAAAAGAAATAATATATTAATAAACTAGTAGACGCCCGCGGCTTCGCTCGCATTATTTTGGGAAATATAAAGCCTACTCGTATATATGACACTTCCGGGACGTCATACTACCTACATATAAAAAATCATGAAGATCCGTTTAGCCGTTTCTGCGGGATGAGCGTCAAAATAAACAGAGAAATAGACACCTTATCTATCTATACATTTAATAAAGCCGAAGAGGGTCAAAAGTCTGAACATTGAAGATATTTAAACAAAAAATAATTGGAGAAACTTTGAATTGCTAGCAGAACACGTTCCAACAATTTCAAGAAATGTTGTCTGTTTCTCTGTGTCTCTGTTTATCTGTTTATTTAAACGATCATTACATAAAAACGACTAAACGGATCATCATGATATTTGGTATGTAAGTAGTATAAGGTCTTTGGAGTATATGCTACTTTTTATCTCAAAATAATGCGAGCCAAGCCGAAGGCGTCCACTAGTAATTAATTAACTCATTCACAATACATTCACGACGGTTTTATAAGTGATAAATTGTTTTATTTATAACTGTTTCAAACAATGTTATATGTTTTTGATATCGCAGCGGAGCACATTATTTCTTACATCAAATTAATTATGAACCAAAAAGATATGAAGAACCGGAAATGATCTGGTAATTCAAAAATGATTTTTAGGTATTATTGTACTATTAAACTAGCGGTTCCCCGCGGTGTAACTCGCGCTAAGCCACGACAAAAAGAATATGAGTTAATTCACATTTACTTATACCATTACCATACTTATACGCATTATGAGTTAACAAAGAAAGAAACAAACAAACACACACTCAAATTTTGGTCTTTGTGATATTATTCTAATGATAATGTTATGTATTATAACATAAATTCGTTAATAATTACGTGTCCTGGTATTTTCGGTAATTGTTTTGAAAATTTCTCACTAAATCTGTAAGTACCTAATTTCAGGTTCATTATTTTGTAAAAATACTTGTGTGAGTGTTATAACAGAACTTGGCATTGAATAAATTTAAAACAAACAAAACAAGTACCAAAATTAAAAAAAGAATAAAATCTTACAATAAATTCCTTCTACCTTCTTAAGCAAGAAAAATATGAAAAAATAAAACTTCAATACTTACATTTTGAAAGTGCTAACCGCCATCCTGTTAACATTGTGTCGCACCACTAAACCTTTGAACAACCAAAAGAAACGTTTGAACAAAATCACTCTGATTCAAATTCTCTGTTCATGTTTTTATGCAGTTCGCGAGATTTCTCGGTAAGATTTTCGAGACGACTATATCGTTCAAGAACTAATCAGGAAAAGCAAAGAGATGGGCGGGGAAGGCGTTGTCATTGCGTGGTGCTACCGGGTTACTTACGACACGGTTCAACAATTATTTAAATTATAATTGGATAGAGTTAGGCATAGTTTTTTTTGGTTTGATATTTTTTGTTTGTTCTCTTTAGGCTAGATATATTTTTTCTCAAGGCTTGTTATTTTTTTTCTAGGGGCGTTTTTCTGCGTATCTGAATTTAGGGTTGGAAAAATGTGTTGCCGTCTTTTATAACCGAATTAGTTTATTGTCTTTGAAATTTATTATATTTTAGAAAGGTGTGTGTTTTGTCCTTATGTTTCACTTATTTCTATGAAAAATTTTTCTTCTGACTTGTAAGTAGGTACCTATTTCGTAGTTTGTAAGAACTTTATAATGAATCAATTAAAGTAAGAACTACGTATATAACTCGTATATATACCCATGTATGAAGGAGTAATCGCTAAAAATAAAATTGTTACGCATAATAAATAAATCAAATTGATTTAAAAACTATTTTACCACAAAAACGGCTGTATAATATATGTAAAACTTATTCGTGAACTATTGTTTTACATAGCTTGAAGATAGAACACTTTAGGCATAGTTTGCGTACTCTGTATAGAAACAGTGTATATAGATACATGTATAATAATAAACTATTGTATATTTTACAACAATGTAGTTATATTGAAATAAGCCAAGCACGTGCATGTTATTTTTTTGCAATGAATTTAAAAATATTATTTTTATTTGTAAAAACGGATACTTTTAGACATACCTACATGTTAAATTATTAAATCGTGCAAAATTGATTACATTATACAAACTGATGTTTTACACTTGCAAGAGCCTATGTGTTCAACAAATTGAAATGATAAGATAATGTGGTAATTTGGAAATTTTCATCATCATCATCAGCCTGTTATCGCCCACTGCTGAACACAGGCCTCTTTTCTTGTACCTACGCTCATCCCAAAATACCATCATTTTTGGGAAAATTAAATTGACTATATTGCTTAAACACCTATATTGAAATATATGTACATAGGTGGTTAAGATAAAAAAAACCTACAGTTATACCCGTATAATTATGATTATATATAATTATGACGTAAATAAGTCTAATCAAATCAATATCACTTACAGTTTCAACAAACATTTGGCAAATGGGTAGGACTAAAGTGGCTTAAGAGATTATCATATTCACATTGTATCTAATTTTAACAATGCCACATACAAAAACAAATTAATAGCTTCCTAGAAGTAAAGCATTTGCCTGAACTATCTTATGACATTATTATAAATTTATAATTATTCCTACCACTTCACATCTAGTATCATCGTAAAAGACACCAAGATCAAGACGAGATTTCAATCTGTTATCAACCGTTTGAGCATAATAGCCTTTTTAGGCAGAATAAATAAAAGTTAATTTAATGCCATTAAAAACAACTTTACGACAGTGTCACTGTCAGATCGACGAAATACGCGGGATCAAAAACGTGTCGTAAAAAAAGAAATCGTAAAAAAATAATATACCACATATATACAAAAATCAGTATGAAAATCAACATATTTTCGTTTATCTGAAATTTTCAGAACAATTTATGTTTGATCTGGGGGCACGGCAGTGCCCCCGCCAAGTCGAGCGCGAAGCAAACTGCCGTACCATCCTTTTCTCGAACCGTTTCGCCGCATTTTCAGTCCCCTATTTGAGAACCTCTGGATAGGATTAAAACGCTAAAATTTTCGTCATCTAGAAATTCGTAATAACACACTTGAAATCCAGAATTTCAAGTTGGTAGATCAATTAGTTCCGAAGTTATGCTAATGCAAAGTTTCGCATTTTCGACACTGACTCACTCACTCGCTCACAGCTGATCATCAAAATAGAACTATTACTTCCCATAGACCTAGAGAGCTGAAATTTGGTACAGAGGTAGATTTTAGCGCCCACATAAAGGAAATCAAAACAAGATTTATGGAAGATCTGGACTACCTGGTGACCCTGATGAGAAAACGTAAGAGTACAGCCAAATTAGCGTTTTTACGAGAAATATGACAACGCAGTACATGCGACGTCAAAATGAGCGGGATGCGAGGCCGAAGGCCGAGTATCACCATCACTTTGGCCATCAGACCTTGGAGTACCATAAGGGATCTCGAAAACTATAAGAGATAAGTAGCAGGTTGGTGCTTGAACTAAATATGATGAGAACTGGTGGTATGTATCGGATCTTACAAAATCATCATCATCCTCAGCCAACTTTCTACTGCATTCAATTTTCTATATATATATATATATATATATATATATATATAACTGTATTCTACTCAATAAATAAAAATATTAAATATATATATATATATATATATATATTAGTCCACGTCCTGTCAAAAAGATGTGAAATCCCACCAAAAACATTCTGTAAAAAATTTGCCAAGTCTCGATAGAGCTGCTTGTTTATCTCTAAAAAGTAATGAAATCTCTAGAATTAGTTAAGCCAAGTCTAAGGTTCCTTACTGCGATTTATTTATTATTATAGTTAATTTTATGTTTCTTGGCCGTTGACTTGTAAGTAGTAGATTATGATTAATTAAAGTTTAAGGGAAACATAGAAACAATAACCAGAGTTCTAACGAAAAATTAAGATAGATTAGAATCAGAAAAAAATGTTAAGTGGACTCTACATAATAGGCAAAAACTTTAGAATTTGAATAAATCTGCAAATAAACTTGTATCCACTAAACGTGTAAAGAATGTTCAACGGCAAAGTCACGTAAAATTAACTATAATAATAAATAAATCGCAGTAAGGAACCTTAGACTTGGCTTAACTAATTCTAGAGATTTCATTACTTTTTAGAGATAAACAAGCAGCTCTATCGAGACTTGGCAAATTTTTTACAGAATGTTTTTGGTGGGATTTCATATTATACATATAGAAACTTACCAATAATCTTCGATCAACAATACCAACCAATAATTAAGAAAAAACAAAGCCTTATAAAACCAACCAAGGGGGTGCTAAAAATTAATAAGCACTAGTGTCACTTTTCATACGTGTTCAGAAGTATAATTTCGGACGGCCAATATATGTACATAATATCTAGTCGAGAGTCCGACCTGGATGAGGTCCGCACATTCATAGGGACATTGGGATCCCAAAGGTGATGATGATGATGATGATATACATATATTATGAAATCTAACACAATATTCCTAGTTCAGACGAAAATCCTGTCTGGCTCTGAATTTAATTACTTTATAGTTTATTATGAATAGGGAGATCAAAAACGCATATATGTTCATTTATGGTTTACTTACTCAATCGTGTTAAATTGAAATTTAATTAAGAACAAATGCTTTGATGAGTAATGCAGTTAGCAGGTACAATGTTTATTTTTCGATTA
This sequence comes from Macaria liturata, assembly GCA_964023185.1. NCBI lineage: Eukaryota > Metazoa > Arthropoda > Insecta > Lepidoptera > Geometridae > Macaria > Macaria liturata. The sequence continues at coordinate 4,220,480 of OZ026823.1, read as the reverse complement.
AAATAGCCGGCTAATTCGAATTCGTTCCACTATTAAAAACATATATCATTTCAGAAGTTTGACAATATCTAGAGCAATTTGTTTCAATTTAATTCGATCTGTTAATCAAATTTATGCTTGAATATCCGGCCCTATTTGGTCGAGTACATGAAAGACCATAGCGATATGGCTTCAGGTCTCAGCCAATCCCTACAAGGGCGGGTGGCCCTTGAACGGGGCTGGGCTATTTTATTATCAGTTTGTCTTTAGTGGTTGTGGGACTATTGGGTACTACTAGTGGGCTTCAAAGCTCTTTGATTACTTTGTCTTGTATTTGTGTCTATCAAATTATATTTATACAATTCTTATATGTATTGGAGGGATTTTGAGCCCTATTAACACTAATTATCTTAACCAAGGCACTGAAGGGACTAAAACAGTAGATTATTGATGCTTAAATAGATTTTTATTATACACTCATCACTAACCAACAAACAAATCTCATGGGAGATTCAATAGTATGCCTATTTTTACAAATTCATTTATTCCATACGCCAGCATCATCACTGGGTCGTCTGCCAGTCCCCAAGGTGGAGCTGGTAGGGCCTCATCGAGATTGCTCTCTATTGAGGGGCTAGGCTCCAGGGCACGCTGACCCCGGGGAAGTCACGTCGAGTCGCTCTGTCCGGTGGCGTTCCAGTGACGATCGGCGTTACTCGACGTGGTAATGTTGGTGGTGAAGTGCCTGCCGTGGCAGCGCTTTTCTACAGCACCGGGACGACAGGCAGTGGTTCCTGAAGGTGGTGCAGGCGCGTCGACCTCCCACTCGGGAGCACCAGCACCACGACCGGCGCACGCAACCTCACGAGAGGGAAAGGCTATTGCTTCGCCAGTCGAATTATCCTTTTGCGTAAAATACTTTCCATTCTGCAAAACACTCACGCAAAGATAAATACAGTATACAGGAAAAATATTTACAGATATTTACAAAACAAATTCTACAATTGACACTGACAAGACAAGACGAGTAAATTGTTCGTTAAAAAACCATAGTTCAGAGATTTTATTTTAGTAAGCAATAGTGATTTTGTAACTTTTTATTAGAATTTTAAAATTGTGTATCATTTTATGGTTTTCTCTACCTAATTAACTTTTAATTAATAAATAAACGCTCACATCAAAAACCGCAATTTGTCGAAAAAACCGGAAAGAAGATTTTTGAACGAACACGTGTAATTGATAACTAGTCATAGACAACCTATCGTATAAAGAATTCCATTTAACCGTGTCTTACCGTGTCGTGCCTTGACAATCAATCCTGTGGACCAGAAAAAGCGCGTATACCCGAAAGGGACGACGACAAATGACGTAGAATCTCAGGGCTGCCAGAGTCATAAAAATTCCCCTACTTTTGTTCATACTTACACACATACACACACGTATAAAAGTTGTACGTAATCATTATTATCACCTGAAAAAGGGACTCATATAAAAATGACACACACAGTATGTCGATAAAATTTTAAGCAGGAATAAATTATACTAAGTAGGATTTGTAAACAAAATAACTATATGTATATTTATTTCAAGGAAAACTATTTACATTGAAAAAACAAAAAAGGAAAACTTTGATTTTCTGCTATGTAAAAAGTCTTTTTGTGAGTCCACGGAAGATAATAAATCTGCTGTTTCCTGATTAATAAGATTTTTAGAATGCAATTTATCAATAATAGCAGAAAGATCTGCATTTTTCTTTTCAATCCTTCTACATCTGGATCTCACAATGGCCAATTTCTTTTTCCGCGACTCTGCCAAAAATGTTTGGTGCTTTAATTTTTTTAATAATTTTTTTTTCGAGGTGTCATTTCTTTATAGTCATTTTCTTTCTGTAACGAAAAAGTTAAATGCCGAATGCCGAATATCTTCATCAATACTTACGTGTGGGATTCAGATATATGTGTGGGAATACTAAAACATTCGTAAAATCAAAAAAATAAAATAGCACACAGCACTTTATTTTGACACCGGCCAATCCATTCAGCGTTTGTCTTCAACTTATCACGCGACATTGGCAAAATTGCGGCCATACCGCAGAGGCCACAACCAAGATTAGAATAGAATAGAATCTTCATCAATAATATCATAATATATTTATTTTAAAACTAACAAATTTAATCAATGGAGTCAATTGTCTGGACGTGGACGGGACATTCATCCTAACGGGAGACGTACACGTCTCCATTGGAGCAACATCATATTTCAGCGCAGCCTAGATTATTACGAGCAGAAAATTAAATTATTAGTAAGTATAGATCACTTCAACTTCATTTTTAATTAATAAAAAATATATTTATTACCTTTGTCACATTTTCATTAATATACAGTGTGGGTACAGCAGAATATTTTAAAAAAAATCTATTATTTGGAGTTTTTCTCAAACAGTTTTGGTCGAAATGTCTAGAACACATGCGTGCATGTTTTGGAGGGTCCCAGTTATGTCGCCCTGTTGCATTAATCCAAATTTCACGAACGCTTGGATCCATCGGAAATCTATATAAATAAAAATAAATATATATGTGGTATATAATTAAAAATTCTAAATGTTTTTTTTTGTCATTATTGTAGTGCTTCTTTGCAGAGTGATATGCCTATATGTTGCTATGCCTATTTCGACTCAAATCATCTTTATAAAAAAATATTTTGCCTTAATTTCTTGGGTAAATTGCCAAAACGAAACTGGTATCACCAAAAACCGTTTAACCCGATCAAATTCAAAATACTGCAAAATGACAACTATGTTTGACAAACGCTTTGCGAGTAAAACAGTTTACTATACTTTAAATTTAGCCGAGTAATCTCATAAAAACAATTCATGTTTTTAGTCTTATTTTACTATTTATAATCCATATAAATAGCGTTTCAATAAAGCAGGGCTCTCATTGCTCCTAAATTAGTCATAATCAAGTCACATTGTCGTAAAAGTATCGTACTTACGTATGAAAGGATATATTTTCATCTTTCCGTTCACTACGGCTTTTACAGCCTTTTACATAGCAAATCACCATGTTCTATGAAATTTTCTTCAATATTTCACTATGTAAATCAAGTTTTTTCACACTTAGCACTCGTAATCACCATATAAAAGCAAAAATATTTTTCACGCAACTGCCATGTTGGGCGCTACCGAGTAATGACCAACGAAACAAAAAGTGAAATTTAGACAAAGACAAAATCCGATTCCTGTCTCTTTCGCTCTTAGGTTTTCTTGATATAGTTGTCCCACTCGCTCATTACTTGTCAACTCCGTTGATTGATGCTCGAGGGTGTCGTGTTACGAAAAAAGTTAAGATGTCGTATGACGTCACGCGTTTGTGGCAAGACAAACCAGTGCCTTACGGAATCAGGGCCCTGCGTATTTCTGATTGCCAGCCAAAACGCCTGAACATCTTGGTTACGGTCTACTAACTGGCAGGCGCGAAAATCCATACTCATTTCCAAACACTTTTAGGCTAAGCGGCCGATGGTTAAGTTAAACAACGAAAGTACGGGCTTAGCACTTGCCTAAATAACTCATAGGGCCTTATTACAAAACGTGGTTTATTATATATTATTAGTCTAGTCCAAGTCCGTTTTAGTTGTTCGAAATTTGTCTGTCTACTGTCCCAATGTTCCAATTTGAAGTTGACATTTTGATTGCTTGTATGTGATGTCTGAACAACAAAAACCCACTTTTTATTTTCAAAGTCCTGGACTAATATTTAAACCGCGTTTTGTAATAAGACGGATAATAACTAAAAAATACATACATAAATAAGAAAAATTTAAATCGGTTTATAAATAGCGGAGCAATTAAGAAACATTTGGTAGGTACCAAAAATACATTTAGTCAAATTGAAAACATGCGCCTTTTTTTGGAGTTATTTAAAAAATATCATAGCAATTTTATTATTACTCACAATTTGTGTCAATATCGAATATTATTAGAGAATTCTGCTTGTTTCTTGTCTGATCACTTCGTTACTGAATTAGTTTGCATTTTCGACGTAACCATAAAGTGTTTGTATGTGTGCTTATCTATACACTAGCTGTGCCAGCGACTTCGTCCGCGTGAAATAGTTATTACCATATAAACGGTCCTAGTGAGTTAATCTTTAAAAATATACATATGTATACTGTTGCTGACATTTCAAGAGGAATAAATTCTTTCATACATATTTTTTTGATATCTTGAACTGTTTTTGCAGCACACGCAACGGAAGCCCTCAAAGATGAATGATTTTCCCCGTTTTTTCCACATTTTCCATTGTTTCTTCGCTCTTATTAGTTGCAGCGTGATGTTATATAGCCTAAAGCCTTCCTCGATAAATGGTCTATTCAACACAAAAAGAATTTTTCAATTCGCACCAGTAGCTCCTGAGATTAGCGCGCTCAAACAAACAAACAAACTCTTCAGCTTTATAATATTAGTATAGATGAGTGACACTATCATCCCCCAAACTGATCTGAGATCCATTCTCCTGATAGCAACAATGGCGTCTTAGACATGTTCAGGTAGGTAAGTGCAGATTTATCTTAAAATGTAACCTAAGTCCGACCGGGTAAAGTCAATTTTTCTTATTTTTGAAAAGGCGTTAAGAGTTAGGTTTTTGATAAATATCGTTTTGCTAAGTAATCGCTTAGCTAGGAGCCGATGAGTGGATCTCTTAGCTGGGAAAGATAAGTTTTTATTTTATTTCAAACGTTACTTAAAGAAAATGATTTTATGAGAAAAAAATGTGCTTGAGTCATCACAATTACAGATCCCAGTCAAGAGTAATACAATAATCAAACATGGACTAGTAAAACATGACAATCAAAATATCCTCGTTGACGGACACGACAAAACGGACATCTGCATCATTCATTCATTCAAAGTTTAAGAGCACGGCTCTTGTCTGTGGAGTGCGCCATTCTTTACGATTTTCTGCAATTTCCTAGCCTTCCTTAAACGATATTACACCTGCTTTCTCTTTTATTTTGTCTATGTATGGATTTTCTGGGTCTTCCTCTTCTTCTTCGTGCCTCTCTCTCTCTTGAGTCGTATTTCCTCATGGCTAAGGGCCGTAACTCTAACTTCCCTCAATTATAAAATATAAACAAAAAAACATAAAATTTTGCATGCCACTGCATTTCAATTATTATCGCAAAACCAAAAAGTGGCGCAATAAATGATCAGTAATTTGTTTAATACCCCATTTCAGTAAAAACGGTCATGTTTCGCCATAATCGCCATAGCGTCGCTTGTGTAACTTTTTTAAACCTGATGGTAAAATCTGTCTGTGAAATGTAAAAGAAAACTAATTGCATGCTAACAATAGAGACATCTATTGAACGAGTGACCCTCGGTTTTCAAAAACAACGACCATTCAAAACTCTAAACAAATCAATTTCTACACGCTGTCATTGGCTGAAAATGGTGAACTTAATCGATCTTCAAAGCGAGAGTGAATCGGTTCTTACTGGGTAAGCACGTTCCATCCTAGACCGTAATGATTGCTTACTATCAGGCGAATTACGGTCAAGTGCAAACCCATTTCTTATATATAAAAAAAAAAAAACTTCTATGTACCTTGCTAGAAAACTCAGTTATTAGCCAAGATTTGGGTTTGGGACCCATATATTTCAGCCCTTACTCAGATATATATTATTATATTAAAGATTCTTTATTGTCACACACATATAAAAAAACATAAAGAAATACCTAATGGGTAGTTACTGCGCTAGACAGAACGCGCAGTAGGTACAGACAAACTATTAAGATTTTTATACATACGAGTACATTTTTTTCATATACGACTGTAGTTTAGAAGAATTCGCGATTAAGTCAAAGTAAGCACCTGTCAACGTAGTCAGTTCTTGGATAGTTGATTAAAGAATGGTATTATTGAGGTCGTCCTTAGACGGCGTAACACTTTTTTTAAAACACGGAATAGGCTGACGTTTGTCTACAGCCTGCCTGATGTTAAGCACCACTGTAGTTTAAGATGTAGCACGCTTGCCAAGACATAAAACCTATTTACTCTCGATTAGAAGACCCCTGGGTTATAATTTTCAGATAATAAGGCTCCAGGTAGAGAGTTCCATAACCTCGCTTTCTTTACTACGAAGGTAGGAAGGAAGAAAGAAAGCACTTCGTGCGAGTCTTTGGTACTTTCACCATGTACCTACCTTTAAAACGTTCCGGGTGTTTGTTACAATATAGCTATTAAGCCATGTCAAACACAAAGCGTAGCTCGAAAAATCTTGACACTAGAGCTGTCCACTCTTATACGAACTTACATTACTTTCTTATACCCTATCAGCTGTTATTATTGTCAGTTTTTCTGGCTATTATTGTCAGTTTTAAGGCTATTTAATAAGTCATGTACAAGTTGCAATATTGAAAGTTTTTTTTATTGCTTATCCAGTGCGTACTTTAGTACAATAAGGTTTGATTATATTAGTAAAATACATATTGCGAACTTCATTGGCACCTGTCCTTAAGATATCACGAGGGTTTATTTATCTGGAGCCGTCGGGTACGGTATTCAAGATAAGATAATTCATATCTAAACTTCTCTCAAAATATGACTAGTGATATGAATGAATTTCAAATGCTCTACCTATAGTAGAAATACAAATCATGATTTATTTTTTCATCTGAATATGTAGACACTTTATACGCCTACTGTGCCTGTACGGTTGCCTGGAAGAAATCGCTATTAGCGATAAGGCCGCCAGTTGTGGCACTATTTTTTAAGTCGTTTGTGTTTTTGTTTGTCTTTATTTTTTTTTTCAATGTGTGTTACAATAAGGAGTTTTATCTATCTATCTATCTATCTGTGAAGCAATGCCGGAACCTTCCATTTAATATTTTAGCATATTTTTTTACACTTTACATAGGTATTATTCTTTTATCATAATTTTGAGCTATGCTGTAAAATTTCATTTATTTATCGGCTTAAAGAAGGGAATATAATATCTACACTTACACAACAATTCAGTTGAAAATAATTTATATTTTACATACTCGTAATTTATTTTACTAATTAATTACTATTTAAAAACTAATTAGAGTTTATGAATTTACTTAATGATAGCCATTCGAGTGTTCATCTTAATTTTAATCACAGCTTACGTCAGCTAATTCGAGCAACTCATTTAGCTGATTTATTCAATTATACAGTATTGTTATAATACGCTTTAATACTTTCGGTGACTAAAGCAAACACCGTATTTACAGATTAATGTTGTCTACATTCTATAACTATAATATATTTGTATCTAATAATTTCATCGTCATTTCACTCAACACTGCATTGACATCAAATGCTAGGGGTGCTGGAGCACCCCAGCAGTATTTGTTTTTCAAATAACTTTTTTTATTTTCAATGGATAGCTTTATGCTCCCGCGTATTTAAGCTATAACAAAAACCACGTATATTTAAAGCTATATCATGATTCGCTTCATTCTTCCTCTTTCTGTTTAGCTCTATAGATACTCTGTCCGTTTTCATCGATGAGTCCTTCACAGGGCACCAAGCCATGGGTCCAGGTTGCTGGGTACCCATTCTTCCTGACATCATCCCACCACTCCTGATCTGCTTTAACGTAGTAATTGTAGGCTGCGATGCAGATTAACAACAAGATGATCACTATCCAGAATGATAGTCGCCATTGATGAAGAAGCGCCTGAAAAGATAAAATGAGCAAAATTAGTTAAAGATGTCTTTAAGGTCATGATTCAAGCCAATAGATAAGGTTATATAACCTACAGCTTCTTTAAATATAAGTAGGTTTTTCGTCATTTCAAAAATTTAAGAACCTCAAATTGTATTTCAATGTTTCTAGTATTTTAAGATTTTTTTACGCCCGTTTGTATTGAATAAAGTTTAACACCAGAGTTTATCACTTTCATGTAAACTTACTTTATAGAGGGGGACACTTAAGGGAGGTTTTAGTAAGTTTAAAGCACGTTTTGTTTCACGGCTTTTGAAATAGCTGAAAAAAATCTGTTCTCATTATATTGTGTGAAGTTTATGTGTCAACTACAGGTTACCCAATATAAAAACCCGTTAGTTATAGTTGTTGAATTAAATAAGTAAGGAATTACAACAAACAAATTACTTACATCGCTAACAATAAAATCTTTAAGCATCGGTAACAACAATACAGAATTTATAGCAATATTGTCTACAATTCCGATCGTCGAACCCGCATAGTTTGGTGCGAAGTCAAGCGCACTGATCATGCATCCACTGTAGAAAGATCCCAAAACTGTCATTCCGGTGAACATACAGAAGATGCCAAAGATTGGGTTACAGCCGGAATACATGATTAGGATAATGCAGAGGATGGAGCCGAAAGTACCTGAAAGAAAAGCGAAGGTAAGATATTTTCAAAATTAAAATTCTTAGCTGGTCAATGCCTGACTGTACCCACAGTGTAAAAAAAAAGATTTTTTTACAAGGAATGCTGTGGTTTGCACTTGACCTTAATTCGCCTGATGGTAAGATTGTTATAACATGTGTACTGTGCAATTATAATTTTGAATAAATTAACTATCTCAATGTAAACAATTGTGTAGATTCTTAACGAAATTAGATATTTTATTTTACTTTGAACTACTCAAATCAAATCAAAATGTTTTATCGTACACCAATTGCAACAGAACACAAGTATGAGGAAATTTAGAACATAAAATTGGGATAGAGGGTGGCCTTAACACTTGGAGTGGTCTCTTATAGGCAACCTAGCTTGAACTACTTATGCTGATTATGATTGAGTATTTCCTACTAACGTGCATCTGACGCCACGTTAACATTGGTAAAATAATGGCTGAAATATCACGACACTGGAGCTCACAAATAAATTTGTACTTACAATCTAGCACACATTTGTAAATATAAAGAAAGAAAGAAAGAAAACATTTATTGTGACAGATTTAACAGAAGAACACACAGGAGTAAAAACATAATAAACAAATACACATTACAAATATACATTAGAGGTATCTCAATCCACTTACCGATAGAAGTAAAAATTCTCCTAGCATTTTTCACAGAGCAAATCTCTTTCTTGACTAAAATATCACTGACAAATCCAAATAACAAGGCTGCTAGCCACATGATCACGTATGGCAAGTATTTGAAGATCGAAGCAAAATTGATGTCTACTCGAAGAACAGTGTCCAAAAACTGAGGGACTTGCGTGGTGAAAATCGAGAAAGCCCATTCACGACCAATCTGTAATGAGAAAAATATTTTTTAATAGTATATAAGGTAGCTACTAAAGTTAGGTAGCAAAGTATGAAGGATTTTGTATCATTATTTTTGTATTTGTCTGCTAAATAAAATTAAAAAAATAACTGCTCGTCGACTGAAGAGTAAAATAAGCTGGACCTTACAATATAAGTACAGATAACCAGACAGTTTTTTATATACATGTTCATATAAACGACTTATTATGAGCTTTTCAAATAACTATAATAAACCTCAATATTGTTTTAGGACCACAATATCCGAGGACATGTGAATTCGTGGAAGGACCTGGGCACCCACCACGATGTATCTGCCCTTTTGGGCAGTTCTTTTGAACTCCCCTAATTAATATTAACGAATTAATTCTGCCGGGGAGTCACGACCCTCAGTCATGGGGAAATACAACAAGAGAGAGAGAAATAACTTAATAATACTTTACTACTTACATATCCCATAACTGTGCCCCAAAGCGCTCCGCATCTCAAATAACCCTTCCAAGGCAATGGATCCAAGTCGTGTCTGGTGGTGCGCTCCAAAGATGTCAGTGATTTGTTTAAGTATTTCTTCTCGCGATCTGATATTGTTGGGTGGACGTTCGGAGTACTGTACACTAGATTCCTCTGAAAAAAAATAGCTAAGCTTTAGAAGCTCCAACACTTTATTTAAAAGCTACTCCTATGATTTTATTGCGGGATTATAGTTGCACTCTTTTTAGTTAAAATTGTTAAAGCTTGATTAATGCCTAAGAAAACTGTCACGCTGCCGCCTGGTGGTGGCTGCCACCTTTTTAAAGGTTAAAGTTTTTTTGTACCTTTTAATGAACATTCCATACCCAAAATATATAAAATGGAATTGGGTGGGTCAGGTACTCATGCACCCCAAACGTTGGGCTGGGATCGTGACACAGTGGACACACAACTACAGGGGCGTCGTACCTAATCGAGGATGGGCCAGGACTGCTGGCGTCGCGATCTCGACCAGTTTCGGAGTGACTGGCGTAAGGCGGCTTTCGACCGAGATTCATGGAGGGAGTTGGAGGAGACTTTTGCCCAGGAGTGGGACAGGATAGCATATTAGAATAAAAAACCATACCCAAAGTAAATAGCAAACAGCTCCAAACACCCCAAAGCAATAATACACTGCTTCCCAACCAACGGTCCCCAGCATCGAATCCCCAAACCACGTCGCTGTGACGTAGCCAATCAGAGCTCCGGGGAATATTATAGACGCAACGAACGCTTGTTCGTCTCTTGGTACCCATTTGGACATCATTGAAAGAAGTATGGGGATGATTGTGCCCTGGAATCAATCAATCAATCAATTGCGAGAGTTTTGAATGTTTATAATTATTTTTTGCTATTATTGCTGTTGCTACTAGATCTTCTTCCTATCGAATGAGTGTGGCCAGCTTTGGTATCGAGAGTTTATCAAGCCACCTTAAGGGCCTCTGACATGGATTAACGACTACCGTACTAGACAAACTGCCGGGACCCACAAACTGTAATATGTAATAAACTTTTGTTTCAATTGTAACTGTGACAATGTAGGTATTTATCATAGGTCTAGTAAAATTTTCTACACATTTTGGTATAAGGGTAATCCAAGTAATATGCTTTGCAAACTCTCACAAAAAGTTTCACGTTACATTATTTTCTTATGTGGGTAACAGGTATTTCAGTATCAAACTTAAGGTGGATAATAAAATCATTGCAATTTTACATTACTTGGACATCGTGGAAGATATTTAAATCCCACAATAAGTTGAATTATAAAATAAAATAAAAAACAGAAACGTATAGAGAAGTACGTACCGATGACATTCCAGTCAAAAACCTCAGCATATACAAAGCTGTAGATCCCACAAGTTTACATCCGATAGGAATTAAGAACGTCGATATTGATAAAACCAACAGTACTATTTCCATAATTATTTTGCCTCCATTTTTTTCAGCAAACATACCACCAATAAACTGGGTCATTATGTAGCCAGTACGAAATGCTGAAGACGCTGATTTTATTTTATCTTCTTCCCAGTCGAATGTTCCCTGAAAATATGGGAATGCGTTTATTAGATAAATTGTATACTAAACTGTTAAGCTTAGTACTCTGAAAAGTAAACATTGAAGATACAAAACGAAATTGGTAAAGTTGGAAGTCTCTCACTATTTATCACATTGAAAAAAAAAAACTTTCAGAAGACTTGATAACCACCTTTTTTTGGAAGTCAGTTAATAAATAACTGTTAAGCTGTCGCTTATTCATATTAAAATTTATTTGTCTATTGTAATTATTGATTAGTTAGGTTGCATCTATATGTTGCATATATATATATATATATATATATCATGTTTCTAACATTATTTTTATTATTATGTAATTAAAAAGAAATAAATAGGAGATGGCCAAAAAATTACGATTTCAACTAATGACTAAAAGTGGCCGAAACAGACAAGGCTATCTCTTTTAATCTTTCTGAGTTCACACATTATTCTGGTTGGTATGTATGTTGAACAAACACGTTTGCTTACATAAATGACTACTATTTATGTAAGCAAACTAAAGCGAACAGGAAATTTTTAAAAATAATATGTGGAAGAAAATTATTACATGTATAAACTTCTTATAAGATTGTAGATATAAATAAATAAATATTCCGGGACATTGCACACAGCGCCATCTAGCCCCACACTAAGCAAACGCTTGTGTCGTGGGTACTAGGTAACAAATATAATACTTCTATACTTTTCTTTTGTAAATACGTACTTATTATACATACAAACGACCAGACTCAACACAAGTAATTATAAATTTTATAATGCATAAATACTTGTGTCATGCGGGAATCGAACCCGTAACCCCTAGATTAGATGGCAGAGACACTACCAACTAAGCTAACAGACCAGTCAAATATCAGTAATATGGTTTAACTTGAATTCAATCAATCAATTCTTTACTGACAAAAATATACAAATAGAAAGTAATCTGTGTCGCGGAAACCAGCTCCTTCTCTGACAATGACACGGAGATAAGACTTAAAATATGTTATGTAATATGTTACATGCAAAACGAACGAACGAGTAAACGAACGGACCAAGAACGAGTAAATATAAAATATTTACACAAACCAAGATTTTTTAAAGTACCAACTTAGTTTAATTTTAATATTAAAACTTTCGTGAGACATTTTATCAATTTATTAGCTAAACGGTTTTCACTCACGTGTAGTGTGTGTGTTAGTTTAATTTATTGTAAATAACTTGGGCACACATATTATTATGACTTATTTTGTCAAGTGTTAAACCCGCACAATGGTTATATAACTTCTTTATTTTTTTGTTTTTGTTGTTTAAACATTTTAATAACTTTTGAGACGAGTTCTGTTATGGATTTAAAGTATACCTTCCCAAACACTCTTTTTCCTTATATCTTCTATTTTCAGAATTTTGACCCTCTTCAGCTTTCTTACATGTATAGAGAAAGAGAATATTTCGATCAACTTACCATTGAAAACATTTCCCTGGACAGAGAATGAGATCTGTTTACCGCCACCATTAGTTCTGGACACGAGTTAGGATCATATTCAGCTGATGGTGCACTCAATGTTTGATTTACCATAGAATTTATGGTAATATCTAATGAAACTCTTATCATATATCCCACTAGGGTCACTAAGAAACCCACGGTTGCGAAGATATATCTTTGCGGTATGCATTGTACTGAAAAGAGATTAAATTAAATATGATTAAATTTCATATCAAGAAGTTTTGATTAACCCGTAATTTCACAGGAAACACAGTCCTTAAAATAAGTAAAGCTACATAGTTCAGATAGACGGGTGATATTATGTATGTATGAATTAAAAAATCATTTTGTTCTGATTTGTATTACATCCGATTATCTTCGAAGCCATAACAGGCTTTGAAAAAATCCCAAAAAGAATAAACACATATAGTAATTTGATTGTTACTTACGTGTTAAAAACATTGTGGCAGTTAATATTCCAATTTTTTCAGGTTTCTAGATTTGATTTATCTCACATGAATCCATTTATTTATATATTATAATTTTCTTGTCTTATTCCAATAAAATTATTTATAAAAATAAATAAGCTTAAAAGTTAAATAACATGACATCATTAACGTCTTTCTCTCAATAAGTGAAGTGACAAACTAACATGCTAACTATTTATCAACTGTTTATGTGTGTAGTACTACTATTTACTTCTCCTTTGGTAAAACTCACAGCTCAATTCTAAGGCTTGAGACATACTATCGGACGCGGTAAGTCGCGGCATAAAGGTATGCACAGTAATTGTACAGTGAGTTGGGACCTCCAACGCCTGACATAAATATCTGGCGCAACAGATTGGTACCAGACGCTCGAAGACTCTTCGGACGCGTCCGTGACTAAGTGTCCAGCAGTATTTTTTTAAATACAGAATAGTCAAACATAAGCCACATTTGACTACAGCTAGCCTGATATTAAGCACCACTGTAGTTTATAAAATTCAGAGTAAATAGGTTTTTCCAAGGCAATCGTGCGACAACTTAGACTATAGTGGTGTTTAACGTCAAGCAGGATGTAGTATAACGTAAGTATATTCCGTGTTAAAAAAAATGTTTTAGCACGCTTGCATAGAAAAATACCTTTTTACTCTGGACACAGCAGCTCAATGGATACTCATATACTAGATCTTTATGTCGCGTTACAATTCTATTTTATGTAAGTCGTAACTTATGAGTTGCTTCCGATAGTATGTCCCGGACTTTATTTGGCGCAAATGTCCATGACACATCAAGGCATTATTTGTGTTGTGTTATTAGGTACAGTCATATCAATCTTCACTACTACTTATCAGACATGTGATAGGCATTTGTTGATAAATATTGTCGTAATTTAACTTGAAGCAGGTAATGTTGAATCATCAAGACATCTTATACTTGAACTAGGGGATTTAAGTTTATTATAAGTGGAAAAATTAAACAGATATCTTTGCTGAAACGCTGTACTTATATAAGGTATTGCATTTATCTCAAAATTACCTATTCACTTTAAATTAAATCCATTAAAAAATCCACTGCAAAAAATAACTTTATTGCTTCATTACATATATTTTCTCTTAAATATTCCAAAAATACGCATACAAATTAATCACACGTGTTTCAAAACTAAAAAAAAAAACATGAAACTTAGGCTACTTTAAAAAGTCAGTTTAAAATAAAAACCTGCGTTATCTGACTGATTTCCAGAAAAAAGTTCTCATTTTTCTATACATTGGAATCAATTAGAGCGAGGGCAGCAAACCACCAGTAGAGGACCAGAGTTCCTTGACAACCAGAGTACATGATGAGGATTGTAAAGATAATCGAGCTGCCTATATACCTGGAATTAAGTTGCAATAGCTTGAGCAAATTTTATAAAATTTTTTGTATCTGTGTTGTGTGTTTTTGTTGTTATATTTGTGTACCTGTGTGTTTTTTAATAAAAATAAAAAAAATCATACATGTGCTATAATTAGTCTGTTAGTAAAATTAATACATTCTTAAAATTTCTCTTCTAGACATTGAGCTATGTATTTATATAATATTATATATTTCATTTAACATAGCGTTTTTTTTAAATAATTGCATTTTAGCGCCTTACTATCGGAATCTGGACTAATAGTTTTTACACCATTTTTATCTGTCACTGTATACACCGCAGGGCAAGCATGGCAAGAGGACTAATAAATCTTTCCATCATTTTTATCCACATATCACCACACAACAAGTAGATAAAAATGGTGGAAAGTCTATTAGTCCTCGTGCCATACTTGCCCTGGTGGATAAAAATGGTGAATAAAACTAATAGTGTCTGTACTATGCTAGTCGAGCTGATAAAAAATACGTTGAGTTATTGGTCCAACCTATTCGTCAATGTATTGCAAACGGAATTATCATATTCAATTCATTTCGAGTGATCATTTTAAGTTACAAACACTGAAACCAACAAAAAACTACATAATTATCCTTCTCCTCGGTTCGTGTTCCTCATAACTAAGGGTCGTGAGTCCTCCGCAGAACTAAATCATTGGGGAAGTTTTTTGGCAAAAATATCTTGCTTTACATATATTACTTACTAGTGGGTGCTCGCGGCTTCGCTCGCATTAGAAAGTAAAACTTGCATCCCCTATTTCACCCCTTTAAAAGTGACATTTCCAAAAATCCTTTCTTAGCGGATGCTTACGTCATAACATCTACCTGCATGCCTAATTTCAGCCCGATCCGTGCATTGGTTTGGGCTGTGCGTTGATAGATCACTATATCAGTCAGTTAGTCAGTCAATCAGTCATACATTTTCAACGCTTTATCTATATTTCGAATTTGATACATCACTGCTTACTTGATTTATTAGCATTGATGTAACCGGCGTATTATTTGATCTTGTCTTAACATAGGATTTCCCAATACTACCGTTTGACTTTGGATAGCAACCATAAATGTATATGACATCAGTTCAAAGTCCATTTCCTGCAGGTATTATCCTAATACTTTAAACAGATGTTAAGTTATCAGGTAGATATGTGCGTATATCTTTATGTATGTCAATATACGTAGACATATATAGTAGACGAGGATATGATATTAGAGTTGATATGTATATGGTTGTCATATTTATTGTGTTATAAAATGTCGTAAGAGCATTTTTATTTATAAAAAATCATTTCCGATAATTAGCTGTAGTGCGATACCTAGGTTCATGATAAACCAATTTTTATAAATAAAAATTATATAATAATATGTTATTATAGTATATCTTGTATTGTATGTAGATTTAGTATTAAAAGCATATTGAATATTGAAATAGGCGTTGAAAATCGGTTTATAAGGCAATTCTTCTAAATATAGGTATATAAAACTCAAAGGTGACTGACTGATTGACTGACTGATATAGTGATCTATCAACGCACAGCCCAAACCAGTGGACGGATCGGGCTGAAATTTGGAATTAAGGTAGATGTTATGACGTAGGCATCCGCTAAGAAAGGATTTTTGAAAATGCCACTTTTAAAGGGGTGAAATAGAGGATGCAAGTTTTACTTCTTAATGCGAGCGAAGCCGCGAGCACAGACTAGTTTTAAATAAAGATCGAAGCGTATTTATTTAAAGCAAATAAATATAATTATATTAATTAGATCCATTTTTAAATTAGATACAAGTTTCAAGTTTAAGTTTATAAGCTACTCTTTATCAAAAATTGAGCGCATACAGCGTAGGGCATAGTGAAAATAAAACACAAAGATATTATGATAATAAGGTTTCTTGTTTGATTAATACTAGTTTACAATACGAGTAAGATTACGTTACCATTCTTATAATTACGTGTAATAATTAGTGTATGTTCACAATGTACACTTATGCATGTAGTTTGTCTTAGAAATAATGTTTGAAAACAGTCCGCCTGGCCGCCGGGCGAAAGGGCACTTTGAGATCATTCCAATGGTTTAGAGAATGCTATCGAGAACCAAACTTATTTACAATAATTACAATTTGACAGTTAATTTTGTACAATTTTTGAAGGCCTAATGTATTTTTTTTTCAATTCATAGTTGGAAGAAAAGTTTGAATTGGAATAATTTATATGTGACAATATGGTATCTTGAAATGAAGTGAGAAGTTTTATACATTTTTCGAATTGAAATTATACAATAATGGAAAAAATATTGTACATTTATGAATCATATAAGATTTGCAATTTTGTGCCAGATCTTTCTATATCTCTCACGCTAAATAACATTGTTATGTAAAGTTTTACAATTTCAAGTATGTATTTAATAATAGCACACATAAATCAAATTGGCAGTGATGATTACAAATTCTAAGCGTTTTAATATTGACTTTACAAGTTATTGCTATGTTCATGAATAATGCAGGCTGGCGTTTACAAACAAGACATTTCAAATTGTATTTTTATGCACTCCACAAAATAGATGTAGATTTTAGATAAGACTGAAGATAGTATGATGTTTATCTCAAACTTCATTATTATTTAATATTTTGAGTTCTATAAAAAAAAACAATGACAGATCTGATTTTTATTTCTTTCATTTTGATTTTGAGTACAATAAATTATTTAATGTACATAAATATTGGGTAAAAACGAGTTCAACACACTCAAAACACCATTCTTCAGTCTAGCTTGAATTCACTCAATTTTGCTCCATTAGTTAATTGATAACTATTGTTTCACACACAAACCACTTATATGGTGTATTTCTATTTGTAACATAATTTCAATATGATGCTTGATTTTTCCATGTCAAATTATCGACTAGTACAAATAATAAACAAAAGACAGTGCTTGGGAGAAACCATACAATAGAAATAGAAAAAAATTGACTCAAAAAAGGAGATGTTGTAATAATTAAATGTTGTAAAATAGTGTCCAATTCAGATATGCTTTACCAAAGACCAGAATATTACTTGTCTACTTACTTACTTACTTGTCTTACTAATCAAACGTCTGACCATCAAGTATAAAAACATAATAATCATAATCATAATCAATTTATTGGTAAAGCCAATTTACACGTCACATTGGTACATGTTCATATGCAATTATTACATAATAACAAAGAACATAATAATTTATGAAGAAACATGACAATTAAATAAAAAAAATTACATGTCAAAGTGTGTATATAAATGTCAAAATTAATAATAATAATAATACTTAATAATTATAGACAAAAAGGTGGTAAGATATATGCACATATACATAGGTACATAGCTAAGCATAGAGTTCACAGAAAAATACGGCTATGAATCAAATGCTCCACCTCACAGCAAATTTTCATTTATAATTTCCTTTTAGAAATATTAATTTTTACCTGTCTTTTAACTGGATATGAATTATAAATTGAATTACACAAGGAAAACGCGAGTAATGTAAGGTTCAAGATATTACTAATGTGGAAATCTATCATGTGTCTCGATTAACAATCTCTATAGAAAGTACCAAAATAACTGTTTTTATAACTTCTCCATATATTTACACGTCAACTAAAATACCACTTAAATTTTAAAGAATGTCTAATTATAATTTAAATTCGTAATAAATCATGATAAAGTCGTAGTTACCATAAACGATATAAAGTTATCGAATAACCCTAACTGCTGTAATAAAATAAATTACTCCTAACTATAATAAATATTGCATAATTACTAGCATAATTACAAAATAATACGTGAATATGTATACTGATGCAGTTTTTGTTGTACAGCTACATCAATTGACGAAATCAAATGCTTAAAAGACTTATATAGGTAAGACTGAAATTGTTCTTTAATATATAGTGAACGTAATGGATAATAATGACAAATATAGTTTTCATAATATTTACAATTTAGTAATATACTAAATAATGTATATTTTGACACAGTTACGGGAATGTGTACAGACGTATGACTAATAAATTAATTTTGATATATCGTGATTTGGCTATTTTAATCACAAAGCTCATTTAGCGAATTGTAACAAAAACACGTCTTGGTGAGACAACATTTTAACGTTTGCCTTCACATAGATTCCACTCGTATTATGCGTTCTTGTTAGTACATTACATTACAATCAGAATAAAATAATTGCCATTACAATATTTGCGTTTTTATCTCAGTGACAGTGACAAAAAGGTCAACTTTCTTTTGTCCAAAAATTTGAAGTTAAAAATAAATTTTACCTTGAATGATAAAATATTTGCAAAAATATTATTCTATTAAAGTCCAACACTTCCCGTAATATGTATTCACATGAACAATGTCACATACAAACCACTTAAATATCATAAGTATGGTATATTATGTTACAGAATATTTACATTTTAATATTACATCGTGTCCGTAAGATAATAAATTTACCCGTGGATTTAGCACAATAATTTTTTTTATTAATAACATTCGTTCGTTTTTAGGGTCGAATGTATCTATTTTTCATTGAAATTAAAATGCAATTAATTCTCATTAAAGCGTTTACTCATAATTCATTGCGATTTACTTCAGATTATTTAGAGCTAATGATAATTTTTTAGAAGGAAATCAAAAGGAAGCTTTTGCATACATTCCTTTCACAATTATATTTTTATAACATATTGATAGCGTATATTACTTTCTTACTCATCCGTTCACTTTGAAATATTTTCTTTTACAACAGTAAAAGTGACATATTCTTGCGGGATTACTAGAAAGAAGTTATATTTTATGACAAACGGTTCTTTTTCAAAGACAATACAAAAATAATTCGACCCCCATTTTGTTTTTATAGCTCATAAAAATTAACACGTACATCAAACTGTAACACGCAACGATGGTTTCTATTAGATAAATAAATTACGAAATATTCATACACTTTTACAAGTCTAGTCCGAATTATTAGAGTAGTATAAAGTTAAAGAACGCGTGGTATGTTTATAATAGCGCGCGCACTCTCACGATTCGACCGGACAAAGGTACCTACTTGGCTGTCACGGCACAGTACATACATCGACTCAAAATATTTAGAAAATCCCTTTGAACTTAACGATCAAGTGAATTTTTCTCGTACAGGAGTTTCATAGCTCTATTTCGTAGAGGAACTACGCAGCGTAGCTGTGTAGCATTTACAAATCCTCGTAGCAGCTGCTACGAACATTAACTAGTCCT